>OY294068.1:18018962-19255629 GCA_958510875.1 Endomychus coccineus
AATAAACTGAACATTCATTTTAGTCTAACTGCTACATCGATTCAATTTTACTAAACAACACGTAACTTCTAATATCATTCGAAACTAAAATATTTGGAATCGGTTTCAGAAAGAGACATATTAAACTAATGCAGCAGCTAAAATTATCATCATGAGGGATTTCAACGTTCACGCAACTCCGCTTGGCTCAAGACGGATGACACAGGGCGACAGGCTGAGGCCTTCGCCAATACCTGTAGTCTCGAGCAGTTAATTAATGAATCAACACGGATCCCTGATAACAACTATTATTATGCCAATACGCTTGACTTATTCCTCGCTAACAATTCAGTTCCTTATGAAGTAGGGAAACTCTGACCATTCACTCATCACTACGATCTGTCCCTGACTTCCGCCAGCGCACAATCAGGCGCATTCTGCTTGATCTCAATACCAAAAAGGCTACTGGGCCAGACGGAATTCCAACTGTTATTCTCGAAGAATGGGCGCCTGAATCAAAACTAGTTTACTGCAGGTTGTTCACCCTTCCATGAAAACTTGGTGGGTTCTCTTCAGTTGAAAGACAGCTAGACTCCAACCAATTTCAAAAAAAGGAAAGAAGACCATTCTTAATAATTATAGACTCAGCGAACTATATATTCAAGAAATACGAAATTCGTCCACTACCTTGCATAGTAATACTGAAATCACTATCACTAATACAAAGAAGACGTGACACAATAACCAAAATAGGTGCTTATCATGAATATTCAACTAGATATAGAGATAATTTGGCCTTAGCATCAATTACTCGTATATCTGTAGAAAATAAACATCTTTGTATGCAGGGTATGACCCATATACAATAAACTGCCTGCATCTGTAAAATCCCTCAATAAAATTCAATTTGATAATAAACTCAATAGCCTTAAATATGCCTTCTATTCTGTTGATGAAAATAAAAATGACATTTGATTTTTTCCTACTCTCGATGTTTTTGACTCGTTTTTGGATCATCCTATGATCATGTATAATAATAATATTATCGGAGTAGTGTTAAGCAAAATAATGCATATAAGTATTTTATTGTGATACTTACTTAAGATTCTAATGTATTTTGTCCACGACTAGTGTATAAAATATGCATAATGCGTGTGTTTCCTCAAGCATAATGATATCCATTAATCACTAGTGAATAATGAAATCATTATTCACTACCATCAATATGACAAACATGATAGAAACGTATAGAATACGATCGTACATACAGGTCTGGGAACTTGTTTGACATGAGTCTCTTACATGTCGCCAAACTCGTAGTCCTCGCGCTAGCGCTTGGATCGAAGTATGGGAACAATCACATTATTAAGTAAAATAATTTTTCTCGTAACGCAATATTTACTATTCTGATTTGAGAGAGGAATAGAACCGTTACGCTCAAAATGTATCAGGTATTCACCTTCAAAATAACTTCCCCCTTTTCGTACACATAGAAGACCTCGTTAAAACCATTTCTTTTCGGAATCGCAAGCATCCACTTTTTTCGCTTTTCCGCATCTTTGGGCAGTTTAAAAACAGAAGTTTATTGCCTTACACTTTTGTACCCCGTTTTGCATTTCGGCACAATGCACGGTTTCGTCATTTTTTTCTAAAAACGCCGGTATTTCTTGTGCTTAAATGTCAACAATGATAGTTGCCAGGGAACACGGTCGTATACGTGCCAGAGATCACTCCTCGACTCATGCTCCACCCTTTTGGTACTATGCAACAGCTGACGCTTAGCGGACTCACTTCTCACATAGGAAACAGCCTCCCAGACCTGTATATACGACCGTGGTATAGACAAATACGATGAAAATAGAGCGTGCTATGAAACGTCAAGTCAGATCGAATTTAATTTGAAACGTCAACAATTTGTTGGTTCGACTTGTTTCAATAGCAAAGTTTATTAGTATCAAAGTATTATTTATGGGTCGTGGACAAAGTATGGTATTCTACTTGCATATTATGGCTATTATTCCCTTGGATGATTTACGACACTCGCCTGAGGCTCGTGCCGTAAACTTCATCCACATGAATAATTGCTACCATAATATGCTCGTTGACTATTATACTATTACATTGTTAACTGACATATCATTATTGTATATATGTACTATATTATACTATTATCTGTGAACTCTGTGGAAGTGATGGAGAATGTAATCAACATCGAGCTGATGCAATACCTAGAAAGCTCCAAAATCATGAATGACCTGCAATATGGCATTCGTCAGCAGAGATCAACAGGACACCTGCTACGTAACACATGTATGGCAGAAATCTATTGAAAAACATGAGGGATATCTAGCTGGTATTCTACAGGAATCTGTCTGGGCACAAATTTTGTTTTAACTTCATATAGTAGAGTTTAATGCAATCAAACCTCAAGCTTGCATTTTCTCCAAGAAGGCGGATCACACAATCCCTAATATGATGATGTCAGCTACAACTATTCTTATGAAGTCTTCCATTACAATGCTCGGGATCTTCTCCAACAGCCCCCTTCATGATCATGTGAGGTCCATCGCGAGAACAGCTTCACATCAACTTGGTTTTCTATACCGTGCTAAGAGCTGTTTTACATCACAGTAGCTCCTCATCATCTACGAAGTACATAATCGACCTGTCCTGGAATAATTTTCACATGTGTGGAGTTTGGCGCTCAAACATACGCCAATGCAATTGGATTCTATCCAGAAGAGAAATATAGGTCTGATAGATGATGTCTCTAGAACATAGTAGAAAGGTGGGTGATCTCTCCCTTTGCTATAGATATTTCCATGGTAGGTGTCCTTCAGAAATCTCGTCTGTTATTCCTCCCCCATCATTTCATCCCCGCCGCACACAATGTTCTTCGAACACTATAGGTGTTCCTCTCGTGTAGTCAAAAAATAGAAAAAAATATATATCTAGAAAATGATTATTCAGTTTACTCTAGTTTCTCATTCCTATTATTTTTCGTATTGAGTTGTACCTAAAAACAACGATCAACGCTACAAAATTAGGTTGGTGCATTTCAAACGACCGAAACGTGCATAGATATAAAACAATTGATTATTGTTGATTTCGGAAACCTATTCCCGAATAATTATATGTGACAATTTAATTCATGCACTAAAAATGCCATATGTCGCGGTGTTTTGTCATTATGACAGCGAAAAAAGTTTGCCCTAACTTTTCCAGCGACAAAACGGAACCCAACTTTTGAAAGCATGACAACCAGCATTGTAAACAAATTTTTGATGACGTTATGTCAGTTTTTCTCAAACTTGCGTTGTCAGAAAAGTATCTTATTTGTGGAAATGTCGCGAATTGGACAGTCTTCGAGTGGAGAAATTGAAGAAGCCATCAATAATAATGTGCCTCGCAATACTGTGAATCAACTACGTCAATTCGGCGACAATTTGCGATGTTTTGTTTGAAAAAAAAACATGAACTCATTGCAGAAGCTTCCACTGAAGAGTTAGCTTCTATTTTATGTAACTGGGCATTCAACATGAATAAGAACAATGGAGAAGACTATAAAGAGAGTGTAGTCAAAACGATTTGGAACACTTCAGCAAAAATGTTACAAGAGAAGTACTTCAAAGAATATAAATGAATTTTCAATGCGTTCACGGACATACAGTTTAAGAAAGCGAGAAATGCATGCGACACAAAACGCAAAATTTCGCAAATAATCCCAGAAAAAAGGAAGGTGAGTTCTAAGGCTCTCACAAAACAAGAAATTTTTGAAATGGCACTATTCTGGAGTGAAGAAGAACCTGTAGGCCTTCAAAGAAAATTTTATCATATTGCTGCCTATGAATTGGCTTGGAGAGGTGGAGAAGCAGCAAATTGTAAGGTTTTCTATTTCAAAATTGAGAAAGACAACCGTGGAAGAGAGACCGGAAGAGTTGAATATAACCCAGTGTTTTCGAAGACAGCACAAGGTGGAAATCAGAAGTTGGCCGACAGTAAATGGTTGTTAGCAAACACTGAAGAAGATTGTGTATGTCAAGTACAATTGTTTAAACAAATTATGGGAAGACGGAAAACCTTATCACCTCGGCGAAAAATATTGGACTTGATGTCAAGCGGGTGAAAATTACGAACCATTCTAATCGAGTTGCCGCCGTAACTGAATTGTCTAGGAGTGGTATAGGTGAACAAAAACTTGTGAAAATTACGGGACATAGCAACTCATCGTCATTAAAACCGTACCTTCAGTTAGATGGAGAACATCATAAAAAAAATCATTGGTCCCATTTGTACTACCGTCCAGGAAACAGTTACTACCACCGCTCAAAATACTAGCATCAGCCAACTATCAACAAAAGACAAGAAAGTCCTGAAAATCAAGATTTTTTTAATAATTGTGTTTTTAACAATTGTACTTTTCCGTTAAGTTAAATAAACTAATTTACATGTTATTTTTTAATTTATTGATTCACATATTCATTAAATTGTCTTACCGAATTACACTATAGCTTTTTTTTGTCGAAGTAAACTTAACATTTATAATTTGAATTTTGTTGCCATTAGGCAATTCAAGTCAAAAAACTGCCAGAAAAAATTACTCGTCCTGCGGACTCGTAATTTTTTCAGGGGCAGTTTTTTTCGTTAAATTGCCAGGCAACAAAATTCTCATTAATACATGTCAAGTTTACTTCGACAAAAAAAGCTCTCGTGTAATTATAAGTGACAATAAGTCAAGGCTCGTGGTTGCAAATTTGAATGAAACTAGACGTAATTGAATACAGTCGGGATTCGATAGGAATATATAAAATTGCTTTTCCCAATAAAATTTTCCATCAGCTATCCATCTTTCTTCGCCAAGCCCAGAAGTAATAAACCATTATTTCAAGATTTCTTGATTGCTGATATTGCAAGAGTTGCAGAAAACGCTTAGCTTCCCGAATACCGATCTGACAAACAAAATCGAGTCAGAATAAAATAGATTGTGCGGAAGAACGTTCCGATGTTCGAATTCAACGATGTTTTCTATAAAATCTTATGGGATAGATATAAATATACATTTGACGAATGGTACAAGCGGATGAAAGCATTATAGCAGTGTTTCTAGACATATATCATGCATTTGGTAGGCAATTGAGATTTTATTATTAAAAAATTAATCATCCAATGGTGTAATTGAAGTAGCACGTTCATTGGATGGGCAGTTCAGCAGTGTGCGCTGAATTTCTGCATGAACATTTCAAGCTACTCGAGTTGGGCGAATGAAATTATGTTAGTTTTATTACCAGTTGTGAATGGTTCTTCCCTTCGAATTCCAAATCGTTTCTAATATAACTTTGTTATACTCATACGATAATGCTACATAGCTAGACATTTAACTAACACTCCTGGTAAACTCAATCCAACTTACTTTACGGCTAAAAACATTATTGTATTAGACTTCATCATTGTTATTGGAGCACTCTTCGCAATATCGTTTGGCTACCTAAGGTCTGCCGGGCACATTTGTGACCAAGGGACTTACCGCAACTTGCCAAGATGGCGTAATCAACACCTTTATCTATCGCCGCAACGTGATGGGTGTGCCGATGAGCTAGCCAAACGGGGTTCGGAATTCATCGACCACCGGGCTCCACGTTCTCAAGGAGCTACTGGATAGACAGTGGGTCTTGGTCTGGCGTGATGCCCCGGCATGAGGCAAACGGAGCTCCACACTGGAGTTCAGGCCTAAACTCTCTGAAACATTATTTTCTATGAGCAGGAGGGACCCAAAACTGGTGATAGGACACCTCAGAAGACTCTGTCATCTGAATCAACACACAATGGACATTGTTGGAGACCCAACTCATAGTAGATGTGGAGAGCCGGATCAAACTGCCTTTCACATCCTAGCAGATTGTCCAGCACTGGCTTCTCTCAGGTTATAACAGCTCGGAAGCACACATATGCCGCTTGAAGCCATGAGAGATATCATTCCATGCAAAATCTCAGCCTTCGCCACTGCCTTAGGCCTGCTGAACTGATTCTTGTATTAAGGGGCGCACAATGGATCCAATCAAGTGGTCTGACTTGTCCGCCTCCAGTTTGATTGACTGATTGATTGATCACCCTCATACACTAAGAAATCTGTTAAGGTACTGAGGACCTTCCAGCTACGAAGTAGTCATCATCAGAGTTAACTCGAGATGAGTTTATTCTGATAATGCCTACTTGGTAGCTGGAAGATCCTCAGTACTTTAACAGTATTTTTTGTGGATAAGGGTCATCATTTTACAATCATAGAATTATAGAATTATACCTTAATTGATTCCATGGTTCATTTTAACACGTACATATGTGAATGATAGCACTACATAGAGAGTAGTGACTTGTTGAGAGTAACTTTATAACTCACTATGTTCTAGAGATCTATCAATACTTCATTTGCACTGATTCAGAATTTCTCGGAGACAGTTCTTCATCATTCCATTTCACATCCTTGTTTATAGATATTAGGTTTAAGTGCTCATACTCGAATATATGAAACAAACTGAAACTTTCATGTGTAACAGATGTACAACTTATAGCTATAGCTCCAGTAGCAAAGAGCTTTAGTCATGACAGAAGTGAATACTAATGGAGGAGTTAACAAAATGTTTCTCCAAAGGAATGAATATCATCTTCAAAGTATAATTACTCTGAAAAATGAATTTAGACAGAATAAATACTGAGAAAACTATAATCAATGTTTATATAAGACGGGGAACGTAGAGAATTAAATGTAATCGTTTCTTAAATAGGGCTTCTGCATGAGAGCGCAGAAATGCGTTAAAATATCCCCTTCTCGAGTGTTCGTTCCTTCGCTTCCCTAGCTATCTCAAAGACAAACTGCCGCATCTATTTGCACTCCAGAAATTTATTTATTTGCCGACTTTGATTTAAAACCTTCATAACATATAACCATCAGAATTTTACAGAAGTAAGTGTTGGAAAACGTTTTCATTTGACATTACAATCATGCTGTTTGTCTTGGCATTCTGTAATCTCGAGCCCTTCTCTGGTTCACATGGTTTTTTAAAGGTTATCAATTACTTAGTTTATCAAATTCACAAATATATATATCATTTGAAAAATCTAAGCTTCCGGATGGATTCCGCGTCACAATAGCACGACTTGATGCCGACGTCTCGCCAACCATTACAGGTGGCATCTTCAGGGCAGGTTTGAGGCTTGAGTTGAAACTGTTTCAGTTCAGATGAGCAATAATTCTACCATTAACACCTTAACGTGAGTTAACTAGAGAACTTCTAGAACATCATTAAAGTGAGTTTTTAACTGACTTCAGTATGATGAGTTTGATTGTTTATAATCTTGGATAACCACTCCTATTCGGCCAATATGTTTGGGGAAAGTAACTTTCACCCTATAAGAGAGACTTGCCTCAGTCTAGTGAGTTAGATACAAAGAACTATTCTATTTCAGTCGACAGGGATTTTAATCTCATGACCTCATTTGGACTTCCTTGAATTTAGATTTGAATGGAAATTATATCAAATTAGTATTTCAATAACATGTCTTGTTATGGTTACGTGAATATATTGTAGCTTCAAAGGAAAAGACCATAGCAAGCGATCAACCTTTCGTTACAAATTAGATCATGAAAACGTATGTCTTAATTACATGTAAAGCACATGTTTTATTCAGAACTATTTCTTTTGAATACGTAATTTATGATTAAAACTGTGAGGAACCTTTTCGACTTGGTGGATATTTTACAAATTAGCATAACACTTCTTCGACAAGGATTCAGAGACTACACATCTTGTTTCCGTCTCACAGATATGGAGAACAAACTGTATTTACTTATGATAGAACGGTCGTACTAAGAAATGAACTCATATACTTGATTTGTCCATAATGAAAAGGTACAAAGAATATACTATTTATATTTACGTTCATGGGTGTTATTAGAACCAGCTTGAATTTTAGCAGCTTGTTTGATATCTAAATGAATTCTAATTGATAATTAATAAGATAGCTTTGCTACAATTCTACAGACAGGTTATTTGATGTGAATATTTTATTTATCGAACCTATTAAAACTATACGATCACATGCAAATTGTAGATGACTGAGCAGTAAAATCAGCCAGGTCATAAACAGCAACATCCCGTTAAAAATGTAAGTACCCTAATTGTTATTCCTGTAAAGACGCTAACGTCATTTGGATGCCGGCAACCGTTTATTATTCAATGCCTCACCTTTCCTGGCCGCTTGTCAGTAAAATTGTCTTCAAAATAGATTACGAGAAAAATACGGATCGTTAAATGTTAAATTGGAATGGGAGCGAATCAATAATTGACGATTCTCAATTCATGGTCTGACTCCTTCTAAACGTAGATATAATTTCATAATCCAAAGGTGTATTCTACACTGTTGGATAATCACCCAAACAGATGTATGATAAGTGATCAATATTAATAGTGTGTATAAATGTCACTCGCTCAGGTGATATCTGATGACATGACATGTCACACGTGAATACAACTTGTATTATGGTGTTAAACCATATTATTAAGAGATAACATGATAAATTACGTTTTGATATCACAAAAGCATGGAAGATAATCGATTATACTCCCAAGTCATGAGACGTATTCTGCGAAACACAAATGTGATATCCCGAAAAGATTCATCTTAAATTAGAAAATTCATAATATTCTATTTTCATATGGCATAATGATGTTTATTGAATATAAACATACAACATATCTGCTATCTGTATTATATAGTATAACAAATGATGAGTAGACAAGGTTCCGACCGTGAATGCACAACATTAGTATCAATGCCGGCACATAGGTCAACCTTCGCCGAACTATTGCATGGACTATTATTAGAGAAGCAAGGCTTCCCTTTGAGAATACCTATTTGAGTACATTAGATGAAAATTCGAGGTGTAAAATGGGAGGATGCAAAATGAAATCACCTGTGTTTTGTACTAATTGTCAGGTGCACCTATGTTCAGTAAGAGAGAAATTGTTTTTGTAGGTTCCATTTTCTAAAGTAAACTTATTATTGCTTACGAAATTAATTTTAAAATATTTGTTTTTTCCTAAGACTGTATTTGTCCCTAACAAGGAGAAATGGGGGTACGTTGATAAAACAGTGATTTTTTTGATACAGAATTTTTATTTGTATCCACCGAATTATGAAAAATGTGAATATCAATTTTTTTGGAAGTGTTTTATCAGGGGTACAATGATAGGGTTAAATATATGAATATGTATCAAGAATCCAATCTACTTATAACATTCGAAGTCATCTCATGCAATGTTTGATTATGACTGAAACCAGACAATAATACGGTCAAGTATCCACTTCCGAAAGTTTGTCAGACCTTACAGGAAATATTGTTATTTCAGCATTCTACCTAAAATGTACTTTGAAGATGATAAAGATGTATATAGTAATTCGCAATGGTTTTAATTGATTAAATTAGTATAAATTTGACTTGATGATTGAAGGTCTGTTCTATGATTTACAGACCTAGAGTCACGTTTTATGTAAAAGTTTCCTTTTATTGGTGAATCACCGAGGCAATCTAGATTTTTGGAATCTGTTGAGAAAATGATGAATTCTGACATATGTTATTATTTTAGTGTCCCACTATTCTCCTATTTGTCAATAACCGCCCTATTTTGAGATACCCGATGTTAGAAATGATGCCTTAGCCCATTAAATGCCATAAATGATTTCCTACATAGAATTACAAGTAACCTCTATTCATCTCAATATGAAAATGTCATGTCAGTTATTTTGTAATGTTAAAGGTATAATTCCCAAAGAATCTTCCGAGTTTCATGACGCAGAAGTGTCTCGATCGCTTCCCTCAGAAATATCCTCTTCTTGGAACATCTACACTACAACTTAACATAAAACAGGTAAATGGTTCAGCGTTGTTGACCTATTCTGGAATTAATATCAGTGAATCGAACTCTTTCAACGGTCTCGGATTCGCTTAGGATTATATTCAAGACATGATCTGACCGAATAGAATGAGATAGATTTTTTCGACATAGACATGAATCTGTCTAGACGTATCGGTTTCATTGAGCCTTTAATTCGGAAAAAACGGTAGCTTTTTATAATCGCAGCGAATTTACATAGCAGTAAGTTGTGGGATTCATGTTTTTACTACATTTTTTGTCAGTGACTAACATCTGTCACGCGATGCTGAACGAACTCATTCCTGACTTATAGCGCTTTGTGTTTGCAAAAAAATCATGAATTTTTATTGTCGTTTTCGGAATTGTACATTATGAAGTGTATAAAATCGCAATGATCTTAATAGAGGGAAATTGAATAGGTACCTGCATTTCAATCACAATAATAAGAAAAGTTGGTTAATGTAAGATTCGCTGTAGGAAATCAGAACCATTAGAAGTTTCACTAGCCTTTTCAACATTTGAAAGCTTCATTATTATTTAACAAGTTACTTCAGTGTTGTTTCAAACTTTTCTTGGCATTCAAGCATCTACTCCTCTTGACTAGATGTCTAGAGAAGGTATGAAACTGGCAATACAATTTAACCGTAAATTGGGGCTAAAATTTGATATTCTAGATGAATTTACACTTGAAGGAGGTCTGTATTTTTGAATGAATACTTCCTACTGTGAGGAATATATATCAGCTAATTTATTACAAGATAATGGGACAGAATGCCACAAGCGTAGCAATAATTTTGATATATTTTTCACTACAAATCCTAAAAAACCATTAGGAAATACATTCTTCCAATCTGACATATATGGCATATATCGAAAACCTTGTATCCACGAAGGCATGATCGAATTTACATCGGCTTCAACTGATTTTTCCGTGGTTTCGAATGAACATTTGTGACAACGTCAAGTCGAGAGGAAAATGTTCTTCAATTATCACATAAATTCAAATACTTGAAGGAGCAGGATTTCTCTGTTGGTGTGTCTAATCTGTCATGAGAAGAAGTGAGTTACGTAACAACATGAATCCCAAGAAGAACATTTTTAGAATCTTGTACTTGTCGAATGTACGAAGAAAACGACAGGTACTTCACCATTTTTATTCTGCTTGGAATAAACTGCTATCAATGATATCTCCCTCATGCTATGCACTCTTTCAAGCATCGTATGAAATCATCTATGTTTTACCCTTTCTACCGTTTCAACTGAAATTGCTTTAATTTCATTCCGAAAATTTCACATTAATCCTGAAATATAACAAGGGTTACGTCAGGTTCACTGGTATGTCCACCGTTCGGGTTTTTAAAGATAGTCATCAGAGTCCTTCCGGCTATGATTTGATTAACACTCGGGGGAGCATGTAGAGCAAATTGAGCATAAATAATAATAAGATTCTTTATTTCAAGGTATGTACATGTACAATAAAATGAAATAACGTCAACAAAGGTTTCTAATATTAATTGAACTTACTATGAGTAAAAAGATTATAATTTGGCCGATAGATATTCATTTATATCATACGGTTCTAAGTTTAACAGTAATACATGGATTAGTTTTTTAAATTCTGTTATATTTTCTGTCTGTTGTATGTAATTTGGAAGTTTATTAAAAAATTTAATGCAACGATAAGGGGCATTTTTCTCGGTCATGCTGAGGCGATGTTTAGGATATACATAATCCAAAGTTCGTGTATTATGATAATGTGTTATGGAATTACTTGTTTGAAAGAGTTCTTCATTTTTGAAATAAATAGTAAACATTCTTGAATGTATATTCCATACATGGTTAATAATTTATTCGATTTGAATTTCCTCTACATGATTCTCTAAAACCTAGTTTTAACAAAATTCTAATAGCCGCCTTTTGTGCAACAAATATTTTATTTATTTCATTGCCTCATCCATGAAAGATTATGCCGTATCTAATTTTGGATTCAAAATTTGCAAAATAGACTTGTTTCAATGTTGAAATAGTTATGTACTTTGAGAGAATTCTCATGCTAAAACATACTGAATTCAGATTTGCACATACACTATTTATATGTTGATTCCATCCTAGTTTGTCATCTATAGAAATACCTAGAAATTTTGTCGTTTCCGCCAGTTTGTATTCTGAGCAATTTATATTAATTACTTCGGCTGTTTCGGAGTTAGCGTGTGTTGTTTTGAACAACACTGTATTGGTTTTGCTCTCATTTAGAAATAATACATTTGACTTGAAATATTCCTTGGCTCTATTCAGTAATTTATTGGCAAGATCTATTAATTCATGAAATGTTTTAGCACATAGTTGTAAATTTGAATCATCTGCATAATTTATTACGGCATGACTGTCTGAAATTGCGATATTTGGCAAATCATTTATAAATATAATAAATAGTATTGGACCAATAATACTTCCTTGTGGAACTCCTAGTAGAATGACAAACGCTACTGTTACTTTTAAGAGTTGTTCATTGATGCGATTTTTTGGTATGTTGAACTTGTAACGCCCCTTTAAATATACCGAAGTTTGATCACTCTAGATCATTCGGATTGCCAGTAATAAAACATGTTGTGACATCTCGTGTCAAAGCTCGAAATATCGAAGAATTTTATTTCAACTAGCTGACCCTTTATAATTAGCATCCTCTCTAGTCCAATTTTTGGCGTAGATTCTCATCAAAAATTGGATTTTGAATAAAAAAATTGTTTCTCGAAAAATAATAGAATTTTTCTTTTTTTCGTCCTAGAAATGAATTACATTTTCTCTCAAAATTCCATTTTCAGGCTTTTGCAAAACATAGAAGCATACAGAAAGTTTTTCTCCTCTACATTTCCTATCGAGTTTTCGTCGCGGCTTTAACAATCCTCACTTATTTTTCTGCGCTAGAACCACCCAAAGTGACCCATTTTTGAAACAAATATTCGTCATTTTCGTATTCTGGCCAATTTCTATAGGGTTTGAGGGACCGTCAAAAGAAACGTAACCAAAAAATTTCATCGGAATTAATTGATTTTTTCAACAGTTATCGTGTATCAAAGCAAGATTTTGAATAATCGCACATTCAACATAATAACTTGTGAGGGTATTAAATTCCTCTTGCTCGCTGTTGTTACTATTGTATCATTTGGTTGGCGACAGCTTCAGTGAAGACGGGTCTTGGGATGTAAATATTGGGCGCCAGAGTAAACTAACCAACTAATTAATAAATTGTTCCTAACTAGGTAATTCATACACTCAAATTTCCTCAGGGTGAATTACCCTGAAAATATAAGAAATAGAAAGGTCATAGAGTGTGATTGAAATTTGCTTGTAAGTCAGGAATTAAATCGGCTTAGATACACACTATGGAAAAAAATATCACAAAATGGATGAATGCAAAAGTTTAATGATATCGGAATATGAATGGATGGGAGGAATGAAGTTAAATCTACAATACCATTATAAAGAAAAAGGTGAGAACCAACTCTCAGCTAAATCAGAAGATACATTCAATTTCTATAATTAGCACTAATATAATTGTTACGGAAGTTGATACAATAATGATGACACTACCAGATAGCTTGTATAATCAACACAACACTTGGAACTGTGTTATTAAAAATTTTATTATCGATAGATTGAACTTGAGTTGGAGAAAGTATACTTCTCGTCTGAGTAAGGCCACACTCCTATCAGATGTACCTCCTTAATTTAATACTGTACTCTTGCCTCAATAACAAACCTCTCGCAACTAAACAGCAGACTGACTCGAAGGAATAACACTTAGGGGCCATTCTTAGACCCCTAGGAAGAAAACCCTGTAAAAGTCAAAATGTTCGAATCTCTGAATGTAACGTGTATTGGCACTCAGATTGAGTAGAATACATACCAATCGATTAAACAAAAATTGAACTGACCTACTTTTTGGAAAACTTTTAGCCCGAGGAAGACAGCCAAATAGATTTCGTGAAGAAAGGTTGATAAATCGAATAGAATTTAGATAATTACCTAGAGTATAGGGTTAAATTTCTTCTCCACAAAAAGTTATTAATTGCGTACTCCAAATAACGCTCTCTCGAGTACCAATTCCTCTGGTTTCAAATCACACAGTGTGTGTCAAAATTGGGGTTATAATCCCTCTGCGGAGACACATCCATCCATATACCATTAATTCCAAACCAAAATGATGGATGATGTCTTTGATTTTAACAGAAGAAAAATGCCAATTGAAACGGATGTGAAACGGCAGCCCATCTATGTTGGGCGCCAGTGAAACGGACCCGCTTTGGGTCGGTTTTAATTGGCCCAGCTAGCTCAATTTAAATTAATTACTCTCAGGGCTCGTAGTGAAACGTGCCTTGTGATTCAAGACTGGTGAATTGCCCGAGCGCCAACTGCTTGAAAAAAAAACTATAAAACTAAATGAATTCACAGTCAAGAATACAAGCACTACGAGATGGTTTAACAGTCGATGGAAATTCAGAAAAACAATACAAGTTCAACTTAACAATTCGTATATTCCACAGAATTTGAATTATAACAAAATGTAAATTACAAATTTTTAGAATTCCAATTGGAAATATAAATAGTATTGAATTCGTAGAAACAATTATTAAATTAAATCAAATCGTAACATAAATGAAATTTTAAGTAAACAATTATTAAATTAAATTGGTTTGTAACATAAATTGAATTATAAGAAAACAATTAATAATTTAAATCTTAAATTGAAAATAACGAATTTTCCAATAAGAAGACTTACAGTATACCTCGAATGATTCTATAAAAATTAGTGGAATACAACTTCGGATAAACAACAAAATCAGAGAATGAAATTATGGTCATTCAAACAAGAAAATGTTACCCTCCTTGGAACTCGTAGGAACTGGAAGTCGGTCCTGTCAGGAAAGTCACTAAACCGCCTTGGAGTGAAGGGGTGAGGAACCTCAGACGTTCAAACCCTGTAAATTCAAAGAACGAACAGTACCTGACTTGAGATCAAAAGGACAAGCAACACCGTCGGTTGGAATAACCAAGTGATTCCACAACCGATAATGTTATCTTTCCCAAATTGCGAAAACACTAGTACAAAATGGATATCTTGACGAGATATCAATTTAGGCAAAATTTTAATTTAATCTGAAAGAAATAAACAATTACAATTGATTTTTAAAATTAGCAAAAAGTTAACATGTGACTAAAAGAATAATAATTAAAATTATATCTGAAAAAATATTATTTGAACGGTTGAAAATTTGCTAGTTAGCATAAAATTCTGGTTTGCTTGAAATGAATTGTACACGTGGATTGATAACGTAAACGGTATTAACTCCCTAACGGCGTGACAGTGTCATAAATATATGTATTCCTAATAAGCAGTAATTAGGTTATTTCACCCTTATCAACCTTTACGGCACGTTGGTCTAATAAGACCACCCTATGTATCAAGTACTAGGATAACAAAATGGCGATCTACAGAATCGCGCAACTACCATGTGCTCAAATTGCAGGTTCAAGTAAAAAGGTGGAAATTAAATATTGTCTGCATCAACTGCCCACGACTCGTCAGAGTAATTCTATACAACGACTAAAACAATCCCGGTAATAATGGAAATAATATACCTGGGATCATGCTAAATGCAAATCTGATTGTGTGTTTTATTAGAGTAAGTCGAGAAAATTCCTCCGAAATATAATCACATGCGGGTACTTTACATCCGGACGTTTAATAACAATCTAAATCAAATTATCTGTAACCCGATGTGCATCATATTTCGGAAGCCAAAAATTAAGAAAATGTATGCAAAGAATATGAAATATAACTCGACTTACCCTATTAAAGGTTAACACCACAATGAGTTCTCCTCGACTTCCGTTCTACTACCTCCCACTTCGCGATATATAGTGACATCTCATATCAGGAATGGTAGTATCAATAATCTATGTTTCATTGACCGGCAGATATCTTTAAATATCATATGACAAGTTTCCTATCCGAAAAGAATTCTACTCTGTTCATTACCAAGTTCTATACAATCCCGTAACGCAAACCGTTACACAATATGGTTTTTAAAACAACGTTTCACACCCTTGCTGTTAGGAAAATACCCTCCGACGACTGCTCTCTACAAACTCACCAGAAGAAATGTAACACCAATCTACGATAACATGGGCACAGAACTAACCACATCTCGTATATCAAGAAGTCCGGAATAGAGACTTCTTGGAAACTGCGTGACAATCGCACCACCGCATAGGCCAGCTCTGATCCGTAGAGTGGAATTTACACGTTACAAACTCGCAAACGGAAGATCGGATCGCCAAAAGTAGATTACCATCGGCTGCCTCCAAGAATTGCCAAATTTCAAATCTCCACTTCTAGTGTTTCCCAAGAAAAAAATGAACAAGTCAGCAGCGACAACGATGGAAAATTGACGATAACAACAGTAACAAAAGTTAACAAGGCTTATCAAAGAATCATTACAACGATGCCACTTTATCCAACTGTACTAGTATATTACAAGAATAACAAACACATTTTCGTGTTAGCAATGCAAAGCTGAGAGAAAAGAAGCTTGCTCTGGGTCGAACACTATAAGAACTTTGGGGGCTGAGCCCCCGCTTGCCCGTCCAGTGGACGCCTATAATAGGCGTCTGACTTGCCTTCTGACACTTTCCGTAGCACGCCACTGCCCAGCAGAGACTTACGCCTTATTTGGAGAGGAGACAGTCTTTTGAACCATCTGGGTTCCTCTCTCTCTGCCTACTTGTGTTCAGTATTGAACAGCTTCCGTTTGACAAGTAGCTGTCGGCCTCGTAACATGGGTCTACCACATATCATTGCTCTGGTCGCGAATCCATCACCCAGAAACCTGAAATAGGGAGCACAAACACCGAACTTTTGGAGTAAAGCTAGTGGTGCAGCATTTAAGCATGCAGAGGGAGCTGTCTTTTTGCCCTTACCCTAGAAGGACGTAGACGGACTCACTATGGGCCCTGCTTGTTATACTATATCATTGCCCTTTCTGGGCTATAGCTAACTCTTACCTCCCCGTCTTACCTGTTTTACCAGAAACGTAGTCGAGTAACCGTTCGGATTCGTTCAAATAGCCCACCACATATGTCTAGCACGACTCTGTATCCGTTGCGACCAGTCACCTGGTATAGGAAGACACAGCGCCGTGGTTTTTATGAGTAAACGTTATGTGGTATATCGTTTCCACCTGACGTTTCGCAGGAGCAACTTTTTTCGCCATGCTCGGTTTGCAAAGACTACTTTAAGCGAGAACTTACATACATCACGTCGCAGTGGTCACCGTGCTTGCTGCATTATCCCCGAACCTGCCGAGGTATAGTCCCACTCGCCTATTAGTGTTAGACTAAGCTACGTTTACGAGACATCGCCAGCCTCGTTTCAGTTTGGCCTTCCGCATGTGTCTACCACATCCGTGAATTCATTATTCCGACCAGCACTCTGGGATGAGAACGGATGGTATCGTGGTTTTAGAGGTGAAATGTACCTGGTGCTCAGTTTACTGGATTTCTTGCAGTGGCAACTGTTAGTTTCGCCTCGAGGTGTTACTTATATTGAGACCCGCGTAAAAGGCGTGGCTCACTGAAGCTACTGCCTAGGTGACACACGGGTAGTTCTCCCTAGAGTGCAGGTCGAACAGTAACAACATGTCTATCAGTTCCAGACAGTTGTTTCGCTGTGACAAAGTCACTATTCGACCATCTCCGCCAGAGGTTTGGAAATGTCCAACTCAATCCCCGTCGTTTTTCCGAAACGCATGAGAACTTTGAATCAATGCATTGCATTTTGTATGATTTTTTCAGTGGTATATCTATCGTCTGGTTGATGGCGTTTGTAATTCTTGGTGCTGTAGCATTTTCACTGAAGATCAGATATTTCATCACTGTTCGACGTAGAGAACCTTCAACTCTTGCAGTAGTAGTGTTTGGTAAAATTATATCGTTGTGTGACGAGTTTCATCAACGATGTGACAAAACGTCAACAAAACGCGTCACACAATTCGTATTCAATATCAAATTCTAACGGCTACATCAATACAATTATCTTTATTGAAATTCCTTGAATTTAATTCGGAATGTTTCAATTTAGCTTTTCAATAAACAGACTTAATTTTAGAATCCTCATGACCGAACATCTGACATCATTAAGCAGGAAAAATTGTCAATAGATTGCGCCTGTAAACGTACATCTGGGGAATGCAAGCACTTAACGACAATCTTGTTATATCTGAACAGGTGAACATTTAAGATCGCTTCTTCAAGTTTCATATTCCATTATCTTAAGTTTCATATTTCATTATCTTTCATTTCGACTTCTCCTTGGCAGCTTGTCTTCTATTAATGCTCCTTTGGCATTCATTTCGTTTTCGGAGTACATTTCGTTGTTTAGGGCTTCTCACTTCAAAGATAATTTAATATAATTCAATTTCCTTGAAGTTTTTAATAATCAATCATTCTGAAAATAAGCAAATAGCGAAATTATACAAACTATCAAATTTTATCGGAAATGCACAGTCAATTCGACAAAAGATACTACGTCCGTGGAAGGAATGTAAACATATAGCGAACAATATTGTGCAAATATCAGGAAGGTGTTTCAGAATTTACATGAATAAACGGTGCACACTGCACAAGACCGGCAAACCATAAAAACGAGAATATGTTTTCAAAACATAAAATGAAAATAAAGTTCAAACGATTCAAAATAAAGTTGATTATATGCAATGAGACGTTTTGCCTTTTCTATGCTTACAAAATAGTATTTGGGACAAGTGAATTAATTTACATAACAGCTATTCATACTCAAGTCCTCATTCAAATTTCAATTATATGCTCACTCATTAATTGAAGCTTCAATATGTATGAAGGTAACTTACTTTGTATTCTAGTCGTGGGAATAGAAACGAAAGAGGGCCAAAGTAAAAGATAAAAAAGCGACTGATCCGATTTTGACGCTTTTTTCAATGGATTCTGAGAGTCATTAAAAAAAAAACTACTAGTTCGTTTTTTGTTCGCATGTAGTTTAGCATTTCTGCAGAGGAAAGAAAATGCATATTTTCGAATGCACTTTCAGGAGCTAAAATTCAATATGAAAAAAAGTAACAAATATAGTCGGAACAGACCAGAATTTCCTACTCAGTGGTTTTTGGGGTTGCTGATTACGATTTTGAAGTCAAATTGGAGCAAGGACGCACACAGGGGCCAGACCATCCTGATAATCATGTCGTCTCCAAGAAAATCATGAAAAGTATCTTCTGCAATGGAGTGAAACTTGACCATGACCCTGAATAGTCATCTGGTGGTCAGAATTCCTCAGGATTAACTAACTCATCTCTGGGGACTGTATCTTAATATGCTCAAAAGCGCAACCAAAACCGTCTTATGGGGATTTTTGGGATCGATATTCACGATTCCGGTGCCAAATTCAAAGTACGGCACACCTGGACCTCAGGGCATCCTTGTACTGACTTTCTCTTCAGGGAATTCGTGAATTATCTATTTTTATGGGATGAAACTTGTGAGGGAGGTTCTTTCGAGGTTGCAGGTTGTGATTATGACCCTCAATAGTCATCTGGTGGTCAGGATATACCGATTGCCTAGGTCATTTCTGTGGACTGTTTTTCAATATGTTCAGAAATGCACCCAAAATCGTCTCTGGTGGGTTTTTGGGATCAATGATGAGGACTTGATCGTGATCAGCGCCCTGACCCCTATCCTCCAGAATTGTGATTAGCAATTCCAGAAAATCCCGTGTAAGAAATTTTGTTCACATTGAAAGCGTGAAAATCGGTTCAGCCGTTTTTTTATTTCACCCTTTCTGCTTCATTTCCTCGACTATTCTCAATGTCTTTATATTTCAGTTCAGAAGACAGAAGCTCACAATCTCTCCATGTTGATCCATTCGATCAGATTAAGTGAGAACAGAACTGTGATATCAGACTCTAAACAAAAATTCAAAATGAATTTCTCAGCATGTTGATGACGTATCTCAGTCCGATTTTGATTGACCAAAAATATGCTCTTCCCTGATGTAGCACTGTAACGTTTGGACTTTTCAGTCTGATGAACCTGAATTCATACATTCTGGAAAATTCAACTTTAAATCATTAATTTCGGCCAGAAAGTGGAACATTACATCGATACGCCGGAAAGTGTTGCATTGCTATTTTGCCATTGCTTTGGTTCTTTTTGATTACATTTCTTCAGTATTTACATCGCCCGATCGAGATGTAGTATCAATTTCCTTGAAAGAGAGAAAATGTATCTCACTATTAGCACCTTAATGGTACTGTCATCATGACAATACAGAGTAAAATTTAAAATTCGTTATTGCAGTAAAACATTATAAAATAAAACATTTTATGACATATGACCGTTCTGTACTTTTATTTCAATGAGTAATTTTCTATTCTTGTAACGTAAATTACTATTATACCATGCAATAAAATGATGTCTTCAATTGTTTAGAATAGAATATCTCCAAGTAACAAGCAATCCAAACATTTTTTCTTCAGATTTCTGAGTATTGTCAAAATTATTGGCTACTTACTATTCCATCTGCAACTAAAACTTCACCTTTGTGTGTTGATCGTATTGAGTTTGATTTTTGATCATTTCTGATTTTGACATGAATATAAGATACATTTTTTGATTTCATCAATTAACAAAACGTAATACGTTTTTCGGTAAATAGGAGTTTATAGAGTTCGTACTATATGACAGCCATCTACAGGGTTAGGAGAACACATTTTTTTTTTCGTTTTTTTGATATTATTCACCTTGATATACAAGTGATTACCGGTTTTTGTGTGATGATTTATATTGTTATAATACTGGTTATACATAAATGAATTGAGAATTGATAAAACCGCAACACCAAAGTTGATGTTGAACAATTATGTCTATACATTCTACGGAAAATTACAAACAAGAGAAAAGAAAATTGGAAGAAAACCGTAAAAAAGTTAGGTTCGGTTGGATTGGGTTGGGTTGGTTCGGGTGAAGTTCGGTTGAGTTAGGTCAGATTAGATCATGTTAAGCACGCCAAACAGAAGAAGGGAAAATGTAAAATTGAAAGAAATAAGTGAAAAGATTAGGTAAATTTGAGTTTTTCAGATTAGTAGATTCAAGATGCCAAAAAAAGTGTTTCGAGCTGTATTAATGCATCTCCTCATAAGGACTTCAAATTTCAACATTTGTGAAGGCCGTTTACGAGATATGGGAGTGGTATCGTTGGGCATTCGCTGGGAAGTGCTCATTATTTGGAACATGCAACGCCACATCATATACACTAGGATTGGAAGATACAATTGCAGGAAGAAGTGAGTGGTATAATGATGAAGAATGCTGTGAAAGGAAACACTGTAGATCAATGCATGGAGAAACCAGCAAAAATCATTAACTTAGTTTTGGAACAAGTGATTTACCTAGCAAGACTGGAAAAATAGTGAATTATCATGTAAATGCAAATAATTATGAAAAATGTAATAAACTTAAGTAAAATAACTCGTATTTTCATCAGTTTAATATATAAATGGACTATAATAATACAATAGTTTCTTCAAACAAATATTACTTTGTATTATTTGTTTGACAAAGCTACTGTATTAGTGGAATGATAGTCAAATTATCAATTCAAACTAGTGGAAATCCAACTTCTAATGGTTATTTTATTCAAGTTTATTTTTTTAATATAATTATTTGCTTTTACGTAGAAATAGTGAAAATCGAACTATTGAAAGTTATTTTATTCAAGTTTAGAATGAATTTCCATCACGTAATGGCTGATCCTATACAATTTTTCAAAAATATAATATATGTCTTCGATTCAGAGAAATATGCCCCAGTGAATAATGATCTGTGAAAAATTCAGATGGATCTTGACACTAACTAGGAGCAAATAATAAAAAATGATTTATGAGAGTTAATGTATATTTTAGCTTTTGCAAGTTCTGTTAACTCGAAGAAATATTTAGCTATAATACTTGGCGTCTTATGTGGCCGTAAAGTGTATGGTTGACAGATTTATTACTTATCGATTTTTCATAATATTTATGTGGTCTCGAATTTCCGCACTTTTGCACTCTACTATGGATTTATAACAGGTCACTGTTATTACTTCGACATTATATACTTCCACCTTAAGGAAGGTATTCCTATTGTTATGTTAGTAATATAATCTAAGTTTAATCAACTCATGTATTTATACATCATAGATATAGATTTTATGTAGTAAAATTTAACGTAGTGATATGTATATTTGGTTGCCTACTTTAAAACAAATGGATGCTGGTGTAGCATTCCGCCGAGCGTTGTGTTTTTAGATAATAATAAATCTGAACTTACTCCAGATTGCTCTAGATTTAATATTTCCCAAATAAGTGAATAGGTTCGGAATCCTATCTCACTGCTTGTAACACTTGAACTTGTAACAGCCGGCTGGGTATCATTTCAGGTAGCGTTAATACCTCATCGACGTGTTGTATGAATTTTTAAAATTGTTTGTTGGAACCTGTTCGGGTATCAGAGATCTTAGTTGATCCGTGTACCCTTAAGGTTCTTTTAAAGCTGCCACCACTAGGCGTATATTTCAGCCCACCTAGAAGCTGTTTTTGACTATGAGGACGCGATCCCTTCCAAGGGACCGGCTCGTACAATTACCTCTACTTATATCTTTATATCTATTCAAGCGTAAATTCTGAAGGACGTATTCGCTGAGAGGTGATTAGGGATTTCCAGTTAAACTCGTAAATCAAATTAAATAATAAATGTATATTGAATAAAAAAAAATTAACAAAAAAAAATGATACATTAACCAACAACGAACGTTTATAAAATTAATCCAAAATTTGGTCATAGGAATGATAGCATAGATTTAAAAAGATGTCAAGTTCAGGTTGACCCCAAGTGGGAACCTGAGAAATTATCAATGTCGCTCGATCTACCCCCTTCGCCAGCGAGTGAGTTCTTGTCCATGTTCTCTTTAGAGAGTTGAAATAAATGAAGGACTAATTAGCACAACCCCGAACAGTGATCGGTTTCGCGCTCGATCACGCCGATTATTGATAAATAATGTTAAAAGAAATTAAAGAATTCCTCCCTTTCTGGTAAGCTGGGGTAAACCTAACGACATTATGCTCTACAACCATTTCCCCTAAGTAATCTCCGATAAGCGGAATTTGTATAGACACTCCAAATAGCCTGAATGACAGGAAAAATTATATTAACAAATAAAACAGTGGCGGGCGGAACATGATCTGAATGGTAAATAACCACATTATATTATGTTACCGATTCCGAGGTTGAAGACAATATAACAGTTGTTCTTTGGCAATCAAAATGCACTAACCCTGTTGGTCTAATAACACCAGTTCATCTCGCCCCTTGTAGAAATACGCACAAAGGATTTAAACACTCCATTTCTACATCGGATTAAATTTAGCATGATATAAAATTGTCACAAAATGATTTTTTTAAATAAGGGTACCAACACTTTACGCGTGACGCGAAAGACGTGAACAAGTCCAGCACTGCTTTAGCCCCCCAGGAATGTATAACCCTTGTTGCATTGTTAATTTAATATCTATGAATTTCTTGAACTTGATTTGTATATTCTGGACAAACATTATATCAATTGATTTGATTTAATGCAACAATGAGCATCCCTGTGGACATAAAGCAAGCTGGTCTTACCGACAAGTACCTGGTGGAGAACTAACTGAGAAGGTGGTTGAGAACTGCCTTTTTTCCTCAAAGTAATTAGTTTTTATGAAATCATTGGCGCGGGGGGGGGGAGGGGGTGGCACCTCACGCTCAATCTTAGGAAATATGTTCAATTTCGAACTCCGGGATCAGAACACGCCCATGAAATATAACAACAGCCAATAGGAATCTAACTAGGCGAAAGAATTGCTCTGTTCAACTCCACGTAAACTATTCCTGACTCAGGGAAAAAAAGTACCATTGACCCCGCGCCGTGCTTACGTTTGTAAAACATGGTTCATGGCTGACCGGCCAATGATACAGGAAAGTGGACTCAGGTTACCGTCGCTAGGTCTGTCTGGTATATCGTGTTCAAGATATAATAATTTATAAAATTTTCAATTTTAATCTAAATCAATATTATTCAAGGCCCCAAAACAAAAAGTAATAATCCGTCGGATTATTACACTGGTATAACTCATTCACAGTAGTTATAGGAGTGAATATTTTTCATTATGAGGATGCGGATGAGAGTATCCACATTTTTGACGAGACCTACTAGGTTTCTTCATATCCTTTTGTGTTTGGAGTATTGCTGGATGAATATCTCTTATGCGGATGTGTCGTGAACACTCAATAATTGTATGAAATTATATGGAAAACTTCCTCTTATTCAAAAATGTCTGCAAAATGTTCTATACCTGTTCGGTTGAGATGCCCATAGCCTCAGCAATCTGAAAGTTTTGATGCGTTCCAGTTGAAGATGGTACATCACAAATTTCATATGAGATTTCCGATTTTGGGACCATTAGTTTGATTTTTCAGGGAATTTTCACTTTGCTCGTTTTATAAGGAAATTATTGTAATACTTGTTGTGAGAGGAGTATAAAATTAGTTTATATTGGATAAACAATTTATCCTGATTTGAGTATAACTACGCAAAGTATAATTATCGAAAACTTGTTCAGTCGAAAACATCATATATTCCATGTAGATAGTTTCAAAGTTTCATTGTATAAATTTTGTATCACAAGGAATTACTTTGCAACTGATAAGATAATCATAATAAAATTAGCAGCCTCAATCTCCTATATCTCCAGTATTTGTGCCAGCTTCAGTTAGTTCAAAGCCCCAGAGACGAATATTCTGGAAACTTTTCAATCGATATATAGGTCGCTTAGTTGTTCTGAATAACAAATATAATGCAAGAAGTTTCTTGATAATGGGATCAAATCGTATACGCCAGTAACTTATTCACAATATTTTCCAAAAGAGCAGAGGATCTAATCCTGCTCAATCTTAATTCTACTATGAAACTCAATATAGTTATTCATTCCATCCAGTGGCGTTTTCTCCGAGTAAGCAGGGGAGGTAGTGCCTCACGAAACAACTCAAACCCAAAAATGGAAGTATAAGTATTATTATTCAAAAGATTCAAATATTGCACAGCATTGGGAGATATGTATAAAGTGTAGGAGTGAATAACAATGATTCTGTCAAAGGTGAATATGTATCATACATTCAGAAGTGAATTTCTTCATTTATTCAAAGGGGAGTATTCGTTGACTTTACACACACGGTCACATACATAGAATCTGCATAGCAATCAACTAGATAGACGATCATGAAATACAGCTCTCCATATTTCACTGAGGTCAGGACGAGATTCCGTCTCAAAACGTAGCGACCTATCATAATCAGACAAATCCATTATTAAGAACAGGTGTTATATTTCAATTACAATGAGCTGAACAGAGACAGGTAGTAGTTGGAGAGGCACTGTCCCTATCGTAAGACGAGTGCGAATTAGGGAAAGAAAGAATGATAGCAGTAATTAAGAGGTAATTCATAAAGTAATGGAAATAAAACCGAAACGACTTTATACTATAATGACTATACTTATTAAGAGGAAGGGAATACCATCAGTTACAGAACAGTTGCAGAACCAATAAAGAAATGATTAATAATTGGTGAATGAAAAATGCTCAATTCATCATTTAAAATATATTATTGTTTGTCTTTAACATGTTTCAAGCCCTCCAGTTCGATATGTAAGATTTCGAGATCGTGAATGAAATTATGGTTATGTTCAATTAGATGATTAGCATACATCAAATCCGTCTTTTTCAATATGTAACTCCTCATATGTACTTGAAGTTTCTGGTAGAAGCTGCGACCTGTTTGGCCAATATACAAAACATTACACTCATCACAACATAACTTATAAGCTCCAGATTTTTCAAATTTATTCTATTTGTTTTAGAATTACTTATGAATTTGGGCAAAGTATTAGACAGCGATTTCAAGAACATATGAGCAGATCGAAAAAGACCGATTCGACTTATGCTAATCATCTAATCGAACATAACCATAATTTCACTCACGATACCGAAATCTTACATATCGAACCACTTAATAAATATAGTCATTATAGTATGAAGCCGTTCTCTGTCAATGTAACTTCAGTTTATAACTCAGCTCAGATGATGCTACTTTGTGTTGAAACATATGTAAGCTATAGTGGATAATAAAATAATTTAATGTTCTTTCAGTGTAAATTAGTGGTTTCATTTCTATAACTTTATAAGTTATATAAATTTACACATTCTTAATGCCGAAACTGTTCAATATAATTAAGAGTTGGTATAGAGTTTCTCCCTGACATGTGAGTATACATAACCTAGTACCGGTAACCGTGTTTTCTGATGATATTAAAATGATTGTTACTGTAAATTATATTTAGGTATTGTTGCGATGCTAAAGAAATACAATAATGTAAAGATGAAATCGGCGTCAAGTAAAAAAGTGAGAGATGTGAGAGTCAACTTTTTAGTATATAATTAGAATAAATGTCACTGTTAAAAGTAGGACCAAATCTATACAAATTTAATTCAGTGTAAAAATCCTCCCGTACTCCTTCATTATGTTTGGAATTGTGTCTAAGTAGAGGCCTGATACAATATATCAGTGATATTTCTATAGCAAAAACCTTTTTTATCGTAAAATTTCAAACACATGTATTTAATATTGTAGCTATTTGGCCCAAAGGGATTTTGGTTGTCAGATTATTTTGTCTT
The DNA here is from genome assembly GCA_958510875.1 of Endomychus coccineus. Lineage (NCBI taxonomy): Eukaryota > Metazoa > Arthropoda > Insecta > Coleoptera > Endomychidae > Endomychus > Endomychus coccineus. Next base: position 18,045,700 of record OY294068.1, read on the forward strand.
GTCCTCGAAATATGACGTCTTCAACTGTAGAAAAATGACTGTGTACTAATAACTCTTCCGCTTTCGCTGTTCGATAAAAGAATTGAAGTCTGGTAGGAAAAAGTTCGGCAGGTCTCGAAGTTGACAGTGAAGTGGTGACTAACTTGAGCTCATCCAGTCCTCCTGTCTGGAATCTCTTGTAACGGAATAACATACGAGATTTCTGACCATGGAAATATCTATAGAAAAGGGAGAGATCTCCCACGTGACATTATCAATTAACCGAATAGCTGTATTCTGGATAGAATCCAAGAGCTTCAACATATGTTTGGAACCCGAACTCCAAGCATGTGAACAGTACTCCAGGACAGGTCGAATGTGTGCTTTGTAGATAATGAGGAGCTGCTCGGATATAAAATAGCTCTTTCAAGAAATATGGGCCAATAATTCCACCGGCCCATGAAGCACACCAAACAGTAATTTTCTGTGGGTGTGAAGGTGTCTCGATCAATGCTTTTGGATTTTCTTCACTTCAAATATGGCAATTTTGCTTATTAACGTAGCGATTCAGCCGAAAATGAGACTCATCGCGTAAGCCTATTCATGTTGAAATAGCAAACATACTGAGCATAAATCAGCTGTCATCTGTCAAATTGACTATCAACACAGTGTTGGCAATTCTAAAAACTATACCTGTAAGAAGACACCCTTCACAATTGATATTAGGAAATCCCGTTTAGACAATGATTATTTTGATACGCCTTCTGATGATGTTCGTGAGACTAAAACATACGTAAAGACGAGAATAGTAAGCATGTGTTAGTATGTGACCTATTTCCAGAGAATTTATATATAATTCATACCTGGGTCAAGAATCGTTATTAGGCTATTCTTATGAAACAATTTTATTCTTCGATTAGCCCAGTGTTACAGGAGTAATTATATCGATTACCTGTAAGTCAATATGGAACGCTTTGGCAGACAGTATGTACTTTGGGGTAATAATAGACTCCAGTAAATTGTATTCAAACATTCTATGTTATACTGTTAAACAACATCCATCAGTATGGATGTTTGTAAACCATTATTTATAGCTTCAATTTAAACTGAAATCTGCCATTCAATCGCTTCGTAAGTTTCATTCGATTAAATTGTAATACGGTGAATGTGATAATCCATACGTTAGTTCTGCTGTCGATTGTCTGATATGAATACCCTCCATTGTGATAGGAATATTTCCATCAACCTTATTCATTCCATGTCGACATCGTATACTTGGAAATGATAGAGCTGAATAGTATGTGATTATTTTCCAATCTATTCACACTCCTGATATAATATTGAATTGTCATTGTATCTCCGCTGATTTAATCGAGCATATCAATATTCAGATTGTCCAACAAATAGTGTCTCACATAAAGTTGAGTCTCCTCACCAACTGACTCACTGATAATCGTGAGCTGCCTCAAACCGTAATATGTAGGGGCTTGAAATTTTGGATAGAGGTACATTATCTTTAAAAACGGTTCGTCCATCAGACGATTTCACCAAATTTGTTGGCTATCAGGGTGAAAAATTCCTTTGACAATTCCACTGATAGCAAATCTATCTACATTAAAGAGAAATATCACTCACTCACTGTAAGGTTTTGGAGAGTCCTCTTGTGTATAATGATCCAAACTAGCTCACTGAGATATTTCACACTCAGAGCTTGTAGTGATGTGTCCTCAGATTCTTGATTGATCGGGTTACACAGAGCGCCAACAGCTTTAGTCAAAAAAATCCTCAAGAATTTCCGACACTACTAGGTGGATGAATGTGGAGGATTATATCAGAGGAATAAAGACAAGTTTCAGCTTAACAATTTAGTTTTAATCGCCTAGGGAATTACAGTTGTGACAAAATTAGCTAGATTAATAACATAATTATTCTATAAATTAACGAAGATCAATACTTATAAAAATTGAAAGTGAAACGAATCAGAAATTCGAATAATTTCAATAATTAAATTGAAATTATTAATTTTGTAAAGAGCCAAAGGTTCAAATTTAAGAAGATAATTTGTAGATGGAAACAATTTTAGGTATATATCATGAGCAACTGATCATGAAAGTTAGGTTATTCCAACTGAAAAAATTTGTATCGTCCTTGAAACTTGGATGAGTTTGAAGGAAGTGCTGTGCCAGGAATTTCCCTCTACAACACGGCATGGGAAAGAGGATGGAGATGTCTAGATCGTTCAAACCCTGGAATACAGACAATACGAGCAATAGCTTGGCCACAAAATCAAGGGATGAATAACTAAATCAACAGGAATAATCAATATAATCCCACTGATTATGTTATCTTCCCTAATTGAATATTCAAAATTATTTAAAAAATTGAAATCTTAAAGAGAAGTAGTGAAATACAATATGAAAATCTGGAAGAGAATATTTGTATAATAGTTTACTTATTGGAGTTATGACAATTTATGCAACAGATTATATTGAAAAAATTGGAGTCTTAAAGAGAATAAGTGAATTAATAGAAATCTGCAAGACTACAATTAGATAATAGTTCACTGAATATAGTAGACTGAAATCGTGATCGTAGTTTCTGAATGGATAATCTATTCAAGCAATATTGGAAGGTTTTTCCCATAAAGCAGTAACTGAGAATTTCGGCTTTATTTAAGTCCACCCAGATCAATAATTATTCCGTAATCTCACCAAGACTACCCTGAAGAGACATATACATTACAAATGTGTTATGAGGAATGTCAAAGAATGTATGGCCACGCGGATGTCGATATTCTGATAAATATTGAAAAATACCATCGATCAGAGAAATATACTACTAAAAGGTATATATATGATTGGACATCAAATTATCAGGTTCCCTTTCAATAATAATCCTTCAATATACATTTTGTGACTCAATGTATCAGCTGTCTGCCTTATAAACGTCTTGTTGATGGGTTATGTGTTGCCTGTCATGACATAGACAGTTAGAACTGGGATAATGTTCCATTAGTCTATGAATCTGTCTGTCAGGTAAATTGTAAGTGATAGCATTTGCTGTCAAAAACGTCACAATATATCGAATCCCTTTCACCCTGTTCGGAATTGTGTTTCGAAAAATCCGTTCTTAGCGTGTGCCTATATCATATGAGAAACGTGTCTGCAAGTTTTCAACTCGGCCCGCTTCATAGTTTCGGAGATTCCGTGATGGACGAGTGAGTCATTCAGTGAGTAAGTGAGTGGTACTTAACTTTATCTGAGACACTATTCGTTGGACAATCTGAATATTAAAATAATGTGATCAAGTCAGCGAAGATACAATAAAAATTCAATATTATATCAGAAGTGTGAATAGATTGGGGAATAATCACATACTATTCATATCTATTATTTCCAAGTATACAATTAATGAATAATCCGCACATTACAGCAGTGAATAACATGGATGTATCTTACTTATATCATGTATATCATAAGTTACGCACAAGAGCACATTATGGCGAAAAAAATATAACATGTCATATTTGATCATTCACATTAGTTAACTCTTGCAATCTTGTTGTTCAAAACCGTATATATCTCTGAATTGATTAATTCAGTGTGAGAGAAATTACAATACAAAATTGTTATGTCTAGACTCAACATAATGTTCAAGAAAATAAACGGTTTTCGATTCAACGTTATTGAAGCCTGGCTTCATATATTGCAGGTAATATGTACTCCGAAACAGTGGAAAAATCTATATAAATTACCTACTAGCTAACTGTGCAAACTAAATAAAATTCCTAACCACTGGTGTCGTGTTTATTGATTCACTGAATTCTTACGTTCAACCCTGTGCAAGCACGACATCCAAATGTTGATTTTCGTAACCGTCAAGGTCAATTTGATAGAGTCGCTAACTTACATAGACTCGTAAGGATAATAATTAATGATCCTTTCATGGTATTGAATGGATGAAAATAGATGAACTGGATACCAGGAATTGTGTTACGCGTCCAATTATAAAACGTATCATTAAGCAAGGAACCCTGTTTGCTAGAATTAAAATATGGCTGTGTGCCTGCAGAGGAGTTGTGTATTGATATATAATAAATAAGAAATAATAAATAAAACTACTTTGTTATACCGGGATATCAAAAATTATCTTGCTCAAGGGTGGTTGTGGAATCTAAAACGTGTATCTCACTTTACGTGTCAAATTAATTAATTTGAAATTTATAAAAGTGAGAAATTTCGCAATTTTATACGAATGTTATAACACTCAGAATTCTCTAGCGCTTCAGACTCCGGAATTTTCACGTGGCTTATCGAAATTTGAAGGTTCGAATTGTATAAAAAACTAATTGCATGAACGCCAGACGTCCTATGTAATTAGCTACGAACGTAATCATTTTGACATATGCCTCGAGGAGCTCGCTACGCGTCTGTTAGAGTTTATACTTTTTACATCGATCTTGTTAATTCGGGGCCGTTATATGCCCCGTGTGGCCGGCACCAGTTGTAATAAAGTGTTTTCCGCTATAGACCGCTAGCTTTTAACCGCTTTTGGGTATATTTTAGTAGCTAGAAATTTCTTTTTGGTACGTCGCACGTTAGACGCGCGTAGCTGAGACCTGAGAGTACCTGTTTCTATTTTAATTAAATTTTCCTATTTAATCGACATTTTGGGGCCCGAGACTATGCTATTTAGTTGGCCCCGTTCATAAACTAGCGACATGGAGCGAAAACCGCATGCGAAAAGTCCTCGTAAAGACGTTCTATGTTCCGAAGATTTGCACTTTTCTAACTCGTGAGCTATGCGCTCCTCACGTGAACGTCATTCAATTCATCGAAAATTAACCAATTTAAAACAGTTTTCGACCCCGTTTGTAGCTATTGCGACCTTGTAAAAGGTTCAAAGTTAGCATTTCGTTTTACATTCCACAACCACCCTTGACCAAGATAATTTTTAATTTGTAGTTCATTATTGTTTTACAACTGAAGTAAATAGGTATGAAATTTGTAGGTTATTGATGATGTCAGTGAGACAGTGACATAATTATTTTTAACGTAAAGTAAGACACACGTTTTAGATTCCACAACCACCCTTGACCAAAATAATTTATGATATCCCGGTACTATCACTGATATTTAATATAGTCGTTACTATAGTTTCAACACTAAACGTGTCATCGTCAGACGAAAAATGAATTTAACAAATATTATATCTACTATATATAGGTTAAAGAAGGAATACAATCAAATTTTATGACTATAGGAAATAGTTCTAGGAAAAACCAGAGAGTGGTAAGGTGATTAGGTAATTCCGTGAGGACCTTAAATACGAAAATCAGGTTATTAATACATTGAAGAGATTACTGTAGTATAAATCTAATTGATCGTTCAGGATCTTATCATCATACATCTCCATTCCTTTGAAAATTTCCATTGACTCTAATATATTTAGTTTTGAAATTTTATCTTGACTATGTAAAATTTGGACATTATTCAAATTAGGAAAGGTATGGGCCTATTTCTAAAATATGATTTGATAATGAAGAATCGGTTTTATTATTTCTAAAGGAACGAATATGTTCTTCATATCTAACTGCTATGTTACGGCAAGGTCTACCTATGTAAAAACTATCACACTCTGAACAAGTTAGTTTAAATTTGTCAGTCTTATCTTTCGCATTGAACAGAATATGAAATAATTTGTTTGGGGGTTTAAAGCTGTGGTTCAGGTTATGATGGGATAATCTTTGTATTTTATAAAGGGATAAATGGTATTGTAAATTAATTCTTGTCTTTTTCTATTCATTAATTTAGAAATTACTTGAGGACCGAAACCGTGATTTGTTACTATATTAAATATCAGTGATAGTAAAACAAAGTAGTTTTATTTATTATTTCGTTAAGATGATAAACTATCACAAAATAGAATTATGCCTATTCCTCAAATAAATTCACGAATTACTTGTGCCTTTACTTTTACCAAAGGATACATTGTATCAGTGGCGGCTCCTCGAAGGAGGCTAAGGAGGCTCAGCCTCCTCACCAATTTATCTTGTAGATCATCCATTTTATTTCCCGTTTCTCTGATGATTTTTTTAATTTTACAATTAATTCCCCGTTCTCAGTAGTTATTTTTAATCTGGCAACAGTGCCCTGAGGCTAGACTCTGTATATATTTCAAACCTTAAACAGTAAACACCTGTTGCTCAACACAGTTGCCGTTTTTCTGACCAGTTCAATTGCTAAATACCGTAGAACATAGATAAAACGGCAACACTCTCAGTAGGCTAGCCTGCCGCCGGCAAAGAGTTCTCTCCTTAGCCGCCGGCCCTTCAGCTCACTGCTCAGTAGGCTCGGTGGTATGGAATGCGACACATGCGTGTTGCGTCGGCGTTTGTTTTGTGACGCCACGCGAAGTAAGGTTAGATTAGAATTTGTCTGTTAGGTAAATTATTGAAATTCAAAATGATTGTGTGATTTAGTTGCTGACTTTTTAGAAAATCCATTTAGTGGATTAACATATGACAAAAAAGTTTTTTTTTTTAATAAACGGTCTTTACCGGATTTGAAAGGATTAGTTATTGATGTCAGGTAAATATCAAAATCGATCGTTTAATACTAACAATTATAAGATATATTTATGGTTAACGGGATCTGCGTAACGGCGGGACATTTGAACGGTCTTCAAACAAAAATAAAATCAGTTACGCTCACAACATGAATTTGGTTTTAAGTAATGTATGTAGTTCCATTAAGGAAGTTAGAACTTCTTTTCTAACTTATCGTCATTTTCAAATTTTTTTAGCAAGTCCACCAAACGAACTGAAGTTTTAAATAACATAGTAGAAAACAGAATTCCCTGTAATGCTCCAGCTCGATGGAATTTTACATCACGTGCAGTGTTTACCATCCATAAAAATAAAGACAAATTAATTGAAACATTTGATTTTATATTAAACAGTGATGACTTTTCAACAGATCAGGTTTCATTAAATGCTGCTGTTGGTTCAAAATCTTATTTAGAAAAAGAAGAATTTTTGTTTCTTGTTGATACTTTTGAATTAATATTTGAACAAATAACTGATCCTATTTTTCAAATTTTACAACATAAATTCACCGATATAATTTATTCTAGAGATCGTTTGAAACATCTCATTGATAAAATTTCAAGTTTCCGTAATACAGAATTTCATTTTAATATTTTATTTGAAAATTTTCCAACTGATGAGGCTCCTCCCGCGAAAAGGAGGAAAACGTATGATTTGGTAGATAAGAAAATACATTATAAAAACAACTTTTTCATGAAATTTTAGATACTATTAAGAGGTCAAATTGAGATTCGATTTTCCGATTTATATGAATTGAAGTTTTCGACTTGACGAATAGAAGATTTTTCGAATCTTTTTCAAAAGAGTTTCCCAATACACTTTTAGATAACTTAGTTCCAAAATATAAATTTTTTGATAAAATAGCACTGCACAATGGATTATGCGTTGTATACTCGGATAAAGATATTTTAGGCCAGTACGATAGTCACGCCGATATGAGATGAAATATATGATAGACAATGATTTGCAACAAGTTTTACCTCTGTTTTATAAACTACTTTGTTTGACAGTCACCATTCCTGTCACGTCGGCATCGGTGGAGATATCATTTTCTACTCTCAAACGAATCAAAACTTACATGCGAGATACAGTTGGCCAAAATCGTTTATACAATGTTAGTTTAATAGGTATCTATTGAAGAAGATTTAGTAAAACACTTAAAACATAATGATACATTTTATGAAAATATTATTGATCATTTTTCGCAAACTACAGACTTTAGGATATAATAAAATTAATAAAAAAACTAGATATGAAAAATTCAAAAAAAAAAAGACAAAATAACGAACAAAAAAAATGTTTTGCCAATAGAAACTCTATACCTCCACGTTGGTTCTTGCTGGGCAACAATTAATTTTGTCACTGAAGTAGCCGGTACGGTCGCTGCGCAAAGGTTAAATTAATTGGCTGAATAGAGTATACAAAAACATTTTATGTCCAGCCTCCTCTCTTAAAAAGTTCACGATCCGCCACTGCATTGTATGGGCAAAATTTGCAATGTACACGTGTATCTGTAGCGTTTTTCTCGTAGAATTTCCAAATACAACTTCGGAAACTCATTATAAACAAATAAGAAATTATAGTTCTATAGCTCTAAAGTAAACTCGGTATTCTATTAACTATTAACAGACTGACATAAAAGACCAAGCATGCGAACAAGGTAATTCCCCGAATTGAATATGAGCATCGATAACAATGGCTGTGAAACACTGATGGTTTATGTCGATATTCGATAATTTCAACATTTTCCGTTGATGTTCTAGGATAGATGGTTTGGTTATTTGATAACTATTGCCCCGGATATGGAAACCACAGGTCCTTAAATTTTTGATCATCCAGATATTTGGATATTCGAATATTTAGATATTTGGGTATTTGAATATTTGGATATTTGAGTACTTGAATATGTAGATATTTGGATATCTGAATATTTGAATATTTGAATATCAAATAATATTTTTTCCAAAGTATTTGAATTATGAATACTCAAATACTTGAATATTTGAATAATTCGAATATCATTCCGAGCCCTAACTTGAATACCTAATATGGTATTTCATTATTACATTTCCAAATAGCTGAGATGTTTCTATGAATTCAACTTTTAATATCTTCTATATAATACAAGAAGCAAAACAAAACTAGCTTTGATACTATCTAAATGGAAATGAAATGTAATGAAAATTTAATTTATTTCGTAACAACTCAATTACAAGAAAACTTGTATAAAATACGATGCAAAACGGCGTGTTTTTGCATATTATCTCCACATCTAGTGCAAAAAACGCGTTCATTTTACAAATAGTTGTATAAATAGCTATATGAATATAATCTGAATGGTTTCGATGTTAAATTTCCTTTGATCTTGAAAATTTATGTTTTGAAATGAAATCCTCTCGATTAGATACTTTCCCCAATGTGGTTCATACTTTGACGTATTGTAGAACGGGAAATGATTCAGTTTTCGTTTTATATCGATGAGTATGAGATTTTCAATGCGAACGGACAACGATTCAATTTACTTCTTAGGGAATACTTAATTCAGCAAAGCGAAATAGATTCGATGAGATTTATTCGCAATTTGCAATAAAAGCCTGTATATAAAAACATTCAAAGCTCGGGAAAATTTATGTTCATTTTACTTCTGGTAATTGAAGAGGACTTGGAATTGATTGATATAGATTATTCGGAACACAAGCAGCGACGTAAATGGTTGAAATTTCATCTCCATCCATTTCATTTATTCAATATTCTGGAAAAAAAATTTTAGCTTTTTAGGATTGTAAGAATTATCAATTTTCCGTAGCCAAAGCTGACCCGATATTTTTTTGTAATTATCGAAGCTTCATGAAGTTATTGAATTGAATAATCACTTTTCTTAACGATTGAACTGAATTTTGAAACACTAGCCGAACTCCATTCATCCTTTTTACTTCCTTTAATATACGCAGTAACGAATGTAGACGAAATTAAATCATTGCAAATGGAAGAAGAATTAATAGGCTTCCGTATGTTACCATGTTATTATTTTTAAGCTATTGCATATAGCTTTTACGGGCTTTGAGCGCGGCGACCGAATCAAGAGAAAAAAACAAAACACAAATACCGGAACGGAAATAGCTTAAAACAAAAAACAAATACCGTAACGGAAATAGCTTAACGAAATATCCTGACACCCCCCATTCCGCCTACCATGTAGCTCGGCCGAGCTTAAAATTTTCGAAATGTTAACTTTGAACCTTTTAAAAGGTCGTGATAGGCCCAAACTGGGTTGAAAACTGTTTCGAATTGGTTAATTTTCGATAAATCGAATGACGTTCACGTGAGAAGCGCGTAGCTTGCGAGTTAGAAAATTGCAAATTTACGGTACATAAAACGTCTTAACGAGGACTTCTTGCATGCGGTTTTCGTTCCATGTCGTTAGTTTATGAACGGGGCCAACTAAATAGCAGCATAGTCTCGGGCCCCAAAATGTCGATTAAATAGGAAAATTTAATTAAAACAGTTTTGAGCTGTCACCTACTAGCAACTGACGTGCCACGTACGAAAGGGAATTTTCTAGCTACTTGAATATACCGAAAGCGGGTAAAAGCTAGCGGCCCATAGCCCAAAATACTCTATTACAACTGGCGCCGGCCGCACGGGGTTCGAAACGGCCCCAAATTAACAAAATAGAGGTAAAATGTATAAACTCTAACTTACGTGCAGCGAGCTCCTGGAGGCATGTGTCAAAATGTTCGCGTTCGTAGCTAATCACATAAGACGTCTGTCGTTCATGCAATTGTGTTTTTATACAATTCGAACCTTCTAATTTTGATAGGCCACGTGAAAATCCCGGAGCCGGAAGCGTTATCGAGATCTGAACGTTAAGACTTTCGTATAAATAAAATTGTGTTTGCAAGTAACTGTCACCATAGATAACTACTCTACTACCGGTAGTAGAGTTATCTATGCTTGTCACAGAATACTCTTCATAGAGATCAAGATGATACTCTTACGTGACGCCTTTTATGTTTCCCACCTTTTGGTACTACACTATATGTTCAACAGTCGATAGAAAATTTGATTTTGAGGAAAAAAGTTCCTATTAACATATATGCAGACGCTTAGTTTTTGAGATACAGGGTGTTGAAACTGAAACAAAAATTTCGTTTTTTTCAAATATCTCCGGAACTGTTTATCGTACAGAAAACATCTATTGCGAACATTTTCTACTCATAGCAATCAAAAAATTTTTTTACTCATAATTCGTGAAGATTTTGAAGAGGTAGTGGATGTTTTTCTGCCCAACTTTTTCCAGTGGCGTAGTGCTATGCAATAGCTTCACCGCGGCAGTTTCCGAGTGCCACACGTTTTATTTTATTTTTAGGTCATAACATTTGAGTGTCACGTGTCACCTGTTCTGTGAAATTGTCGAGAAAACTCGAACGTCAAATATTTTTTCGAACAAAATTTCGACAAATATGGAATATAACTGTTGTCAAAATATTGCCACACATCAAGCTTTAGAATAGTATAAAATTTCTTTCTATCGCACAGACTATAGCGAAGAAATTGTGTTAAATGTAACTCAACATCAAGAGTTGTGAAATACTTAGTTTACTGTTATTCGTAATTTTACTTGTAGAAAAGTTGTGAACCAAGTTACAAATACACACTCGTAGACTGGAAATTTTCCAAAGAATCTGAAAAATCTATCCACAGCTTCATATGATCAATGGTTCGATCGCTATTCCATGGCATACTAGATTTCCTCTAGCGTCCTTAATTCTCATCCGATAATTATGAAAACCAACAATTCGAATAGTAGGGAGTTCATTCGTACTATTTTAATAATAACAAGAACATTAACAATAGGAGTAGCACGAATTACAAAAATTGCTCGTAAAGGCCACCATGTTGACGCAAACATGTCCGCGCTCTTCGCCGTATCTCTCTTTCCGTCATCACATAGCTCATTTTCCTACTCAATGATACGTTGTCTCAATTCTTCCTCCATGTGAATTTGGTTCTTGTGAACTTCCGCTTTCATGTAGCCCCATGTAAAAAATTGAGTGTGAGGTCGGGTGAGCTGGCGCCAGGGAACTGTTTCTACATGACCAATTCATGTCGGATATGTTTATCCAAAATATTTGTGGACGTTACGAGCAAAATGGGATGGGGCTCTATCATGCTGTAATATCAGTGTCGCTCTGATGTTCAGGGGGACGTCCTCGAGAAGAATGGATAGGTTCTTTTGAATAAATCTAAGATTACTCTCACCATCTACATTTCTCGGTAGATTTAAGTATGGTCCCACGAGCAAGTTTCCTATAATACTCATCCATACGTTGATGCTGAATCTTTGCTGGAACCCCGCGTTGTCGTACCATTCTTGTATTTTCTTCAGCGTAACAATGAGAATTGTGGATGTTGAATACGTTTTTTCTAGTGGAAGTACATTCGTCTGCCCACAGGATACGACGAAGGAAGCGATTGTCCACTACTTCGTTGTGGAGAAATTCATTCTCGGAACATTGTCATTATTACGTTTAATCCTTGCACCAACGTAAAATGGTAAGGGTACAGCTTTTCTTGCAGTTCTTGAGACAGTCATGTGTGGAACATTGAAGTTCTGCGCTACTGCACGTTAGCTGGTTTGGGGATTTCGATGTAATTCATCCAACATACCATCCTCAGCATTTATTCTCGGAATACCTTTACGTCGCTGCCTATCGAAAATTTCCATGGATTCTCAGGAACGTTTGCACCGAAGGAACACGCCTATTCGGATACCGTCTCCGATATTCTCGTCCAGCTGCATTAGCGTTTCCGTTGCAGAAGCCATACATAAAATGGATATCGGTTAGTTCTTCGTTAGCGAACACGGGCATTGTGTATATTCGGCAAGAAAATAAACGGGTCACAAGAACTAATGTAGGATATTCTTAACCTCTGCCTAATGCAAAAGATTTTTGACGGTTGCCTGGTTGAATTTAATAAAAATTACAGGAGTACGTGCAATGTAGCGGTTATTCCAAGTAAGCCATGGCTGCCAATCACTCATGTATCTCAGAGGAAAAAAAATCCAAATGAATCATCCGGAGCAAATGGAATCCGTACCACTGCTGACTATTATTGTTCTTATTATTATTAAAATAGTATATATAAACTCACTCCTATTTGAATTGTTGAATTTCATAATTATCCGATGAAAATTAAGGAAACTAGAAGAAATCTAGTATGCCATGGAATAGCGGTCGAACGGTTGTGGATAGGTTTTTCAAATTGTTTGGAAAATTTCCAGCCTGTATGTGTATGTTGTAACTTGCTTTATAACTTCTCTACAAACAAAATTTGGAATAACAGTAAACTTGGTATTTCACAAGCCTTGATGTTGAGTTACATTTAACACAATTTCTTCGCTATTACATGAGCGATGAGAAAAAATTGTATACTATTCTAAAGCTAGATCTTGTGCTTTATTTTGACGACAGTTATCTCCCATATTTGACGTTTCAATTTCCACTATATCAATTAAGAGGTGACACCCAAGTGTTATGACCTAAAAATAATAAAATTTCGGCAATAAATATGGTATGATATGAAAGCTTATTTATTGTTCTTCCATTTGCAATGATTTATTCCTCTCTATATTTGTTGGTGATTTTAGGAAGAGCTGAATTGCATGGAAATGTGATATTTTCTTAAGAAAATAGAAAATAGCGAATTACTTGTTTACCCTCGAAAATCGGAATATGGCTTATATGACCTTTTTGTTGGGAATATCATATAGAATCACATATTGAATTGCTCTGCATATTATACACCCTATATAATTCAAGGGAAATATTGCAAATGGGCCAACAAATTTTTTCAGGATTTTCGCGGGTATATCCGTTTTGACATTCCTGAATCGGTATTGACTAGTTGACATGATGTGTGTGCGTGCGTGTGTGCCTGTGTGAGTGCGAAGCATCATGACACAAAGAAGGCATGAGGTGTTGACAGATGGTTTGTAAATTCAGTAAGTTAAAATGATTTTACACCACGTAAACGCCGGAACCGGAGATAGATTTTTAGAGGAAAATATTCACATCAATTCTGTACAGAACAACTTGATTTATTCCCGTAGTTTTGGTATTGAAAATAGTGTCAAGTAAAGCTCAACTTTTGAGTCACCAGCCGCCACTGGTTACAGAAGCAGGCTACTAATCGGATAATGAAATACGTGAAACTCACTTTCAACTTTTGGTACTGCAGTTTCATGGTTTAGGCCATAACTGCAAGAAGTTAAAATCTACCAGATGTATGAACTATAAATGCCAAATAAGGAGCGTTTTATTGTAGACACTTGATGTTTTCAGCTTTATAACGTTGAAACTAGTTGAAGTTAAAAGAACCATGGAAGGATAGATGTCTTTGTTGAATTTATATTTGATAAGGAATACGTGCTCGCAGGATCATAAAGTCGTATTTTATGGACCGTATCTTCTACCCTAGATTTTAATGTATCGTCAGATAGTCGACAAGTCTTATCTTCTTGTAAATCACTGGCAATAATTATCCAATAGATTGTAAACGGACCCGACATTTATTGCAAACTATCTCACATGAAATATGTTTTTGAAGGATATAAATTGAGAGTCCCTATCTGATTCTAGATAGAACTGAAGACTAGTATTTTCACAAACATGAAATCTTTCATTCATCCAACAAGATATTATAGTTTCTTGATCCAACTAGGTTCTAAACAAATATGTTCGTTATATAATAAGAAACCATTATCTCTATAGGCATGAATCTCTCTATTTTACTCGCTAGATCTCAATATCTGGAACATAATTATCTTTACTAGTCGAGGAAATAGCATTTCATGTACCTTAATTCTCCGGTAGCGATCATGTCTTGCAAAAAATTGATTCGTGAACAGGAACAGAAACAAAGTCATAACATAATGATAAGATCACCAATCTACTACTCAGAACTGACGTTTTTTTATGCTTTGACTTAACGAGATGAAAACTTATAATGTTCGAAGAACATCGTGTGAGCCAGCAGTGGATTTTCGAGAGAGGAGAGAGGTATTCGAATCTAGAAAAAGAAAAGAATTGCCGTATTATTGATCTCATTAATTTTGAGAGATTGTATAAAGGACATTTTATATTGTGAAAAGAGGAACTTCAACAAATTCATTCTAATTATATTTCGTTGTATTAATAAATCCTCCTTCTGGATGTAGTTAATGTTTCCTTCTTCCCAAATGAAATGTACGTTGTGTATACAAAACAAATAACTGAAGCTGTTCCGTCTTTATCTCTCCGAAATCCTCGACGTCGAGCTACTTAAAGCTGAAAAACAATAGGCGCGGACATTCTTTTCTTTGATCTAAACATCTTTATGAAACAGTAAATTGTATGATATTTGAGCCTCAAACAACGACACTTCAAAGTAACTTCTCGCTTTTGAGATATCAAATACTCAGTTCCATCAAAACTGTACATTTCCTTCTAGGTGAATAATTGATTTCATAAGCGAGGCGTTTTTATAATCAGCATCGGGGCTCGTTTTCGGAGTTTTTACGCCCACCTTCGCAACTTCCCAGCCATTCGAAAAGTTTTAAATGAGGTCATTAAAATTCTCAGTTATATTACTCCATCAAATATTAGAAGTTCGAGAGCTTCCGATTCATTCAGAAGGTGTAATGTGATCTGAACTCGTTCTGACCATAGATTTGGTGTATTCGTAATATTCTAAAAGGTGAAAGCAGATTTGACTTTAATATCTAAAATATTCAATAATGTAATAGATTGTCCGCGTTCATTCTTCAACATATAAATTTTCACATTCCATCTTGTCAAAGAAGACACAATTCGTTGTTACACGAAGACCTCCACCGAGAAGATTATGTCTCAAATTCGCTATTCAATAGATTAACAAACAATTCTTACCAAATATGTTAGTGATGACATATATTTATTTAATATTTCATTGAATAAATTCAAATTATCTATGTCAAATGTTCATATAGCACTTTAAAATCATGAATTATAGTATTATTTGTATAGTTTTGATGAAAAATATATTTGTAATAAATTTTCAGAAGCTTCGTTTTCATTAAACAAAACGTGACGTGTTTCACCACATGGTGGTTTCATCAAACAATGGTTTTACAATTTATGGTTTATTTCTTAAATATTAAAATTAAGATTAAGTACGAGGGGTTTAGTGAGGTACTTGTACATAGAATAAGAGTTACTTACAAATAAATTTAATAATGGAGAATTGATGAAGTCTTTCTGATCATTTAGAAGGTTTCCTGTATTTATAAACTTATTAATTTCAATTTTCTCTAAGTTGTTCAATACTTTACCTTTTACTGACTTATGGAAAATCTCAAAATCGTCTTTGAAATGATGATCAGTTTCTTTAATATAGTTTACAACTTTTGAATCTGCTTTATTCGAATTAGAATTTTGTTTTGAAAGATCTTTTTGTCTGGCCTATATAGAATTCATCACACTCTTCTCACTCTACCTTGTATACTCCTGATTCTTGATCATTTTTATTCTTATTCTTGTTATTCTCAATATATTCGCCTAGCGTATTATTTGTTCTAGAAGATATGATAACATACATTTATGATCCGTAATTATGAGTCTCAACTGTACTAGGGTGAACTAACTTCATTGCTTCATCACAATCTTCTTTCTTATGTGAATCAATAACAATTTTTTCGTTATAGCCGTTATCATGTGCTATCTGTTTTATAATTGAAAATTCCTTATGATAATTTAATTCTAACCTGGAGATAGTAACGAGTTTATTTATGATGCTTTGAAGAGCAGGCAGTTTATGTTGTACGGGGTGGTTCGAATTTTTGTGGATAATAATGTCCATATGTGGAGGCTTATGATATATTGAAAAGGAATGTTCACTATTCAATTTGTTTTTAGTATTTTTTATCGAAACTATAGATACGATATTTCAACAAGTGAACACCAAAACCATCCAAAGTATTATTTGTATGATAAACTTTGTACTGCATATATTAATTTTCATTACTTACATCTAATGGGGCTTACTCATGAATAAATAAATAAATAATAAGGTCTTTCTAGGCAGCTGTTTTCCTTTTCTTCATATAGAGCTCATTAGTGAAGAGAACAAGTAGTCATAAACGGCCTACAAAGTGGTAAAATCATCAAAATATCTCATGCTATCTATGAATAGATATCAAACTAAGGAATCAAGCAATGTACCACATTGACTTTTCTGATGATTGTCGTGATGCCGAAACGTACCTAAAGACGAAAATATATTTGACATATGTAATTTGATGAAAGAATGTATGGCCATAAGTATAGTACTAGAAACAAAAACATTGTTTTGATTATAACTATTAATTGGATTACAAAAATTTTAATATTTCAACTGAAGAAACCAATTATTGTAAAAGATCTGGAATTCAATTAATTTAAATCCTAGCAAATTCTTACATCCGTTTTTATGATGTCAAGAGTATATTTTGGGTAGAATGCTCTAATAGCAATATTTCTAATGAGGTCTGACAACCTTCTCTATTACCTCATAACTCTTCAACATCTGGTTCGAAAGTGTGTACAGGGTGTCCCATTTTGGGTACTTTTGCGGGGTATCTCCTTTATTTTTAAAGATAGAGAGTTGCGGTTTTCGCGACACTGTGCTACTTTTTCATAAAACTCAAGATGCCGTCAACAGAATTTTCATAGCCCTTTTAGTTTTTAAGATACAGGGCATTTCTGAAAATGTTGCATTTTGTGACCCCCCTCGTATCTCCGTTATCCTCCAACTTATCGAAAAGGTAAAATAACATTCTAATAGATTTTTTTCCGTAGAATGCAGTGGTGTAGATAACTTTTGTTACATATTTACTGTTTTTGAGTTATAAAGTAAACTTATGTTTTTTTAAATGGAACATCCTGCATATTTATAGACTATAAAATTTGTCTTTTTTTACCTTTCCAAAAATATATGATAGTATAAACTTTTTTTCAGAAACACGCAAATAATTGACAATTTTCAGAAAATTAAATACATATTTTAATAGTAGGCTATGGATAACAATAATAAACAAGTGCAACTTACATATTACTAACAAATAATTGGATACCTTGTATATAGGTATCTATTAAAAAAAATTCCCATAGATCTTTTTCTAACAGTAAGTTTGTAACAACAGTTTTGTGGCGTAAAGTGACAATATAACAAAAACACAAAAAAATAACATTATTAAAAATTTAAATGTGATGTTCAAATTGACCACCATTTTCTCTAATGCAAAATTGGCACATCTTTGAGATTCTTTGAATAGCGTTCAAAAGAACCATTGTTCTCATTCGCAGATTTCGAAAAGCTAAATGAATTGCCTCTCGAAGTTTTGCAATGCCGTCATATCGAGTTTTATATACTTCATTTTGTATATAACCCCTTAAAAAAAATCTAAAATTGAGAGATCTGGTGATCGTGGAGGCCATCTAACAGGTCCGTTGGTACCTATCCATCTTTGAGGAAAGTTATTATTTAGAAAGGCCCTTAAGAGCCTAGAGTTATGACTTGGGGCACCATCTTGCTGTAGGTAAACAGCATTATACTGGGCTAATGGAATGTTTTCGAGCAGTTCTGGAATAACTTCCTCAAGAATTTCTAGGTATCTACGTGCTGTAAGACCTCCTTCAAAAATCCTATAAACTATATGTCTACCCAAAATAAAACATGAAACCTCAACTCCAAAGCGTCCTTGTTGTGCCCTTTCAAACATTAAATGCAGATTTTCACTACGCCAGTTCCTGGTATTGTGACGATTGAAAATGCCAGCACTTGAAATAAAGCATTCGTCTGACCAAAAAACAAGTCTGCCAAATAAATCGTTAGCATCGATTTGTTGCAAATACCACTGGCAAAACAGTGCCCGGCGCTCGGCATCGCCAGGATGCAAATGTTGTAGTATATTAAATTTGTATGGATGATACTTATATTTCTTCAAGATCCTCTGAGCGTTAGTTTTTGGCACACCAATTTCCTTCTAAATTTTTCTACATGAGGACGAAGATGTTGCTTCTATATATCCTAAAGTATCTATCTCTTTTCTTTCCCTGTTCTCTTTGTTGTATGTTTTAGGGCGCGGGTGAACAAATGATCCGTGCTCAATTAAATTTGCTTTTAAACGGGCAAATATCCCAAAAAACGGTTGCCTTCTTTCTGGATATCTAACAAGCAAAAATTAAAATGATAATAGAGATTTTCATAGCCATAATAGCTTACTCACCTTTGGAAATATAATTCCGAAGCTTCTTCAGAATTTTCATTACTCTGTATAAAACATACCATCATATCATATTTCTCATAATTTTCGTAAACTGCCATTATTCGAAATATTGATAAATATCTATTGAATAATGATACCAAAAGAACGAAAATAAACAGCTTAAATGCGATAGAGATTTGATGTTTATTTCTGTTTCTTGTCATAAACAATATCAATGGCCTACAATTAAAATATGTATTTAATTTCTAAAAATTGTCAATTATTTGCGTGTTTCTGAAAAAAAGTTTATACTATCATATATTTTTGAAAAGGTAAAAAAAAGACAAATTTTATAGTCTATAAATATACAGGATGTTCCATTTAAAAAAACATAAGTTCGCTATATAACTCAAAAACAGTAAATATGTAACAAAAGTTATCTACACCACTGCATTCTACGGAAGAAAAACTGTTAGAATGTTATTTTACCTTTTCGATAAGTTGAAGGATAACGGAGATACGAGGGGGGTCACAAAATGCAACATTTTCAGAAATGCCCTGTATCTTAAAAACTAAAAGGGCTATGAAAATTCTGTTGACGGCATCTTGAGTTTTACGAAAAAGTAGCACAGTGTCGCGAAAACCGCAACTCTCTATCTTTAAAAATAAAGGAGATACCCCGCAAAAGTACCCAAAATGGGACACCCTGTACCTCAGCGTTATATTTTTTGGTTTCAGTTGTATTAAAACATTGCTTGAAATGACTTTGAATCTTATAAGAAAATTGCTAAGCAGTGGGATCTTGATACATATCTATATACTTAAAAGATTAATGTGTAACAATTTCTATTAATCGTGTTTCTGTTCGTATCGGCGACGTGGGCATTTTTAATTGAAATTGGTGCAATAAGGAGGGTTTGTACTGACAAAATTAGTTTTAAGAAATCCCGGTTTAAACATTGATGATGATGGTCTTGATACCGAAACGTACGTAAAGACTAGAATAATAATGATTTTTGCCTCATTTATGCCTGGGTCAAGAATCATTATTAAAAGTAGACAATACTTACCGAAATGTATGTAATACTTATAACTGGGGTGGTCTCCCCATAGTAATACATAATGTTTATAAGTGGAAAATTGGAGTCTTTTCTTACTTTATGAGTTGAGCGTATGCGCTCTGGCACTGGGGTCTAGAAGTCCTTGTGCCGAAAAAAGTTAATTATGCCAAAATAGCAATTTTTCGGATTCGTTCCCTATCAATATATTCTATATAAAACCGCAATTTCATATTATAAACATTTAAGCTATTCAACCGTTTTCGATTTCAAATATTTGATGCATACAAACCGTATGCCGGTAACGTAATAAGTTTAGCAGAGAAAGATTCCATAGAAAAGTAAACCTTTTAGACCTCTACGTAATTTCACGAACTGGAATAATTTCAGATCCATTCTGTTCGCAAGCTTTTGTAGACCTGCTTTGGAAGTTTATTTAGAGAAAAGGCGACGTAAATAGAGATGAGAAAATCTTTGCTACTCTCTGGAAACGCATCGACCTGTACTTCTCTTTCAGCCATCGTTATTCACCAGCTTACAATAAATTTTTACGGCACTAATCTGATAATGTGGGTTTGACCATCATAACAACGGAATGATGTTTAAGAATTATGAACGGCATGAAGAATAATTGTGATATACGGGATCATTCAAGATGGATGGACTATCAGACGTTCACGTAGAACTACTGAACATGGAGATTTGAAACTTTGGTTACTTGTACAGGATGCTCCTTAATGATATGCGAATATTTCAAGGGGTGATTCCTGGGTCATCAACATGAACAATTGTCACCACATTGTTTGAAGTGGTATCTTTATAATGTTGCTCAAAATCCGCAATGTGAATCACACATTGTGTTTACGGATGAAACAAATTTTTCAAGAAATGCAATGCAACGCATTTTCACAACAATCAATTGGGAGCGAATGGAAATCCTCACGTCACAACCGAAACCTATTTACACCATAAATTTTCGGTGAACTTATGGGAAGGAATCATTGGTGACAACTTTATTGGCCAATTCTTTCTACCGGGACGACTTGACGAACAATCTTACTTTAATTTCCTTCAAGAGCAATTGCCTTCGCTGCTTGAGGATGTTCCTTTTGCAACAAGAAATCAAATATATATTTAGCCGCTGTAGGGCGCAAGAGAATGGCCACCAAGGTCTTCCGACCTCAATAGTATAGACTTCTGTCTCTGGAGCCATTTTAAGACGCTAGTTACACATCAAAACTGTAGAGGAATTGAGAGAAAGAACAGTAGCATGTGATACAATAAAAAACACTCTAGGAATATTTAAAAAAGGGCGAAATTCCATGAGAAGGGGAGCGGGAGTGCATATTAGCCGGAGGGGTCATTTTCAGCTAATTTTGTATTAATAGTTAATTTGTAAATCTTATGTTGATGTTATATGTTGTTACATTTTGTTGACATTATCCCAGGGTAATTAAATTTTTGCAAAATTTTATGTACACTTGAATCCTGTTCAATACATAACATTTTTCGGTCAAAACAACTGTTTTTATTTTTCTACTCAAAAACGGCGCATCTGGCGAAAAAATGTCGAGAATGTTTTTTCATATCGAGATCTGAAAAGCTCAGTGGAGTACTGTTTGTTGAAATTTGTGTAAGGCTAACCCATAACTACGACACTGATTAAATTTTACAACAAATCATTGAGAGAAGAAACGTGTTTCTGAGTCACATTGATCTGTTCCCAAATTCTGCTCAATATCTCTAACCATTTTCTAGATTTTTGGAAAAAAAACGTAATAACCCTGTATATCGAGAACATAGGTTCTTAGGGCAGGTTGATGAGAACTCTTCTACTTGAAATAAACCCTTAAAATATTCTCATATCATTAACGAGCACCCTGTATAAGTGGTATAAGTATTGCTTTCGTTCATAGGTTGGTTCGAACGTTTGGAAATTGCTTAGAATATTTGAATAGTGTTGGATAGATTCCAAAAGGACCACTCGAACATAGGCACATCCTCTTCACTGTGAAGCTCGAGATCTGTCGAACTTCTTTCTATCACTTCATTATTCCATCGAACGGTGCAAATAATTGTGGTGTTCGTTGCCTAGCAAAGTTTAGCAGTCCACCTGCTCCACAAGGTTTTGAGGAACTGACATCATGGCAAGTGATTCAAGTTTTTATACTTCGCAATTCACGGATTTCCAATGAGGGAAAATCCCTCCTTCCCCTTGACCCCCCACCACCTTCCCGCCCATGACTATTGTTCATTGATGATCTTGAGTTGATTTAAAAACTACCATTATAAGAGACTGCATTAGCTTACTAAAATTGTGGAATAAAACGGATTTTGATATCATTAGGTGGTGCGATATGATATATTGTGAGAACATTGATCCGATTTTCTAACATATAAGTTGGAGCAAAAACATTGCTAATGATAGTTCAGTACAACGAGTAAGTTGCAACGCTACTGGACGATAATGTTGGAGAAACCAATGTAGGCTGGGATATGAATAATATTAGCTAATTTACATGTACATATAGATTAACTGTTCAATTATACTCTATAGAATTTTATTATAGTATGGAATGAAGATGGCTTTCGTATTGATCCAGGATGCCTTAAGCCCTAAAATAGATCGCTGTTCATGTAGAATGTGGAAATTTATGAAATTGTTTAACGCGTATATTACAATCGCTCCGAAACCGGAAACAATGGTGAAAATATGCTTTAATTGTGTGTAAACTGTAAATCAGTCCGCGCTATTCACTAACGTGATTATAATGAATTGCTTTAATATTTGCTTGGTGGAATATCCATCTGTCATCAACCGCCGAAACAAAAACCATTGATTGCTATTGAATTGGCTTCAAACTAGGTCGCCACATCGCTGAGCAGAAGAATGCTCTCCGCAGCACCGCGTACTCAGCACTTGTACCTGCTTTTCAAACACAGGAAATTACTTCCTATACTATTGTGAAAAAACCACTTCAAACTCTGCAATATGCTTGTGAGTTGTTTCACCACGAAAACCGCCAAAACTTTGCAACTTTTCACTCCGTATTTTAGACAAATATCAAGTACGCTCGAGGGCTTTCCTTGGGAAAATATTAACTTAAACGTTTTATTTATGGTATACAGTGCTTCCATTTCGTAATTAGGCTATCTCAATTAATTCAGGGTAAATTTTATCCAAACAGCACATCTTAGATTCACTAGTTTTCATGTGCATCAGAAACTCAAAATCAGTGTGATGCATTTTCTGGGCATGATATGGTGTAACATGACTATATAAAACTCTACTGAAGGAACTTATATTAATCCTTTTCCTCAATCTATGTATTCATTTACAGTGCGATCATTTACTTCAGGAAACCATGTTAGGTTGTAGTGTGATCCAGACATTGATTAGCCAGAATAAACGTGGAAAATATCATTGACACTTACCCTTTCACTTTGCAAGACACTTGAGATTTAACGCTGGAAGGTAAGTGGAAGGATGAACGCTTATATTATGCAGATAAACTTGTACTCAACAACAACAATAAAATTGAATAATTCAAATAACAATTGAATAAACTCGAATAAAACAAACCTAGATAATGTAAATTAAATAAAATTAATTTAAATTGGCAGAGTGCCACGTGATTTTTCAAGAGAATAATTCAAGTTAGAAATATAATTGACGGTTTTTGGCATGGCTCCTGTTATTTATATATTCAATTAGGGGAAGGATCCCTGAATTGTTTAACCAATAAGCATCAAGATAGTTAATAATTATTTCCTTTTTTTGAGACCTCCAATTCAGAACGTTTACGGTGGGGATTTCTAAACCTATCTGTCTTTTTCATAAGTCATAAGATAATGAGATCTTAATTCGAATCTAGTCACCATGCTTCTTCGATAAATGAAAATTTAAGACAGTTGACGAATCGTTTGCGAGATATATCAGTTTAGTTATGCATATGCAGTGCTGGTCAAATTATCAACGTTCTTCTGTGGTTGGAGGCCCGTTATAATTATATGAATCACGCCCATCTCATCTTTATTTCTGTCGAGTCTCTATCGCACTTATTATATGTCAATATACAGGTATCGCAATCAGTATGCTTACCAGACCGGGAAATCCTGTGAAATGGCGGTATACGAGTTAATACAGAGAGCAGAAAAATCACTGGATTGCAAAGAAATTGCACTCTGCAGATGGATCCACAACATGCTCCGAAGCAGGACAGTCATAGAAACTCTCAATGAGGTCGAAAAGAAGGTGCGGGTCGCTGGAGGATGTCCGCAGGGAGGTGTACTGTCACCTCTGCTGTGGAGTCTGGTGGTGGACGAACTTCTGATACTCCTTGAGAGCAAAGGATTCTGCGTAATCGGATATGCGGATGACATCGTCATAATAGTACAAGGGAAGTTTGTGAGCACAATAGCATCTCTGATGCAGCATGCACTAAACACCGTGGAAAAATGGTGCAACAAGGAAGGACTCAAAGTGAATCCTTCGAAAATAACCATTGTACCCTTCACAAAGAGAAGGGACATTGGAAACATACAAGACTTAGTGTTGTATGGAAAAAATATACAGATGACGGACACGGTCAAGTACCTCGGGGTAAGCCTAGATAAAAGGCTGACCTTTGGGAAGCATCTGGAGAAAACCGCTAACAAAGCGATAAGGGCCCTGTGGACCTGTCGTCGTACAGTCGGGAGAACCTGGGGACTCACTCCACGGATGATACACTGGGTGTACACAACCATTGTGAGACCCATTGTAACATACGCCACCATCGTGTGGTGGCCAAAGACGAAAAATAAAGCATCCCAGCATTCACTGAACACAGTTCAGAGGCTGGCATGCTTAGGAGTAACAGGCGCAATGTCGACCACACCAACGGCTGCTATGGGGAAGCTGTTGGGGTTGGAACCACTGCACCTCGCCGTTCAGGCAGAGGCCATAATAGGAGCGTATCGCTTCGATCTTATCGGCCAAGGAAAGGCTGATCAAAAAGGCCGAAGCATCTTTGGATTGCTTGGATCACCTGGACCATTGGGGATGAGATCCGATAGGATCAAGGTTCACAGCACTTCCGTGCCTTTCATGATTGAAACCTTGAATGGGCGGGAGAACGCTGGGGGCAGTCCTCATATGATATCTGGGGACTCCATTTGGCTTACCGAGGGCACCAAGACGGAAAGAAGTACGGGTGCTGGAATAGTCGAGGAAACGGACCAAGGGGAAAGAATTTCTTTGAACTCTTTGACTTTTGCGACAGAATTCCAAGCAAAAATAGTTACAGTTACAACATGTGCTCGAATTATGAGGGAGAGAGCCTATGGGAATAGACAAATCACAATCATTGTGAGCAACCTGACAGTGCTCAAGGCAATGGAGTCATACACAATCACCTCACAATGTGTGCTTGATTGCGTCAAAGAACTAACGGCACTAGTAATGAACCCCAATAGAGTAACACTCGTTTGGGAGTCTGAAGAAACCAAACGAGAAGGGACAGAAACTGCCGTCGCACTCGCTAAAGCGGGAGCGGAAAAACCACTGATTGGACCAGAGCCAATCTGTGGCATTTCTCATGCCACAGCAAAATCTGTAATCCCAAAATGGCTCGAGATAGAGCACCGTGCCTACTGGAGAGAACTGCTCCGCATGTCGCCCTCCAAGCGACTGATGGGAGATCTCCAGCAGCAACGAGCAAAAAATCTGCTGACGTTCAGCAGACAAGAAATACGGAATCTTGTTGCATTCCTGACCGGACACGCCCCATGCAACAAACACCTCTACACGATGGGACTGGTAGATCAGCCCAATTGTAAAGGTTGCGGCGTGGAAGATGAGACACCTATGCATGTGCTGTGTCAGTGCACGGCATACACGGTAGGTCGTCGGACATACCTCGGAGACGATAAGACTACACTCGAGGAAATCAGAAGTATCCCCTATATCAGGCTACTGAAATTCATAGAATACACCGGACTGATGAGGGGGTAGAAACAAGTGAGGGCACAATAGGACTATAATGACCGTAGTGCTGTGGGGCTCCCCCTAGGACGGAGAACCAACCTCACGAAGGAGGTGTTTTAGTCGGTAGGAATCCGACACAACCCCGGGGACACGGGCACCCGAGGAGTCTATGCATGATTTCCCCTCCTCTACGCAAAAAAAAATGTATACAGGTCTCTCCAATACAATATGTATCCTGATTTTGGTATCGCTCACTATAAAATTTGTAATTATAGCTGACATAAAAAGTTTCAGTAGGCATCTACAAACAAAGAAACACGATTGGTTCAAATCAGTTTAGCGTAGAAATTGTTCTCTCGAATGAATGGTCTACAGGGAGAATAATGTTTCGAAACTACACTGAAACTTTATTTTTTATTACGTTATTCATCGAACATTTATTCCAATTAGGTAGTTACACACCATGCTATTGAATTCAGAAATGTATGAGGAGGATTTGTTTTCCGCTTTGGGAATGAAAAACATTTTAAACAAACAAGAATATAATTCAAATTTAAATAAAAACTTCTAACATTTAATCCTAATTAATGGCTTGTCATTTTCAAAGCTTGAAGATCTCCCTTCTTTGCTTTTTGTTTTTGCCGCTACATATCATGCACAAGCTAATTTGTCTTGAATGAGAATCATTCATTTATTTTATTACTGTTTATTATATTATATAACTTAATATGGGTAATTATTATTGTATTGTATTAATATGTGAAAATAAATTTATTATTATTATTATTTTTCATTATTATCATCAACTAAATGTCCTTAAATATTAGAAATCAATCTGAAAGTGGTACAAATTTAGAGATGAGGCAGAATATGGTACGTGTTGGAGTTTAATCACAAGTGGTGGAATATGTAATTATTATTATGTTATATGTTTTAATATCCCACAGGTTGGTGTAATAGTTTGTCAGCAATAATTAGAAATTCGAGTTCTCTTACTTTAGAAAGTTTAAAATAATTTTACACTACGTAAGTGCCGAATCCATAGACATATAAGAACAACCAGATTGCTTGGATTCGTTCCTCAATGAATATTAGAATGATTGGATATGGCATTCAGTCATAGTTCAAAATAAGATTCTTATTCCATGGAAACTATCAACATTCAGAACGTCAGATTTTCAAAATCATCTGTTATACGAGAAAAACATTATATTTGTTCCAAATATTTAGGTGCGCAGCCATTGTGAATTGATAAAACCTAACTAAGGACAGAAGCTTTCTAGAAGACCAATTCCATTACGTGTGTTTTCAAACCATTTAATTTCTGTTATGAGTACTTTAACGATATTAATGTTATTGTTAATACCCATCGCTTTTATTAGTTGCCGTGGAAATGAACATGCTTCAATATATTCATCAAGAGAGAACCAATATTTATACTCGAACTGCTAAGTAATTACTATATCTCATGAGAATGTGGTTCTATTTCACATCCATTGAGGCGGAGTTTTAATTATCTTGATGTTAATAATGATATAGAAAGAGTACAATATGT
Source organism: Endomychus coccineus (assembly GCA_958510875.1). Taxonomy (NCBI): domain Eukaryota; kingdom Metazoa; phylum Arthropoda; class Insecta; order Coleoptera; family Endomychidae; genus Endomychus; species Endomychus coccineus. The sequence continues at coordinate 18,073,132 of OY294068.1, forward strand.
ATTAATACGTTATGACAAGCGTTTATTCCTGAAATTTAATTATAATTATGCTCCGTAATTATAGTCGGAATACATATTTCAATTTATTGGAGTGGAATTGGGAGACAAATAACACCGATCAACACATGACGCTAGGTCAATTTTAACAAATACTATTGATAAGATAATCCCAAGTTCCCATCATCAGCTAAATCAGAAAGCAAAATGTGCCTGTTCAAATACTATCTGGGAATAATAATGTAAACAATGGGTTACACTCAGATGGAAATAAATCGGAATTTAATAAATCGCTTTTTCTTGTGATAAACTTTCTTGAGAAATAGTGTGACCTGTATCCGAAATATGTTCGGCCACTGTTGATTTTTCACCATTTTTTTTGATTATATGGGCAGAGTGTTCCTTATAACGAGTTAAAATGTTCCTTTTAGTTTGACCCACATAGCATTTTGAACACTACTCACAATTGACTTTTTAAATCCCGAATTTGTCAAAATCAGAAGTTTTATCAAAGTTGTTGCCTAAACGGTGTTTTAGCTTGTTCTCACATCTATAGACTGGTTGTATTGCAAATTTGGGAAAAAGCTATGGAATTTATTAATTACTGAATGAACTTTCGAATTATTTGAAGGTAGTGGCTTTAATTCAGTTATCATTCTTCAGTAATTAATGAATTCCATAGTTGGTTTTCTAAATCTGCAATACTACCATAGATGTAAAAAGAAGCTAAAATACCGTTTAGGCAACACCTCTGTTAAAGTTTCCGATTTCGACAAATCCGGGATTTACAAAATCAATTGTGAGTCGTGTTTAAAATGTTATGGGGGTCAAACTAGAAAGAACATTTTAACTTGTTATAAGGAACACTTTGCCTATTTGAAGAAAAATAATAGTGAAAAATCAGCGGTAGCCAAACATAGTTTGAATACAGGTCACACCAATTTTCAAGATAATTGCCTTCGGTAGAAAGTAATTTAGATGAGATGGAAATGTATAACCGAAAAAGCAATCAATTAAATTCCGATTTATTTCCAGCTGATGGTAACCCATGCTCACATTATTATCCCCAAATAGTATTTAAGCAGGCACATTGTGATTTATAATTTAGTTTACGCTGATGATGGTTACTTGGTAGCCGAAAAGTCCTCAGTACTACAATAGTATTTTTGATGGATAAGGGTGATTATTTCTCATTAACAGTGTTTTTATATATCCACAGTGTGAACTCTTTATAGATTATTAAATACGTTTTGATCTAATTTAAAACCACTGTATTGAGAATAATTTTTGAATTTGTTCCAGGTAAGACCACACTGTCATTCAAAGCTAGAAGTTCAAGGTAAATTATAGTATTGTGCCTAATTTTGTGTCTGTGATGCATATACCCTCCATTAAACTAGAAATGAGTGTTATAGAGTTGTGATAATGTATCTGAGTCTTTAGTTACTGTTTTTGCAGATTTTCTTTATCGATATTTTTTCAGTTCCCTATTTTCTTCATAGTAAACGACCAACGTTGATTCTTGTTTCCTTTATTCCTCTAAGTTCATTTGAGCAGTTGATTCGACATTTGCAAAACAACCGACAACACATAACCTCGAAACTAATTTCAATTACAGTTTTTTTTAAACTATAGATAGTTTCTTTTAAACTGTCAAAACTGTCGGAATTTAGATAACACTGATACGGACACAAATGAAACCAATCAATACTGATGTATTTTGAATCAATCATTTAGGTAGAATAATTAGACAATTTTGATTAATACAATATCATGTAATAGCTCTGGATACGAACAAGACTTAGTTGATTACAAGAATCTAGTTGGCGTGTTCTCAGTATTGATTGGATCATTTTCATTATGAAGGTGATTATTATTTAAAATTGGGTAGTTACAGTGCGCCTGCTGCTATGAATCACGACGTATAATTTCGACCCTATTTTGTGCTTTTGAATCTGAATACCTCAAGTATTTCTTATTTTCAAGAGTGAAAATGTTCTTGATAACAATAGCTTCTGAAGAATCCATAGTTTAACTTGTTGCATCAATCTACTTGTCTAGTGTCAAATTCAATAAGAGTTGCTCAGTATTTGTGACGTATTTGGGATCGGACTTCTTTTCAAAATCAACTTTATTAAAGATAGCTATCCGAAACTTTGGGAGATGGTAGGTAATAGATGGATAAATCTTTATTTAAATAGAATATCCTAATATACAAATGATCTAGGAAGTATAAAGTAGAAAAGGAAAAAAGGTATGGGGTACATATTGAAATGATTTAAAATATATGATAAACATTGGATGAATACATTATGAAGTTAATCATAAGATATGCATAATAATATCTCAAAACAAAAATTGTAGCTACAGGTAACAAACACATAATATATATCATATTTGTACTTTCAAAGCAAATTTCTACAGTTCGTTTTTGAAAATGTTCAGAGATGGGCTACTTTTAATGACATTTGGTAATTTTTTGGACTGATCAGAAGCCTTGAAGAACAAAGACTTCACGGTGTTTTTGTGATTTGCTCTGTTTATATATAAATTATAATTATTTTGAGTGAAGTGGTGATGAATATCATGATGGAAGACAATATTCTGTTTGAAATAAGATGGTCCTAATCATAGTGAAATAGAACAGTCTTTGGGAAATAGATTGCCAATTTAAAACATTAAGCATAATAGTAATAGGAGTATTCCCTATCGCACTTCAAAATGATCCCCATTCCACGGTTCTGAAGTTTTCGAAGTTGAGACAATTTATCCTGATTGAATAGATATAGGATAGAGGAACATTAGTCCAATTGTGGTTGGATAATTGGCTTGTGAACTGTGATTCTTGACTCTGTTGAAAGATAGAAGATTGACAATTCTAGAAAAAAAAAAGGATAATTACTTTGAAACTCTTTTATGTTCATCAAATTATAAAGGGTTATCCATCCTGAATCCCAGAAATTTATTTGTATTCACTACTTCAATTCTTTTATCAACAATGTTTAATATTTTTTGAGTATCTTTGGCTGTCTTTAAACTTGGAGGTGATTATCATCGGCTTTGTTTTCAATACATTCAGCTTGAGTTCATTCATTTTCAAATACTAGTTGACACTTGTGAAAGTAGTATTCATTTTTTGTATAGCCATTTCTAGGTCCTCATAACTGCATGCTGATACTGAATCAACCACAAAAAGTTCATAAATTCACAATCAACAAGCAATGTCGTATCATTTAAATATAGCATGAATAACAGGAGACCCAGAACACAACCCTGGGGAACTCCAAAATCATTTTCAATTTCACAAGAGTATATCTTTCACTCTAACCCGTTGTTTTCTATTAGTCAACAAATAATTAGATAACCAATTGTACAATGTGTCCTCTATTCCATATCTATTCAATTTCGCTAGTAATATCATAACAGTAAAACAAATAATTGTCAACAAGTCAAATCCTTCTACTACCCTTTGCAGTTAGGTCACCAAAGCGAGAGAAAATTGAATTCTTTTGATTTCAGACACCAATCTCAAATACCGTTGATTTTAGACCCTTTATTTCCATCTTTCGGTAAGATAAGTGAACTTAGGGATTTAAGCACAAGGTTTCTCAAAAAAGTGACCATCCCTTCCAGAAAAACATCATTGATTTTTGAACTCGCATATATTGACTGGACTGGAAATGAAACTTTCAAATCAGCTATTGATCAGTTGGAATAAAATGTTAAAATATCGATACGTTTGCTGTTAACTGGAATTGTAGCAGTATCTAGGGCATGATGAACGATAATCCAGATCAGATCGATCACAATTTACGGATTCAAACACATGGTAGACTTGAAATTGATGCTTGATGTTCCGTTCCGAAAGCTACCTAGAAGGATTATGAAAAGGCTAATGTGAAGATAATAATAACAAATGTTTACTGAAATCGATGGCGCTATATAATCAAGTCTTTGGAATTAGGGTGTACATAAACATGTAGCCCGGGCTTGAAGGAGCGATTACCTTGTTGGCGATCAATTGTTCCCCGTTGTGATTCATCCTGCATTATCCGTATTTCGGGCGCTTCCGATCTAAAATAGTCTGAATGTGTGTGTTTACAAAGCCATGCGAATTTGAATCGGGCATACCCCTACAACGTATTAGCTGAATTAACATCGTTATTGGATTCGGTCACGTTTATCTATTGTTTTGCTTTAAAATAATGCAGAGGGTCTGAAGTTCATTCAGAAATCATAAACTTAACAAGCTTCCGCGATTCGGACAGCTTACATAATGAGAATGATAGAAGTTCGAAGCCTGTTCACACACAAAGATAAACGTCACATAGTATCACATAGTGTCGTCAGGTTGAATAGGTTTTCAATATTTTTGCATACAACTAACCACTTGATTCGATATACTATGTTATGAAATGGATATGAAATCAGAAGCTCTTTACTTATTATATCAAAAATACAAAATATTTGTAATCTCAAATCTAATTCACTCTAGCGAAAGATTGAAAACTGCTTCGTAGTTATCTAGGATTGAAAAAAAAAGTAATATACAGTCCTGTTTCTACTTGCACAAACATATCATTAATACCGGAAAAGGTAAACTAAGTCCCATTTTTATATTCCTACGTGAATGCAGTTCCACTGATGGAATCATTCTCGGTAAATTTAGTCCCAAAGATAAAATCACATTACGTAAATTGAGTCCGGGCTTTAATATAATTCGCAGAATATTCTTAGAAATGAGAGTGATAAGATTAGTGTGATTACAATATTTGCATTATATATCAACAAAGTTAGGTCAGTAGATTAGATGAGGTTAGGATAGAAACTTAGGGGATACTATAAACAAGCATTATTGGTTATTATGAGTGTTAAGGTTAGAGCGATTACAATATTTGCATCCAATATCAACAAAGTTAGGTTAGGTTAGGTCAGGCTTAGTTAAGTTAGAAACAAAGGAAGTACTATGAACAATCATTATTGGTCATTATGAGAGTGTTAAGATTAGAGCGATTACAATATTTGCATTCAATATCAAATAAAGTTAGGTTAGTAGGTTACGTCAGGTCAGGTCAAGTTAGATTAGAAAGCGAGGGAGTTCTATAAACAATCAATATTGGTTATTATGAGTGTTAAGATTAGAACGATTACAATATTTGCATTCAATATCAACAAAGCAAGGTTAGTGTAGGTTAGGTTAAGTCAGGTCAAGTTGGGTTAAAAACATAGGGAGTTCTATAAGCAATCAATATTGGTTATTATGAGTGTTAAGATTAGAACGATTACAATATTTGCATTCAATATCAACAAAGTTAGGTTAGTAGGCTAGGTTAGGTCAGGTCAAGTAGGGTTAGAAACAAAGGGAGTTCTATAAACAATCAATATTGGTTATTATGAGTGTTAGGATTAGAACGATTACAATATTTGCATTCAATATCAACAAAGTCAGATTAGTAGGTTAGGCTAGGTCAGGTCAGATTAGGTTAGGAACGAAGGGGTTTTAAAAACAATCATTATTGGTTATTATGAGAGTGCTAAGATCTGAGCGATTACAATATTTGCAATCTTTATCAACAAAGTTATTTAGGTAAATTAGGTTAGGTTAGGTTAGAAACAAAGGGAGTACAATAAACAATCATTATTGGTTATCATGAGAGTATTAAGATGCGATTACAACATTAGCATTCAATATCAGCAGAGTTAAGTTAGTAGATCATTATTGGTTATTATGAGTGTTAAGATTAGATCCATTACAATATTTGCATTCTATCTCAACAAAGTTAGGTTAGTAGGTTAGGTTAGGTTAGGAACAGAGAGGGTACTATAAACAATTATTAGTGATCATTGGGAGAGTGTTAAGATTAGAGCGATTACAATATTTGCATTCTATATCAACAAAGTTAAGTTAGGTTAGAAACAAAGGAAGTACAGGAAACAATTATTACTGATTATGACAGTGGTGAGATTAGCGTGATTAAAATATTTGCATCCTATATCAACAATGTTAGGTAAGCAGGCTAGGCAAGGTTAGGTTAGGTTAGAAACAAAGGCAGTACTATAAACAATCATTATTGAATATTATGATAGTGTTAAGATTGAGCCCAATGCTTGTAAGTAGGTTAGGTTAGGGTAGAAGCAAAGGGGGTACTATTAACAATCATTATTGAATATTATAAGGGTGTTAAGATTAAGCCCAATGATAGTAATTAGGTTAGGTTGGAAACAAAGGGGGTACAATAAACAATCATTATTCATTATTGGTTATTATGAATTTTCAAAATGGATATATTCGAGAAAATTTGGTAAAATTTGTTTGGCCGATTACAGTTAGGGAAGTAAAAAGAAAAAAATGTGTAATTTCAAGTTGGGCATATTCATCAAAGGTGATGAGTTAATATCAGTTTGTATATCACAAGCAATTTTGAACATTTATTGTTCACACTATCCACTAAAAATACTGCCTTGCAGCTACCAAGTAACCATCATCAGAGCTTACCAAATTTGAAATCAAAATGTGCCTGTTTGAATACTATTTGGGATTGATGATGCAAATTAGTGATTACCCTATCTGCAGATAAATCTGAATTTCATAAATTGCTTTCAGTTCATACATTTCCATCCCATTTACTTAGATATCCGTCCATACTGTGTTTTCAGGAAGATATGCTTTCTTGAGAAAAGGTGTAACCTGTATTTAAGATGTTTTCGGCTAACGCTGATTTTCCAACAAGTTTTTTCTTTACATTGGCAAAATATCGGTGAAAAATAAGCTTTAGCTGAACGCATTTCAAATATAGGTTACACTATTTCTCAAGATAGTTTATCACCTTTGTAACACAGTATGGACAAATCTAGGTGATTGAGAAGGGATGGAGGAAATGTATAAGCGAAAATGAAATTCATTGGATTTAGATTTATCTCAAGCTGAGGGTAATCCCTAGTTTGCATTATTAAACCCAAATAGTATTTGAACAGGCACATTTGATTTCTGGTTTAATTTTCTTTTATGTACTTGGTAGCTGAAAAGTCCTCAGTACTTTAACAGTATTTTCAGTGGATGAGGGTGCTTGTTTCTTATGTATAGTGTTATTGTGTGAACTCTTCCATAGTTCATGTTTATTTATTGATTGATTGGGAATAGATCAAAAGAACCATCTCCTCCAATTTCTTATGGAAATTTTTTCCAAAAATTTAGAAATTATTGGCAGATTTAAAGCAGCTAAATTGCTCAACTTGCTAGTTTCTGAACGATGCTCAAATTGCTTATAATAATGTAAAATAATTATTCGAATATGTTGAAATAGCGAAAAACTTGTGTGGAATGGTGTCAGAAATAATCATTCTTTCACCTGATAATGTTAATACCAGAGAAGAGGGAGAAATTTTGGTCATTCATACTTCATTTAAGAGCATTATTTTCTGAAATAGAAAGCCCGCACTTGTTTCGTTTACAGCTTTGTTGTAGTAAATAACAAACGGCATTGCGATTCCCGTATATTAATTGGGAACATGGAATGTAACGTTCTGAAGTTGATAATTTGAGCATTTTTACTCTCATGAAAGTGAATTTAATTATTTTGATAGTTACATGAGTCCTTTAGGCGTAAAATGAAACGTAATAGTTGTTCGTAAATATTCATGGCATCCTAGGTGGAGGAGGAAATGTAATGAAGGAAGCACGCCTTGTTTCCGCCTTTTATGAAGTCATTTCCTTTATGCATAATTTCCAGCTCTAAGTTATGAGGGCTGCTCTTTCAGTCATATCAAACGAGACCTGAGAAAAAATGTATTCTATTTTTTCTTACTAAATATAAGTTTTCATTTTAACTACGTTTCAAACTCGATAAGCTTTTAAAACATTTTATGGGAAAGATCGATAGATTTTCTCGGGTAGTTTTCGATTTGCTTTCAAATTAATTATGCTCAGTTCGCCCCGGCGATACTCAATGATGTCCTTCATGCTTAGAGAAATTCTCTCCAGAAGTGGGTCGAACTCATACCAAGAATTTGATTTTTAGATAATAATAATATCGTTCTTCAAGAAATATTCAAATTCACAATAAAACACTCAGTTTATTGAAATTATGTTTAAACTTCTATTGAATAATTATCCAAAATAATTAATATATCCTATATGACGTTCATTTTACGAAAGTCCAAGTATATCCCCCCACCGTCCCGTCATAAATTAATACAGTTTGTTATTTGTATCTGTTGAACGTGAACGAAATGTATTTCTCTCTGGATCCTTGTCAAGGAAGGGTCATTATAATTTGTAAAATATCGACAAAGTTGGAGAGGTTCCCCACAGTTCCAATGGGAATCATAAATTAAACGGAAATTGTTCTAAGTGAAACAAGTACAGGGTGTCCCATTTTGGGTACTTTTGCGGGGTATCTCCTTTATTTTTAAAGATAGAGAGTTGCGGTTTTCGCGACACTTTGCTACTTTTTCATAAAACTCAAGATGCCGTCAACAGAATTTTCATAGCCCTTTTAGTTTTTAAGATACAGGGCATTTCTGAAAATGTTGCATTTTGTGACCCCCCTCGTATCTCCGTTATCCTTCAACTTATCGAAAAGGTAAAATAACATTCTAATAGTTTTTTTTCCGTAAAATGCAGTGGTGTAGATAACTTTTGTTACATATTTACTGTTTTTGAGTTATATAGCAAACTTATGTTTTTTTAAATGGAACACCCTGTATATTTATAGACTATAAAATTTGTCTTTTTTTTACCTTTTCAAAAATATATGATAGTATAAACTTTTTTTCAGAAACAGGCAAATAATTGACAATTTTTAGAAATTAAATACATATTTTAATTGTAGGCCATTGATATTGTTTATGACAAGAAACAGAAATAAACATCAAATCTCTATCGCATTTAAGCTGTTTATTTTTGTTCTTTTGGTACCATTATTCAATAGATATTTATCAATTTTTTCGAATAATGGCAGTTTACGAAAATTATGAGAAATATGATATGATGGTATGTTTTATACAGAGTAATGAAAATTCTGAAGAAGCTTCGGAATTATATTTCCAAAGGTGAGTAAGCTATTATGGCTATGAAAATCTCTATTATCATTTTAATTTTTGTTTGTTAGATATCCAGAAAGAAGGCAACCGTTTTTTGGGATATTTGCCCGTTCAAAAGCAAATTTAGTTGAGCACGGATCATTTGTTCACCCGCGCCCTAAAACATACAACAAAGAGAACAGGGAAAGAAAAGAGATAGATACTTTAGGATATATAGAAGCAACATCTTCGTCCTCATGTAGAAAAATTTAGAAGGAAATTGGTGTGCCAAAAACTAACGCTCAGAGGATCTTGAAGAAATATAAGTATCATCCATACAAATTTAATATACTACAACATTTGCATCCTGGCGATGCCGAGCGCCGGGCACTGTTTTGCTAGTGGTATTTGCAACAAATCGATGCTAACGATTTATTTGGCAGACTTGTTTTTTGGTCAGACGAATGCTTTATTTCAAGTGCTGGCATTTTCAATCGTCACAATACCAGGAACTGGCGTAGTGAAAATCTGCATTTAATGTTTGAAAGGGCACAACAAGGACGCTTTGGAGTTGAGGTTTCATGTTTTATTTTGGGTAGACATATAGTTTATAGGATTTTTGAAGGAGGTCTTACAGCACGTAGATACCTAAAAATTCTTGAGGAAGTTATTCCAGAACTGCTCGAAAACATTCCATTAGCCCAGTATAATGCTGTTTACCTACAGCAAGATGGTGCCCCAAGTCATAACTCTAGGCTCTTAAGGGCCTTTCTAAATAATAACTTTCCTCAAAGATGGATAGGTACCAAAGGACCTGTTAGATGGCCTCCACGATCACCAGATCTCTCAATTTTAGATTTTTTTTTATGGGGTTATATACAAAATGAAGTATATAAAACTCGATATGACGGCATTGCAAAACTTTGAGAGGCAATTCATTTAGCTTTTCGAAATCTGCGAATGAGAACAATGGTTCTTTTGAACGCTATTCAAAGAATCTCAAAGATGTGCCAATTTTGCATTAGAGAAAATGGTGGTCAATTTGAACATCACATTTAATTTTTTTTAATAATGTTATTTTTTTGTGTTTTTGTTATATTGTCACTTTACGCCACAAAACTGTTGTTACAAACTTACTGTTAGAAAAAGATCTATGGGAATTTTTTTTAATAGATACCTATATACAAGGTATCCAATTATTTGTTAGTAATATGTAAGTTGCACTTGTTTATTATTGTTATCCATAGCCTACTATTAAAATATGTATTTAATTTTCTGAAAATTGTCAATTATTTGCGTGTTTCTGAAAAAAAGTTTATACTATCATATATTTTTGAAAAGGTAAAAAAAAGACAAGTTTTATAGTCTATAAATATACAGGGTGTTCCATTTAAAAAAACATAAGTTTACTTTATAACTCACAAACAGTAAATATGTAACAAAAGTTATCTACACCACTGCATTCTACGGAAAAAAATCTATTAGAATGTTATTCTACCTTTTCGATAAGTTGAAGGATAACGGAGATACGAGGGGGGTCACAAAATGCAACATTTTCAGAAATGCCCTGTATCTTAAAAACTAAAAGGGCTATGAAAATTCTGTTGACGGCATCTTGAGTTTTACGAAAAAGTAGCACAGTGTCGCGAAAACCGCAACTCTCTATCTTTAAAAATAAAGGAGATACCCCGCAAAAGTACCCAAAATGGGACACCCTGTACTTCACAGCATATTGGTAGTTAATACATATAATGTTTATGTTCTTATTTGTGACGGCAGGTTGATCACTTGCTATGGTTTGAACATTTAAATTTTACCCTCTCTTTTCCTTTGAAGCTACAATCTATTTGCGTAACCATTGTATTTTCAGTTACACTTACCATCATTATGCCTGGTTGTGCATGTATGAAATGTACAAATTCCACAGAAAAGGGTTCACATTTCTAGTGCAAAATGGATCTAGAAATTAAATATAGGATTGTAGCTATCCAAATGAACCGGAACTTAGATAAGGCTCAGGTGGGTTCAGTTTCTGTAAAAATATAAGTACATATATTGTGATCATACTAATTTATTATTGATGTTACTTCACATATTTTTAATCATGTTTTTAGCCGGGCAGTGCACCAAAATTACAAACCTCGCTCATTATTATGCTTATAGGAGTTACATTTTTAGTTCCCAATCAAGACATTGCTTCCTCCTAACTGGATCGCAGGGAAAACTTCTCATTGGAAAACTCGTTTTGCCAAAATTAATACAATTAATAAAGGCACAATCAGGCATGATTGGTTATTTTAACTAAAAATACGAAAATTGAAATAACGTCAGTTGACCGTCCTAATCTAGTAAATATATTAAGTTGATTATATAATATAATAATTCATAATAACTAATCAACATAGCTGTCTATTTAATATATACTCAACTCGACCTAAACAGACAAAATGTAAATAAATACTTTTCAGAGAAACAAAGACCACAAAATCAGTAAACGTATTAATTAAAAGTTCATCACCTTACATAACTTATCTCAGAAAAGAACATATAAATCACTTAAATATATGATTATTACAAATAAAACATGGACACAGTATTCAAACAGTCAGTGTTAAATCTGTCAACCACCCATAACCTGAAAGACTATGTAGCACAGAACAACTGTATTGTCTTTGTACAAAACAAATGAGTTGAATTATGGCAAACGTGGCGGATCCAATCAAAAATCGGGCGACTGTACTCGCCACTGTCTTGTATAGAGTCACTGTAGTGAGAACGGGGATTCCTATCTTCTGGCTATCTGTGTCTATGCATGTGCATCAAAGTGAAACTCACGCGCAGTACAGACTGAGTACGACAATGATAGAAACCACGTTGGTCGCCTCTCTCTCGGATCGGATTGCTGGCGCTAGATCACGCGCCAGTATTACTATATGTCAGTGAATTGAATTAGTGGTACTCCTCTACTCCACCATAGCGTCATGGTTTGCCATAAACGGAGTAGAACCTGAAGTGAAGGAGAACCTCCATTTCAGTTCTATATAATACTTGTGAGGTTTACGTGGCATATTAATTGTGATTAGCGTAAGAGTTTTGTGATGCATCAGAAATCCACTATCATTAATTATCTGATGGATATCCTGTCAATATTGTCTTACATTTACATAATGAGCATTATGAAGCATCCACTCAGCATGGAGTACAATTAAAATGATATTATATCATGTCATTCATTTCGTTATCAAATGCAGCCACGTTGGCATTTCTACTGGATCTTAAATTCAAATTGCTGTCGTTCACTAATGGCAATCTTCTCGTGACGATCACCATAATTTAACGACATTCGAAGTGAAGAAGCTCTTCACACTTTTATCCTTCGAAAGAGATGAAATCTAAGATTACCCTTAAAAATAAGACATCGTATAAATACTAATGTTGTGTCAAATTGTATTCGCATTATAGTTAGGGTATGGAAAAGATAGCCGAAAAGGTTTTGGCTACTTGAATTTCAAATGATTCCTGTTTGGAATAATTTGAGTAGGTCGTTATATTCAGATATTTGATTTCGGTATTCTCTTTACTCATTCTTCTTTCGGTTCAATCAACAATATGAGGCTAATTGCAGATCGAATGATAAAACCTCTGTTTGGAATAACAGTGAGTTCGCAAAATAAGTAAACATCAATTTCAACCAATAACTGAATCAGCGTCAATGTCTTATAAGAGAGTATATTTAGTATATATATATATGCCCAACAGGTTAACCCAATTATAGGACAAACAATACAGAGCAACATAATATAAACAATGACAAGAAATATATAACAAACATAATATCTTATAGGAATAATGAAAATAAACTGACTAAATTCTTAAATTACATGGTGATAAAAAATAAAAAATAAAATAAAAACATCACTTAACCATACTAATAAGATACTGAATACTATTGAAAAATAAGTCACATTGTGAACAAATAACATTAAAGTTTGTTGTCATGACAAATATCGGACATCTAGATGATACATTTGTATTAGACCTAACATTGTGAAAAGTTGAGGGACATCGAGAAGATAATCTAGGTATAACAAAATTTAATTTACCTAATAAGTAACTGCAGTCAATATTATCATTCAACTAATTGTGGACGAATATTGTGCTCCTTATTCTTCTTCTAAATTCAAGTGTCAAACAATCAAAAGTAGATAATAATAATTGATGATCAAAACCTCTTCTAGGAAAGATATTGAAAGTTCTAAACCAGAGATATTTCAAATATTTAGGTTGAATGCTCTCAATTAGTGTAATCTGAAATTTATACTGAGGGTTCCAGATAAGTGAAGCATATTCCAGTTTTGGTCTAACCAATGAATTGACTAGTGTTTGTAGTACCTCTGATTTGTTGAAATATTTGGAATGCCTAACTACAAACCCTAAAGTTCTATTAGCTTTAGCACATATATCACTTATATGTAAATTAAAAGTGAACCGATGATCGTATAAAACACCTAAGCCTCTGACTGTAGTATTACGAGAAATGATTACTGAATCTAAAAGGTAATCGAACAGAATAGGATGGACTTTACGACTGAAGCTAACAACACAACATTTACTAAAATTTAGACTTAATTTATTGTTGGCGCACCATTCGAAAATATTGTCCAGATCATTTTGTAGTGCATAGCAGTTATCTATGGTCTGGTCTCTATTTCTAAAAATATTTTCAAGTCATCAGCAAAAATTAGTTTCAATCCGATTACGGTTTCAGCCAAATCATTAATAAATAACAGGAACAGTAGAGGACCAAGATTTGAACCTTGAGGCACACCGGATTTGGCGATAAATGAATTTGATCTTTGACCGCAATACTGCACAAACTGAGATCTATTGATGAGGTATGAGCAAAAAAACGCTACTGAGGAGGTACTAAATCCAATGGATTTGAGCTTGCCTAGAAGAATAGTGTGATCAAGTTTGTCAAAGGCCTTCGAAAAATCTGTATATAATACGTCAACCTGTCCGTGGTTGTCAAGATTAGCAGCAATATACGTGTTCAAACAAGTAAGATTCGTAACACTAGATCTCTGTTGGACAAATCCATGTGGGTATGGTGATATCATATGTGAGAAAGTACTATAAATGCGTTGATACAGACACATCTCAAAGACCTTAAATAGGTAAGACAATATAGCAATTGGACGATAGTTGAGTATATTTCCAACATCACCAGATTTGTGAATGAAAATAATCTTTGCACTTTTCCAAACACTAGGAAATTTATTAGATTTCAAACTGAGATTGAACAAAATCTTTAGTGGAACGACAAACACAGAAGCGCAATCTTTTATTAAGAAGCTTGGTATTTGATCATGTTCAGAGGTGTATTTATTCTTGAGGTTTTTGATAGCAGTTACAATTTCTGGTTGACTTATCGATGCAATATTTAAAAATGATGAGTTACTGTTGGTCAAATCTGAAATATTGCTGAAATCGTTATTGTTATTGGGTTCAGAGTATACACTGGCAAAGAATGTACCAAATGCTTCAACAATTTTTTCGGAATCATTTAATAGTGTTTCATGTTTGTATCATGACTGATGGAGTTACCAATTTTTTCCAAATAGATATTAGAAGCTTCCTTTATTCGAACTTTGGTTGAAAATCTCAGTTGCTTAAAATCTCCAAGATTCTGACGAGACTTATGTTTCAAATACCTAGCTCTAGCATTGTTTTCATGTTTTATTGGATCGATAGTAGACCTATCAAACCATGGTGGATAACCACGTTTTTTATTTTGAAATAATGGTACATTTACATCAAATACAGAGTATACCATATACAATACATGTATGTAATAAACATTTTGGGAAATCTTCAAATACCGGAGTTTAGGTTTTTGACGGTTCAAGATACATCAAGGTTAACTCATCGATTAAAAGAATTTCATTTCCACCCTAATCTATATTCAAATTAATCTTTTGAGATGTTATTTCGTTAATTCCGACACCCCTAAATGTGTTTTCCATCTCTCCCTCTCTCTCGCTCTCTTCCGTATCTGCTAACAAAATAAAACTTGAATTCATCTATAGAAAACGTATTCATGGATATAATAATAATGCACTGGAATGGTTATCAGCAACTACCACTGTACACGTGGTCCATATGGAAAGGTGAATTCATTTGTAGAGCAACCTTTTCAATCATGAATTGGTTATACCATTGACAGTAATAATAAACAATTTGTTTGCACAAGGAATATTCCCAGATGCTTTAAAATTGTCAAAAATTATTCCTATCCATAAAAAATTCAAATGATAACATCCAAAACTACAGACCCATTACAATTCCTAGCTGCTTTTCTGAAGTATTCGGAACATTGATGGTGAATAGATTGACTGTCTTCATGAACCAATTCAAAAAACAGGTACTGCAATAACCAAGTTCGTGGACGGAGTGTACATTGCTCTAGGCGAAAACAACAACTGCTTGGGGCCTTTCATAGATCTGAGTAAAGCTTTTGACTTAGTCGACCAGAGGATATTGTTCACTAAATTACAAACTTTGGGAATACATGGTATTCGACTAAATTGAATGAGATCTTACTTGTACAAAAGACCTCATCATGTTCAAATAAAAATTTCACATCAACTGTATTAAATATGCATAGAGGGGTGCCACAGGGTTCAGTTTCGGGTTCATTGCTGTATGTCATTTATGTCTCGGACTTCGATATTGAATACTCTATAATTTTTGTTCACGACACAACGGTTGAAGTGCACGAACCCACTGAAAAAGCTTTAATCTAATCTGTAAATAAATTCAATAAACACTATAATATTAAAAAACTGCATCTAAATTCCAACAACATTATATTTTTGAAATTTGATGCTTCTCATAATAATGATAGAAGTTACCTAATCAAATCAGAAAAGAGTTCAATACAGCAGGTGGACAATACGAGATTTTTAGGTATCACTCTAGACTCAAAGTTGAAATGGTTACAACACATAAATATCCTGTGTAGAATATTGGCTGCTGGTACTTATGTTATTGGAAAATGAAGAGAAGTTGTTAACAGTGATACTGTCATAATATTCTATTTTGCGCACATTCAGTCTCACTTGTCATATGCCATAGCTGGTATGCTCGGATTTACGAAGGGTTTTTATTTTGCAAACAAAAGCTGTTCGAAGAATGTTCCATATAAGCTCTCAGACCATTTGTAAACCTATCCTTATAGAACATAAGATTTTGTTGGTACCATCAATTCTCATATATCCACTGCTATTATATGCATCACGAATCAGACAAATAGCTCTCATTTGAATAGAATCCAAGAGCTTCAGCATATATGTAGAAGCCGAATTCCATAGGTATATGTGAATATTACCCCAGAGCAAGTAGAATCCGTACTCTGTAGATTATGAGGAGCTGCTGGGATGTAAATAGCTTTTAGCACAGAATAGAATACCAAGTTTATGTGAAGAAGTTCTCGCAATGGACTTGATATGATGGTCCCATGAGAAGATGCTCTTGGTGATGATCCCGAGATTGGATATGGTATACTTCATAGGAATAGTTGTGTGATATCATCTTATTAGGAATTGTGAGATCAACCTGCCTGGAGAAGATGCGAGATTGAGTTCTGGTTGCATTATCAATTCTATAGATTATCAGATCCTGATTTCGAAATCATTGTCTGATCTTCATTAACCCTTCTCTGTTTCGCTCCTCTGGGTTCGTTGAATGATACAGGTGCTCTAGATGAGAAAGCGGTATGAAGTGTACCACATCATCTGCAAATCTGTGAAAGGAAGTAGAAACAACGTTGACTTTAAAAATTTATGAATACATTCATAATGGACCCGCTGTGAATGCCAAAACTCTGTTGTGTGGAAAACCATCCTACATCTATCATGAACAAAACAAGAACAAATTGAAATTGACGTGGTAAAGAATGACAACTGAAACCGGTATCCTTCCAGCGGCATGTCGTTAAATTAAAGATGGCTTCAGTAAGCACTATATAAGTCTGTAGACTAGAGTAAACACTGAGAAATACTGAATCTCGAAGGCGTGACAATGCTATTCAAAATAAATATTCTCACA
Source organism: Endomychus coccineus (assembly GCA_958510875.1). Taxonomy (NCBI): domain Eukaryota; kingdom Metazoa; phylum Arthropoda; class Insecta; order Coleoptera; family Endomychidae; genus Endomychus; species Endomychus coccineus. The sequence goes on from OY294068.1 coordinate 18,090,259, forward strand.
GTTCATAAAAGCCTATAGCTCAGAGCGCACGAATACAACAATTGGCAGGAGCTGAATCGATAAAAAGCGGCCTACTAGTCGAATTCTCTTGTTACACGTTTTAATTAACAAAACGTCGGAAACTGTTGTAGAAACCTTTTACAGTTACAACAATTTCGTCACCCAATTTGAACTAACATCGTATCGTAAATACATTTCGGAAATGAACAGGGCGAAGAACGTAACAAATATTTCAATTAGGGATGATAACAACCCTCCATTCTCCATTATCGCTTAATGGAACAGTCCAGTATCGCATGTTCATATTAATATGTTAATTTCAATGTACATGGTAACTGACCCCGAGTGATTAAAATGTACGTTCAATCCAAAACATTTAATCTAATCCACGATCTAACATTATAGAATTTCCGGGAATTTTATAAAAGTACCAGCATAGCTTTTTATTGTTGATGTAGACGTAAAAAACATATTTTGCAATGATGGAGGAATGTAAGGATATCCTTTTTTTTGCCATTTCCGTAACATCGTAACCAATAGTTTCGGACATCTGTTTTGATCTCGAGCGCATCAGTTGCAATGCTACTGACGATCACGGTATGAATAACCTTGCTGACGAATGGTAGCGGGACCAAAATATATAATTCCATCTACTTCGGAGTGGATGTTCCACTAAGAAATCTGAGCAAAGCAACATGAACTAATGGATTTCACGCACTTTGTACAAGTGGCTAGTTTTGGTATAGTACTTGAGCGTCAAATGGTGGCACCAGACCAATATAAAATCAAGAAAGAAACTTATATTCCTTATTCCAATGAGCGGATATCTCCTATTGGAATAATAATATTAGTTATATCATGTAAGTACATTGACCCGATGCGGTCATATATCGCTTAAGTAGTTCAACATTCCCCATAACTCGTACAAACAGCAAGAACTCTATCATACAATATATTATAATGGAATAATTTATCACGTGAGAAGGTACTCGTACATTTATTTATCAGAGATAAATGATAGTTATACATACTCAATACATAAATTGTGCTCGAACGCAATTTGTTTAAGAACATAAACACGTCAAAAACCTATTTGAATATAGAACACACAAATAAAAATGTATCTGAGTACTAAGAAATATAATGAAGAAAACCAAACGTATCACAATGAGATGCATAGAACATCTGTTGCCACTTTGGAAGACTCGTTTTGCCATCACATCAGACATACGATGAGTCTTGACAGAATTGGAAATATTCTAGAGCGGTGTTTCCCAAGGAAACTCCTTGAATCCCCTCTTGTTCAACATCTCACTGCTGCTCACCGCTCTCCATTGCATCAAGACAGACTCGTGGATATTACTCAGAAACACCGAACGACCAGAGGCAAAAGATCACCCAATTATTCATACATGGATGATCTGAAACTGTATGTATGTATGGAGAGAAGTACCTCGACCAAGCTCTCAATGTGTTTCAAGAATATACACAGGTCGTATGCATGGGGTTTGAATTGGACAAGTGCGCAGCGTTTCATTTGGAGAGAGGACGATCTCTGGAAGGGGACGAGAATATGCAGCTTGCCGACAGAAGCATCTTAAAACATCTTGATGCTGGAGAGACCTATCGATACCTGGGGATTGAACAGAGTTCTAACTATGATGCTTCCCGGATAAAGGTGGCTCACGCGGCAAGTACAGAAAGATTTGGTGTTCTGAACATTTAAGGGAGAATTGAACAATAGCAATATTATCAAAATTATAACTAAAGAATGTGGAGTAAATTATAAAAAAGAATGATGTAGTACTGATAAAATGTGATAATTAGTTGTGAAATCATTCAAGTAGGATGAACAATAGAACCATGCTCTATGCTCTGTGGATTATATGTTGCTTCACTCACAGATTAGATCTAAACTAGACTGAGTCCGAATACCTCCAACTACAGTGAGGTCTAATAATTATAACCAAGGATATACAATGAAAGATGTTAAAGTTATCTCTGATTCGCAGTTGTCCTTTAGAGCACATGTGACATTGTTCTGAGGCACACACAATTATGGGTTTCATATTCCGTGGTAAGCTGCATGTTCTTGATACTAAGACTCTGATGCTATTATTCTTCACCCTGATCTGCCTTCATTTGGAGTATGCTAGCATTTCTAGCACTGTGTGGCCTCCATCTTCTGCTGATGCCACTAAGGTAATTGAGCTAACGAAGAAATTGTCTAAAGTGGTTCTTCTATGGAAGCGATGGTGGTTATACCTTCAGAGGGTGACACTCTCTAGATTTATTGATGAAAAAATTTGGTCTTGTGAGAATGAAGAGTCAGCATTGATCCCGGTGGTGTTATCCATGTCCAAGCTTCTGACTATTTTGGTTATCATTACGAAATCAATAGTTCATTAAAGTATTCAGACAACTCCAATACATGACTTAATCCCGCTCACGCACAGATTCAGAGCTGTCTCTATACCTATAATGAGAATTGTAATTTTCTTAAAAATAATGTTATCTTGAAGCCACAAGAGTGTTCGAAATTTCTAGGCTCCTATTCAGATAATACACTCTCATGGTGTGAACAGGTTGAGCAAGTTCGCAAAAAAATTAATGAAAGCTTCTATGTCATATCTCAGTTAAAATTAATAATAGACCAAAAATGTCTCATAAATGTTTATTTTGCAATGGTATATTGTCATCTTCCTAACAATGTCACTTTGTGGTGGAATTTGATAAGCCACCACCGAGTTTTCGTCGCTCAAAATTGAGTGATTAGACTAATATTCAGCATGGGAAAAAGGGATTCCTGTCGATCTATTCCATCTTAAGCAAATTGATGACATTTCCCTGCAACCACATCTATAAATGCCTATCAACAGTGGGGAATTATTTGGATAACTATAAAACAAATGCCAACTATCATTCTTACGAAACTAGGCGGAAGTCAGCATTTGCCATCAAAATACATAACACTTGTAAATATGAAAAAGCCACATCCAATATAGGCATAGAACTCTTTAATCAATTGCCCGGAAATATTATAACTCTGGAATTGCGAAAGTTCAAGTCATCAGTTGAAACCATGCTTCTCAAGCATGCGTTTTATACTCTACATGAATACATGAACCAAAAAAAAAATTTAAATTTTGAGTGTATGTAAATTGTCCTTAAGAATTTTAGTATGTCCGAATTGTCGTATCATTGTCATAATCTCTATATTTAATCAATACTAGTTTTTGTACCTCATTGTAACTTATAATCTAAGTTTATGATTGTAAATGTTACTTTTTATTGTTCAATATGACATGTTCTATCCATTTATGTATATTGAATTCTGGATAGATGAAATATTCTATATCCTATATTCTATTCTATTCAGCACTTATGTTCGTCAGATCAAGCGTCATGCTGAATCAATAAATTTTATTGTATTATCATTAGTTTGCAATGTTATTGCTACATTTATTTCATCGTACTCTTCTGTTCATGGAGTCTCTATTATTATAGTTTGAGTTCACTTGTGAATCTCCCAGTTTCCCTGTTCAATTTGGCTTTTGCAGTATGTTGGTTGTATTAATAACTAAATATAGGAATAATGTTAAATATACATTGGCAATGATAGGATATGGTCTTTCCTGGCGTATCCGCCATTTTGACACATAAACTCTTCCTGAGTACTAGATAATTAAACCGACAGGCTTGAAATCTCCTGGGTCGACCCTTCTCTGCACGTTCTCATTCAACAACTTGCGAAAACTGAGATATATTTCGATTAACTAAGTTGGGGATCGACGAGCGAACATATATGGAATAAAATACCTCATCTAATAATCGATGATTTGTTAAATAGAACATCGTGCAACAATTACTTACGCGATAATGATGTTTAATTTGCACTTCCGGAAGGAAATCTTATGCTGAATTTCACCAGATAGGGTTTACATCTACAGGACACATACAATAGGATATAAAACACATTAAATCAAAACATTTTTTCAAACACCACTTTTTTTGACGTGACAACGTCTTATAATTCGATGGAGCCGGCTGCAAGCACGAAAAAACATTACTCATGCGGCGTTACCTCGTTCTACGGCGTTCCATTTAAGGCTTGAAGTGCAAGCGAGCGCTCCTACTTGAGTGAGCGATGCGTCCGCGTGGACAGCTGCTATACAATAATACATTTACATGTTTTCGACAAGTATGAAGTGCAGTGAAAAGTGAATGTGGTGTCAATTGTTTATAGCAACGATAATTGCGGCGATAAAGGTAATGATTCTTTCGACATTAAATATATGTTCAGTGATATATTGTCGAATATTCGTGCTTTCATCATTAAAATAAATAGCATCGGTCCGCTAGTGCAGCGATTGTAGGTTATGCTATAATTGACAAAACTATAACAATAAGTTAACAGAACTATTTCACGATGAGTGAAAAATCAATTGCTTTACTATTCGATCGAAATAATTATCGTGCGTAGCTATGATTTCAAAAAATTAAAACATAAATGTTAAATCTTCCACATATCATAACAACGTGTCTGAAATGACGTGTTGGACCAGCCAGCCATCGAAGGGAACAATTTTCTCCTATATCAAACACATTGAGGCGGGCTTTTTAAAAGCTGGAGTTACAAAAATTTTAATGATGTTTAAAAATTTTAAATTTTAAATTTAAGATTTATGAACAATAATTTAATCACAGTTTATTCTTATGATAAATTATTCAAAATTATTACTTTTTTACAACAAATTACAATTAAATTTGCAAAAATAATTAAGTGACTAATTGAACAACAACTTTTATTCAGTTTACTTGCTGAAAGAAATAATGTCAATACAAAATGAATTATTATAAAATAATCATCATCAGTATTTTCTTATGACGTTGTCACGTTCAACTATCGTCAGTAAACCGACTTTACAGACAACCGACTTCTACAACAAGTAACAGAAATATTGACCGCATTCGGCAGTGCTGTGGTAACTACGGTTACTACTTGCTTTGACAACCTGATTACGAATCCGGGTGACGTCTGAGTTGTTTTCACATATCTCAGACAAAAGGCGGTGATATTCATTGGGCAAGTCATCTAACCGTAGATTTCTTCGGATGGAAAGTAAAACAGTAGGTGCTGTGTGCTGTTTGAGGATTCCGCACGTTGAAGATGCCTATCTGTGATTGACAAGAGTCAGAATTCGGCATTTTTCTTCATCTGAGCTTGCCTCTTGGCGTCTCAACCTCTTAAGGGCTCAGTCACCTGAAGAGCATTCAAGTGGCCGTACCTTGTTAGCCGAGTGAAATATCGAGTCGGAACCACCCTCTGGAAGCTGATTGAACACTCGAATGGTAACCGCTCTTTGGTTCTTGCTGAACACTTGGTAGTGGTAACCACTAAGTAATAAGTGACAGGGGATACGAAGGGCCATGGCCTGACTCATTGAGGAACCGCAACGGTCCAACCCTTAATCATAATAATAACAGGAATATTGATTTCCTAGGTACGGACTTGTCAAACACAGGAATAATCAGTATTGTCTTCAATGTTGAAACTACTTATTGACAGTGGCGGCTCCTTGAAGGAGGCTAAGGAGGCTCAGCCTCCTCACCAATTTATCTTAATGATCATTCTCCATTTTATTTCCTGTTTCTCTGATAATTCTTTATATTTTACAATTAATTCCCCGTTCTCAGTAGTTATTTTCAATCCGGCAACAGTGGTCAGAGGCTAGATTCTCTATATATCTCAAACGCTGAGCATGTGTTGTTCAACACAGTTGCCGTTTTTCCGACCAGTCAATCGCCAAATAGCGTGAAACGGCGAAAACGGCAACATGGTAGGGAGGCTAGCTTTTCGTATCCATTCGTCGGTCGAATGAAATACGATTACTTGCGCTCCCGCCTACCGCTGCTAGAAGAATGCGGTTAGTTGTTATTTTTATTCCATGAGGCGTAGTAAGGTTAAGTAGTTAATTTTTAAGTTATAATTTATCTAATCGGAATCGGTGAACGTTAAAATTATGAGTGACTTAGTTGCAAAGTTCTTAGAAAATCCATTTAGTGGATTAACATATGATAGAAAAGTGTTCTTCAAAAACAAACGGCCTTTGCCGGATTTGAAAGGATTAGTGATGGCAGGGAAGTATCAAAATCGATCGTTTGATACTGATAATTATAAAAAATATGTATGGTTAACGGGATCTGATGTACACAATAAATTATATTGCTGGTATTGCTTGCTATTCACATCAGATACAACTTCATGTTGGGGGCACTTGGGTTATAATGATTTGAAAAATTTAGCTCGTGGCCTAGAAAGACATGAAAAATCGCAGGAACATATTACATCGTGTATTAAGTTTAAATTAACCGGTAAACAGAATATTGTTCATGCGATTGATTCTACACGAACACGCGAAATCGAAAATCATAATAATACAGTTAAAGAAAACCGCGAAGTTTTGAAAAAAAATCATTGATTTCTTATTGTATTTATCATTTCAAGGTTTGGCTTTTAGAGGGCATGATGAAACTGAAAATTCATTTAATAAAGGTAATTGTTAGATTTGTTTTGTGAATACGACAGTAAGCTTCGCGATTTTATGACTAACGCGTCAGTATTTGCAGGCATTTGTTTTGATTTATGCGGGTATAATGGTTGAGTGACACCACGCGAAATAAGGTTAGATTAGAATTCGTCTGTTCGGTAAATTATTAATTGTAAAAATGGACAACTAGTGGAAAGATTTTTAGGGTTCTACGATGTTAGTTCGGGAAGAACAGCGGTCAATTTATTCAATTTTTCAATGGAAACGTTTCAACGATTCGACTTTGCGAATAAATCAGACTTACGACAGCATCTGTAATGGCGGGACATTTAAACGGTCTTCAAACAAACGTAAGTTTTAAATAACATAGTAGGAAACAGAATTCCCTGTAATGCTCGAACTCGATGGAATTTTACATCACATGCAATGTTTAGTTTACCATCCATAAAAATAAAGACAAATTAATTGAAATATTTGATTTTATATTGAACAGTGATGACTTTTCAACAGATCAGGTTTCATTGAATGCTGCTGTTGGTTTAAAATCTTATTTAGAAAATGAAGAATTTTTGTTATTTCTTGATACTTTTAAATTAATATTTGAACAAACTGATCTTATTTTTCGAATTTTACAACATAAATTCACTAATATAATTCATTCAAGAGATCGTTTAACATATCTCATTGATAAAATTCAAGTTTCCGTTATACAGAATTTCATTTTAATATTTTATTTGGAAATTATTCAACTGATGAGGCTTCTCCCGTGAAAAGGAGGAAAACATATAATTTGGTAGACAAGAAACTACATTATAAACAACTTTTTTATGAAATTTTAGATACTATTAAAGGTCAAATATTGAGATTCGATTTTCCGATTTACATGAATTGAAGTTTTTCGATTTGACGAATAGAAGATTTTTCGAATCTTTTTCAAAAGAGTTTCTCAATACACTTTCAGATAACTTAGTTCTAAAATATAATTTTTTTGATAAAATAGCCCTGCACAATGAATTATGCGTTGTATACTGGGATAAAGATATTTTAGGCCAGTACGACAGTCGCGCCGATATAATAAAATATATGATAGATAATGATTTGCAACAAGTCTTACCTCAGTTTTATAAACTACTTTGTTTGACAGTCACCATTCCTGTCACGTCGGCATCGGTGGAGAGATCATTTTCTACTCTCAAACGAATTAAAACATACATGCGAAATACAATGGGCCAAAATCGTTTATACAATGTTAGTTTAATATCTATTGAAAAAGATTTAGTAAAACACTTAAAACATAATGATATATTTTATGATAATATTATTAATCATTTTTCGTAAATTAAAGACCGTAGAATTTCGTTAATATATAGAAAAGTTGATAAAATTAATAACAAAAAACAAAATATGAAAAATTCCAAAAAAAAAGAAAAAAAATTAAAAATCCAAAAAAAATAAAAAACAAAAAACGAACGAAAAAAAAATTTGTGGGCAAGAGAAACTCTATACCTCCACGTTGGTTCTTGCTGGGTAACAATCAATTTTGTCCCTGAAGGTTAAATTAATTGGCTGAATAGAGTATATTTTTACAAAAACGTTTTATGTCCAGCCTCCTCTCTCAAAAAGTTCACGAGCCGCCACTGCTTATTGAATAAGTGGTTGGTTCATTAGTGGCCATCGATTATCCCCAATAATATCCAGGTCAGTCTCAACCCAATTGAAAACGAGTATTATTTCAAAATTAAACGGTACAATGATGATATAACTCTTATTTGTAATTTCCATTACTCGAGTTTCAATTATTACGTCATTAATGTACTTTGAAAGATTTCACACTGTGGATACACTATATCACTATAAATAAGAAGCAATCACCCTTATCCATTAAAAACACTACTGAAGTACTGAGAACCTTTCAGGTACCAAGTAGCCATCATCAGAAGTCAACTATATCATAAATCAAAATGTACCTGCTTAAATACTATTTGGGGTTGATAATGCAAACAGGGGGTTACCCTTAGCTGGAGATATATCTGAATTTAATATATCTTACTTTTACGCTTATACATTTCCATCCCTTTTCAATTATCTAGCTAGATATTTGTTCGTCCTGTGTTCCAAAAGTGATAAATATTCTTGAGGAATGGTGTGAGCTGTATTTGAAAAATGTTCGGCTAACACTTCTTTTACAATTTTTTTTTCTTTATATGAACAAAATGTTCTTTTGAACACGACTCACAATCGTTTGTGTAAATCCCGGATTCGTCAGAGTCGAACATTCTATCTAAATGGCTTTTCAGCTTGTTGTTATCTTCTTATTATCTATAATATTGCAAATTTAGAAAACAAATTATGGTATTCATTAACAACTGAAAAATGAAAATGAATCTTTTGGATCCTATGAAACCATTTAGAGATAGTGGCTCTAATTTGATTGATTGGTTGCGTTTCAATTTCCTTTTTGATCATAAGTTAAATTATTGATCAAATAAATGTCGTAACCGCTAATTTCTGAAGTTTCGCAACTTCGTTGTTATGATTCAATAGGCTCAAAGAAATGTTTAATAATCTATGATCAATACTATAGAATGGAGGCTATTTTATAAATATTTGGAGTTACTGAATATAAAAGAGTACATATTTGTTCAAGTGGATCTTCTTTACTGTACAACCATCTTTTATAATGTTAATACCAATGGAGCCTATTGGCTATTAAGCCATTTAATATAATATAATCGCGAAAATATTCGACGATATATTGATAAATTTACCAAACTTTGGAAAACTAATATAATTTTGATCTTAAGCAGGTTTGTTTGTAGTAATTTTTATTGAAACTGAAATAGTTTTACTCCATACATGAAGACGTGAGAATCACGTATTCTGTGTAGTTTTTATTGGGAATATTGATATTTGGAAGCAATTTCTTCAGAACGTTTATCAACTTAGGCATTGAGGTATTTGTGAATAGTGGTACAGTAAGAGATGAAACAAGAGTATCATCAAGTTCAACTTTGAAATCTTTCAATTTTGCAATCAATTCCGTAAAATTTTTCATAGACAAACTTGGTGGTGCTTGGAAGATGCTAAATGCGTCAACTCCCCATTTTGTTATGTTATGCTTTGGACAATTGATGTTTGAAATGATTGGTCTCATGGAATTATCACAATATAAGAAGATTAAGATTCGAAAGTCTAAGTCTGTATTCTAAATTATCGCAAATTACAGCTTCACATAATTGTAATGATTGCTTTACTAATTTAACGCATTTAGATAAAAAGTTTCTGTAATCTGCTTGAATTGACTATCCGAATTAATACCAAATTGTGTTTATTTTCTCTGCACATAATTACAATGAGATTTTTCTTATCTGCTTTCCAGTAATTAATGATTTACAGATATTACTGAAATTATTAGATCAACTTTTATATGATTTATTTGAATATTCGAGAATTGTCTAGCTTTATCTTGAAAGTTGAAAGACCAAGTTGTATTTTCAACATCAATAATCAAATCCTCCGTAGGTAATCTCTCAGAGTCAATTGCAATATTCAAGCCCATTTACCTTCCATTGAATTTAATAGGTATCGATTATTGGTAACAATTGTTGATATTTATTGTTGATCGATTCAATTTGTTCTATTGGTATTTGCCGACGCTATTCGAATATTGTCGAAAGATGTCGCAATAATGCTGAAAATCGAGTAACAGAAGTTACAAATGAAAGGGATATCAACATAGTAGTGTTTAATTCTACAATAAATTGATTGAATTTCATATCACATAGTGAACGGTGAAACGATAGAATTTTCTTGAAAAAGTGATTGATTCACAATAAGTGACCGATTGATTGATATATTTTCATCCTAGTATTCAATATTAACGCAATGTAAAAGCTATTCAATCGAACATGTCACTTCAACCAACTCTACACATAGGGAACTGAAGCCATTGAATACGAAATACATTGACATGAACTGTGAAACATTCCTTAACTAACCGTATAACAACATCGTCCTCAACTACTGAAAGGATGGTTTTTGTTTTCGGTGAATTCTATCTTTTATCTTGTAGGCAACGTGTTTTTGCTGAACGTTTTCTAATACGAAACCTCTATCTTACATCGAACGACAAATTAAATTCCTTTTATTGTTTAGGCCAGCGCTGATTAAGGGAGATATCTCTAATGAAACTCAGCAGAGGAGGCTGTTGTTTGTCCATTACCCTGATTTAGTTCTGCCTTCTTACAGCAACGTAACATAATTAAATACCTCACTCACACGTGAACGTAGAACAACTACAACTTTTATTCTTTAACTCAATTCTGTTTTGCTTCGATCCTTTGTGGATGTTCTGAATGTCCCTTATCGCTTGTGCAGTAATACAATGGAAGAATGATTGGACTTCGCACGTCATAGTTTCTGAGTTATGTAGATGGGATGCACCAAAATTATTGCTCCAGATGAAACATTACAATTCCGAATACAATGTATTGACATGTGAATGATGGGTTAAATCCTTTGGTCCTTTCTACCACACGTCAGCCACTAGAATTTCAATATAGCTTCATACTGATTTGATCATTCCAAAGCGAATGGTAAGTAATGCACGTCGATATCTCTTCCCGTTCGGAAGTTGATAGTCAGTGTTAAAGTTTCTCGATTAGTCCAGTCCCTCTGTAAGTTTTAGGCTCCGAAAATATAGATTACGGTGTTTGGTCTCAAGATCCAGTTTTGGCCAATAACTCTTCTGCACAACCAGAAGGCTGTAATAAATTTGCGCTACTATTGTTCTAGTTGTGATTTTCGTAGGAGTTTCTTGTCTAAGATGACTATTTAACTTGACCGGTAATTATAATCACCTAACCTACAATAGTCATTTCACTGGTGAGTATTCTCTTGAATTCTATCGACTTCTATGTTCCAGATGGTGGGTGGGGGTATTTCCCCCTGTGGGCATTTGTTTTACAGAGCCAGTAATCGTAGGTTCCTATCCAGGTGCTTCTTTTTCCTTAAGACATTCGCAGATAGTTTCAACGGTGGTATTGTTAAAGGCGGTATGTGTATGTCTATATCGTTCATGATTTTACCAAATCATCTGATGCTACTACAAATTTCCGATTTTTTTTCGTCATTTAGAGGGAAAATTCCTTCAATAGCAATACAATATTCCCTATTTTTCAAAGTATTATCTATAATATTATGATCCAATTTTTTGAAAATTGCTATCTCTGTTTTATAATATTTTGTTTCTTTTGTAAATTTTGGGCTGACATTGGAATTGACCATACAATAATATGCTGCTAGTTTATGACAAATTAGTTGGTGAGAATAATCAATCCATTGAATTTGAAGGATTCATCAAAGCAGAGGTCCCCAAACTTTTTTGTTTTCTAGCATTTGCCATGTTTTTCAGTTTTGGGTACACCCCCTCCTTACCTTATATTGAATTTATGCAAATTTATCAAGTTTAAATGTGTTTTTGACAGCTGGTATAGTGCTACTCACTTTTAAAGATTTTAATTTCCAACTGTAGTGAAATGTAGTGTGAAAAACCTGTGAAGAACAGATGTTAAAATTTTATACATTCATTAACTGAATTCAAATTGAAATTTAGTATCTGTTACATAAAATGGCTCAGCAAAAACTAAAAACTTCTAATGAAGGGATGAACCAGATGCTTTAATAGTAAATTTTCAACATTTGGCATCAATTTTGTTAGGTTTAATCTCAAATCTCCATAGTTAGTGATGTCCATTCCATTTCCTTTTTTTTTGTTAGGAAATTGTAGCCGCGGTGAGCCTTTCAAACTAGATATGAGGATGGAAAAGCAAATAAGAACTTCTTGGATTATTGCAATCATTCCTCAAATGAGCTATCGTGAACCCCCCATTTACATCTCATAGACCTCCAATTTTTTTTTCGCAGACCTGGACCCCTTGCATGTCGTCAGCGACCCCTGGGGGTCGATATAGACCACTGCATCAAAGTATTAGGATTAGATTTAAGTATATTGGTAAGATTGTAAATAAAGTACAACTTAAGTATCATTCTATTGATTTCTCGGTTGTTGAATTTTCTCTCAAATTACAGTCTGAATGTTGGGTTTCATTCCATCATCCTACATATTTTTTATAAATTTGTATCCCACTCAAAATTGGGGTAGTAAGCAACGTAGTGTTTTCGCAGCACGTGTCATAAGCTATCTTATTCGAATCCAGACCTATACTAGCAGTATTCACAGAACTTTCATTTGGAAATTTGGTCTTGGGTTGGATAGTCTGAAACCTTTTGTAGAAAATTACAGAGTGGATAATTCGGAATACTAAAAAGGAGTAACATAATGACAGAGACTATTCTATTCGAAAATGTCAAGAACAAAACAATAAGGCAAATAAGATGGTAAAGTTTGTTCGCCAACATGTTATCGTTATAATTTCACTACAACTTCCTGGAAGGCGTATTGGTGGTTTTTGAATGTTTAATGGGTACTTATTGTGCATGTCTAACGTTCGCGCGGTTGGTTAGCAAGACATGTAATTTTCCTAAAAGCACGCAATAGCTAGTTGTTTGAAGTTGGTTGCATTAATAATTCAAATCCAAATTACTTTTGTAAATCTAAATTCATGTAAGTAAACAAAGTATTACTTTTACGAAAGGAGGATTAGGTTGAATTATATAGACGGCCTGGTCCTAGGTTTACTCCAGAAAATAGTATTCAAGTTTTAATGCTTCCACAAATATATGCTTCCCAATAGAATACGATGTTAAGCCTTGTCTTTATTTCAATAAACAAGCGTTTCCAAGCATGTATACGTAATATCCTCAGGAAACTCTTACTATCACAATAATCTTCTCTAACGTTTCTGGATGAATAACTGATTTGGAAAGTTCACTTTGATCATGAATAATTCCAGGAAAACTCAAGTAAGGTGTGTTTGTTTTATTCTTGTTACGAATGGATTATCCTTATTAGGGAATACTATTTTTGTGAATAAACGAAAATGCCATACATATGCTCATTAGACATAGATCAAAAATCACAATGTGTATTTATTGACTTAAAAGTTGCATTTGATACTGTTTCATTTCTGCTTTGTAAGTGTACAAATTACTCTTACTTAAGGATAAGGTAAAAGCTCTATTTTATTACTTGGTTGCCGACAGCTACAGTGAAGACGGTCGTGAGTTATAATTTTAGATGTTAAGAATTCGGGCGCCAGAGTATTTCAACCAACCAATGAATTATGTATATAACCAACGGATACAAATACTCAAGTCCCCAGGTTAAATTACCCTGAAAGAAAAAAATAAAAGACCTGTACCCAGAATGTTTGAAATTTACTAGTGATTGAAATACTAATATTGATACAGTTATGACAGAACTTATATTAATGAGATATGAAGCGAATGAATTGAAAATATGAATGAAGGTAATTGCTTAAATCACTGGAACAAGTGAACAGTTGAATTTACACAATATACAAATACTCAATGATTATTTCAATTGTTACATAAAACCAAAATCGGTAGCCTGCCACAGTTGTAATACCGTTTCCACGATTGTACGTCACAAGTAAATCAGCGACTCCTAAGTAATCTTTTCCACAGCAGATTCAAGCCAACCTCAATACACTTGTTGAATTTTCCACAACATAAAGAGAAAAAAGGAACCCTGAAATCACGAAATGTTCAAACCTCTATTGTTCTATTGTCCTATGAAGACAGACATGAACAAAATACGTAACAATTGTTGAACAAATTAGGACTAGCCTATGTTCTGTTAGATACCACCTGTGAAGGCAAATCAATTTCTGAAGTCAGTGAATAAATCAAATGGAATTACAAAGATATTTACCTCTATCACGATAGAGTTTTCCTTCCAATAAGACAAACTTTACTTCCGTCCACAACCAGTTACGTTGAAACTAAGCTTTAATCCCCTAAGGTGCATTAATTTACTCAAATTAACCCAATTATTCCAATCCAAATAGGTAATTGATGCCTTTACTTTCAACGGAAGTATATTCCCAGAATTTGGTTCCAAACACAAGCTTGGTATCACCACCCTGTTTAAATAACCTAGCAACGCACTTCCCGCTTGAACGATTGACCAGAAGTAACGCCATTTTCTCTTTCTTTCTGGCGTCTCGTTGTCTCACAGAACAACTTCGAAATAGAAGCGGTAACTACGGATCTGACACCGAACAACCATGACCCTTAGAATATACGGTCTAGCCTAGCTGAAGTCACAGGAGTTAACCGATTGTACTACAGCGGCCATTTCTAAGCCGTTAAGTGGAATTCACACGTTACAGCTTACTTCATAATTTATGATTTCCCATTGAAACTGTGAGGAACTTCTTCGATTCCGTCGATATCTTACAAATTATAATGACCCTCCCTCGACAAGGATTCAGGGACTATACATTTCGTTTGCGTTCCATAGATATAAAGAACAAACTGTATTAACTTATGACGGGACGGTCGTACGAAAAAATGAACTCATACAATTGACTTGTCCGTAATAAAAGGGAACAAAGAATATCCTATTTCTATCAATGCGCAGTGTTTCATCTGAGGAGAGGACGATTTCCGAAGTCCACGAGAATATACAGCTTGCCGACGGAAGCATCTTCGAACATCTTGATACTGGAGGGACCTACCGATAACTGGGAATTGAATAGCGTCCTAATTATGACGCTTCTGAGGTGAAGGTGATTCTCCGCGGCAAGTACAAGAACCTTGTTCGGAAGATTTGGTCTTCCGAACTTTTGAGTGCGAAGAAGGCGTCTGCAACAAATAAATTTGCCGTTCAAGTCCTGCTCCACTGATTTTCATGGGCTGGACAAAAAAATTATTCATATCCATCACAGTTTGCACCTTAGGTCGTCCGTTTCACGCATTCATCTTACGTCACCAGAGATGTAGATGACTCCTTAGTCTGGAGGGTCTGCATCGGAGTATGGTTCTGAGTAGCTTGTAAAGTTTTCAGTAGTTCGGACCATCTCCTGGGCCTTGCCAAAAGTCAGGAATTGACCGGAGTGGGGAAATTTATTGTTAAGGCAGCACAAAAAGCTACGAAAGAACTTGGTCTTGAAATACTTATCGGTCGAGAAGGCCACTTGGAGGGGGACCTCGAGTTTCCACCTTCTCGCCTGGAAGCTCAGATAAATGCCGCTGAGCATGCTCAGGCGGCATGTTGATTAGCCAATACACGGTGTTTTCTACAGAAACATCGAAACGCTCGTTGAAGTTGAGAAAACATTAGGACAAATGTTCATATACAGAAAACCACTCAGATAATAAAATAAGAGAGTCCCGACCTACATTTATGAATTATCCAGAGTGTGGTGTTTTCCTTCCGTTCCCCAGGGTACATTAATAACAATAATTGGAACGGTTGAAATGATTCTGGAAGCAGGAATATAAAGAATCCAGGATGTACGACCGTGTGTGGGATCAATAGACGGCTTATTCACGCCGGCTAAGTCCTTTATGTCCCTAGATGACACCATAGATCTACTCGGAATCCTTTATAAACCTATTTGATACTAAAAACATCGTATCCTATATTGAAAAACGCGTCCGGGGACTTAAACGTTGACGTTACATGAACTGATTCGTATACTAAACATTTTACGTCGTCGTTTTTTACACAGTGTATTATCATCTCAAATTGTGCGTACTACAGAAAATCTGCCAAATAACTACCTCCGTATTACCCCATTGACCAATCACAATAACAAGATTGTTTCTTTTTACTCCTGTAATATTTCACTTCTATTCTCTAGTCACTATTTGCAGTGTATGATGAAATTGAAAAAATACCCAGCGACACAAAATACGAATAATAACCATCATTTGTTTTATCCCATACTTAGATGGACTTAGATGGGGGCTGCATATGACGGATCTATGTTTCGGTTGTCCAGTGGCTTATCTCGCATCCCATAATGGCTCATTGTATACAATATTTTACTTACCTCATCTCATCATTTCATTGACATTGATCGATCAATTATTAAAATGACTTCCAGCAGATCGTTTATATGGAGCAGAAACAAACTTGATGCCAAGACAGATCCCTGTGGAACATCAGCGTTGATAACCATTGTTTCGGAGGATACTCTGTCAACCACCACATTGAGTGATCTATCTTATAGAAAACTATATAGCAAGCGACCAAATTGAGGCAGCAAACCATATGATGAACGTTTCCCATCATTATTAGTCGTTGGTTCTAGATTCGGCCAAATGCTTCGGAGACATTCAATGATACAGCTAGAGTTTTCCAATAGATTTCTGCCATGCAGGTATTAAATGAGGTTGATGTTGATTGTTTTCTTCATCATTTTAGAGATAGTGCAATGAGTCTATAATTATAAGGAAGGGTATTTTTTCCATTTCTTGGGATTGGTTGAACTCCAGCTGTCTTCCAACTGGACGGAAACGCACCAAGTTTATATGAAAGGCTGAGCAACCTGCAGAAAACTGGTGTCAATTCAGGCCCACATTCCTTGATAACGACAGGGGGAATTCCGTCTCGCCTCAGAGACTTTTTGGTATTGGGATGAAACAGATTGCATCCTATAGTGTGCTGACGGGAGACAATTAAAGGCATATGGCTTTCGATGACAGCAATATTCCCTTGTGGATCCAAAGTTGGAATTGTTTGTGATCATTCCTTCGGTTAGGGATGGAAATGAATTTTAAGTGAAAGTCCAAAACGAACCATCCGGACATTCGATAAGCTTTGATCTTATTTTGGTATTGTATGCCTCTTTCGAAGCGTTTATTGTTTCATTGCACATATTTCTGGCTTCAATATATTTTGTTTTGGTCTCCAGTCATGATTTACCACAGCAACGATGTTATGCTGTTTGTTTTGAAGTGACGGACCTAGAACAGATTTTATTAAGCCATCGTTTACCAGATGATTTGTTGGTATGAGGTAAGTTTCCATTTCTAGCCTGATGATATCCGACATCTCTGTGGCATATTGCGTTGGGTCATCAGGTTCAAAACATACGCTTCTCCGAGGAAACTTGGAGTTAAGACCGTCCCAGTCGGCTCAGTTGTAATTCCAAACTGTGCGTAGAGTGATATAGGACAGGTCGTAATGACGAAATTTTACTTCATAGGGATCTGGATTTTTACTGAGGAATAATTCAAGCGTTTTGGCATAATGATAGTTGTTATCAGGGATCCGTGTTGGTTCATCAATTAACTGCCCGAGACTATCGGTATTGACGAAGGCCCCAGCCTTGCGTCATCCTTCTTGTATGAGAACTTGAGCCAAGCGGAGTTTGTGAACTTTGGAATCCCCCATGATGATTAATTCAGCTACTGGATAGCTCTGCTGAATGAGGTCAAGTATCAGAGACAAAAATTCAAAGAGTTCATGATGAGCTGGTTCATTTGGTGATAAATGAAGACAGCAGAGACATTTTAAGTGTTTGTTATTATCGAGCTTGAACCACGTTATATCGTATTATATTTCACATCCAATATTAGTCACCGTTTGTTGTTCATTTTGTTTTGCATAATTGAAAATTATAACGTTGGTCTCATTTATGTTTAGTTTTGAGGAGATATCTGAGAACCATTCCTTTAAAACCTCTGATATCTGTACGTTGTTAATGACTTGCATACCAATTCAATTGGGTGGATCTTTATTCCCACGATAATGAGCATGATGATATTCACCGGGTATGAGGAATGATGGAATTCTTCATTGAACGTCATTGATTGTGTGCAAAATGGTTGACAAATTAAAATAGTCCGTTTCTATTGAAACATCTGTTATATTAAATTCCTTAGTTCCGTAGAAACAGAAAGTGTTTAGAAGTTTATTTTTCACCTCTTCTAGAAAACCGCAATCGAAGCAATAAAGAAGCAATTCAATCTTCTTAGCTTATGCCTATGATACTGTAATATTCAAATGTGAAAATGAAGCTATTATTGCAAATGCATTTGCTCGTAGTATTTGCATGCATATCCAGCATAAATTTAAAAATTGAATATTGTTTGAATCAACAATAGTTATCTCACAAGCAATTCCATCATTTCAATAAATACTCCTATCAAAAGTAATATAATTTATTGTTACAGTTCTAACATACAAACCAATAACAATAATTTACGAGCGTTCGGAAATGGCAATATAACCTGAAAATAGCGTGGAAAAATAAAACACATCTCATTTGAATAACGGTCGTCTCTAAATCTTGTCGATTCCGTATTGCTCCGTATCGACCGTTTCTCCAGCTACTTGACAGACCAGTTTCGGATTCAAAGAACCAGTTCTAGAGAGCTGAACTAGATATATTTAAATTTCTACCTCCCGTTTGACTCTCAGGGAATTAACTTGGCAACCCAAATTTCCAATGTTAAAAATGAAATTCAAATGCATACGCTCGCCGAATATTATTACAACTCAATCAGTTTTTAATGCAATATTATATGGATTGAAGATATTTTGTAACGAATACCTTTTTGTCCTACAATAATCGACAGATTATATTCACAAATGAAACAAACAAGTTATCACTTTCTAGTTTACACTTTGTAGGTAAAATTGTCAAACGCTTCTAGAAATAACAAATCTTGGCCATTAATTCCGAACGCTCAGTAATGAGTTATTGAGAGAACACCTGCATCTGCACATCCAATTTTGGCTTCCCTCAGAAACTATCGAACAAGCTCTTTAGAATCATAATCGATAACGATCAACATCTCAAGCAAGTAGCAGTTATGTAGAACAATGTAAATGGATTAATTTTGAAATAGATCTATCAAACTTTTTGCATGGATTTATCGAAGACAATATCATCATTCAAAAGACACTAAAGCATCAACTATTCTTCTTGAATGGTATGCAGTATATTAGAAAAGGTATAATATGGTAGCTCCTAAAATGTCCACTGAACAAGCTAGAGAGAGAGAGAGAGAGTACCAATAAAAGTTTGTCAACTCCTTACTTTTTAAACGCAATGTCCCTTGCAATAACTTATCTAGATCAGTTACACTGCCACTTATTGAACTGCCTAGACTTGAAACTTGTAGAGTCCATCACTTGTTTTTCTCATAAATTGGTTGATGAAATAGTGGAGCTAATTACTTTCAGAATTCCAACTCGCCTCCCATGTACCGTTCAGATTTCTGCTACGCCTTTACATCATACCAACATTGGGGACAATCAATTTGTGTTTCACATGGTTAGGATTTCTAACAATAACTTTCATGAATTCGATTAGTCTTCTACCTCTCTTGCGGCGTTCAAACGAAACGGCAAAAGGGGTTTCGTTTTATTTTCATTATTAGGTAATTGTTTATTGTTAGGTAGTTTTCATTATTAGGTAATTCTTTATTATTCGGTAATTTTTATTACACGGTAATTTTTTATTATTGGATAATTATTTAATATTAGGTTATTTTCATTATCAGGTAATTTTTCATTATTTCGTAATTTTTATTGATAAGTAGTTTTTTAGTATCAGCTAATTTTCATTATTAGCTAGTTTTTTATTATTAGATAATTTTTATTATTGGGTAATTTCTCATTATTAGGTAATTTTTTGATATGAGGTACTTTTCATTTTCAGGTAATTTTTATTATTAGGTAATTTTTTATTATCAGGTAATTTTTTATCATCAGGTGATTTCTATTATTAGGTAATTTCTCATTATTAGATAATTTTTTCTCATTAGGTAATTTTCCATCATTGGATAATTATTTAATATTAGGTTATTCTCATTATCAGGTAATTTTTCATTATTTGGTAATTTTTAATATTAAGTAGTTTCTTAGTATTAGCTAATTTTCATTATTAGCTAGTTTTTTATTATTAGGTAATTTTTATTATTGGGTAATTTCTCATTATTAGGTAATTTTTTAATATGAGGTACTTTTCATTTTCAGGTAATTTTTATTATTAGGCTATTTTTTATTATTAGGTAATTTTTTATCATCAGGTGATTCCTATTATTAGGTAATTTCTCATTATTAGATAATTTTTTATCATTAGGTAATTTCTTATTATTAGGTAATTTTTATCATTAGGAAATTTTTATTATTATTATTAGTTAATTGTACCTATGCGTCAATGTCTCTTGTTAGTACTTACTGTATGTATATTTCATATGTATAATAATATCGTACTATTAAGAATTAATTTTGTGTAATGTAATTTTTCTGAATAAGCAAATAAATAAATAAATAAGCAAAAGTAGTTTGTCAACAAGAATGTTTATAAATATTGTTGAATTCATCTTTCGAATGTTAAATGAATATTCAACAATTATTCCTAACAAATTTAGTTTGTAAAAAATTGTAGTCTTTTTTCTATATCAAATCTGGGACATACTTCCATGATCATTTTTGTTGCACAAGGCCTGAGACTACTGGAAGGATAGATATCTATTAGATCATTATAAACTACCACAGTGGTTCTACTTGATATGTTAAAAATTTTCTACTAATTCTGATATATTCAATTTTCAATATTTGGGCTATACGTGATAATTATTCTTCAACCAGCTTAGCGTGAATTAAATAATGTCTTCGTAATAAACGACTTTCAAGTGTTGTTAAAGCTGTACACCAAAATGTATTTCATTCGCATTTCTCTATTCAAAAAATAATATTTGCCTTTCTCTTTCATTCATGAGGATAGAAATTTCCGGTTCAGCCGAACAGTTGAGAACATGGCGATTACATTGCATCAACAGTGTTCGAATGCTGCATAATAGCCTTACATTCAGCATTTACGTACATGCTAATTGTATTGAAATCCTGGTTTTGCAGATTAACAGCCTGATTAGTGCAAAGTAATATAATCAATTAAGTTTTTATTTCTAAACTATGAAAGTTGGATTAGGAAACATGTGACGTGACAAGGTTTGCAGAAATAAATTATGTTCTCTCCAATGATAGAGCTTAAAAGATATAGATTAGCCTAAAGCTTGCCAGGCTAATTAAGGAGACTGGATTATGTGCTTCCTTGAAGTTAAGGATTTACGCTGAACTGAATCATGTCTGTGATATTTGACAGAAATTCCTACTATGTCATGACAATGCGAATTCAAGATTCTACAATTTACACCAATTAAATTACATCGCTACAGAATTTTAGATATTATTAATTAGAAAGTTGTAAGTCATTTTAATTGCACTCACTCATTACTTGAACAAGTTCAGCGCAGGATTAAACAAGTTATATTCGTTACTTGTGAATGTGCATTTGCATTTGTACCTTATTATTTAATCCCCATCGGTCAGTTGTCTAATACAATACAAATCTCCGTGATTCCAGATAGCTGTTTCGGTATTCTCATAGAGCTCTCAGAGATAAGAGCTAGTTTGGAGAGTAACTGAACGATCTTAGTTGAAGGTCACACAACGTGGTGAAAAGACCAAAATATCTCACGCTATCTATGTTCAGTAACTGTGCGTACTTGTTCGTTCGACTGACGAGCTCTCTGAGGAGAGTGAAACAGCTGTCTGGAACTATACGTGACGTAACATTAAGTGTGACGTTACCAATCCGATTCAAGTTACCTCATCACCAGTTATCAATAGTCTAGTGAACCCATGCTCCAGAACATAATTTCCATCACAGACTTTGCCATGCTCACCCCACATTCAATTATACACAGATATTTATTCAATAAATGTTTCACCAAAATATAAGTGAATTATATACCCACTCATTATTACATCGGAGTATGAAGAATAAGCAGATCACAATCAAAATGAAACGTTCATTTCCCTTTGCAGATATAATATCACAGCTACGAAGCCCTTTAAATTCAAAGAAATTGGGCAAAGTACAAACAGAAACAGTCTTCAAGTTTTAATTGAATGAAAAGTTTAATTAAATAATGAGGAGATTGTAAACAGCAAGTTCAAACGAATATTAAAAAAAACGGATCGATTTGAATATAGATCGACTTGAAAGTCTGCTGAGAATTATACACAACTTTTGAAGAATAAAGTGGAGATTTCTTGCCTATAATCCGAACATTAGGTAACGCATAGTAGTCGAAACTTCCGTTAACGTCCTCATATCACGAAAGTAGACGTTCCACTTGCCACTGTTGAAAAATATTCTGGATTCGGAATTTAAGGCATACAAAAGTATTTTATTTATGATATGTGAGTGGTATCAAATTCAACGCCGCTACAACACGCTCTCTGATTTCAAGAGGCCCCCGTTATCTTCTTCGTCTTCTACGGAATATCGAATTAGAGACACAGTAGCGTATCTAGGTGAATTACACCGACCAAATATTCTAAAACATATTTGCCGATTTGGTTTAGCGGGGATATAATTCATAGCATTTTTACTTCCTCCACTATAGGGAGTTTGAATTAACCATGCGACACTAGCGGCCGCAGCATGAGCTAATGAACATGGCGCCCATGGGGGTAGATGGAAGTGCTAGCTTTTGTTGTAATCGAAATATAAGATTATTTTGATGTTAATATGAGAAATTTTGTTGTGTAACATGGCTATCTCTCTATGAAACTCTATAAAATGTTACTTAAGGAATTCATATTATTTCTATTCCTCAATGCATTCATTTATTTACAGTGTGGTCATTTAATTTAGAGAACCATGTCACGTTGGAGTTTGATCCAATCATCGACTAGCCAAAACAAACGTGGAAAAAAGCCTTAAATATTTACCCTTTTATTCCACAAGACACTAGATTAAACACACTGGAGGATAAGTGGAAGGGTGAACGCTAATATCAATAAGATAAACTTGTACTCAACAACAACAACAAAATTTAATAATGAGAATAAAAAAAAAGATGAAAATCCGAACTAAAATAAAACAAATCATAACATGAATTAACTAAAAGACAGAAATAAAACTAAGATTATTAGATTGATTTTGAATCTGTTATTGAATTTGAATTTGAATTAGAACTGAGAACAACGAACTTTGATCGGAAATCTAAAATAACTCTGATTTAGTGAAAATAAATTGAAATTGACGAAGTGCCACGTGATTCTCCATAATTCAAGATAGAAAATATAACTGACGGTTTTTGGCTTTGATCCTGTTATTTATAATAAGTCTTTCTTTTCAAAAACTAAGATACAATCAGGGGGAGGATCGTCGAATTGTTTAACCAGTAAGCAGTAAGACAGCTAATAATTATTTTCCGGTGAAGTCTTCCTAACTCATTTATCCTCTTCTAAATATTACCTAAGCATCTCCAGAGGGTTAACATTAACATTTATCATAGCTTAGCATTCGTTCTCCGTCCTGTATTGATTATTAATCTTGATAGGTTTATAATTTCCTCAAGAACGAGAAATTATTGAAACCATCTTGACCATGCCAGCCATGGTATCATATAACTTTCTTGAAGCGGGTGTGAATTGTCTTATAATATGAATTGTCAAATATCTGGTCAGAATTACATCAAATTTGACAAAAGATGGAAATTAATAATTTTGCATCTCATAAATCTGATGATGATTACAAATATTATAGTGTCAAATAATGACCATTATAATGGAAACGGATTACATGCCAATTAACTTCTTTGCGTTGTTAAAATAAATAGATTATGTGGTTCATTGAACGGACCAGCGTTCCAGTTAAAAAACTTATACATTATTGAATAAAAAATGTCGCGTAGCCTACATGGAAACAAATTTCCCTCGAGTGTAATTGTCATGCATTGGGTAATGAATATGGATGGAAACTTTGATGACCATACCTCACTTCATGCCTGGTTCCCAGGGCAATATCTAAAAATGTCCAAAGGCTGATGTATAATTGAAAACATTTCATGGGGGTATTTTTAAGAGTTAAATTCGAGCGTGAAGAGTGTGGCTATTTGATTGATGGTATTATAAATTCTAAAGCACTTCCCGGACTAATTCTTCAACAATTTCTAGACGATATAAAAATCAAAAGAAAACATGATTATTATCATATCAATTCTAAAACGAATTGGTAGAAGTCGTTACCTCGTGTTAGTTTATCATATTGATATAATAAAACACTTTTTACTCTGTTTTCCATCACTTCTATTATAGAAACACTAACGTGACTATAGTTTCGACAATTAGCGTGTCATCTTCAAAAAGTTACTAATATATTAATAAACTTGGAAGACTTCAAGATATTTATAGTCAAAATAATTTGGGACTGAATATCCGAAATAGGATAATAGGGTAGAGTTAATGAGGTAATCAGGTAATATTAATGCTGAGATATAGTAAGAAGTTACAAAGTAGGTGGACGGGAAACTTTTATGTAATCAAGGCATTGAAAAAATGCTGTAGTAAAAGACTTATTTATTTGACTCAATGATTGTACATCTGTTCTATGGCTCACATACTTAGCATCACGTTTGAAATTTTGCTGTCATTACTATTTTTGTAGCTTTCAAAATTTCTACTTTCCCTTTAGAAACTGAGAAAGATATCAAAAAAAAATTTCGAGAACTTACCGTCGTACATCATAATGATACCATCACTTCCAAAATCAATAGAAAAACCATATTCACAGGTACAACTATTGCTAATTCCTCCTTGAGTCCCCTTAGTCATAAGTTAGCAGCATACAAATCAATACTATTGTTAAGAAATAATCACATGTATGCACTAAAAATACTATTGAAATACTGAAGACTTTTCGGCTACCAAGTAGCCATCATCAGAGTAAACTAAATTATGAATCCAAATGTGCCTGTTTGAATATTGCTTGGGGAAAATAATGTAAACAATGGGTTACACTCACAAGGAGATAAATCAGAATTTAATGAATTACTTTTTCGTTTATACATTTCCATCACTTCTACATTACCTGAGTATTTGTCTGCGTTTTACAACTGATAACATTTTTTGAGAAATGGTGAGGCCTGTATTCAAAATATGTTCGGCTACCGCAGATTTTTCACCTCTATTTTTCTTTATGTAGGCAAAATATTCCTTATAACGAGTTGAAATGTTCCTTCTAGTTTGATTCACATAGCATTTTGAACACAACTCACAATTGATTTTGTGAATATTGGATTTGTCGAAATCGAAAACTTTATCAAAGGTGTTGCCCAAACGGTGTTTTAGCTTGTTCTTACCTCTATAAACTGGTTATATTGCAAATTCACAAAACAAACTATTGAATTTATCAATTACTGAAGAGTGATAAGTGAAACTTTTAAATTTTATTGAATTATTTTGGAAACAATTTTTCTTTCAATGAATTACATATGTTATTTAAGTTATTGGAGGAACTTTTATATGATTTATTTGAATGTTCAAGAATTGTCTTGGTCTTGATACGAATAACAGCTTCATCGTATTTTAAATATCATTAATCAAATTCTCCATAGGTAATTTCTTAGAATCAATTGCAAAAGTTAAATCTTTATTTAACAAACTAATTTCCGTTTCATTGAAATTAATATCGGTCTCATTGTGAATAATGTTCTTAGTCTCCGTCTCTAGGAGTTTTTGGTAATGCTTTTTGAAATTTATAGTTGATTGATTCAACTTTTTTAAACGTAGCTGTGTTTAATAATACAAAATAAAATGACTCGAATTCGTATGATGTTGTTTCAAAAGCTAATTTTGAATGTAAGTTATAAACAAAAAGTTTTCAATGATCTAGTATATGATATTTGTAACTGATTTCTGATTTCAACCATCTTTGTTATCTGCAGAGAAAATGATTCTATCTATTTTCGCGTTCTTACATGTATATATTTCAATGGATTTTGGGAAAACGTAATTTGACAAACAATCTTCAAGGAATCTACTTTTGAACAAAATTATGGTTTTTAAGCTATTGCATATAGCTTTCATCGCGGGCTTTGAGAGCGGCGACCGAATCAAGAAATTCCGTAACGAAAAATAATGTAAGACCTAAACACCTAACATGTGTCAAATTAATTAATTAATTTGAAGTTTCTAAAAGTGAGAAATTTCGCTATTTTATACGAATGTTTAACACTCTAGCGCTTTAGACTCCGGGATTTTCACGTGGCCTATCGAAATTAGAAGGTTCGAATTATCTAAAAACATAATTGCATGAACTCCAGACGTCCTATGTAATCAGCTACGAACGAAATCATTTTGACATATGCCTCTAGGAGCTCGCTACGCGTCAGTTAGAGTTTATACGTTAGACGCGCGTAGCAGAGACCTGAGAGTACCTGTTTCTATTAAGCTATTGCATATAGCTTTTATCGCGGGCTTTGAGCGCGGCGACCGAATCAAGAAATTCCGTAACGAAAAATAACTTAAGACCTAAACACCTAACATGTAGCTCGGCCGAGCGTTCGCTTAACGTATAAGTATATGATACGACTGTACGGAGCTCGCACGGATCGAGACGAGCTGCTCCGTTATCGGACGAATACGTAAGCACTTAAGCAGATGTTTGTGAGAAAGTATATAGTTTGTGTATAAAGTGTTTTAAATATGAATAAACAAAGTACATTTATTTCAAGCTATTGCATATAGCTTTTATCGCGAGCTTTGAGCGCGGCGACCGAATCAAGGAATTCCGTAACGAAAATATAACCTAACACCCCCACTCCGCCTACCATGTAGCTCGGCCGAGCGTTCGCTTAACGTGTATGTATATGGTACGACTGGATCGAGACGAGCTGCTCCGAAATCGGACGAATACGTAAGCAGCTGTTTGTGAGAAAGTATATAGGTGTATAGGTATCTATCATATCTTTATAATGCCACACTCACCGCATGTGCGCCCCGTAAGTATACATGTAGGTATATATATACTGTTGTAGATACTGTTCCAAAAGGGGGGGTAGCTATTTACCAAAAAAATAATAATGTAACTAATATTATGACTCCGAATATTGAAATAAATATTGCACATGTTAGCGATGTTAATGTTAGGCGATCATTTGTTGGAGATATTTGTGCGTGCTTATGCAGACTTAGAAAAGGCCTACACACAGTCATGGTAGCAATTTACATTTCTCCGAATCCAAAATTGGACGAGGTAGAGCATTTTATTCATCGCACTTTACTGGAGTACACTGAAGAAGGATCGAAAATACTTGGTACAAATGGTAATAAATTTCCACTTATCTTGGCTGGCGATTTCAACATCAACTTCGCTGATAAAAAATCAGAGCGGTTGACAACTTTTCTTTCGGAAAAATTGAATTTGAAAATGAATAATGATCCACAAGAATCTACAACAAAATATGGGACCACCATTGACGCGGTATTTTCCAGATATTTAGAGGATATCAAGTCTCAAACTTATGTTTCTTATTTCAGTTACCATAAGCCTATAGTTTCAATGATACAAATTCCTGAATAACCTACATGTATTGTAAGATAATAAAAATATTTTAAGCGATATTAACTTCTCATTTATTCAATAAAAGAAAAAAATTGTGTTTTCTTATCGGTCACCACGCTCAAAAAGTGTAACTTGAATTAATATCAAAGAAAAAAAAATACTGCATAAATAAATAATTATAATTGCATAAGTTGATAAAAAATGCTATGCAATAGCTTTACCGCGGCAGTCCCCGAGTGCCACACGTATTTTTTTAAATTTACTAAATTGGTTGAACTCACCTGACCAGGAAGTTATCGTCACTAATAAATTATAGAAGAGTTCATACTCTTGGATGTATTATACAACTATTGATAAGAAATAATCAACCTTATCCACTAAAAATACTATTAAAATACTTAGCACCTTTCGGCTACTAAGTGTCATCAGACTGAACTAAATTATAAATCAAATTGTGCCTGTTCAAATACTATTTGGAAATAGTGATGTACAATTCGGTGATACATAGAGCCTTCTCCCTTACCCTCTCCCCTGAAAACTTGAATGAGGAATTGAATATAATCAGGGTAATAAGATTCTTGACCCAGTATGAATTATATATAAAAATTCTCGGGAAATAGGTCACAATAACACTTTATTTTAACTATTCGTCTTTACGTACGTTTCGGTCTCACGACCATCATCAGAAGACTCACTATGTCTAAAAAGGGGGTTTATTAAAACTAATTATAGCACAAGCGTCCAAATCGCACAATTTAACTTCAATTAAAAGAGCCCACGCCGTCGAAACGAACAGAACCACGGATAATCGAAATTGTATCGTCAGAATTAATGTATAAAAAATTATTTTTTGTAGTAAGAATCCGCTATTCAGTAATATTATTAAAATATATGAGTGCATATTGATTGGTATTCTCACAACAAATGAGAAGAACGAAGTTATTTGTCAAGTATCTACTTTCGAAACCAGATGTGTAGGATTTATGACAAGGCCCTTAAGAACGGTTTCAGACCTGTACTGGGAAATAACTATTACGAATTCTTCCTAAAAACATTTTCTACACTTATAAAGACGTATGTAAGAATTTGCAAGAGATTATTTAATCAAATTAGTATAAATATGACTTAGATTTTGTGTGTCTACCCTATGATTTACAGATTTGGGGTCCCGTTTTATGTGAATCATCTCCAGGATAGATATTTTATAATAATTGGTTTCCTTAGTTAAGATATTAACATTTTTGTAATCAAATTGATGGTTATAATCAAAGCAATGCTTAGCAAGGGCGGTGGAATTTTCTAAGTTGTTATTTCTTGTGCTATATTTATGGCCGTACATTCTCTTTTGTAAATATTGTTTAGAGATTCCAGTATAGGTTCCATCACAATCTAAACAATTCAATTTATACACTGTGTGGGTTTGTTTATCTTTGGGTATTAACGGTTTTAGATTTGAGAAATATTTCCCAACACAGTTAGTAGGTTTATGCGCAACATTTATATCATACTTTTTCAAACATTTTTTGATTTTCTCTGAGGTCTCCGGAATGTAAGGTAGAGTTATAAAATTGTCTGTATTACCTTTTATGTTATTTTTATTAGACGAACCATTATAGATTTTGTTTATTCTTTCTTTAATGATAGGATTGAAAAAAGTTTTTGGGTAGCCATTCAATTCTAGTGTAGTACGAACAATTTTTAAATTTTTGGGGCGGTCATCTGCGTGGGACAATTTTATCGCGCGATCTGTAAGGCTGTTTATGACACTTTTTTTATAACAAGCTGGTGCAACGGAATTGAAGTGAAGATAACGTTGAGACCATACTTCTTTAGTAAACCAAGAGGTTTTTATTTTTCCATCAGCATCATGCCTAATGTTCATATCTAGGAAATTTATGTTATTGTTTAATTCTATTTCACAAGTGAATTGAAGTTTACAGTGAAAATTGTTAAATTTATCAATTACATATTGAATTTTATCGTTGGGAACACACATAAGGCAATCGTCTACATACCGTTTAAAGAATACAGGCCGAAAATCTAATGAGCTCATAACAGATTCCTCTAGGCACTCCATAACGAGGTTAGCAATGGTAGCTGAAATAGGAGATCCCATTGCTGTGCCGAATATTTGTCCAAAAAATTGCTGACCATACTGAAAGTATGTGCATTCTAAACAAAATTTTACAGCATTTATAAATTCCGATTGATCTAGAGGTGTGTGCCTTATGTGTGTTCCCAACGATAAAATTCAATATGTAATTGATAAATTTAACAATTTTCACTGTAAACTTCAATTCACTTGTGAAATAGAATTAAACAATAACATAAATTTCCTAGATATGAACATTAGGCATGATGCTGATGGAAAAATAAAAACCTCTTGGTTTACTAAAGAAGTATGGTCTCAACGTTATCTTCACTTCAATTCCGTTGCACCAGCTTGTTATAAAAAAAGTGTCATAAACAGCCTTACAGATCGCGCGATAAAATTGTCCCACGCAGATGACCGCCCCAAAAATTTGAAAATTGTTCGTACTACACTAGAATTGAATGGCTACCCAAAAACTTTTTTCAATCCTATCATTAAAGAAAGAATAAACAAAATCTATAATGGTTCGTGTAATAAAAATAACATAAAAGGTAATACAGACAATTTTATAACTCTACCTTACATTCCGGAGACCTCAGAGAAAATCAAAAAATGTTTGAAAAAGTATGATATAAATGTTGCGCATAAACCTACTAACTGTGTTGGGAAATATTTCTCAAATCTAAAACCGTTAATACCCAAAGATAAACAAACCCACACAGTGTATAAATTGAATTGTTTAGATTGTGATGGAACCTATACTGGAATCTCTAAACAATATTTACAAAAGAGAATGTACGGCCATAAATATAGCACAAGAAATAACAACTTAGAAAATTCCACCGCCCTTGCTAAGCATTGCTTTGATTATAACCATCAATTTGATTACAAAAATGTTAATATCTTAACTAAGGAAACCAATTATTATAAAAGATCTATCCTGGAGATGATTCACATAAAACGGGACCCCAAATCTGTAAATCATAGGGTAGACACACAAAATCTAAGTCATATTTATACTAATTTGATTAAATAATCTCTTGCAAATTCTTACATACGTCTTTATAAGTGTAGAAAATGTTTTTAGGAAGAATTCGTAATAGTTATTTCCCAGTACAGGTCTGAAACCGTTCTTAAGGGCCTTGTCATAAATCCTACACATCTGGTTTCGAAAGTAGATACTTGACAAATAACTTCGTTCTTCTCATTTGTTGTGAGAATACCAATCAATATGCACTCATATATTTTAATAATATTACTGAATAGCGGATTCTTACTACAAAAAATAATTTTTTATACATTAATTCTGACGATACAATTTCGATTATCCGTGGTTCTGTTCGTTTCGACGGCGTGGGCTCTTTTAATTGAAGTTAAATTGTGCGATTTGGACGCTTGTGCTATAATTAGTTTTAATAAACCCCCTTTTTAGACATAGTGAGTCTTCTGATGATGGTCGTGAGACCGAAACGTACGTAAAGACGAATAGTTAAAACAAAGTGTTATTGTGACCTATTTCCCGAGAATTTTTATATATAATCAGGGTTATTGCCATCAACATTGAATTTTAACCGCAAATTATATCCGAATTGATTAATAACAATACATTATGATGTCACATTCTTGAAATCACAGTTATAGGGCTTGGTAGAAATGAATAAACCACAACGAGCATACACCTGTATCATATGTTAGCTGACAGGTATGGCCAACGAATTCTTTGTCTACCCCCTTACCATTGCATTTTAATCTCATTGAACAAATTTGGGATGTAACTTCAAAACATTACACTACACACTACAACAGTTTGTGAATTACATCTAAGTTTATTGAAACGAATGTTTGGTCGTATTCAAAAACATGGGAAATCTGGTAAACCTGACAACACTGTTTACCTTCAGCTATGACGTCATTTCTTTCTTTCTACAAACAGATCATAGTTCAGCTTTACTGGATTAGCTGCGAAGAGATAGAGACACAATTAACGATAATTCTGAGATTCCATTCAAGCAATATTGCAATGCTACACTCTCCAAAATCTCTCTACACATCTGTTTCCATGGCAAATGGTTAACGTTTCAAAATAAGCCCTCGTATCCTGACTAACAGACAACCGATCAAACGAACCAGCATAACGTTATTGAAATACGAAATTGTAGGTAGAACAGTCGTCGTAATGCGATTCACCAGCTCGATAATTCCATTTACGGAACTGGGATAGAACACATGACGTACATTTATCTCTACATAAAGTACAATTTCGTGAATCATATTCGAGTCAACTTGATTCAATCTCAACTTAGCAATTATTTCTAGCAATGATCGTTTCATTGAAATGCTTTGAACTGTATTATATTCACATACATCGTACCCTAGTACTATTATTGCATCGAATGTCACATTGCAATCTGTATTCAAAGGATTAATTTGAGATATACTTACGGTAACATCGAATACAATTTGGTCCATAACATAATCGTTCAAAAAAATAATACATTTCGTCTTTATTTCGTACTTAGGTATATAAGATTGAGACCTGGTGTTGTAAGTTTCATGGTTAAAATGTCATTAACTAGTCAGTTTCAACCAGTTAATTGCCCAATTAGCTCATTATGGAAATATCTCAGGGTCCATCGTAATGAAATGTTCTCTTCGATTTCCGATTGAGAGTTGTACCCGAGGCGCCAACAGCTTTATTCATGAGATAAGGAAAACAACCTCAATCAAGAATTTCCGACATTACGATGGTGTTAGATACATGTTGTTGAATATAGAAAATAAAAGGAAATAAAATGGTTTTATTCACCAATTGAATAATTAATAAACAAAATTAAATAGTTAACAAATGAAATTTGAGGTTGGGTTAAGCAATGGATGATGAGGAAATATAATTTAGATAAATTAATAATGGAAATAAATGCAAAAATTTGTGAGGATTTTCAAAAAAGATAGATTGATTCTGTCAGAAATGTTACGCTTCTTTGTATCCGTGAGGGAAACACACACACAGCGAAACAACAAATTAACATTGTCAATGTATGCTTCACTTTCTAAAAATTCAATGAGAAAGAAGCAATCATTACGAATGACAAGAAGTTATTAATTCTGAGCGGAAAACGTGGAATTCGAGACAACTAATCGAATTCCGACTCGCTGTGAAAATATTGACAATTACGAATTCAGACAATAGTATTGGACAATTACGAAAAATTCTTCATGAACAATTCGATAATACAAAGATTAGATAATTTGAAATTTAAATAACAGATTCATGGATTAACTACGATAATAGATACTATTACATAGCACCATGACTGTACAGCTGCCGCTATCTTAACCCAGATGTCAGGGCCTGACTCTTACTGACTTATTTATTCAAATGATTTACCAATTAGACAATACTCAAATTAAACCATGCTACGGAATTCACACCGTTACAATAGAAAGGAACGACACATAACCACAACTCCCAAAAATATGTTATTACGAATGTGAATGAAAGAACAATTAATTAGTTTACATCATACTTTGCCACCGATTTATCAATGTGGTGCATTATAACACGGATTTTCATTTTGTATCAAATTTTATGCAATAGAAACGCGACTACAGCAATATTCTATCAATGTCAAATATTGCCTTGAACATCTGACAGATCTGAAATGTATCAATTTTGACAATTCAGACACTGTTAACCTAACAGAAATAAAGTGTTAATTCCCTTATTTCATTACGACGGGTCATAGAAAGAATAGTGTATGCAGCGATATGTAATGGCTATTGATACACTTGCACATGATTTACGACACTCGCCTACGACTCTTGTCGTAACTTACCTCGTGCTCATGTATTGATAGCCATCATTATACGATCGTTGCATAAAATACTATTGCATCTGTTTGATATGTCACTTCGTTGTTGAAACTGTAGTAACTTTTTCATGTTAGTATTAAAACTAGTATAAAAATGAAGTAATTGTTCTTTCATTTAAACATAATGATAAATTACCATAGAGTAACGGCTTCTGCCATCGATTTCTTTAACGTAGTATCGTATTTCTGTGCCTGGTTTTTCACTCTCGTTTGTGAACAAACCAATACAGATCCTCATTATAATTCTTACAATGAATGCCTTCTTGCAATAGAACGCTATGTGTACATCGCACATCGTATTACGTATGATATTGCAATTGTATAAACGCCATTAATAGATGTCCAGTAAATTGAAAGAGTTTCCGTTTTAATGAATGATCTGCACTATAGTTTCTATGTATACGACATTAATCAAGCATGAATAAGCTCAAATAGGTCACAGTTCAGTTGGCACTCAGTTACAATTATAATTCAGCATAAATCTGAATGGTACCAAAGTATATTGAGTAGACGTTATTAATATATGAATCTTTAAGCGAAATGTAACAGGATCAGCTCCGCGTATAAAATCCGATCTATTGAATTATCACATGAGTACCCATATTTCATAGCTTCAGTCGGTTGAGTTTCATTGATTGAGTTATTTAAGGTTTTGCCTTGAATTCTTCGGACAGAAATTTTCATCAAGGAGAATAAGTGAAGCAATAGCAGAGCACTTCCAATAACCTTAATACCGACATAAGTATGATCCCAATATTTGAAAATCCTTATCCAGAATTCTCATCCATTTGTAGTAACACGATGACAATAATCAGCTTCGGAAAAAAATATGAAACTACTGTGAATTTATTCGGCTTTTACTATTGTGCTGGGATGAGGAACTTTTAGAGTTTCGCAATTTATGTCTCTCTGTAAGGTTCAACCTTGTTTCCTAATGTAACCAAGTGGCTCAGTAAATGATAATATCCAAGTGTCTCGTAATGAAACCTATCCTTCGATCATTGATTGTTGATGGGATGCCTAAGGGCGCCAACAGCTTTGACGGTGATATCAAAAAGGACCTCCAATCAAGAATTTCCGGCATTACGTGGTGGTTAGATAGTTGAAGAATCAAATAAAACAAAATAAAAGAACAATGGTTTTAAACTTAACAAAGTGTTTTTAATCCTTCAATGGAATAATAAGGCTTGGCAAAAGTATAAACGACTCACGATTGAATTTTGACTAACCAAATACAATTCTTCAAAAAATCGATGGTGGAAGCCGTTACTTTATGGTAATTTATCATTTTGGTCATATGAAAGAATAACTACTTTGTTTTTATACCACTTTTATTAATAAATTATTATTCTTTCATATAATCAAAATACAATGCTATTTGAATTTCATACGACTAAGTACAAAAATTCAATTTAAACTGGAATACTATGAATTACTAAAATTAAGCTAGGAAAACATTCCAGATATGATCTATCATGCCACCGTGAGAAGAAACTAGAACCACAAGAATTCTGTATAATGTGGTTCAAGCTTGATAATCACAAACAGACAAAATTTCTCTGTTGTCTTCATTTATCACCAAATGACAAGACGGATGACACAGGGCGACAGGCTGAGACGAGTTTTTCTCGGATAGAGATGTAAAAACATATTTTCATTTTGATGTTACAATGTTTGTTACATTAATGAAATATGTTTAAATGAGGTTCTCCATAAATATATAAAAGCCTTCAATACAGCCAATTATCAAAACTTCACAACGAAAACTCATTTCATTATTATTACGAAATATTCACCCTTATCCACTAAAAATACTCTTGAAGAACTGCAGACCTTTCGGCTAACAGTAGCCATCACCAGAGTAAACTGAATAATAAATCAAAATATGCCTGTTTGAATACTATTTGGGGATGAAAATTGCTTTTTCGTTTATACATCTCCATCCCTTCTAAATTACCTAGATATTTATCATTATTGTGTTTCAAAAAGTGATAAGCCTTCTTGAGAAACGGTGTGACCTGTATTCAAAATATGTTCGGCTAACTCTGATTTTTCACCATTATTTTTCTTTATATGGTGAAAATGCTCTCTATATCGAGTTAGAACGTTTATTTTAGTTTGACCCACATAACAGCATTTTGAACAGTCACAATCGATTTTGTAAATCCCGGATAGCTCGTCCGAAATTTCATCAAAAGTTTTGATTAAACCATTTTTAACCTTGTTCTTACATCTATAAAATGGTTGTATTGCAAATTTAGAAAACAAATTATGAAATTTATGAACTACTAAAGGACGATAAGTGAAACTTTTGAATTTTATTTGAAGGTAATGACTCTAATTTGGTTAGTTGATTGCATTCCAATTCCTTTTTCTGTTCAGAAATCAAATTATTGATCAAAGATTTGTCGAAATCATTTTTCAACTCCGTTGTTGTAATTTTGCTGGCTCAAGAGGATGTTCAATAATCTTTGATCAAGAATATTAGATATTTATTAAACGGTGTAGCTGAATCCGCCGGAGTATACCTATTTGTTCGAGTGGGTTGTCTGTATACGTCAAAATCCAAGTGATGATCACCTTTTATAATGTTAATGTCAAGAAAAGGGTGCTGATTATTTGTGTCTATTCCGACAGTAAGTTTCAGTGAATCAAATTAGCTATTGTATTCAAAAAGCTATGTGAATTAAGATCCTTACTTATAATCGCAAAAATAACCTCAATATATTTATACCCAACTTTTGGAAACTGATTCAATTTTGATTTTAAGGTTTCAAGTTCGCTTCGAAAAACATTTGCCGAAAAAGGAAAGAGTGGATTGCCCATTGCACATCCGTTTGTTTGTTTATAGTAGTTTTGGTTAAAAGTGAAACAATTTTACTCCATAAATAAAGACTTAAGGAACACGTATTCTGTGCAGTTTCCATTAGGGATATTAATATCTGAAATCCGTTTCTTCAGAACGGTTATTGACTCAGGGATTGTATTTGTAAATAGTGAAACATCAAATGAAACAAGAGTATCACCAGCTTCAAGTTCGAAATCTTTCAATTTTACAATTAGTTTCGAAGAATTTTCCACAGACAAACTTGGTGGAAGTTGCTGAATTCCTCAAGTACCCATTTAACTATGTTATACGTGGCACTATTATTATTTGGAATTATTGGTTCAATGCTCCGATACAATAACTATCAACGGTGGTGTTCCACAGGGACCTGTCTTGGTACCAACTTTGATTTTGCTTCATAAAATCAATCTGCTGGAAGTGATCTCTCCATCCACATCTCCACAGATTATGGTACACTTCGTAACTCTTTCTCATCTAGAGCCTCTATAGCATTCAATGAAGCCATAGAAGCGAGACAGAGACAAGTTTACGCAATTATTGGAGATCTGGCAAATATTTTGGAATGCGGATCTGATAATGTAGTAAAGTTTCATGCAACAACAACCTAATTTTGCGTCTTCCACAATCCTTAATATGACGATATCAGGTACCACTATTCCTATGAAATCCATATCCATGCTCAGAATCACCACCAATAGAACTCTCTCATGGGACGATCATGTGAGGTATATTGCGAATACCGTTTTTTCTATTCCGTTTCAAGAGATACTTTACATCCAAGAAGTTTTTCATTATCTACAAAGCACAGATCGAAGTGTCTTGGAGTACTGTTCACATGTTTGGAGTTCAACACTCAAACATACGCTGGAGCTCTTGAATTCTGTCCAAAAGAAAGCTATACGTTTGATAGATGATGTCACACATACGAGCTCATTGACCTGTCTAAAACATTGTAGAAAGATGAGAAATCTTCACCTTCTCTATATTTTCAAGGTCTATGTTCATCAAAAATCTCGTCTGTTGTTCCATCACGAGAGATTCCAGCAGACTAGACTAGCTCAAACTAGTCACCACTCCATTGTTAAGCTCGAGACCTGCCGAACTTCTTCCTACGATACTTCATTTTTCTGTTGAACAGTGAAGTTATGGAACTGTTTTCCTAGTGAGGTCTTTCCACATTCCTATAACCTCCAAACCTTCAAGAGAAAGTCGAATGCCTATCTCCTCTTCCAACATTCCACCTCTGGCTAACAGATGTTCTTCGAACATTATAGGTTCCTCTCCCGTGTAGTCAGAGTGTATAACCATGTGGAATAATTTTCTATTACGTCATGGAGTAAGTCCACAGGAATTGCAGATGAGTACAACACCCAATGGCTTCCATTATTTCTTTATTCTCTCACGAAGTCATTCGATCCAGAAAGTATCGACCCTTTGCGTGAATTCATTCGATTAACAAATAGCATTCCGCAT
This sequence comes from Endomychus coccineus, assembly GCA_958510875.1. NCBI lineage: Eukaryota > Metazoa > Arthropoda > Insecta > Coleoptera > Endomychidae > Endomychus > Endomychus coccineus. Next base: position 18,128,403 of record OY294068.1, read on the forward strand.
AATGTACATTTGATTAGCATCCACTATTATACTCTAGGTATCAATAATAATCTCTTTCTGAGATAATTTATCCAATCACATCTAACGTACCCGTTACAAACTGTTTCATCTCCAATTACATAATGAATTATTCAAAAAAACAACCGTAGAGCGTACAACGGTTGAGTGATATTGATAACAACAAAAATTCCTTAGAATTGTTGCTGGAATATAATATGTTTGATACGAAAAGAAATTAAGCCAAAGAAATATTGCACACAATCCGATTTAATTTCAACAAAAAAGGCTAAATTATGTTGATTTAAAGGGAGAAATATTATTAGGCTCTTCTAATTTAATAAATAGGATGGAAATATGGCACGCCCACTCTGGAAGAGAAACGCGATAACGGGCTTATCGTTCATTTCCGTGAAACCAAACAAACCCAATTGCTGTAGATTGGAATTAGGGAGGTCCATTCGTGCCGCTTTTTGTTATATCTCCTTAGGATAAATCATTGAAAGAACCCAGTGCGTCAAATATAATCAGCACATTATATTTACTTTCAGTGATACATGATGTTCGATAAGTGGCTTTGGGAAAGGGAGCGCGCATTTCATAGTTAACTGTGTAAAATGCTATTACAACAGTTTTAAAATAACTTGTTGGAACTTATCGAGAAAATACCCTTTGTTGGGGGTTATTTGCATTGCTTAAATTATCTACTACATCTCGCTGATATTTATGCATTCATTAATAATTCATAGATGTGAGATAAAGCTGATATCGCTACTTTAAAAATTTAAATACGTTAACTCAACGGAATAGGAAGCTTCAAAAATAATCTTGCAATATATTTAGCATTTCAACATGTAGCTATTACGTCTTGTAACCAACTTTTTAAGTAGAAACTTTATGGAATATCGAGAAAAAGTTAGATTGTAACCTTTGGGAGATCTTAATTAATCATACCGAAAGAAAATGCAAATCTAGATACACGTCGGAATCTCATGTAAAATTTGGAATTCATCGTTGTTGCAAATTTTGAGCTGAATCATAGTGGTCCAAAAGTATTGAAAGCGTACGGACAAACATTCCTGCTTTACTATTTCAAACGGAAAATCAACTTCCTTCACACTTCTTTTGTTAGCACAATTTTCCGCTTTCATCCCAAGATTCTTATAAAAATAATGTTTCACTGACCAATAATATATAATATGTTGCCCCAGAACATAAGAACCATAGGCCTGTTCTGTAAAAAACTAAAAACCAATATTTTACAAATATCAGATTAATAGTAAATACCTAGTTTACTTTACTAATGTTAAGCCTCTGTTATCCAGAGGCAGTTTTGGCCTGTTCTGTAAAAAATTAAAAACTTCCCTATTAACTAAAAATTAACTAATACTTACAAATATAACGTTGATAGCAAATACCTAGATTACTCTATTTTACTAATGTTGATAGTTAATATATCGTAATATTCATAGGCAGTTTGGGCCTGTTCTGTAAAAAACTGAAAACTTACATATTTACTAATACTTTACAAATATAACATTAATAGTGAATACCTGGTTTACTTTACTTCACTAATGTTAATAGTTAATATGACGAACTATCCAGAGGCAGTTTTGACCAGTTCTGTAAGAATTCAAAACTTTCATATTTACTTATCCTTTACAAATATAACATCAATAGTAAATATCTTCTTTACTTTACTTCACCAATGTTAATAGTTACTATAACGTAATATCCATCAGCCTTGACCTGTTCTATAAAATACTAAAAACTTTCATATTTACTAATACTTCACAAATATAACATTGATAGTGAATAACTAGTTTACTTTACTTTACTAATGTCAGAAGTTAATATGACCTACTACTACTATCCATAGGCAGCTTTGACATGTTCTGTAAAAAACTAAATACTTCCATATCTACTAATACTTACGAATATAACATTCATAGTGAATACCTAGTTTACTTTACTCTACTAATGCTGATAGTTAATACGACGTACTATCCATAGGCAGTTTTGGCCTATTCTATGAAAAACTCAAAACTTTCATATTCAATAATACTTCACAAATATAAATACCTACTTAACTTTACTTTACTAATGTTACTAGTTATAATAACGTAATATCCAAAGCCTGCTTTGGCCTGTTCTGTAAAAGACTAAAAGCTTTCATATTTACTAATACTTTACAAATATAACATTGATAGTAAATATATAGTTTACTTCACTAATGTTCATCTTTAACATGACATAGTATCCATAGGCAGTTTTGACCTGTTCCGTGAAAAAATATAAACTTCTCTATTCACTAATACTCTACAAATAAAACGTTAATAGTGAATTCGTAGTTTATTCCACTCTACAAATGTTAATGGTCAATATAACTTAATATCCATAGGCAGTTTTGTCCTGTTCTATAAAAAACTAAAAGCTCTTATATTTACTAATACTTCACAAATATAACTTCAATAGTAATTACCTACTTCACTTTACTTTACTAATATAATAGCTGATATAACTCATCATCCATAGGCAGGTTTGGCCTGATCTGTAGAAAACTAAAAACTTTCATATTCACTAATACTTTACAAATATAATATTAATAGTAAATACCTAGTTCACTTTATTTTACTAATGTTAATAGTAATATAACGATCTATTCATAGGCAGTTCTGGCCAGTTCTGTCAAAAATTCAAAACTTTCCTGTTCACTAATACTCTACAAATATAACGTTAATAGTAAACATCTAGTTAACTTCACTTTACTAATGTTAATAGTTGATATAACGTAATAGGCAGTTTTGACCTGTACTGTAACAAACTGAAAATATAACATTAATAGTGTTTATATACATACTGTTAATAGTTAATATAACGTAATATCATTTTATATAAGAGTTAGTAAATACACCGTTGATAACATGATTCAACATAGCCTGCAACTATTAATACACAAATATTAATTATTGGTAACTTGAATATGCAAAACACGATTTTCTTTGGAAATCAGGTGCGAAACTGTATTCTATTGTACGTATGTCTCCATATCTGTAACAACTTTTATCTTAAATGGTCAATAAACTTACTCCACTTCACTTCACCACAAAATTCAGTTACGCGATACGTTCCGTATTTAGAAACAATTAATCCGCACACTCTACACGCCCAAATTGTCTTATTTGATTCGATACAGAATCGACATGATCAAAGATTTGAATCGATACCCAGGTTTATTTGAGAACGATGGAAACGGCGACATTGCATCGAAAGTGTGGAAACCGTTACTTAAACTCAATTACATCAAATTGAATCTGAGTAACGTCCATAATTTTTCCTTATTCACCTTACATTTTCCTCGAGAGCTTGAATGGAATTGAATTAGGTTATGATCCTCCATTAAAGTACTCGATGGATGTTCTAATGGTCTATTCGTGAATTATTACTAAAATAACTCCCGACCACTTCTGACTCTATTGCGGCATTGCGGAATCCAAAGTATCGTGAGATACTGCACATTCCTCTGCGTGAACTTTTCCATTTATCGATAGTTTATTTCCTAGTTCCTCAACGGGTGCCTTTTCTCTTGTTTATAACGAACACGTGACTGATAATATTCTTCATGCAAATGTTACATGTGAAAGCGATTGTATCACATAAAACCCTAAATAATTACTACTTCCAGCCATAGTGAACGTTACGCTTTATTCCGTTCTGTGCACGGCAATAACTTCCCAGCATTATGTCTATATCATTTTCCACGGAGTTTGTTATAGCTGAGTAGAATATCATGATTTTAGTTTTACGCATAAAAAGGGCCACCAGAAATTGGTCATAAATTGAATGAAAATTCTAGTGGGATCAGATCAGGTAACCTATACGGTCAAGTCGTTGGACTGAGTCCCACAATCAACTACCTAAATAGTTAGGATTCATTCTAAACCACTTAATTCACGACCAAACTACACTGTTCAAAATTGTTGAAGGAACATAAGTATAATTAACATTGTATTTCTTCAACCTTCAAATCAAAGTGGGTTCTATCTATTTAATTAGCTTGTCAAGTACAAATTCGGACAAAAATGACATTGTACAGCTAGTCCTTTTTTACTTCCCTCACTATACGTGATATAAGGCAAGTATTGTGATCGTCCTAGGAAACATTTTCTGGATGGGTGTAAGCTTGGAATAAAACAGAATATATTCAGAATCAAATAATGTCTAATGATCCTTAAGCTCTGTCAATTACCATTCTCTATACTTGTCTAGCAATAATAATAATGATAATTGTCTTTATTTCAGAATAAATATACAAATATTACAAGTATGTAGCAAAAATATATATAAGAGGAATAGCGTTCAAAATGTTATTTTACAATTTTGCTTCTAGGAATATGGCTTAAGTTCTGGTAGGAGATCGTAAATTTGTTTGTTTATAGTCTCTTAGGCTTTTGATTACTTTTATTTTTTTTGGTAGTTCATTTAATATAATACGTATTTTCTTCTTTGTTAATTAGTTTATGTTTCGCGTGAACATAATCTAAAGATCTAGTACTATGAGCATGGTTTAGTTTAGACCTTATAAAACAGTGTATATTCTTGAATAGGAATAAAAGATATTCTTGAATGTACACAGCATAAGTGATCAGAATACCAGCTTCTTTGAATTAGAGCCTACAAGTGACTCTAAGTTTCAGCTTTAGCATAATCCTTATTATAGATTTTCGAATAATAAATAGCTTATATAAATCACCGTTTCCTCCAAAAAATCATCATATCACAACGCAATCTGGAGTCATAGTTTGCGTGATAAACAATTTTTAATGTGTTATAGTTGACGTATTTCGCCAACATTCTCATACTATAACAAACCGAATTTAGTTGTGTTCTCGACTCACCAATAAGATGACTTCAAGTAAGACGCTTATCTATATAGACTCCAAGAAATTCAACAGTTTCGACAACGTCGTATTCTATTTTGTTAGTACAATATTTGAAAGATTTGAATGTGACATCGTGCTTGTAGATAGAACTACATTCGTTTTTTGTTCATTCAGGATTAATTCATTTTTGGTAAACCATTCCTTGGCTAGTGTTAATAACAAAGATAGTTCAGTACTAAATGTGTTCAAGTTTTAACCTATGGCTACTACATTGGAATCATCAGCATATTCCTAAGAGAGTGATTGTCATCGACAATAATAAAGTTAATGTCATCGATGTACAGTTGGCCCTAGTACCCTAACTTGTGGTATTCCTAATTTAATGGTTCTCATATTGGATCTCACTTCTACATTATTTTTAACTATAGATGTTCTTAGTTTACGCTGTGAGATGTAAGTTTCAAACCACCTTAGAACAATTCCCCTGACTTCATATCTTAGTAATTTTTGAAGGCTGTCAAATGCTTTCGGAATGTCTAGAAATAGGCCTAACGCCAACTCTCTGTTTTCTATTGCATCACAAATTCTTTGTATAAATTGGAAAATTGCTGTATGGGTTGATTTACCTCTCAGATATTCATGTTGGAAGCTATTAAAAATATTACATTTCAATAAAAAATCCATCAGTCTCGAACATATTGATGTTCCGATAATTTTATGAAAAACATATAGCATGCTAATTGGTCTAAAATTTTCTATTTCATGGAAATTCCCTTTTTCGTGTATGTGTTTAATAAGAGCAATTTTCATACATTCTGGGAAAATTCCAGTTTCAAAGGATGAATTAATGATAGTACACAAAAGCTCAACTATACAATCAATTCATTGTTTTACAATAGACGTTGGAACATCGTCATTTTCACTGCTAATTTGTTTTCAAATTTACTAACTAACTGAATTATTTCTGTAGTTGTAGTTGGTTATATAAATATTGAGATGTTATTTTCCACAAAAAAGTCAGTAGGTGGTAAATTTCAATTATATAAATTGGTTATCGCGTTTTGAGCTACGTAAAATAATTATTGAATTCATCCGCTATTTTAGAAGGATCACCTACCATATCTGAAATGTTACTTGTCTGATTTTACCAGTTATTTCTCAAATGATCGCCCAAGTTCTTGTGTTTTATCATCAGACTGAGGAATGCGATTTTGTATGTCTTTGGATCTCTGTTTCACTAATGTCATACAATTTTTGGCATTACTATAATGTTCTTTATATTTATTAAGCTATTGCATATAGCTTTTATCGCGGGCTTTGAGCGCGGCGACCGAATCAAGAAATTCCGTAACGAAAAATAATGTAAGACCTAAACACCTAACATGTGTCAAATTAATTAATTAATTTGAAGTTTCTAAAAGTGAGAAATTTCGCTATTTTATACGAATGTTATAACACTCTAGCGCTTTAGACTCCGGGATTTTCACGTGGCCTATCGAAATTAGAAGGTTCGAATTATCTAAAAACATAATTGCATGAACTCCAGACGTCCTATGTAATTAGCTACGAACGAAATCATTTTGACATATGCCTCTAGGAGCTCGCTACGCGTCAGTTAGAGTTTATACGTTAGACGCGCGTAGCAGAGACCTGAGAGTACCTGTTTCTATTAAGCTATTGCATATATTGCATATAGCTTTCATCGCGGGCTTTGAGCGCGACGACCGAATCAAGAAATTCCGTAACGAAAAATAATAGGAACTCGTTTATGTTGCGCTCTCTAGGGTGACTAATATTGAAAAATTGTATATCACGACACTATATTCAAGTTTTATAATAATCGAAGGCAAGCTGCATCGACTGCATCTTTGTTGCAAGAATTCAAAAGACTGCCTTTAAATAGTGTTCAGACGACAGCTCAAAGTGTCTTAGATTTCCTTAGTAATAGAAATGGCATTTCAATAATGACTTTCAATTGCCAAAGTCTAAATAGTCACAAATACGATATACAAGATTCAGTTACGAGACAAACAAATGTGTTACTTCTTACCGAAACTTGCATGGCGCATGATAATCCGATTGAAATACCTAATTTCAATTGTATTGTTCAATTCAAACGAGATACTGTTCCAAAAGGTGGGGTAGCTATTTACCAAAATAATAATAATGTTACTAATATTATGACTCCGAATATTGAAATACATATTGCACACGTTAGCGATGTTAATGTTATGCGCTCATTTGTTGGAGATATTTGTGCGTGCTTATGCAAACTTAGAAATGGCCTACACATAGTCATGGTAGCAATTTACATTTCTCCGAATCCAAAATTGGACGAGGTAGAGCATTTTATTCATCGCACTTTACTGGAGTACACTGAAGAAGGGTCGAAAATACTTGGTACAAATGGTAATAAATTTCCACTTATCTTGGCTGGCGATTTCAACATCAACTTCGCTGATAAAAAATCAGAGCGGTTGACAACTTTTCTCTCGGAAAAATTGAATTTGAAAATGAGTAATGATCCACAAGAATCCACAACAAAATATGGGACCACCATTGACGCGGTATTCTCCAGATATTCAGAGGATATCAAGTCTCAAACTTATGTCTCTTATTTCAGTTATTCAGTTACCATAAACCTATAGTTACAATGGTAACAAATTCCTGAATAAGCTACGTGTATTGTAAGATAATAAAAATATTTTAAACGATATTAACTTCTCATTTATTCAATAAAAGAAAAAAATTTGTTTTCTTATCGGTCACCACGCTCAAAAGTAAGAATTAATATCAAAGAAAAAACTTGAATTAAAATATCAAAGAAAAAAAAATACTGCATAAATTAAAAGAAATAAATAATTATAATTGCATAAGTTGAGAAAAAATGCTATACAATAGCTTTACCGCGGCAGTCCCCGAGTGCCACACGTATCTTTTTTATTATGCATTTTTGTTACAAACAAAAACTCTAGTATACTGTTGCATTCTCTTAAATGTATGAGGAATTTGTCTAAGAGGATACTCCATTTGTTGTTAACATCATTACACAATTGCAATTGCACAACAATATTGTACCAACCTAATACATCAATCTTCAGAATTCTATAACGGTCTAATAACCATATACAACATATATAAGGTCTGTTCATTTGTATCCTTGCTAATGCATAGAGCAAGCTGATCAAATCAGTTAATGTCATCACAAAGCAGATAGTAGTAGCTTAGATTAGCAAAGAAGAATGACTGCAAACAAACACTTCTCGTCACAGACAACATAACCTTGAAAATTTTCAAAAATGTACACAAATAAAAATATCAAAAATTCTATTTTTTTGCCTTGCAACAGATGATACATTCTCTTCTAGTTCATCTGAAGATGAAGAAATAGACGATTTGAAGATCTTAGAAGCCATTTTAACTAATAGAAATTTTATTGAAAATTATTTTGAAATCAGAGTATTGCATGAAACAATAACAAATGTTTCTTTGAAATGTCTCTATATCCATATTTTAGATCATATCCATGTATAACGAACAAAAATTCAAAATGCATTTCAGACTTAGTTATTGTGATAAATTTCAAATTCTTTCAAACGAATTTCTAGTCTCTAATATATACCAATATTCAAAAGAATTGTAAGTCTACTTGTTGAAATGAGTTGAATATTATAATTACTTCATCCTTGTGGTAAACTATTTGTTTGTTAGCTTACACAAGATTGTATATTGACAATAAGAAGTCGATTCTGGTGTTCCTATGGTTTGCGAGTCATCAAACCTCATATAGAGAGGTTGGAGACCGTAAAACGACAAGATCTTGTGAAGCTGTTGACATTTTTGAATTCGTTAACTTAAATTTTATCTAGGTACTCGAAAAGTCCGAACTATAAAGAACTCTGGTTTCAGGTTATGTAAACCACTTATAAAATGATCTGCTCTTCTTGCTCCGTCGTTTTTCGTCGAGTAGATTTAGTCTGATCTTCTCAATCTAGAGCAATTTGCTCAACACAAATGAACACAATTAGATCAAATGATCAACACAAACTAACGAACGTTTTTCTACTAAACTTACTCTATGCATCTCTAGCAACACAAACAAACAGACCTATTAAATGATTATATTTTCATTTGCTTAATCCTTTTGTTTGGAAATAAATAACATTGTACAAGGATATGACTGAATTCTTGAGAAAAGTTGAATTCCTTTGGATCTTGCATGAGTTATTGGAGCGAATTTAATTCCCAATATAGACTACAAGTTTGTAATACTTTTATTCGGGTCGTGACCAGAAATCTGAAATAATAAATTCAGCTCGGATACAACATCACGTATAGAAATGTTGATGAACGGTCGACCAGAAAGAAAAACTTATATAAAAGTTAGGTTCTTAGGAATGACGTGTTTTACACCGTGCTCGAGTATCCGTTGTCTGACGAGCTTGGGGCTTAAGTTATGCCAATTCAGACCCCAAGTAATGTTTAAGTTTATCGTGAATTCAAGGCACGTAGATTTTACACGTACCATGAGGTTTGAAATAAATTCGTACAAGATTTTTAACATATCCATTTCAGATTAATAATACAACACATTATCTAGAGCAGCAAAAAAATTTAATAATGATTCTTGATCCAGGTATGAGTTATATGTGAATTCGTGGAAATAATTATGTCCACTATACCATCTATATCATGACCATCTTCAGGTGATACACAGGCTGCTACACCACAAGAAAAGGCCAACCTTTTTGCTGGAATGTTTCCAGCAGATTCCACTTTGGATACACAAGGGAAGAACCATTCTAATATTGCTGCCATCGATAGCGATATACCTGAAATTGTCTTTCGTCAGCGAAAAATTAGGTGTATTATGCTTGATCTCAATACCAAGAAGGTTATCGGACCACAATGAATTCCACCTGCCGTTTTCAAAGAATGTTCGCTCAAATTAACACCAGTTTTCTACAGGTTGTTTACCCTTTCATACAAACTTGAGGTGTTTCCTTCCAGGTGGGAGACAGCTGGAGGGCAGCCAATTTCAAAAAAAGAATTGAAGACCCTTCCTAATAGTTACAGATCTATTGCACTATTATCTGCAATCTTTATTGTGATGGAGAGATCAACATCAAGCTTATCCCATACCTAGTGAGCTCCAAAATAGTGAATGACCAGCAATATTGCTTTCGTCAGCAGAGATATACATAACCCTTGCTTGAATACGTAACACATATATATCAGAGATCTATTGAAAAATTTCTAGCTGTAGCATTGGATCTCCAAAGCATTTGACCGAGTGTGGCACCAAAGACTTCTCGGGCAACGTAACACATATATGGCAGAATCTATTGAAAATCATAGGGATCTCTAGCTGTATAATTGAGAAGTTCACACCGACAATTTTCGACCAATGAAATATTTTTATTTTGAGTTGTTGCCATGCCATCGAAAAAATTTCAGCGGATATTTTTTCTTTTACGATAGAGAAGCAAAACTATAGTGGATATTTTTTGACGTTTGAAAGTGATACAATACATAACAAAACAACCGTTCACAAAAATAAATTAAGTATTCAAATTCATTCAATTTATTATTAAAATCTATATTTTATTTAATTTCATAACAACATTTGAATGTTTTTGATATTCCTCTTGGAAATCATCTCTTCGTAATGGCGAATAGCAAAGGACAGAAGACTCCAAATTTACAAAATGTTTGTGCTTAAGCAAATAAATGTAATATTTTGAAACCACTTTGATCAATTTATTCTTGCCAATTCTGTTGAATTTTATAGATGTTTGCAGCAGCTTTTCTTGAATAAACCTTTACGATTTGCCACATTCACCATTTCTGGTGAACAATATTCAATTAACTCCAGTAAATATGTTAGTTTAGAATGCAACATTTTCACGTGACTTAATTCGTCGTAACATGAACAAGCCTCGTAATTTTCAAAACAACTCATTGTTAATATAATCTAAGACGATTAATTTTTTACAAAATATAGAGAAAGTACAATAATGACATTTGTCATGGTATCTGTCATAGCCTTGGCCTCCTATTTCCATCAAGCTATATAACTATTTTATAATTATTTGATTCGCTTAAAAAACAGAAACTGTCGATTGCTAAAAACAAATATAGATCCTCCAATTTTAGTAAATCAAATTTAATCCAAATACATAAAAGAGACTATATATGATCTATTCAAAATAATTTAACACAACTAAAGTAGGTGGATCAAAAGATATTTGAATTTTATTGTAAATCAGTTGCCAAAAGAAAACCATTAGTTAAATACACATGATGCCACCAATTTTAGTAAATAAAATGTAATTCAATAACATGTAATGAACCATATTTAATCCACTTTTAACAATTTTGTACAACTGAAGTGTGTGGATCAAAAATTACAAAAGTCCATAAGCTACCTCCATACACTTGCCCTTGATTTTTTTGTATTTTCTGGAATTATATGTTGACTTTTATCTCGGATTTCTGAAGGATTATCAATTCCGTGGCGAAACATCATAAATTATAACCATACACAATTTAAGCATGAAAACAGCACAAGTTTTTTCGACGTTTGGCTCGCATACATCAAACTCTCAAAATCCTATGAATAAATTATGGCATTCCTCCGTAATGTCTCATATTTACATGACAAAATGTCAAATAATATCACATTGAAATTATTTTAAACTAATTTTTCTTCGGTGTGAAATTCTCTTACCGAATATCCTGAGTGCACAAATTAATTTCCGAAAATTTTACAAATGGGATATTATAAGTGCATATTTCGATGGCGAATATTTTAAGAAAACTCGTCATCTAGAGAAAATTTCCAGCAATAATTTTGCACATGGGATATTATAAGTGAATATTTCCAAAGCAATCGACCGAGTTCTTGGAAAACTTCCGTCATATGGTTTGCTTCCTCAACTTTGTCGCTTGCTATCGAGTTCTCTCTCAGATAGATCACTCCATGTGCTGGTTGACGGAATATCCTACGATACAATGGTTGGTATTCCACAGGGGCCTGTCTTGGCCCCAACTTTATTTAATATTCATATGAACGATCTGTTGGAAGTGACCAACTGTTCCGTTCACAGCCTTGTAGATGATAGTACACTTCATACCATCAAATGATGCCAGAGGAGCGAGAAAGAGACATGTTGACGTAATCAATAGAGATTTGGCAATGATTTTGAAATGGATACCTGATAATCTAGTACAGTTTAATGCAACCAAAACTCAAGCTCTTCTCCAGGAAGGCAGATGTTGGAGCTGTTGGATTCCTTCCAGAAGAGATGTCACACTTACGAATCCATATTAACCTCTTCAGAACATCGTAGAAAGGTAGTCGATCTATGCCTTTTCTACAAATTATTCCATGATCGGTATCTTGTCTGTTATTCCACCACGAGAGATCATAGATCAGCGAACTGGATGAGTTCAAACTGGTCATCACTTTATTCACAAGCTCGAGACCTGCCGAACTTCTTTTTACCAGACTTCATTTTTCTATCGAACGGCAAAGTTGTGGAGTTCATTCCCTAGTGAGGTCTTTCCTCATGCTTTTAAGCTCCAAACCTTCAAGATAAATTTCGAATGCCTCCTCTCCCAATATTTCACCGCTGGCTCGCACGATGTTCTTTTAACATAATAGGTTTTCCTCTCGTGTAGTCAAAGTATTGAAAATAATGCCCTCTTAGCATTTTCTTGTATGATTTGTAATTTATATTTACATGTTATCCATACGATAAGCTCAATGCCTTGAAATCCGAACTCTACTGACGAGTCTTACTGTTCCACTTCGGATGAACTTTTATTTTTGGCTGATACCATCATCATTCGCCATGCTATGTCAATATTTCCTTGTTGATATGAGCGAAAGATGTTCACTTCATCCACAGTTCACAACGTTCGTTGATCCCATTTCGGTTCAGCCAATGTGTCTCCCTTTGTAGCCATCATGCCCACATAAACCTTGATCACATTTCCTTGGTAATGACAACGAATGCCTCGAATTCATTCATCTGCATTAATACGAGGTGAACTGAACCAAATCGTTCAACACGGAAATTGATAACATACGTTGATGTAGGCCATTATAATTCGTTCATTATAATTCAATCAACACTGCAGGTAGGTGTTGAGTACCGAGCATCTGCAGTCTTCATTCAATTAGTTCAATTCTGTAGTAATTCACCTTCTATTTCCAAACATCCACCACTATTGTACTGGATTGTATTGATCTCTTGGCGAGATAAAATCGTTCTCGTTTAATCAACCATAAAACATAATCAGATGAGTTAAACATCGAAGCCAACTCGGTATATTTCCGGAGGATTTATTGATTTGATATAAAGCGGGTTGAGTGCTATGCGTATGGCGGCTTATTGAGCTTCAGAACATGGTATTAAAGTCTAGACTGATATGAATTCACCGGGTGCTCTTTTCTGACTACATATTTTAGTAGGTCGCAAAAGAACGGTGTGTCTCTTGAATAAAGTCTGGTTGAAGAATGCTGGGGAATGAAATGCCTTACCGATTGCGCCATAAAAATCCCATTAGTTTCTTAGGTTCTAAGATGATATAATTGAAATGAAACTAAGTGTCATAACATACTAGGTCGGTTTACCCCTCGACTCGTAGCGGCTGTCCCAAAATAAAGTGGTCGCTGCTTTTTATTCTCCTCACTACTGCATTTTCTGATCGTTCGCAGTATAGTATAGTTATCACATGTAGTGCAGTCACACCGTTCAAAATTGAAGGTAATGTTCAATCAGTACAATTTTTATGATACTGTAATAAGGGTTTTGCATAGGTTATTTCCAATATTAATGAAAACAAAATCATATTTATAAAATTAAAATTCCATGTGGAATCAAAATATTTCAAAGTGAAGTAACAAGAACCCATAGAATTGCCAGATGCTTGGTATCAATAACAAATATTAGCGTGAGAAATAGTAAATGAATTTCTAAAATAAACACAAATTAGTTCACACTCGCTTCAAGGAGGGTGATTTGATACCATAACTGGCAAGGTCAAGGGCGTTTCAAATAATTTCACAAAAGTTTTGATCTAAAGGAAATCATGGACCTGTCAAGATCAAGAACCCAAATATAGGACGGAAAACTAATGTGTAGCTATAATAAAATTTGATGTTTACCATCTGGAAATGTTTCGATTGTTGATGTCAATATGGACGTTTTACACGTCTTTCTTTCATAAGTTATATAATTAATCGAAATGTATCACACGTGAATCGGGACACAAGGTAGTTTCTAATCGTCGAAATTGTAAGTCCTAATTATAGTTGAAATGATTAATAAAGAATAACATAATTTAGTAATATTCAGAACTGGACAAATAAAATTTGAAAACCTCACCGTAAGCATTCTGAAAGAGAAACTCAACAAAGAGGAAAAGAAACTATTTTACTGCTTATTTGTTGAATCATTCTTACAAATTTACTAGTAGTATCGTTAGTACAAGAATAAAAACAGGATCACTATAAGTAAAATGATTAGTCAAACAATTCGAGGATACTTGCCTAATTGTAAAAAAGGACGTATTATAAATATCAACCGAAATGCGAAAAACCTTTAGCTAGATTTTCTAACTTGAATTAGTCTCTTGGTCTTGGTCGATCTCATCGATACTGGTATGAAGCCGCCATAATACATTTTCATGGATGAGAAATTCGATTCTACCATAAGTTTTCACCTCAGACGCCAAGGAATAATGTCGTAGCGTCCCAAAACCCCGAATGTTGGCCATCTCTTATATACGTACATGTGAAATCATCTTGACCATGATTGATGCATCCAAAATTGGTATCCACAAGTTTTTAACAACCCATATGACAAGTTCTATCAGTTACCCGGACCCTTTGAAAATTTCGAATTTCCCTAAATTTTATAAGGTATGAAAAAATAGTGCATTCGTTCGATCACATCGAAGAACTCCATATACTCCTATTTTCCTTGACAGTTATTGATACTGTTGACATATACTGATTTTGTCTCCTTTTCTTTCAATAAATATACAACTATAATAATTGATATTGACTCAGGTATTGAATTATATGTAAATTCTTTGGAAATAGGTCAGATTAACAACACATGTGTCAACCATTTTTCTGACTTTACGAACGTTTCGGTGTTACTACCATCATCGGAAGACGTTTGGAAACTAATTCACATCACTAAAATGCAGGTATCCATCCTAGTGGACTGACCGACTATATCGCTTCAATTTCAATTAAAATTGTCTACGTCGCAACAATAAACGAAACACGGATGTTTAAATCATAAAATTTTTATTCATTTGACTCATTGATTGTACATCGGTTTTATGATCTACGGATTTAGTATGACATTTCATCTCCAGGATAGATCTGTAATGGTTATAATCGAAATAATGTTTAGCAAGCGGGGTGGATGTTTCTGTTTTCGGTGAGGTCATAGATTATATTTTGTAAATATTGTTTTTGGATTCCAGTATAAGTCCCATCGCAATCTAAACAATTGAATTCATATATCGTGTGGGTTTATTTATCTTCAGGTATTAACGGTTTCAGTTTAGAAAAATATTCACTAATACAGATATTAGGTTCATTTGCGACATTCGTCTCATTCTTTTTTAATTATCTCTTAAATTTCTCCGAGGTCTCCCGAATGTATGGCAAGGTTATAAAATTAACTTCATATGCTTCATATACCGGGATATCAAAAAGTATCTTGGTCAAGGGTGGTTGTGGAATCTAAAACGTATGTCTTAGTTTACGTTTGAAATAATTATGTCACTGTCACACTGACATCATCAATAACCTACAAATGTCATACCTGTTTATTTCAGTTGTAAAACAATAATGAACACAAATTAATATAGTAATAAAAATTGTCGAAATGTTAACTTTGAACCTTTTAAAAGGTCGGGATAACCACAAACCGGGTCGGAAACGGTTTTAAATTAGTTAATTTTCGATAAATAGAATGTCGTTTACGTGAGAAGCCCGTAACTCGCGAGTTGGAAAAGTGCAAAAGTTAGGAACATAGAACTTCTTTACGAGGGCTTTTTGCGTAACGTTTTCGCTCCATGTAGTTAAATTTAGTCGCGATACGCACCCGACGGCCCTTCTTTTTTCCAAAAATTCCGTTTAAATAGGAAAATTTAATTGAAATAGGTACTCTCAGGTCTCAACTGACGCGTAGCGAGCTTCTCGAGGGAGACGTCGAAATGATTTCGTTCGTAGCTAATTACATAGGACGTCTGGCGTTCATGCAATTATGTTTTTAGATAATTCGAACTTTCTAATTTCGATAGGCCAAATGAAAATCCCAGAGTCTGAAGCGCTAGAGACTTCTGAGTGTTATAACATTCGTATAAACTTGCGAAATTTCGCACTTTTAGAAACTTCAAATTAATTAATTTGACACAAGTAAAGACACACGTTTTAGATTCCACAACCACCCTTGACCAAGATACTTTTTGATGTCGCGGTACAATGTACAATGCAATTCATTCCTGAGATGGAAATGATTATTCCATATCCACATTTTCAAGGGTCCATTTGGCAAAATTGAAACAAACGCATCATTAAACCAAATATATCGCAAAACAAATGAAATACAATCAGGAACGGAATTCTTGGAGTAATAGATTTCAGTATTACGTATTCGAAGCATATCGCAATAGTTTCCAGACAAATATTGTCGGACTCCAAGATAAAAACCCTATTCCACGCCACTAAGTCTGGACAAATTAATTTTGTAGATTGTCCTTCTTTAGCATGAAACTGAGTTAACCCATGTTTTACAACGAAACAAGTGCGTTACAATCATGTAGGTCCTGTCAGATGCAAATTAACCAACAGATCTTCAAACTGTTTTACCTAAAGTTGGACCCGGTTCGACGTTGATTAAACAAAAGCCACAAACTTTACTTGACTTTGAGTTTGCAACATGCTTGTATTTGACTATTGTGTCTTAGCTTGGTAATTAAATGTTGCCTGGTAAATACGTAACTTTCCCCATATTGAATGTTTACAGTTAATTCCCAGTAACAAACTCTATTATTCAGCAAGAGGTGAATTAGCATTTCCTATAACAGAATAACTAAACGACTTCTAGTGATTACAGATCTTCCGAAAATCTTGCCAAATAATTTCAAGATCCCTTATGATGATCATTTCGAAGTTATTTGTGGATGAAGAATAGTTGAATATATTATTATCATTCTTCTCAGGTTACAGTTTTGTATATCACATTACCAAGCGGCTATTCTGGGTTAGTAGGTTATTAGTAATTCTATGAAAAAGATAGCAGATTCATGCGAGAAGCCTGGACTAGAATCAGTAACTTCTACAGTTATACAGATTGTAAAAGATATTGTATGGGAGGAATAGTCCAGTCAAAAGTGTGGAAAATAGGAGTCATTACTAAAATTTTATAGACCGTACGAAAAGGCAAAATTATTTTTGGATCGTGTTCAGGTTAGCTTACACATCGCTAGTGTTAGTTAGTTGAAAACCATTTTCAATTAACAAATGGAATATCTTGTATAACAGATGAAATATCTCGGGCTCTTTTTATCCAAAGCTTCTGAAATTTGCTATCGTATTGATTTACGTCCATGTTAAATTACAAAATGGAAAGTTATGACAAAACTTAATGAATAATTTGGAAATATGTATATTTGAAATTACTTACAGAGTTTATTTTAAACAAAATATTATCGAAATTACTTATTTTTCTTTTAAATGACACATCATATCGCAATATTGTATTGTAGCTTTAAATAAACAGTTACAAACTCATATAATTAAAACAAACATTTTCCTTCATTTTTCACATAATCTTAACATTATTTTCAAACGTTTTTGATGTGAAATTCGTATTTCGTGAACAAAACAACCCCTATAATGACTCATAACACGATAATTTCAATGACATTAGAGTGTTTTTTCTTGTAATTTTCTTTGATTTATCCGGAATTTTCAAACAATAATCTTATTATATTGTTATCTTAATTTTTGTAATTCAACATGGACATCGAAAACATGAACCTAAATCAGTATGACACTTAAACAATTCCATTGAAAAAAAGGAGAATTCATAATGAAAATTTTCCGCGTTTTTCCAGAAAATGATACTTTTGGACTTTTTAATTCATAATCAGCCACCAAAAAATTCTCTATAGAGTCCTTTCATATGAAAATTTCCTACTTCGGATCGAAATACTCGACTGTCAACCTCTATTATGTATGAAACGATAATCACGTGAAAATTTACCATGTTTCCCCGATTTTCCGTTGAGAATAGGGTTAATTCAGCGTATAGTGGTGAATGAAGAGAGTTGGTTACGAATGACCTTCACGGTCCATAGAACATAGAAGGACAAAAGAACCTATTGCTGAATCGAAAATTTTTATTCCTGTATGTTTATCCTGGCATTCTTCTAGAGTACTCATTCCAAAACCTACATTTTTCTATAACCCTCTTCAGCTTCTCGAATAATTTGGAAACATTGTCCGTGTTGTGACTGGCGGACCAGGCTAAACGTGTCGCTTGTGGTTTTCTCAAACTTATTGTGTTTCTGGGCTTCACAAAATACAAATACCACTGTTTTGCGGCATGACATTTGCAGCAGGAATAAATTTATTGTTTGCTTTCGCGAAATTGTAGGCTAGAGCCTGAAGATCTCGACCATAATTGTTTTTTTTTTACAAAAACCTAAAATGTGCACAAAACAAAATTAGTAGGAATGGGGAAAAACGTTTCATTTTAGAGTCGTTTTTATACCAATGTTTTTGGTTCATGAGCGGGTTTTTGGTGAATATAAACAATGGCTTTTACAAAAAGATACTGATTTTAAGAAACGGTTTTTTCAAAAAATGCGTAAAGCTTTTGGATTTGTTTGGTTCTTGTGGCAAGGTTAGGTAATTTTTTCAGATGTAAAAGGTAATCAAGTTGCTAGACAGTTTTTCATTTATAAAAGAATAACATTATGGTGAAAAAGGTATTAGCAGTTTTCGGTTCTTCTTTTTCACTTATATCCTCTTCGTCGATTCCAATCAGGTTCGTCATTCGCAATGATATCACCACCATTATTTGTCATCAAAAGCTTCTCATAAAATTCCAGCTGCCTGTGTTTCCCAAAAACTCATCAGCTTCTTGAGGTCCTTTGCTTTCGACGGTTTCAGACTTGGGTTTCTTTCATATAGTTGGTTGAGAGTTAGCGTTTGAAGATTGATGAAGTCTTTTCCTTTTATTTGGTGATACGTGCATGGGCTTTTGTATGATTATTTTGTTTCTGTACAGTGTTTCCATTCTGCGATCTCGATAAGTCTAATTTTTAGTTAAACAATTTGTCTGCATTTATTCTAAAGTATAAATTTGAGTTCAATTCTGCGACTCCCGGAAGCTAAGAAAATTTGTAATGGTAATTTTTCAACATTACGTTGTTTTACAATAACAACAGAGTGACAGTACAGCTAGATATCACTGAACTACAAGTAAAGTAATCTATGAGTACAAACAACAGATTGTTTATCACATAGTGTATCTTCCAGATGCCACTGAAATATGTCAGCAAAACAACAAAATGTTTTTCGATATCATGTAGATCCAAGATCGCTGGTCAAAAATACCTTAGTTTTTCTCATCGGACTTATATTTATTTCTCGAATCAGAATATGATGACATTCAAATTCCGTCTAGATTGTAAGAAGTTCCTGTCAGAATCGACGATTATCTCTAAGCGGTTCAAGCGAATTCGGCAATACATTTCAAACTGTAGGAGGTGTGGGTGATTGAGTGACACAGAGCCGGCTGTGGCATGGGAATTCGATACGGTCTGGGATTCCCCGAGCAAACTGTCTCATTCGCATATGCCCACGACGAAAATCTCCCTAACTGAGTGATATGTGAAAGTGATATTGGGAAATATGTCAATATTGACATCTTACGCGTTCAAGTAGCAGTAACGAAATTATTCGCGGCATCTGTGCCATCACTGTAATTTATGCATTATAATGGTATTCACTCGCTCGGTTTACTTATCTTCTCTCTCTATTATCTCGCAATTTATGATATTTTACGAACCTTCTATTTTTCCATCAAATATAGAGAATTTTAAACTCGTTATGACCAAACAATGTCAAACACTCATCGTTTAATCCTGGTCTTGTTCAACTCAAATAATTTGAACGCACTAATATGGCAATGGTGTCTTTTTTATAATAAACATGTATCAGAATCATAAATTTAACCTGCAGAGGGCAGCAATGTCATCGGAATATGATCACTTTCATTGTTCCTCGTCTAGTAATAACTCTGAAATGTATAATAGTTCAGTCGCTCTGTCGTGAAAAATGGCCAAAAACGTTTTTTTTTTGGGAGTGGTATTTTAGAGTGGTTTCGTATGTTTTTTTTGGGTCGCTGATCACGAATCTGAGGGTCAAAGGTGTATTGGATCAATGCGCTTCAAGTTATGAGCATTTTTTATGGCCAAAAAAGCCATTTTTGCGTATTTTCGGTTTAACATGAAAAGAATGACATATATGTAAAAAATACCTGTATGAAAATTACAGGTATTATCAAAACGCGTCGAATGAGCCCAACTAGAAGTTTCTAAAATATTTTGGGCTCACTGTGGACCCTTTTTAACTCTTTTTTGAAAAAAACTAACTGAAAATCCTTTGAATTTTTTTTTCAGCTCAATGAATTGTAAATGGCAAGAAATTATGCACTTTTGTATCTATTTTCATGTACTTTTCGATTTTTTTGAATATCTTATGAGGGGGCGCTACAATCGGCCATTTACAAAAAATCGTAAAATGGCGAAAACTAATTGAATTTTCAATTTATTGACTCGAAACAAAAAGCATTCGAAAGATTTTAATACTTTTCACCTTTTTTTCCAAGCTTGCACATTTTTTTTCAAATGCGGCAATTTGGCGCTAGGTCAAAGTTTTATAACCTCAAAAAGAATCGATAAATTGAAAGGTTAAATTCTATGAAATAAATTGAAATTTTCGCAGCCAGAAAAAATTTCTATGACCCAACATCAAAAACTATTTCGCAACCATCTGAAGAATTTTTATTACAAATTTCGTCATCAACATTATCAAAATCGTTAACATCTGTTTCGTTTTGATCGAATAAAATGATGTCTTTCTCGCGACAATTCGCGCATTCTTCACCTTCGCAATATTTGCACAATGCAGAGCAAGGTTAACTAACTTTCTTGCATGTACATCTTCCGGTACATTTTTGTTTGCAATTGCAAAAAACTATTTACAATAATTAGTCTGGAGCATCTTCTGCGGTTATTTGAATTGACATAAGGTCTTTCTCAGTAACTTTCCAACCCCATTGGGTTTGTTCAATATTCTCGTTGCCTATCCAAATCTGTACTTGGCAATATACACGACATATATGGTATTTCGCTACATCGCCAGTTGGCGTTAGGCTTTCCAATTCGCAAGCTGATTTTTTCGTACGTTTTTTAAACATATAAACCGTAAATGACCGAGTTCAAGGTAAAATATTATTTCATGTGAAAATATATGAATAAAATTTTTTTATTCAAATCGTAGCCAAATTGTTAAAAAAAAAGTAGGAATACACATTTCTAGCATTAAATAGTTTTATTTGTTTTCTTTTGGAAAATTCAATTTTTTTCACAAAAACCCAAAATTTGGGCTCAGGGTGGACGTCAACACGTCTACTTCAATATCTCAGCCGAATGTCGACCAATCGAGTTCGGGTTGGCTCGAAAGTTGGATCATGGAAATTTCTTCTAGATGTGAAAACTTCAATTTATTTCATAAAATTTAACCTTACAATTTATCGATTTTTTTGAGGTTGAAAAACTTTGACCTAGCCAAATGGACGCATTTGAAAAAAAATGTGCAAGCTTGGAAAACAAGGTGAAAAGTATTAAAATCTTTCGAATGCTTTTTGTTTCGAGTCAATAAATTGAAAATTCAATCAGTTATCGCCATTTTACGATTTTTTGTAGATGGATGATTGTAGCGCCCCCTCATAAGATATTCAAAAAAATCGAAAACACATAAAAAAAGATACAAAAGTGCACAATTTCTTGCTATTTACAATTCATTAAGCTGAAAAATAAAGTCAAAGGATTTTTTGTTAGTTTTTTTCAAAAAAAGGGGTAAAATGAGTCCACAGTGAGCCCAAAATATGTTAGAAATTTCTAGTTGGCCTCATTCGACGCGTTTTAATGATACCTATAATTTTCATACAGGTATTTTTTTCATATATGTCATACTTTTCATGTTAAACCAAAAATACGCAAAAAATGGCTTTTTTGGCCATAAAAAATGCTCATAACTTGAAGCGCATTGATCCAATACACATATGACCCTCAGATTCGTGATCAGCGACCCAAAAAACATAAGATACCACTCTAAAATAACACTCCCCAAAAAAAACCGTCAAAGATTACAGAGCGACTGGACTATAGGACAACAGTGGCTTTATGAAAAGCTTACATTAAATGAATTATTCTGTGATATCATCAAAGTAAGGTTCATATAGTCTCTTATATCAATGATTTCGACAGTTCAACATGTAGGTATCAAGAGTGTTTTCAGGATAATAATATCACAAAGTCTTCAGTGTACGAATGTACGTCGATCGAGGGCTCATAGTTATAACACTTGCGTGGCCTTCAACGTTTAATGTCCTACTGGTCTGCTATTCAAATTGAATCTTACCAGGAATAAATGATAATACCATCTTCGAAGATCCATGTTTCTTCGGGACATTTTCGAAAATAGTTCACTAATGAAGAGGTACAATTTTGTTGCATACTGTAAATACTGCAGACTTGGGGTGAATTGGGCAATATTTACTGTATAGTATTGAAATAACTTTATACTTTTTATAATAAGAAGTGTATTTGACAAGTAAATTCTGACAGTCCTCTATATTGTTTTTCAATTTTTCTACATATCTAGGTAATCATGAAAAACATTAGAAACAGGAAATAAAATATCTTCAAATTAATATATAAATTCCATTCCTAACACATACACTTAAACATTTTTCTTATTAAACCGATAAGGCTAAGCAAGTACAAATGTATGACAGTAGAGAATTCATAATTGATATTTATTTGTGATTAAGTTAGTTTCCCATCTCTATTCTTGTTTAACACTTAGTTTCGAATGACTTACTGATTCACTTCCAATGTCGACTAATGCTTTACCGTAAAAAAAATTATTTTATTGAATACTAAATCATTAATGTCTGATTTATGTACCTTCTTTCTACATACTATTCTGCAGCTCATCCTGAATTTCTCATGAAACCCACACTTGTTTGTAAAATTATGAGAATTAGTCCAATTTCAGTTTAAAATTACTCGACTATAATTAAGAAGGTACACAACCAACGCAAACTATGCGGAAAATGCCAAGTAGCAAAAGCAACTATTACAACAAACTAGTCTGAAGAATTTATATAAATCAACCAAGACGAATTAGACGTCTACATACAAAATATTTCACATTTATAATTCAGTCACAGAGACGAATAAAATAAACAGACATAAAATACTGAAATCTGCCTAATAAATACGTGGAAATACATACTTGAGCGAGAAAGTAGAACGCCTCAGCTTATATTTATAATGACACTCTGCGTTTTCCTTTAATAGTGTCGTAAAGTGTAAAGTGGAAACTCGCTCCCTCACTCGCATATGACACTGGGGATAACTAGGGCAATAACAGTAGAATATAAGTACATTGCTGCAAACAGTTGGTGTATATTCCAACAGTTAAAACATGTGTTTACATCAGCATACAGACCCAGGAAATTTTATAATTGTTGACATAACCCAATATTCGCATGAAAAAGCAGCAATGTGGCGAACGCGTTTTGTTTGTACTAGTTCTAGTCGAAATACAAGCCAAGCGAATGCATTGAATTTCTTGATCAGATGCATAGTATCGATTTCGTCTGTCGCTTTCAGGAGGACATTGTTTTCTTTCGGTTTCAGCTGGGGAATTCCATCTTTTAATAGAATGAAACAAACCATATTCCTTGAAATCATGCACATGCAATATGAAAAGAAGTTTCATACGTTCTGGAAATGTCATTAAAGCAAAATTTTACTTTCTAATAGGTATTCTACTCTTACTGTTCCGATTATTCGCAAAGATTTGTGGCTGAGAGAACGGGGTGTCTCAAAGTGATGACTCTCTCTCTCCCCGAAAAATATTTTTTTGAATTTTGTTCTCTTTCCGAGATTACCAAAGATATTTTAGAGCAGTTTCGAACCCTTTTGGTTTTACATGCATAAGATTGTCTAGCTATCCAACGATTTTCCGGCAAACATTGAGTGCTGAAACGGCTCGAGGATAACGTTAGATAGATCGAAAATAGCTCGAAAACCCTGACCGTCCTCTAAGGTGGTTGGAGGCGATAGTAGGGGAAATCAGTGCTAGCCACTGGTTGATCTTGAATAAGGTGGGGGATTCTTGGGAGATCTTTCCGGTAGTTCATCTGATATACACTCATTTACTGGAATCAAAGGTACCAATAACTCTGTGGACACACTTCTAGGAAAATTACTATCTGGATGTCTAGAAACAATTTTACTGATACTATCTGTCGTCTTCGATTATCTTGTGGCCAAACTATTGCGTTTCGAAGTGTTTCCCGATGCATAATCAGATGAAGTAGGAGCTCTTCTAGTTGGTAGTTGCACTTGGATTATTTGTAGTAGTTGAGAAATGCTAAGGTTTCGAAGAGATTGTGATATTTGGGATTCCGGATACGACAATCTATTTCTGTTAGGATTAGTGTAGGGATATTTATAGAACGATGACAGGGCTTTCTTTAATATTAATTGAAGCGTGAGATCTGGTAGTTTGAATCTTTTGTCTGGATCTAAATATCAATGTATCAGCTACAAGAAGAGCCCATTGAATGGGAGATCTGAAATCAAGAAAGAAACATAAACTAATGTCATACTTAATGGATACAAAATCCTGATTTTGTGGTAACTGAGAAAGTTCAAAACACCTCGGAGATAACGTTGGTGAGCTCTAGAATAACTCGCAAATTCTATACATTTTGGCTTAACTAGTTTATTCGTAATCTAAAAGCTGGCAAGCCTAAATTTGGCACCTCTGTAACATTACGATACCGGAATCAGTGCGTGAGTGTGGCGGGAATGAGTTTGGTGATGCTTTTTTCGGAGTTCAGGTGAAGTACGTGCAAATGAGTATCTCTCTCTACACTAACAAGAGGAATTGTTGTATCAAGTTCAAGATGTCGGCGACTAGTGAGAGTCTACTGTGACGAAGAACACATTTCAGAATTCTTTTCTCTCTTCCGATGGAAAAAGATTTCTCTTGTAAGTGATAGTCTGCAAATACGTGTTTGGAGAGCATCAGGAGAAGCTGCTCAACTCCTGTTTGCCTTGTGATGACCTTCGCTGGGGGTAGTGCCATGTTCTGGGAGGCATTATAACTGAGGAATACTCAGCGTTAGTTCACGTTGGAGGAAATTGTTGATAGAGCTTGCTGGTAGTAATTACGTCAATATAAAGGATAATGCCCGACATCACCGTAGTGTAGTCCTGGATGAAAGGAAGGAAATTAACCGTTTGGAATGGCCTGCTATGTCCCCTGACATAAATCCCTCAGAACATGCTTGGAACAAGCTACCTAGGGAAATTCGTACTTGAACACATCATTCTGAATTTTCCTGAAGCTCGTAGCTGCTGCTAGAGGTGGAAATACACTATAATGAAAGCTGAACTAAAAGTAACTTTTTCTAAACAAAGCTACGATTTGGATCTATCTGTAGGTGTGAGTGTTTCTACCTGCAAATTATTATCGATCCGTTGTTATGAGAGGACAAAACTATTATCACATCCGTGGGGGACTATCAAGTTCACTCTCGAATTTGCTTATATAAATTATTTATACCAGAAGTTTCCATGTTTCGCTATTCCAACTTCAACTAAATTCAAAAGTTTGCATTCTGGAATAATTTTTAGGGCTCAGATAAAAGTTTAGGTCTTGAAAAGTTTGGTTCATAAGTTGGAAGTATTAATAGTCTATTTCCCGGAAAATGTCGCCGATTTGTTTCAAAGCGAAAGAGACGTTAGGAAGAATATAATAATTTGTTGCTGCCGCTATGAAGCTTGAACTTGCAAAAACTGAAAGTAGTTTTATATCGAGAGTTTCG
Organism: Endomychus coccineus; assembly: GCA_958510875.1. Classification (NCBI taxonomy): domain Eukaryota; kingdom Metazoa; phylum Arthropoda; class Insecta; order Coleoptera; family Endomychidae; genus Endomychus; species Endomychus coccineus. The sequence goes on from OY294068.1 coordinate 18,154,522, forward strand.
GTTAACGGTTCAGGGGGTAAGGAAGTTGATACAGGAAGGTATTAATAAAAGAGTTCACAATGTGGATGATATATTGCTATCTCATGATCAAGTCAAGTGCGTGTCATCAACTTGTCACATTCTAAGCGGGGAGTGTGAATGAACATCTGGTAACAACTGGAGGCAAACAGTGTAACCACCTCATTCTTCTTTTGCACCCGCACCCTTACGTTGTTGACCACAAACACCGCTCCAATAACGTATAGCCGATGCTGTGTCTGTTCATATGCATAGTCATTCTGAACTCTCGTGAAGCCAGCAAGACCGTATATTGGTGAATCAGCTTTGTTTATAAGTGAGACACATGTTTTCGTTTAATTGTCAGCACTTATATCGAAGTTTTACTCTGTGTCGTAATCCCCAGACAATCGACAAGATCATGGGGTTTCAATGCCAATTGTTTGGTACGACGAATGTGAATTATTAACAGGCTCTGTTAAGCGGGAAGAATCATTTCCCTGGTCATGACTATTATTTTTAACACAGCAAACATCATCTGACACGAGCTTCTCTGAATCTGAAATATGCGGCATTGTATTCAAAGACATTCAAAATCAATTTTAGGTGAACAAAATATCACCAATACCATCAACAGCGCAACGTGCAAAGATACTACATGATTTCATATCATGATAAGATCGTAATTAGGAGGCTATAGGCGTGCTAACGTAACATGGTCCAATTCGGAAAGATTTCCAAAATAAGGCCGGCGTCGAGTTGCTCGAGAGCAGAAGAATATTTCAAAATTTCACGTTCGAATTGCGAGACGGAGGCAGGTCCAAGTTTGCTCGACCAGAAGCACCCTAATAAGCAGAGTAAGATAATTGACACTATATGTACCTGCTTCCATTATGGATGAAATACGGCATTTCGGATTCCTGATAAAATTAAATTTACTCCACAGCAATTTATTTGTGAAATAAGTTGTTTTGAGACGTACAGTGAAGAAGGCAAAAGTTGCTAGTTGTGCGAAATAAAAAGTTCCGACTTGATTACATCGCTAAATGTGGGAAAAAGATGTACAAAGGCCAATGGGAAGCTCTGGGTACGAAAATCAGCACAGGCTATTCGCTGTCAATCAAAAATGGCGATTCTGGAATCTCCGATTCAATTCAGATTGACAATTTTATTCTGAATCTTCCCGCATTGCGCCAGAGACAGCCACAATTTTTGAGTACAAGGAGAATTATTTGTCGTGTAAATGCAAAGTATTCCTATCTATTTGTTGTCTTTCAAGCGCAGTCCTGAAGATGTTGAAAATTTCCATACCTCGAAACATACAGAAGTATCAATCAATCAAATACGTAATAACATGTAAGCTGTTATTCACTTATTGAACAGAACTACGGAACCAAATTCAAGGAATTGGATAAAATGAATTTATTTGATAGTGTTTCATGTAGATTTTTCTCATATATTCATTTAATCAAATTTGGGAGCCGAATTGGGTTGAGGAACTGGCAAATTTATAAGTAAACTCAAGCATGAATGGTTCAGACTTCAAGAACGGATTTAACTATTATAGGTGCCAAATTTAGGCTTGCGAGAAATATAAAAGTTAGAGAACAAAATGCATAAGATTTTATTTCCCCGCTTACTTACGGCATTTTAGAGCAGTTGTAAGCCCTATTGATTTTACATGACAAGATTGTCTAGCTATTTTCGAACTATTCAACGATTTTCAAACCAAGAGTGCTCTAAACAGCTCGAAAATAACGTTGGATAGATCGAAAATAGCTCAAAACCCTGACCATCTACCAAGACGGTTGGAGAAGATGGTAGGGGAAGATCAGTGCTAAACACTCGTTGATCTTGAACAAGGAGGTCTTCCCTGTGGCTTATCTGCAGCTCTACTGAAATAGATGAATTCATGACTAGAGGCCTCAATAGCTCTGTCTATAATCTTCCAGAACAATTACTATCTGGATATCTAGGTATAATTTTAGTGATACTATCTGTCGTCTTCGATTCTCTCAAGGCCAAACTATTGCATTCCGAAGTGTTTCCCTAAGCATATTTAGATGGAGTAGAAGCTCTTCTAGACGGTGACTGTACTTGGATTCTTTGTGGTAGTGGAACAATGCCAAAGTTTCGAGGAAAGCGTGCTGCGACAAACTATTTCTGTTAGGATTAGTGAAGTGACGTTCATAGAACGATGACAGGGCTTTCTTTATTATTAATTCGAGCATGGGATCTGGTAGTTTGGATCTTTCATCTGGATCTAAGTATCGTTTCATGTACTTATCCTGTCAGCTACAGGATAAGCTGATTGAAGGAAAGATCTGAAATCAAGAAAGAACCATAAAATGATGTCATATATAATGGGTACAATATGCCGATTTTGCGGTTTGAAACACCTCGAAAATACCGTTGGAAAGCTCTAGAACAGCTCGCACATCATACCCGTTTTGATTCATTAAGTTTATTTGCATCCTAAAAGTTGGCAAGTTCAAATATGGCACCTCTATAACATAACGATACCGAAATATGTAGGTGAGTGTGACGGGAAGGAGTTTGGTGATGCTTTGTTCGAGGTCCAGGTGACTGATAATTTAAGTACGTGCAAGTGAGTCTGAATTACCCGCCACAACATTTACAAGTTTGTAGAACAATATTACAGTAAGGGTTCAATGCCGCTTTTCCATGATGACAAATCAAAATCTTCCCAGCAGTCGATCATCAATGAAAAGTATTCATAACCGAGGACTCCAAACCAAACTCTGTGGAATACCTCGAAGATATCAGATCCGAAGCCTCCACAAACTTGTGTCAACGTTTCAAAGGAACTGACAAAGAAACCGATCGCCGGAATCAGCTTCCTCGAGAAATTGCCTGGTGACAGTTGTGTTAGTTCAGGTTATTCTTTAATAAACCCGATTGAACAATAAGATATCTTGTGAATAACGTGGTTTGAAATCAGGCCATGAGAAACACAATTAACTTCTGAAATTTTACTCAACAGGGCTATATGCCTATAATTGCAGACATGCGTTATGTCATTCTTTTTGGGAGACTCGTGCAATGTTCCATGCGATAGAAAAAATCGGTTGTCAGATATGTTGAGAATGTACAGTTGATGGTTTCATCAGTAAAGACAACCAACATATTGAAGAAGTAACATACTTTGCCGCGTATGGTGCATTGAGAAATAAACATCAAGGGATTTGAAAGCAACCAATAATGCTATTTCATGGAAAACTCTCAAATTCAGTTTATTTATTCAAACATATTAACATATTCGAAAGGGTGAATTGATTGGATATATCTCGCAAAACAATTCAGGAAGGGTCTACGTTATATTTAGGTATATTTGATGGAAAATAATCTGACGAAAATTGGATGTATGATGAAAACAATACGCAGCACAAGCAAAATTGATGAGAGATAGCAGATGTTACGTGTTCCAATTAATTCACATGTGAAAAAATTAAATTGGGCTTAAAAAATCGCTTCGGAACGAATATTTGTGAATTTTTTGTTTACGATGAATATGTTGTATTTATATTCACCATGAATCTGTTTGTGGGAGGTGTATGCGATATTATGATTCGGCTACAGCGGTTGATTGGAAGAACCCCTTCCAAATGTATTTCAAGTTTACAACTCGAAAAACTTGAAAAATTTACAAAAGATTATAAGCAGATATAATTTTGGATAAACTATATGTATCGAGAAAATGTCATATCTAGTCGATATTTCAATGATTTATTATGAATATAATATGTTGATGATTTACTGCATTTATGTTGGCAAATTAGAAGAAAATCCAACTTATTCTTGAGGAATACTCTTACCTACCTCACAATGCTTTTACAGTGTGGCAATGATGATATTACTTATTTGCGAGTTATACACACAGGATTATCCATAAGTTAAAGCCCAAATTAAAGCTGTAAGTCTGCTTCTTATTGAATAAAGGGTGTTAAAGTTGAAAAAATAAAATAAATTTTTGTTAATAAATCAAACATTTTCATAGATATATTCATGAAAATCGGTGTATTGGGCTATTTTTCACGACGGAAAATAATAATGTGTATTATATTTGAGTTAACTCATAGATGTCGCCACATATGCCATGTTGAATAGAAGAAATCAGCTACAACATTTTTTTCACTTTATAATTGACAACTCACATTTTTTATTCGGGAAGCTTTCTGTATGGAACAGTTATACTCCGTTATCCAAAATATTGACCATTTCCGAGATATTTGAATTTCAATAACGCCTAGGGCTATACAGTCCATTGGTGATCAGGAAGCTTAAAATTGACTTTGATTTTAAGCTATTGCATATAGCTTTTATCGCGGGCTTTGAGCGCGGTGACCGAATCGAAAAATTCCGTAACGAAAAATAATGTAAGAACTAAACACCTAACATGTGTCAAATTAATTAATTAATTTGAAGTTTCTAAAAGTGAGAAATTTCGCTGTTTTATATGAATGTTATAACACTCTAGCGCTTTAGACTCCGGGATTTTCACGTGGCCTATCGAAATTAGAAGGTTCGAATTATCTAACAACATAATTGCATGAACTCCAGACGTCCTCTGTAATTAGCTACGAACGAAATTATTTTGACATATGCCTCTAGGAGCTCGCTACGCGTCAGTTAGAGTTTATACGTTAGGCGCGCGTAGCAGAGACCTGAGAGTACCTGTTTCTATTAAGCTATTGCATATATTGCATATAGCTTTTACCGCGGGCTTTGAGCGCGGCGACCGAATCAAGAAATTCCGTAACGAAAAATAACAGGAACTCGTTTATGTTGCGCTCTCTCGGGTGACTAATATTGAAAAGTTGTATATCACGACAAAAAACGATAATTCTACATTCAAGTTTTATAATAATCGAAGGCAAGCTGTATCGACTGCATCTTCGTTGCAAGAATTCAAAAGACTGCCTTTAAATAGTGTTCAGACGACAGCTCAAAGTGTCTTAGATTTCCTTAGTAATAGAAATGGCATTCCAATAATGACTTTCAATTGCCAAAGTCTAAATAGTCACAAATACGATTTACAAGATTCAGTTACGAGACAAACAAATGTGCTACTTCTTACCGAATCTTGCATGGCGCATGATAATCCGATTGAAATACCTAATTTCAATTGTATTGTTCAATTCAAACGAGATACTGTTCCAAAAGGTGGGGTAGCTATTTACCAAAATAATAATAATGTTACTAATATTATGACTCCGAATATTGAAATAAATATTGCACACGTTAGCGATGTTAATGTTAGGCGCTCATTTGTTGTAGATATTTGTGCGTGCTTATTGAAACTTAGAAATGGCCTACACATAGTCATGGTAGCAATTTACATTTCTCCGAATCCAAAATTGAACGAGGTAGAGCATTTTATTCATCGCACTTTACTGGAGTACACTGAAGAAGGGTCGAAAATACTTCGTACAAATGGTAATAAATTTCCACTTTTCTTGGCTGGCGATTTCAACATCAACTTCACTGATGAAAAATCAGAGCGGTTGACAACTTTTCTTTCGGAAAAATTGAATCCGAAAATGAATAATGATCCACAAGAATCCACAACAAAATATGGGACCACCATTGACGCGGTATTTTCCAGATATTTAGAGGATATCAAGTCTCAAACTTATGTCTCTTATTTCAGTTATTCAGTTACCATAAACCTATAGTTTCAATGATAACAAATTCCTGAATGACCTACATGTATTGTAAGATAATAAAAATATTTTAAACGATATTAACTTCTCATTTATTCAATAAAAGAAAAAAATTTGTTTCCTTATCGGTCACCACGCTCAAAAGTAACTTGAATTAATATCAGAGAAAAAACTTGAATTGAAATATCAAAGAAAAAAAATACTGCATAAATTTAAAAAAATAAATAATTATAAATGCATAAGTTGAGAAAAAATGCTATGCAATAGCTTTACCGCGGCAGTCCCCGAGTGCCACACGTATCTTTTTTTTTATACTTTGACTACACGAGAGGGGAACCTGTAATGTTCCAGCAGTGGAATGTAGGGAGAGGAGATATGCATTCGTATTTTCTGAAATTGAAATTTTGGAGTTTATAGGCATAGGGAAAGACCTCACTAGGTAAAGAGTTCGATAGAAAAATTAAGTCTGGTAGGAAGAAGTTCGGCAGGTCTCGAGCTCAACAGTAAAGGGGTGACTAGTTTGTGCTCGTCTAGTCCACCTATCTGGATATCTGGTGATGGAACAACAGATGACGTTTCTAATGAACACCGACCATGGAAATATCCATAGAAAAGGAAGAGATCTCCCACCTTTCTACGATAGTCGAGAGAGGTCGATGAACTCGTGAGTGTGACATCAACAATCAAATGAATAGCCCTCTTCTGGATAGAAACCAAGAGCTTCAGCGTATATGTTTGAGAGCCGAACTCAAGACATATGAACAGTACTCAAAGACCGGTCGAATCTGTGCTTTGTAGGTTATTATTATTTCAGTTAGCGACGATAATTTGACGGCAACGGATCAAGGACTTTGCACTGTATTGTTAATGTAAGACTTTAGCAAGGACTTTTATACAACCCGTCATGATGTTTTGCTGCCTATTCTCGTCTATATTGGCTTGAGTGCGGGTGCATTGGATTTGTTTGGATCATATTTGAAGGATAGGAGACAAACGGTTGTCTTGGGTGAAGCCACTTAGGATCCGGTCGATGTCATTAGAAGTTCCTCAGGGTTCTATCCTGGGGCCTCTGTTGTTTGTTATTTATACTCATATCTTCCCGAATTGTTTAAAACAATGCCGAGTGCATAATTATGCTGACTATACCCAGATTCACTACTTTTTCTCGGTATCCGAAGTGGAAGATGCTCTACAGAAAAGTAATGAAGATTTACAGTTAATAGCGGATACATCTCTGAACTATTCTCTCTGCCTTAATCCAAGGAAGTCTACGGCATTATGGTTTGGTAGCAATGCTAATTAAAACGTGGTACGAAATCAAATTAAGCTACAGATAGATAGCACACCGGTTCCTTTAGTAAACGGGGCGAGGAATCGTGGTCTCGTTATGGACAACTCTTTTAGGTATGGAGAACACTCGAAGCTTTGTAACAAAAGGGTTTATGCTAACTTGAGGATGTTGTATCCACATTGAGGTTGAAATTTCGTCTGGCCTCAGTGTTGGTATTGAAATCAAGCAAAATGCTCCCAATTGTACGCTGACGGAAGTCAATTTCAGGCATATGGCTATCGATGGTAGCAATATTAGGATAGTCCATCAGTTGCGGATTCAAATTGGATTTTGCTGCAAACATTCCAACAAAAAGGTGGAGCTTATCTTGTGGTGTAGTTGCCAGTATGCCATCATCTTTTGTTAGGAGAGAGAATGAACTGCAACTTCACTCTTATCGATAAGATCATATTCACTTCATTGGAATCATTGAATTTGAACAATAGCTTGTTGTTACTTATTTGGTTTACCGAGTTTCTCACAGAATCTGCAAAAATGTTGTCACGGAATGACAAACAATTTACAAAACGACGAAAATGATTGAAGAAAACATATGCAAACTGTAGCGCTGACACAAACCGGCGTGTGTAAGATGACTTTAACGTTCTTTATTACATGTATTTTGTCCCTATTAGTATCGCTGATTTAAGATGTCAATTTGGATCAATTATTCACAGATTAATGTCTTCGTCTCACTGTTACGAGATGTGCTCTCATCAAAGTTGAATAACCCAACTCAACGTAACAACGAATTCATCATGTTCAAGCTTTGAACGATAATTTGAACTGATAGACCAATGTAATTTGAAGTCACTATGTGCGTGAGTATCCAGTTTAATCCCAGATTATCAATCGATTAATGTAGGGAACATTAACGATAATGCGTTCAGTACGTATTAGCCAGGATAATATCTGGGAAAAAAGGCGTGATCAATTGATCACATGACTTCCCTCACTTCTGTTAGCAAAATAGCTCTCGGATACTCCTGCGAGTCTTACAGGTGAATGATTATAGGCAAACGATTCAGAATCCGCTAACGAAAGAAGTTGAATTATACTCTATGTTGCATTGAAATTTCATCCAGAGAGTGTACATAATGTATTTCACAACTATAGAGTCTGGCCACGACTGGTCGTTAAAGCGATTGAAGACCGACATAAAATTCATGTGACAATCGAGATGCGAGATAAATTCATACATTCATTTATTTCTAGTTGGCTTTTGCCAAATAACTTTTATAAATGTTAACTTCAGTGAAAAGAGATAAGATTCCAAGTATCTTCTATTATCAATACAGACAGACAGTCAATTGATTATTTATTTATAAAAGAAGATCAGTCATGAACGTGAATTGGATGATAAAACTGAATACATCAACACTCCCACTTGATCCATATTTATGAAAAACCCAACTTAAATGAAAAATCTTTGAATAAATGTAAAGTGTATGAGGAGAGGGAAACAGCTGTCTAAAACAATTAGTTTGTAGACAATTCTTGACTCCCGGATGGATTCCGCATCACAAAAGTACGACTTGATGCTGACGTTTCGCAAACCACTACAGGTGGCATCTTCAGAACAGGCTTGAAGCTTGAACTGAAACTCAGTACCACCCGTGATGGTTGGTGGAACTTCGGCATCAAATCTTGCTTTTGTGACAATGAATTTATCCTGTAGCCATGAATTTTCAAGATCAGCTATCCACGGACGCCTACTATTCAAGATATTAGTTTGTAATGTTACTGATCGATCTCATCATACATGAAAATCAATGTGTTCACACTCTGACTCACATACCGATACACACTTATCGATATTATCATATTCACTTCGTTGGAATCATTGAATTTGAGCAATAGTTTGTTGTTGAAATCGATTGCGATAAGCCATCCAAAAGAGTGGAAGACACAAAAGAAGTAATTGATGAGAAAGTAGAGCGGAATATATTAATATACGTACACAATGATAAAAAACTTCAACGTTTCTTTCACTCGAACTCATCGATTCGGTGAGGTTCATTTCAAACTTTTACCAATCAGAGGAAGATAAATCACTAAAGCCAGGTCTTTCAGAGAAAGTATGCGGGTGAAATGTTGTCATTCCTACCGTGAAGGTAAATAAAAATTTATCCACTTACAAAAAGTTATATTTCCGCTTACAAGATTGCAAACCGACATAAAGATTGAATTATTCACATTCCTGTTGAATTACCATATAAATATGTTGTCAGGAAGCGATGTTCAGTTGTATGTAAATTATAAATTAGAAAACTAAGCTACTCTATAAATACGTAGCAAAGCAAGTAAAATGTTAGATGCGAGAGCTTATTCGGATAGTACGACAATATTCGAATACATTTTTCTCATGCTAAAACCTTCCAGAATGCTTTATCATTCAAATCGAATCTTGCCAGTAAGCCCGCAATATGGAGGACAGGCGTTTATCCCTAATGTGAAATCGATAACTTTTTCAGCCGAAAATTATTGCCAAGTCATAACATAAGCTGTAAAAAATTATATGCCCTAATAATCGTTTGATTCTGTTATACACCGTCTTCCGAATCGATATAAATACAGTTTAAAATTCAACGGATTATGTGCTTATTATACTCTGAACATTACCTGCGTGTAAATGAGTCTCACGCATTTTTCCAGCATGATCCCGGAATAGGTAGTAGATTTTCAGATCCATCTTTCACAAAAGATAAACGCTTATAACGAGGAAATATAATAAAACGACGAAATACAGATTCACTAAATTCTTGGTTGGATTCTCACGAATCGATGAATTTTCATCATCTAACGAGTATTTGTCGTTAGGGTATGATACTCTAAGACTGCCAATTTTTGAAACTCGAGTCACTGAATCATTAGTATAAAGTATTTAAGAATCACGTCGTTCTACTTAATTATGTTACGTTATTTATCAAGTTATAGTTACCACACAAGTTAGGAGCTGGTATTTTAGTTGGCTATGTCTTCTTTTCATTTGAAAAATCAATTTCGGATCATGTTCTCTAAAACTTGTATTGCTATCACTTTTCACATTGAATACTTATATGATGTAAGTAAAAGGTCGTACAACAGGGTGATCCAAAGATAGTGCCCAAGGCCTGGTCGATGCCCATCACGGCATTCTACCTAAAATATACATTTAACATTATAAAACCGCATGTGGGAATTTACAAGAGTTCTAATTAAAAAAAATATTATAAGTTTGACCTAATGATTGAACGTCTGCTTTATGATTCACAGACTTGGAGTCACGTTTTATGTGAATCATCTCCAGAATAGATCTTCCATAATAATTGGTTTCTTCAGTTGAAATATTGACATTTTTTTAATTGAATTGATGGTTATAATCAAAACATTGCTTAGCAAGAGCGTTGGAAGTTCTTGTTTCTAGTACTATACTTATGGCCACTCTTTCAGGTCAGGTCTGACCAGGCCAAATAATCTCTTTGCACTGATTATGCACACTGTTAAACAGATGTGTTCAGAATTTTATGACTAGGATAAATAAGGTCTTCGTTGTAACATAACTACTGATTTATTGTATCCGCCTTCCACCATAAACACAATTTCAAACATTATGAAGAAATAAGTAGAAATATTCATTCAATAAGATTTGTATTAATTCGACTCATTGATTGTACACTGATTCTATGATTTTGGGACTTAGCATCACGTTTTATATGTGACTCTTTTCCAGGATAGATCTTTCATGATAATTGATTTCTTCAGCTGAAATATTGACATTTTGTGATCGAACTGCTAGTTATAATCAAAACAATGTTCAGCAAGCCCGGTAGAAATTTATGTTCTGTGAGATTGTTTATGTTGAGGTATTAAAGGTTTTTCAGGTTTAAAAAATATTCATCAATATAGTTAGTAGGTTTATGCGCAACATTTATATCACACTTTCCCACATTTCTTAATTTTATCTGAGATTTTGTTTATTCTTTTCTCGATGATGGGTTTGAATAATGTTTTTGGTAGCCATTTATTCCAGTGTATTACGAACAATTTTCAAATCTATGGGACGGTTTTCTGGTTGGGGCAATTGAACAGCGCGATCAGCGAGTGTCAAGAAAATAGGGGAAATAAATTTTGAGGGCAATTTTTGAGTGGCTGTAGCTCTCACAGGAGACATTTTTGGAACCGTATTGAAAAGAAACTTTAATGAATGATTCAAATTTTGTGGGAATGTCAATCATTTCCAAATGTTTATTGAAGGCATTAAATGGAGGCTTCGTTGTTTGGTATAGTCATTATTCGGAAAGTTGGTTCACTCGAACACCTGTTATCTATAAATAAATCTTTAGAGGTAGTATCAGATTAAGTTCAAACTTCAAATGGGGATTAATCTTGTTTGTTTGTTTCCAAATATTTGTAAAGCGTTGCGTGTTAACTAGTACCAGCTCTCCGTTCCCGTATATTACTCATTCTGAGAAGAACGTATTACAACTTCCACGGTGTTGATTGTTTCCTTTGAATGCTTCATACACTTCAAGGCACGTCGATTGCAGCATAGCTGCAATTTTCAACCTGTCAGCCCTCATACATTTTTTTCTGGGTCGCATTTAGAGTTATGTTTCAAATATTTGACAGTTGTAACATGTCTTCATGTGCAGTGCAAAGTTGTTGCAGTCGACAAGGTATTAATAAAAATAAATCAACTTGAATTACATTTTATAGGTGAGTGTTAACATAAAAGAAAATCGCATTGTATTATTTTGGTTAGAGAAAATTTTGAAAAATTAAATCTCATTAGTACGATTCGTCAGGATTTCAATAGATTACATAAAGAATGAAGATTTAAAAAAACTCCTGGAATCAGAAATGTATTCAGCAAGTATACAATATGTATTATCTTAAAGAATAGAAATGCCCTTTGAGCATGTTTCCAACCGCTTCAAGAAACGTCATTCAAATTTCAATCTAAATTAAAGTTTGCAAAAAGCTTCTGTCAGAATCTATGATGCGAACATTTTTGAGCACATCAATGCGCATATTCTCCTGAATTATCGGAGCTGTAACATTCTAATTGCAAATTGAAGGAATGTCATTTTTCGACGGTTATTCTCAATTAACAAGAAAACTGCTTAAGCGATTCTGATTCAGTTTGGGTGTGGTTATAGATCTTGACAGGCTTACGATTTCCTTTAGAACAAGAAACATCTTGACCATGCCAGCTACGATATCATATTAACCTCTTTGAAGCGGCTGTGAATTGGCTCATATTTATTTTAGAAATGCTCTATTTTTTTAAGCTACTCTTGTTATTAATACTCAACAGAAAACATCTGGCAACTCCTAGATGTTCTTCACTATCAGATATTTTAATTCTACATGAAAATCTAATTATTTATAATGATTTTGTTTTGAATATTAGGAATGACCTGTACTAAACCCTTATTACACCAGCCATTATTGAGTTACAAGTCAAAAGAATATTTGAGAGCAAGCGTGCAGATCTGCATCGTCTTCAGCTATTGGAGAAATTTATTTATACTTTCATTGGATAAAAAAGGTCTTATTGCTGCCACGCTCCAGTATTAAGCCGCTTTCCATCCTTGTATATTATATTGACAACAATAAATTTATCTTTATCGTTTTTATTTGTTCCATAACAAAGAAATTGCCAAAGGCAAATAATCCTTATAAATTGATAGGAAATTCTAAATTATTAATGGTAAAGTTACAAAGAATTTCTTACTTCTATTCAAATTCGTTCAATGTCAAACAGGATGAGGGCCGTGAGATGTAATGTCAGTTTTTTGCTGCCAAAATCCGACATGGACTTCTTTTGTTTCTCACAATTTGTTTAGTTCAAATAGGATTAAAGTATTTCGAAAGAGACGCCTTTCATTCGAAATGTTTTTCATTAATGGATGTACCGTCAGATTCATGTTTAAATTGCCATCCCTATTCGTATATTGTTTTTTATTAGCATCAAAAGAAACCCAATCATTGCGTTCGGTGTAACAGCTTCATTTCTTGATTATACGTCGACATCTTGCGTTCAAATTGAATCTGATGGAATCTCGCTCTCAAATTAGAACGACACATTTTAAGCGAAGTATTCGAATTCCTTCAGACTTATTCATTTGGGAAAATCTCCGCAATGTGATTTGAAATCTGATTTAGATTCTTGATCATAACAGTAGAGCATTTTTGTGTGGGAAACATTTTGTAACATGGCTCTCTTGATGAAACTTTATAGAACGTTACTTAAAGAATTTAAATTATTCCTTATCCTCAATCTATTTATTCATTGACAGTGTGGCCATTCAATTCAGAGAACCATGACACATTGGAGTTTGATCCCCAATCATTTATTAGTCAGAATAAATGTGAAAGATATCGTCACTGTCGACACTCACTCTATTATTTCACAAACACTCAAGATTCACTGAACGAGAATATTCAATTATATTTTTACCTAGCTGCGAGAGCATGTGAGCTTGCGGCTGAAGATTACACATATTGAGTACTTTAGGTAGCCTAAAATTACCTATTTTCCTTTTCTCTTGAAAAATACCAACTCTGTCTTCAACAAGTTAACGTTCAAAGAATGGTTTTTACACGAACGTTCGAATAATATTGGAACTCCATGCATTAGATAGTATAAAAGAGTCTCGAATCTCTCTAATAGCAAAATTCCACCTCATTATGACGGAGCAGGAGGTCGTTCACTATTATATACCCTGCTAGGATTGTAAGTAGCATTTCTTCATCCTCATTCATTACTCAGTAGTTTGTGAAGTGCTAACGTCGTGTATCGCAATTGACAATAACCTTGACATGACTGATTAATGAGTGCACAATTTATGGCAGTTTGAAACGACTTTTCTGCGTTACTTTATGGTGTGAATTACGTTATAATAGCGCCATTCGGAATTTAATAAATACCACTTAGTAATATATCAGCGTTCCAGTGTAATGTGCCCTTATCAAATACATCACCATTAGTGCATGGCCCCTTTTAGATGTACGCTGCGATATATCATTCTTTCCTACCGCGCACTGTCATTGAGAAATATGCTTTTAAAATTGTTAAACCCTCCAGAATTGACCCTATTAATTTTATTTATTCTGACTTTCCGATTCCATTGTTCTCCGTATGCATGCAATGAATAAGTGAATATGGTTATCAAGCTTTGAAAGCGTTTCTGTCAAAAATTACCAAGACACGTTGTTTATTTCTTCGTGGCGGTTGAATTTTCTGTAGACACGCTGTGTCGTAATTGAATAACATGAAAAACCTCTTATTGTCGAATCTATACTCTGATGTACACTTCGTTGGAGCTTTTTCGTCTGGATAAAATATGCATAACAGTCAGTCAATCCAGAAATATTGAAATGCTTGTCGAAAAATATTCGTTGGCGATGTTATTCTATGTGTAAATGTAAATATCAACATATTGAGAAATATCGGTCGATATTTTTCTAAGCGAACTTGGAATCTTCTTAAAATCATAATTGAATCAGTTCCCAAAAGATCGGTATAGATATGTTGACGACATTTTCACGATTGCAAGTAAAGATTTTGATTTGTGTATGACTTTTTGAAAACGCTTAATGGTCAATTTGATTCACTGAGATTCACTGTCAAAATAGAAACAGATAATCAGTTTCCTCTCATTGGTATTAACATTATTATAATCACTTTGAATTTCGACATATCGAAAAGCCACTCAAAAAAATAGGTATACCCCGATAGCCGAAAGGTCCTCAGTAATGTAATAGTATTTACAGTAGATAAGGATGATTATTTCTTATCAATAATATTGAGAAAAAACCGTGTCAATATCTCCCAAATAATATCTACGGATGGCACGAATTTGGGAAAAAAGAATTCTATTCTGTCCCGGATATCTCGATGTTACTTAATTATCATGCGACCATACAAAAGTTAACTATCATCCAATAATTATATTAAGAATATGATTTCGAAATGAAATTTTCACATCATACTTTGATCACTTACATCTATATTGAACATACAAAAAAGTTATGGATATGTTATTCACATCATCATAAACCAGAATATTCTCGATAGAACAAGATTTTGACATAGCATTCGCCAGAAACGATTCCCATGAAATGTATGTTTCATTATCATTATCATAGATGTTATGAATGCTGTACATACCACCTCAACACTATTAACGTTCGCCACATATTTATCTATGCTGGTTCATCTTATATAATATAGATTTCGCATAGAATTCCGAGTTTCTCGTACCCTTCTGCTTGGAAATAACATATACCTTGACTCATTACCGTTAGAAAATATATAGTATTGATAAGAAATATTCAACCTTATCAACTTGAGATGCTATTAAAGTACTGCAGACCTTTCGGCTACTAAGAGCCAACATCAGAGTAAACTAAATTATTAATCGAAATGTGCCTGTTTAAATATCATTTATGGATAATAATGTGAGCAATGGGTTACCCTCAGCTGGAGATAAATCGAGATTAATAAATTGCTTTTTTGTTCATACATTTCCATCCCTTCTAAATCACCTAGATATATAGACCAGGGTCGATAATTTTTGAAACCAAATAGTAATAATAGTAGGATGAAACCCATTGGAAAAGGAAGAGAATATAACAAAAATGAAAGTACAAATAATTTTCGGGCGATCTTATTAGAAAAAAAAGTCTGTATTCTAAAATTGCAGTTTCTTGGAAAGAAATTTCTAACATTAACTATGAAGTTCATCAAGGTATTAATCCTATAGGCTATTAATTATAAATGCAGATGGATTTGACGAAACGTTCTAAATTTCAATCAATTTTCTCGTTTCAGTTATATTTTCTTTTACGGAAACAATAGTATATACACATACATCATGACAGTGTACCTACTCCTTACACTGAAGCTATGTATATCATATTATGATTAATTTGTCAACATATTTCTAGTGATGTGTTGGAAAGCAGCAATTTGAGTTAGTAAATTATGGTGGCCTGAAGATAGAGTCCTACTTTTTATTTCTGATAGTCTGATACCCTGATATCGATTGATATTATAACTTGTTGTTTGTTATGTTTCATGATTAAATCATATTAAGCGAAAGTATTACCAATTTACGAATAGCGTGAGTTCGTGATCGATTATCATAGTTGTGATATCATCATTTCACCTATTGTGGTCGTGATAACATCTAATAAATTATCCTCATTGAACCTATTACTAAAGCTAACCGTGCAGAAATTTAGTTCTATAATTAAATTTCATGGTACTAACAATATTTGTGCACTAATCCATTTATATTCTCATTCGAAAATTAGAGATAGTGTCTAGATAGTGAAGTCAAATGGCTATAAAGATATACCAAATCTCTAAATACCTGGAAAATGTGTCGGTTTTAATGGGACGAAGTGTATTCTCTCCAAAACTTTCTCAGAAACAAAGTCGAACACAGAAATAATAGCGCAATTTTTTTATATTGCTCATAAACAATAAATTAACAATTTAATTAGTTCATTCATGAGAAAGACTATTTTTGGTCAGTGAACATATGATAATAGTTGAAGTAGTTGAATTACCTTCATTTGTTATGAACAATTTATTTATAAACAATTAGACGAATTCGACTGAAACTCCGAGTTTGGGGTCGTTTTCGGCCAATTTTGGCCTTCTGAGTTTGATTTTATGGTCAATATCGGCGAATGTATATCCAAATGTCTGTTAATTTGTTATAAACATATTATACTTATCGAAAAATATACGAATTTTACCAACATGTCAAGTTTGAGGTCATTTTCGGTTTACTTTTGTCTTTTAACTACGATATCATTGTTATTATGGTCGTTAAATTCATAAATAAATTATTAATTGTTACAAACAAATTATTTATCAATCAAAACGCGAATTGTGCCAAAATTCCAAGTGTTACGGACTTTATGTACATATACAGTGATTTTGTAAAGTATTGAACAAATTCATTTGTAGCCAAACTATCCATTTCTGGAGAATCTCCTAAGACAGGTCGATGTTTAATGTCAATTTGCCACATTTATGATAGAAAATTGAATATACAGGGAGATCCATGTTTGAGTAACGTCGACAATTTTTTCAAATGTAACACCCTATATAGTATTCAATGCTTGGAATCTCCATGGAAAGATGAAATCAAAAATATATCACACATGGGGTTTGTATACAGTGCGTCCGGTAAATGCAGTGCTCTCGTAAAGTAGTGAATAAAGTCGTAAAAAATTGAAAAGTTCATGTAAAGAACGCTCGAAGCCGCCGCATTTTATTTTCATTTGGACATTCATTCAGAATGATTCGTTTAGGATAAATGACGTCATCGTCATTTTTTTACGGCAATCATATTTTCCATGAGAGAATGTGAAGGGAACCTTTTTTACATACTCTAAGGCAACTTGAGTATGAGTCGAATGAAAATAAAATAGGGTATACTACACACAGAGTGTCCTCGAACTGCGTGGCCAAAATAGAACCGAAGATTCTTTGATTCGAAAAAAAGTTGATGAGCCTTTTTACTTTTGCCTCAAGTGTCTTGTTTACCCGGTAGAGGGCTTCAAAATTGCAAAAATAATTTTGTTTTTTTGGTATAACTTGAGAACGTGATGAAGAACTTTTACAATATTTAGCAGGTGAGTTACTGTAGATAATGGACATTTTTGAGAGTGAAGCACAGAGCCTTAGAGACCATAGAAATGGCTCAAACTTGAGGATGTAACGAGAAAAGTGTCCAGAACTTTTTTGTGGTCAATGTAATTCACTCGATATTTTTTATGTAGATAGCTTATCTAATTTGAAAACTTTTGTTACTCTTAAAAAATTTTGATAAAATCAACGGATTAGCTTGAAAAAATTAATTTTCGAGTCTCTGCAATTTTGGCTTACTAATTTTACTTGATTAAAATACCTTAGTTGCCTTTGCTTTTCAAATGTCATTTTGGCATTTGAAGAATTTATTCTCAAAACTGTCAGTTTTTACTTTGCTTTCCGTAAAAAACTCTATAAAATTAACACTAACACTGAAATGGTTGATATGTTATTGATTTATGGACTTTGTCGTTGCAATGGCCAGAGAAGGGAAAGATATCCGCATCGCAGAATTCCAAATCGGCAAACCATCGCGAAACTGGCAAATTTGGAGCAAATCGCAGAGAAACTGGACGCAGACGGACAAGAAGGAAGTTAGAGCTCGAAGAAGCGATACTGGAAGCGGTTGAAACTGAACCTGGGATAAGCACACTACGTTTGGGACTTCGTATTGGAGCCTCAAAATCATTAGTTCATAATGAACTGATAGAAGAACTGTTGTATCCCTATCATATTAAGACAGTTCAAGACTTATTGCCCATGGATCCAGGTCATCGGCTAGATTTCTGTCGGCTTATTGTCCAAAGACAAAACGCAAACCCCAATTTTTGTAGAAGAATTCTGTTCACGGACGAAGATACTTTCACGAGATGTGGTCTTTTTAACCTCCATGATGAACTTTTCTATGCTGATAAAAATCCTCATGAAACGGAAGTTACATATTTTCAGAATCAAACTGAAATAAATGTTTGGGTTGGAATAGTGGATAACTTTATTATTGGCCCTACCGTTATACCCGATCGATTGAACGGGGAGAACTACTTGAACTTTTTGGAACAAAGGCTACTTGAACTGTTGGAAGACTTGCCCTCACACATTCGTCGTGGCCTGGTTTATCCATGATGGTGCACCTCCTCATTTCACATTAGCTGTGACGCGACATTTGAATGTGGAATATCCAGATCGCTGGATAGGTAGAGGACACGATGCACCAGTGAACTGGCCGGCCCGCTCCCCTGATTTGACGCCCTGCGACTTCTTTCTATGGGGCGCTTTGAAGTCGAAAGTTTATGCAGCTCTAGTAAACACACGAGAGGAATTGTTGCTACGAATTAATCATGAAGCGGATTTATTGAAGAATGATCCTGAAGTACTAGCCAGAGTTCAATCCAATTTCTTGAAACGAATTAACTTGTGTATTCAGGAAAATGGGCAACATTTCGAACAATTGATGCCTTAGCGATTTCCCAAAAAGTATTGTTGTTTCTTCTAATTTAGCATTTGTTTTTCCTAAATAATCACATCGTTTCCCCATTTCTATTGTTTTTATTATTCGTGTTTTACCGAGATATTAACCATTTCAGTGTTAGTGAAATTTTGAGCCATAATTTTATAAAATTTTCGCGGAAAGCAAAGTGAAAACTGACAGTTTTGAGAATAAATTCTCCAAATGCCAAAATGACATTAGAAAAGCAAAGGCAACTAAGGTATTTTAATCAAGTAAAATTAGTAAGCCAAAATTGCAGAGACTCGAAAATTATTTTTTTCAAGCTAATCCGTTGATTTTATCAAAATTTTCTAGGAGTAAGAAAAGTTTTCAAATTAGATAAGCTATCTACGTAAAAAATATAGAGTGTATTACATCGACCACAAAAAAGTTCTGGACACTTTTCCCGTTACATCCTCAAGTTTGAGCCATTTCTATGGTCTCTAAGGCTCTATGCTCCACTCTCAAAAACGGCTATTATTGACAGTAACTCACCTGCCAAATATTGTAAAAGTCCTTCATCATGTTCTCAAGTTATACCGAAAAAACAAAATTATTTTTGCAACTTTGAAGCCCTCTACCGGCTAAACAAGACACTTGAGGCTAAAGTGAAAAGGCTCATCAAATTTTTTCCGAATCAAAGAATCTTCGGTTTTGTTTTAGCCACGCAGTTCGAGGACACCCTGTATATACGTGCATGTAGTTACGCTCAAATATATTTATGCCGTTTTTGGAGTGTGAAATATATTTGAATCAAATATTTGAGTTACATCAAGTCAAAGTACATGAAGAAACCTACAATTGGTTTTTTATATCTTGTCCCTACGACCCTTAGGGCAAATTCGGCCATTTGAAAATTTTTGAAAATTGGACTAAAAATAGAATTAAGGTAGAACGATTCCATATTTTCACATGAAATTTGGCATGTGGTTTGTGGTCATCATGAACTACTTTCACCACTGTTTTTGTTTCAAAAAAATGTATGTATATACATCTCTATTCCAGGAGGGGATGATCCTATCATCACGAAATTTCAAATGGAGGTTTCTCAAACATCGACAATAAAATGATTCCAATTTGGTACCTTAGCTAGTACCATAAGTGATCGAAAAAAATGAAAGTGAGAAAGTGACCCATAAAAAGATCAAAATGTCAATTTTTTGGATTTAAGACATCGTTCCGTTCGAGCCAGGCCATGAAGATTCGAGGGCATCGTCATTAACATCAAAACCAACCTTTTTTCCACGTCGCTAAGGCCACCTGAAAATTTTCGCAAACTCATCTTTTTTGCTAGGTTCTATCATTCCTGACCTAATAAACTGAACTAGAGACATAATTCTGTTATATGTTAAATTCTGTGAATCCTATTACTGGCTATAGGCCAAAACAAATTTCAACTGCGGAATCGGGATAGATTACAAAAGTTTCATCCAGTATGAAATCAACATACTTCCACCATATGTTCCTACGATCACAAAGGGATCAACTAATGCTGCTAGAATTTTGAGAAAGTGGGCAATGTTAGAAGAGTGAAGATTCTACAAACAATGTCGATTATGAGAGCGGAACTTACAGAAAAACAGAGATAATGGAAATCAGTGCGGTTACATTCTACGAAAACGTAGGAAATATCTTCTCACTCAAACTTTTACAGGAGTTGATTTATAAAGTTGAATAAAGTTCGTAAACGATTTATAATAAATAATTTCTGGAAGAACGCTTCGCACTGCAATCAATATTTTGTACATTTAGAAGTTATACAGTCGCTATAAGCAGCATCAGATATGAGATTATCAACTTTGCCTAGAATATAGATCTTACTAGCACAACAAAGTAAGTTTTAATTGGATCAGTACGTTAGAATAATATATGAAGTTCAGAAAACGTCTCACAATTCCACAGAAGTTACTATAAGTAATTACAAGTTATTCCTCATATAGTCAATACCGATGATAAAGGAGTTTACTAAAATGCATATTAGTGAGTTTGCTATTACGGGTAGTGGGAATTTCAAAGTAGGTCGGCACTTCATTTAGTTTAATTTAGTTTAATGAAATGTTCACCATTGGAAGTAGCTAAATGAATATTACATGTAATTTTAATATTCGATACACTCCATTTTATGAGTAGTTATCAATCAATGAATCAAACTGTGAGCGGACAAGTCCTGAGCAATTGGACCGCTTGATTGGGTTCATTGTGCGCCCTTGATACAAGACTCAATCCAGCAGACCTGAGGCAACGCCGAAGGCTAGAATTCTACGTGGACTGATATTTCTTATGGCCTCAGGTGACATGTATGCGGTTCCGAGGTGTTGTAGACTAAGAGAAGCTAGTGTCGAACATTCTACAAGAATATGAGAGGCAGTTTCGTCAGCCTCTCCGCATCTACTGTAACGAAGCTCAAAATAACTTGATGAAAAACACGTATATTGGTCATAAATCTTAGATTTCGTTTATATTAGTATATATATTTCATAATTCCGAATGATTGTATCGTTGTATAGATATCCGTATAAGGATTGGATTTGCATTCATTCCAATTCATAAGCCGCGTATATTTGAGTTCATTCATAACAGTGCATATTCAATATCAACATAAGATAACGAAACAAATGTAAGATGAAAACCACGGCACAGATTTAAGGAACTGGTGGAGCATCATTCGCGTGAAATGAGCGAGAAAGGGGTTGGCTAGAGCTGGTGTAAGTGACTCGATTGGTATAAGAAAACGACGCGCAAGTTAAATATAGTCAGTCAGTTAGACAGCTGGAGATAGTCGGTCAGTTGGACAGCTAGAATCAGTCGTTTAGACAGCTTGAATAGTAGTCACTCATACAGCTTGAGGCATAGTCAGTCAGTTGGACAGCTTGAGTAAAAATAGGTCAGGGAGACAGCCTGTGGGAATGAGCCAGTCAAACAGCGAAAGTGTATCTTCCGAAGTGGGTGTAAGCAATCATTTGTGCTCCCAAAAGTAAGTGTTCCTTCAGTTACCATTGAAATATTGAGTAATTTTGCTAATAATTAGTGCATGAATAGCCGTTTTCAATAATACTCACAAGAGTATTTCTTTTCCAGGCTATAATAAGGAAATAGCCTGCTTGAACCGCTTTTTTCATAGCATTATTGTTTTTGAGCTCCCTTGTAATTCCCCCGGGTCAGGATAAATTATTATTACATAGATAAAAGAGGGGCCAGATTGAACGGTCATCAAGACCATCTTGCTGGTATCCCCCTACAACGGGGGTATACAAATCTTGCGGAAGCATCTGAGAGATAAACATGCCTCAGCTTATAGAAACATTGACGGCAGCCGAACTGCTAAAGCGCCGCTTGGCGATGAGGTGAGCCTAAGGCCAAGCTAGACACTTTCGCAAAATAGACAAAGCGGAAGTCTGATGAAATGTAAACATACAGCAGGAAGAAGTGACACTCCCTTCTGTATGAGATGCTAGGGAAACAAAGTGGATCATCAACCCACCCCCATTCGAAGCAGCTTTACCTTGCTAGGTTTGGGGATCATCATGGCCAATGACAAAGAATTTAAGCGTGAAATAGATCTTAGGTTTCTATCGAGCAGCGTGGTATCCAAATACCCCATGAAAAACGTAGCAGGATAGTGTACAACGGTCTTTGTCTAAGTCCTACTTATGATCTTGCTTTGGCGAATTTGAGCCGTACTCGTTTCATGCTGAGGCTTTATTAAAAGCTCTTTCACTTATTATTCTTGTTTACTTCTTCTTTATTGTACGGAACTTCCTATTGAGCCCGCTATCATCTCAACCAATGCAATTATCAATTGTCTAGAATCATTTAGTTTCATAATTTTCGAGTTAGATGATCATTTGAACTCATTGTCTAGCATGGATGAAGTTCCTTACCACTCCTTTACACCAAACTACGAACGAAATTTTGAACTATAGGTGGCATTCGAACACACTTGCCTGGATGTCTAGTCTAGTGTGTTGAATAGTTGCATCTCCTTGGTATCGTCAAACTACAAATGAAAGCAAGAAGCAAGAAGAACCATTTATATGAATTGCCAAGCATCAAAAGATCACTGGGAAACATTTGGTATACCTATTACCAATTTGTTGATATATTTTCTTGGTAATTTCAATTTAAAAATAAAGAACCGGGATGCTATCATTAATGGGTTGGTTAGAGTAATTACCAATCATAGTAATACTCATATCAAGATGGGACCAATGTTGTGCAATGGAACTATACATCCAGGAATGTGGATTCGAATCCCAATTTTGAAAATTAAATGATCTCTTTTCCTTGATCTTATAAAAAACCTGGTTTCTCCGAACGACTACAAATAGGAAAACTCGCAATTCCATGAATCACTCGTGTAACCACAATTAAATCGTCTGATTAAGTATTTGACAGATCGAGGAAATAAATCATTTACGGAGTAATATCCATCGCAGCACATATGCTTGAGGAAATCCAAAAAGAAAAGATTACGAAATATTGAACCGTTAATATCATTTGTCAAATGCAATCATTATCGAATCAGTGGATGTGAAACGTAAACGATGCACCTCGCCTTTGCCGTCTAGTAAACCGCAATCAAACCTTCAGCGAAACCGTAAATACATCACTCAGCGAGTCCTTCCTTACCGTAATCTTTCCCTTCCAAGCTTCTCGTTCGACGTTTTTCCGAAATCGATGTACTGTCACTTTCATAACGTTGTGAGCTTTATATGGGTAAAGTGTGTCTGCGGGTAAAACTTCGAACTCTCGATATTCCGGAACGATTCTCTATTTCGGTACTCGACAAATTTATACTGTCCTTTTATTTCATGTTGTGAAGTTCGGTATGGAGGGTAAAGCCAATCACGCTCAACAACTTTCAAATCATATACCGATATAAAAGCTTCGCTTGGATAATTATAAATTGGAATTTGAAAGTATACAAAGGTCAAGTAAATTATGAAATTCTATCAATATTCTTCAACTATATCTTATAAGCCAATTTAATGATAGAATTTGTTAATATAAAATTTTACTTGATAAAAATGCAAATTACCCAGGAATAAGAACTCAATTTGCTAAGTTTCTAGCGATTTTTATTCGTATTCGTGATATCATCCTTGCTAGGTTTCACCAGTACTCTAGACCCTCTTTGTCGATTCTTTATCGCACTTATTAACATTCAATACCTCGGTCTATGTGACTCAAGCTGTAAGTAATTTGTGGCGTGCAGACAAGTTGTTAAGTTATTTAATTTCCAGAAAAAGTTTATGCTCGAGCTGGATTCGAACCTGCGACCTCTAAGTTGCCGGTCAGTGCTCTACCAACTAAGCTACCGAGGTCAATGTAAACGTTACACCTACAAACTCCGGCCTTTACAAGGGGTTGGGTGAGTTAGTAGGTTTGTGGAGAAGAACTCATTCATAACAGTGGTCATCAACGTCCTAATCACCATTTCTAGGTATTTTGGCTCTTTGATACCACTAAAAATAAAATGAGTTTTCCCTTTTTGAAGTTTCGACATTTTATTTATATTTTTATCAAAAATTGTTAGGTTAATTAGTGTTTCCATTCAATTTAGATAAGAATAGATGACTTTGATTGATGAAACGCGTCTGCAGCTAAGTTGTATTTTTTAATATCCAATTAAAACTGTAGAAAATATTAGATCGGTTGTGTGTGAAAGAGTAACGTATGGCTAATTATCAAATTGATTTACTTGAAAAGGATTGAATCTAGCTAATTGAATACCTAAGATACTATTCTATGATGTCATGATTGTAACAATGTCATATAATACACTATTTTTTCAGGTTGAATCAAATAAACAACAAAAAGTGGTAATTCAAGATATCTGACTTAAGGTTAAGTTTGAATCAGATTATTTGAAAAGTTTTGAAAGATTAGAATCAATTTTATTATTAACACAATTAATTCTTTTAATTTGGATACTTTCTAATGTCAGTAATTAATAGTTTGTCATTATTTTTTCCAAAACTCAAAATTTTTGTATTGTTGTAGTCAAATGAATGGTTTGACTCTGGGAGATCTTGAGTCTCCCAGTCACATCAAGACTAGTCAAAGAGTGCAGATAATCACCGGCTGAACTAGCTAGGACAAACAAAGTTCAATCGATTTTATAGGTCTAAAGACACAGTCGAGTTGAGGACAATATTTTATGACCAAGGTCTGGCCAGGCGGTGGTCGTCAAGTGTCCCTATCGGGCAAAAGCCAATGGTTGCTCCCTCAAACAGCGTTGAAGGTATCGTATTCCGAAGCCAGGTGAACAAACAGCGATCTGGCTTGTGGCGGAATTCTTCGAGCATGAGGCAAGCCAAGTTTTCCATTGTGAAGCCTGCGCCTACGCTTTTAAGGAAACTCATTCCTCTTAACACAAGAGACTTTAGAGAGATGACTGAAACCCTCATGGTCGCTGTCACCCTAACACCTACATATTATGGATATCGTAGACGACCCTATATGCAGAAAATGTAGAAAGTGCCTCTCACATCCTGTTGGAGTAAGCTTCATCACCGTTACTTCGGGGAAGTAAAGCTGCTATAGAAACCAGAGTCAGCAATATTCTGGATTTCTAGTGGGCCACAAAACGAGTAGAATCGGCTACTGATCATGAGGTGCAACATGTGGCCAAACTGACAGTTTACGTGCATCTCGCCGTTAAGCACGACCTACAATTTTTCTTCTATACATTGACTATACGAGAAGAAAACCTATATTGTTTGAAGAACATCGTGTGAGCCAGCAGTGGAATATTGGTAGAGGAGATGAGCATTCAAATATTTCGAAGGTTTGGAGGTTATAGGCATAAGGAAAGACCTCTCTAGGCAAAGAATTCCACAACTCTGCCGTCCGATGAAAAATGAAGTCTGTTAGGAAAAAGGTGGGCAGGTATCTAGCTTTAAAATGTAGGTTGACTAGCCTACTTGGAACGCGACAAGCCTTCTACAAGCATCAAAGCTTTCTACATTATTTATAAAGTAATGAGTGACTGGTGATTGCTGCTAGATAAATTCACTAACGTGTCATCAAACCTGTAATATTCAACATTAGTGTTACTGATCTTCCAATTAGTAAATAACAGTAGAATGTAATAACGTGAGCGCACGAGAAACCGCTGATTATTCTGAGTGGACGTACAGTCTCATTCATAAATGCTCATTTCAATTTCCTCTCGAACATATACTATTAGAGCGTTTAGCAGAACCAGATGGAGCATCCAATCAAATTATAGGTTCTGCTTCGAACCCATAATGACACTTCACGTTCTCGATCACAAAGGATTCGATATTCAATGACCCAATTGGATTCATTGAATATGAGTACCGACGTATTATTATGCATAGACTTTCTAGAAATATTTTGGTACATAGCAAATGTTCCGGTTGGTTTCATTCTCATCCTTTCAGTTTCAATATTAGGATATTGTTCTGGGATGACACAATGTCCGCACGTCGCCCACGTCCATCGATGTGAATACAGACCATTAGAAGCAAGAACAGTTACTTCAGACACATTATTTGTGACCTAATTTACTTGGATTTCACAGATCTGGCAAATATGCGACCTTTGAATAATCCTTATGTAACTATCACACAGGATAATATCTCGGATAATATTGTGTTACGGGGGTTGGTCAATAAGTCCTCAAACAATCTGAGAGATGACGCTCGTTGTATAGAAGAAATTTGTTATCAATGAGTACCATGATTCAATAGACTGCTGTAAAATTTTCAGCAATATCCATTGCTTGGTTTCAATTTTAACATCGTTTGAAGCAAACAAATTATATTATTCTCCCATAATGCATATACGTAGGCGACTTCTGTAACATGGCTTTCTGTCTTTATGTATTTGAACAATTCTAATTAATGCATTTATATTATTCCTATTCCTTGATTTATTTACAGTGTGGTGATTCAGCTTAGAAAACTCATAATACGTGGGAGTTTGATCCAATCATTGATTAGCCAGAACAAACGTGAAAAATATCATTGACACTTTTCATTTCACAGGACACTTATGCATAAGCGCTAATAAAATACTCTGAAGAAACTACGGAGTTAAATTAATTGTAAATGACAAAGTTCCATGTGATTTCTCAAGATAATAATTCAAGTTCAAAAATATAACTGACTTTTGTGCAATAAGTTTGATTTTTTTCTAAGCTTGGATAATATGTTCAGGAGTAGTAACTTCAACTCAGGGAAAGAGATGCTTGCCCCCGTTTAATGACCTGGATATAGAAGAACTATTGTATTTTTGTTGAAGGGGACCTCAATTTTATGATCTTAGGTATGAATGAATATCATATCAAGTTAATATTCTAACTACATGTTTGATGAGAAGCAACCGCGTCCTGCACGTCTTATGTTATAGTTACGTGAGTGAATTGTAGCTTCAAAGGAAATGACATAGTAAACCTTTGTTCAAACCATAACAAGCGATCAACCTGCCGTTACAAATTGAATCATGAAATATATCTTAATTAACAGTATTCTGAAAAGCACTTGCTTCCTTTTTCTTTAGTCTTCTGCTGAATACGTAATTTATAACTTACTATTGAAACTGTGAGGAACCTATTCGACTATGTTGATATTTTACAAATTATAATCCTTGACAAGGATTCAGAAACTACGCATCTTGCTTCCGTCTCACAGATATAAAGAACAAACTGTATCAATTTATGACGGGACGGTCGTACTAAGAAATGAACTCATATACCGTAATAAAAGGTAAAAAAGAACATCCTATTTATATTTTCGTTCATGGGTGTTCTTGAAACGAGCTTGAGTTTTAGCAACTTGTCTGATATCTGAATGAATTCTAATTGATAATTAATAAAGCAGCTTTGCTACACTTCCCAACTGTGACCATACAGCAAAGCAAAGCAGGAAAAACGGAGTTGAGTTGGATGAAGTTGGCAGATCAGCGCTAACGCTTAAGAATGTTTTGGGAGAATGAGTTCAAGCGGGTCGTACATTCACTAATGCATGAGAAACATCAATCGTAACGTTCACTTGAGGAATGATGGACAAAATCCAGGATATGGTCTTGTGTCATCGAAGAATCAAAAGTACGCAGAGCTTGTTGAAGCCACAGGCATATAACATGACTCAGTATTAACAATTTTGCGCAAACAATTTGGTATGAAGAAGATATGGTCAAGATGGGTGCTGCATTTGCGAATAGTGAAAGGATTTGAACAAAGTTGCTCAAAGTTGATACCTGTTTCGACTTCACTGTGAGTTGTTAGAACACCGCGGGAACCCTTGTTCCCATTTTTCACTCATATGAAGGCATTATGAGTGAATAATACCATTCGTCATTGGTATTATGGTATCTAACTGAATATACCTAGCATTAGGCTTGAGAAAAGATGGAAGCGGGTTTCCGCGGTGTTCTAACAAATCACATGCCTAACTCCCCGAATGCTGAAATACCGATGGACACATATGAGTATCTTGAATATGCTGATCCAGACTTAATGATAATCTCTTGATAACAGACGCTCACTCCTCAAAAACACTTATATCCTAAAAACTAATATGCGGGAATTGAGAAGAATTGGCAGAAGCAAAAAACTGCAAACCCACATGTTTTAGGTAACTGACTCAAACTTCATCCAATCCGCTTCTGAAGTATATTCAAAGCAACAAGTTTTCTTTTGAAAACCTAGATTCAGATTCACACAAAAATAGGTGTGTTTGGCGACGTCAAGATGGAGTGTATATGATTACAATAAGATATTTCGTTGGATAGTGTTTGGAAGGTAACAGT
The DNA here is from genome assembly GCA_958510875.1 of Endomychus coccineus. Taxonomy (NCBI): domain Eukaryota; kingdom Metazoa; phylum Arthropoda; class Insecta; order Coleoptera; family Endomychidae; genus Endomychus; species Endomychus coccineus. The sequence goes on from OY294068.1 coordinate 18,183,396, forward strand.
ATGAACAGAAACATGAGGAATACTTACATCCCTGTCAGACCATATTTTTATAACCACTAATGTGATTAAATATTGAATTGAGTTGTCCATTATCATTTTCATTGTTATTAATGTGGTTATTACAAGAATTGTATGCCAAAGAAACACATTACTATAATAGATATGTTGCAAAGATAATCAACAGTTTACATGACGGTAATTTGATAAATGATAGGAACGGAACTAACATGCAACGACATAACGTGAATGATGATTCGTTCAAATGTAAAACACAACATAAATAAATTAATATTCAGTTTCATTGCGAATACGATGAAATGTCCATTTAATTATCATAATCAACATAACATATGCTAGGAATTGAATTCCTCATTTTGCAAGACGATACACAAATAATAATATTGTTCTGAATTAGTGATGGGAAATCGATTATTAATAATCAACGTATTTCAATAATCTACTAAGTTAGTAGTTATACATTGCTTATTAAAAGTTTGGAATTTGGATAACTATATTATTCCATATTCATGTTTTAGTAGTAGCATAATATAAAATTTCTCTAAATTTTCTAGCACTATTTCTTCAACACATTCATTGGCTTCATATGTGGCACACAATGAATCGGTGTCCGGTAAATTCTTCGAAGTATCATTTCTTCGAAAATCAGTTCTTCGAAAATCATTTCTTCGAATCACCCTTTCTTCGAAAAACTATTTTTCGAATGACAGTTCTTTGAAAATAAAATTCTTCAAAAAATAATGTTGAATCGGAAAAAGGTAGGCAGGATACGGCTATAAAATATAAATTATATAAAAAATTCTCGGGAATTAGGTCACATTAACACTCTGTTATAAATGTTCGTCTTTACGTACGTTTCGATCTCACGACCATCATCAGAAGACTTATTTTGTTAAAAAGGGGGTTAACTAAAACTAATTAGCACAAGCGTCCATATCGCACAATCTTCAATCAAAAAGCTCACGCCGTCGAAACGAACAGAACCACGAATAATCGAAAATTGTATCGTTAGTATTAAAGTATAGATTTTTTTGTAACAAGAAAAATCTATACTTTAATACTAACGATACAATTTTCGATTATTCGTGGTTCTGTTCGTTTCGACGGCGTGAGCTTTTTGATTGAAGATTGTGCGATATGGACGCTTGTGCTAATTAGTTTTAGTTAACCCCCTTTTTAACAAAATAAGTCTTCTGATGATGGTCGTGAGACCGAAACGTACGTAAAGACGAACATTTATAACAGAGTGTTAATGTGACCTAATTCCCGAGAATTTTTTATATAATTCATACTGGGTCAAGAATCTTATTATATTATAAAATATAAATGGATGAAACAACACGGGAAAAATGAAAACAAGAGTCTTTTATTGGAAACAACTATGACTTATTAAATGATTTCGTGTGTGATACCTCTAATATATTCTAATATATAAGTGGGGTCAAACTGTTCAGCTAATCGTTGGACTCTTTCCTCAGTGTCTCGGTATTTTCTTTTTGCGGATAGTGATGGTACGCTTGATATATATTGTATTTTCTCTTCATTTATTTCTCTTTACATTGCCTCAATGAAATTCCAAATGTTGGGGCTACTGGCAGAAAATTGAGCATCGAAATTTGTATGCCAACCTTCCCCAACATTATTTGTTTTGCCCAATCCACTGAGAACCTGTATCATAACAATTGCACATAGTGTGTATAAGTAGTGGATTTCGCCAACGTTGCTGTCTCATGGGTCGCGTTATCCAGGTATCCTCAAAAAAGTCAATGACGTACTGGGCTTCAGCAGGTAAAGTGTCACTATTCACCAGCAATTTCTTCTAGATATTGTTACGGGACAAAAGCTAAAGCGTTTAAAAATCTAACTTTTAGAGCAAAGTCTGCATCTGTGTCGTACTTTTTCTTAAGATCCTTTTGCTGTAGTTTTTTTCCGTAGAGACACTGGCAAGAATGGACGAAGCACCCACGAACACGATTTTCCGGAAGGTTTGTAGTCTATGCCTTGAACGTTGCTCTTTCTGAGTCAATCATTATGCTGGAGGTTCTGGCGTTCGGACATCATTATACATTGTATAACTCTTGGGTCTTATCCGGCAATAGTGCATAGAATTGCAGGGAGATTGAGATGCTTTCTTTCAATTCATAAATTGTATATAATTTTGCGAACACATGCTTTCGAAGGTTCCATTCATAAGCCTGTTGATATAAATTATTTGACCATACATTAATTTTTAAAACACTTTACACTTGGAATGTTGGTGCAATCCGTATAGTTATTATTGAATAATTTATTTATAACAATTCTTAAGGACTATAATAATAACAATGAAATCCTACACAAGAAGCCAAAATTAGCTGAAAACGACTATTAACTCGACATTTTGGTATAATTAATAATAAATAATTCATTTATAACATTTCAAACATTCATGTATTTATTTAAAGACCATAATAACAATAAAATCGTACTCAGAAGGCGAAAATTAGCTGAAAACGACTATAAAGTCGACGTTTGTGACAAATTCGAATATTTATTGATAAATGTAATTTGTTTATGATAAATTAACGAATTAACGGGTATACGTTCGACGATATTGACGACAAAATCGAACTCAGAAGGCCAAAATTATTCGGAAACGCTCCTAAACTCGTACTTTTGGTTGAATTCGTCTATTTGTTGATAAATAAATTGTTTATAACAAATGAAGTTAATTCAACTATTTTCATATGTTCACTGACCAAAAACAGACTTTACCCGGTCATTTTTCATGAATTTTTATGTAATCTCAAATACTCTAATTAAATTGTTAATTTATTGTTTATAAACAATGCAAAATTTCTGCGCAACGAGGTAGACTTTGTTTCTGACAAAGTTCCGAAGAAAATGCACTTTGTCTCATCAAAATCGGTCCATTTTCCAAGAATTTCGACCTCAAATACCCATTTGACTGCACTAATAGCGTTAGTTACCAGTTCGATAGAATTGAGTACAGAGGATAGAGTGATGGTTGAGGTATCGTTTGGAAGGTGCTAGTCTGTGGATGAGCCAAACTTCAACAATTGTAAAAGTTATGTGATTTGGCTGAGATGAGTCACTGAAAATTAGAGAATAGCGCGCCACTATCAATACACTAAGATGCATGTCGAATAGTAGACTGCCAGGTCGCCGTAACTGTCACTGGGACGGTTAGTAGGCCGAGTCGGTCAGGGTACACCTAATTCTCACATGAAGAATGCATTATCTCCGCTCAGAAAAGAAGGTCAGCAGGTGTAAGCATGGCTAATGCGAGTTATTCCGTGAAGTTTGCAGGATAATTCAATCACATGCGAAGACCGGATGTCCTAAATAGGCTCTTCAAATCCACAGCTACCGAACCACTATAAATACATAGATGCTTTATATGAAATGTGGCCGTAATATAGATCCTTTGATCTATGTATTATGGAAAGCTTTACCACTATCTTCTAACAAAATACAATTTGAATATAAATTACATTAGCATAGATCTTGTAAGAGAGCCCTCCTTTATATTTGCAACTGAATCGTAAGATGTTCTTATAACATTACATAATATCGACAAGCACCATATAATAAGAAAATTCCTGAGAGAAGGCGCAACTTATTAGCCCGACGTATAACAGTAACAAGTTAATATTGGACGCGCTCATATTGAATTATACAGGAATGGCTATTCTCCAGGGAATGTAATAAATCGTAAGTTTAGAACATTCTCAATTTCATTAAGTGTTACGTGTTTACTTGCAGACTATTTATTTATCATACATACTATTCTGGTTCTTTATATGACCGAAAATAAAATAAAAACTCTCTTTTTTTACGTTTCGACAATATTTTATTATGTTTATCAAATATTGTTTTGCCAATTAGTGTTTCCATGTAATTTAGAAAAGGAACAATTGTGTTAATGACAAAACAGATTCCAGTCTTTCGAAATTTCAGAATAATCCTATTCGATCTTAACCGAATTCAGATATTTTGAAGTACCCCTTTCTATTGTCTATTCAATTCAACCTAAAAAAGATAATATATTATCTGACATTTATGAGTTACAGTTTTGAAGTTAGATTCCATAAAATTATCTTAAACTTGATAAGTTGTTAGTAATAGAGATGAAATGTGAACTATAAAATAGCTAATTCATAAAATAATCATAGATATTTAGAATTGTATAATCTGAAAATGAAGTCTTATGTATTTGATTAAGTATATTCTATCCATCCCAAATTGATAATTAGTCATACATTATTCTTTCACACACAACCGATCCAATGTCTTCTGCAGTTTTAATTGGATTTCGAAAATACAAGTCGGCTGTCGACAAATTTTATTGATAGAAATCATCTATTCTTTCCAAAATTACATTGAAATACTGATTGATAAAAGAATTTTTGTTGAAGATAATAAAATGCTGGCGAAACGTCAAAAAAGAGAGTTTTTATTTTATTTTCAGTCATATAAAGAACCGGAATACCGTATCTTGTATGCTAGGTCATTGACATCGATCGTTAATGAACAACATCAAGGAGCAGCGTGGGGCAAAGAAGGAAATGGAGGGTTGCCGGAAGAACACGGTGATAGATAGATCTATCACTCAGGACCCCACACAAGCGCAACCTTTCCATGGCCTGGATTGACTATTGCAAAGCATTTGATTCAACGTCACATGAACTATTATCATACTTGCTCCATTGCCTTGTGTTACCCCACTAGTGAGATGCATAGATCATCTGTTGCAGCTCTAGAAGACTCGTTTTACCATCACATCACGCATACGACGCGTCTTCACAGAATTGGTAACATTCAATAGGGATGCCTTCCAAGGAGACTTGTTGAGTCGCCTCTTGTTCAACATCTCACTGCTACTGCTTTCCATTGCATTAAGATGGACTCGTGGATATTACTCTGGACCATGGAACGTCCGAAGGCACCAGATCGTCCTTTTTTTTTCAATGGATGATCTTAAACCTCTGGAGAGAAAAACCTCTATCAGACTCTCAATGTGGTTCAAGAATATACAAGAGCCGTAGGCATGAAGTTGAGATTGGACGAGCATTTCATTTGAGGAGAGTGACGTCTCCGAAAGTCCACGAGAATAAGTACCTTGCCTACAGAAGCATCTTCAAACACCTTGATGATGGAGAGACCTATCAATAACTGGGAATTGAACAGCGTCCTAATTATGACGCTTCCCAGATAAAGGCGACTCTCCGCGGATAATTTAGGAACCTCGTTCGAAAGATTTTGTCGTTCGAACTTCCGAGTGAGAACAAGGCGTCTGCAACGGATATGGTTGCCGTTACAATACTTTTCTACTCTTTTGGAGTGGTGAAATGGATCGTCGATGAGCCTTATAGGTTCGACAAAGACACCCGGAAATGATGCATATCCATCATAGTTATTATCCTAGGTCTTTCGTTTCACGTATTTATCACCCCCGTCACCGGGGAGATAGGGGACACCTGAGTCTGGAGTATCTGCACCTAATTGTGGTTCTGAATAGAGCGTGCAAGGTTCTTAGGAGTTCGGACTCCCCCCTGTGCCTTATCAAAAGTCACGAATTGGTCGGAGTGGGAGCATTTATCGTTAAGGCAAGACAAAAAGCTGCGGAAGGAATTGTTCTCGAATTTCACATCAGTCATAGAGACAAACTAGAGGGTCACCCCGAGTTCCAACCTTCTCGTCTCAAAGTCCAGGTAAATGCCGCGGAGCAAGATCTTATTCTCAGGTGGCATGTTGACAAGCCAATACAAGGAGAAAGATCGAAACGGTTGGCTTGTCAATGAGACTGACCTACAGCTAGCCTAGTTGGCGTAATTAACACCTTGGTCTATCGCAGCAACATGATGAGTATGCAGGTTCCTGATGTCAGTTGCAGGGCCAGTCGAAAGGCGTATGAGAAGCTTTTCCACCTTCTGTCGGCATGTGTGACAAAAGCGAAAGTGGCATACATCCATCTCCATTATGCGGCTCTACGGGTGCTGTATTTTAATCTGAGTTGGGCGGATTCTGTTCTCGCTGCGTTCCAATTTAAGATCGTTCCGGCCTGCGAGAACTCTACACAGATCTTTATAGATTGGATGTAGGAGGCATTCATTATTGGTTCAATAAGACCACTTAAGGTACAGGATTTGGAAAACTGAAGCCACTAACCGACCCATGGGGATTCCGTTCAAGTATACTGGAAGTAAGATTTTCTTCGATACGTCAGCATCTAGCCTGTATAATAGATGTATCACCCATGGAGAGTCCATTCTGATTTGTCCAAGCTTCTGCACCTTAATGCCAGCACCGGCCTTATATGAGATCGGTATATAGTCAAAATCGTTGTTTGTGAACGGGCAGTTTTGTGTAACGTCGCTACATCAATGCGAATCTGGATTTCCCCCATTATGAAAGGGTTTTTGGAATAATTGGAATAATCAAAATCAAGATTATACTTCAAACTTTGATATATTAACTAGACATGTTTCGACTGCACAGCAACAGCATCATAAATATTACTAACACTAAACTGTTTATGGTTGGAAATGTAGTTTCTCCTTATCTTCAGTTCAACGAGATTTCTGGAACTATTTCTCCAGTTCGTTGCGTTTATTGACCAAGTGATAAAGTTGAACTTTGGCTCCATCCTAGTCTATAAATAATGAACCACTTTAGTAACCCCATACAGTTTATAACTTTGGTAAACTTATACCACCTATATCCTGATTTATAAAAAGAGATACATGATAGGGTAGTTGATGTACTGTTGGTCGAACTCATCCTTCCAATTTAATTTTTGGAGTCAATTTTTCTTCGACTAATATATTGATTGTAGATTATGTAGAAACAAGTTAATATGCGCGGTCTTAACTCTCCCAACGTGACAAAGGATGGTTAGCCACATTACGCCGCAAAGGCAATAAACCAATAATCCCTTTACAGGGTCACAGGCGTACGGCTTCCGGGCAATGCATGTGTTCACCCTGCACACATACTTGTCACTTCAAGTAAAACCTCACTAATTCCCACTAATTCGTTCATAAATCTAGCTATTCCGCTAGGTATTTTGCATTCAACATATATTTATTCAAGCAGAGATTTATCTATTTGCAACACCTGCAACATATAACGTCGACAAAATTATCGTTCAGTAACATTACAAATCTCACTCATTCCGCTGATGAGCTCGAGAGAGCGAAAGCTGTCGGAAACTATCGGTCGTAATGTAAGAGTATTGTTTCAAACTTGCGCTCAAATAGAAAATTAACTGATGGAAAATGCAGGCAGTTGCTTACAATCTAATACAATAATCCAGTAACTTTTCTGGAAACATGGAATTGTGATATTCAAGCTTGAAGTAATAAAATACTTGGAAATCATCATCATCATATTTTCTTGCCCTATGCTGTATTGAAAAGAATAGGAATAAAATCAGATTGAATTACTAATATTTAAGAAATAATAATCACCCTTATTGACTAAAAAACTTTCATAAAGTACCTACTGAAAACCATTCAGCTACCAAGTAGTCATTATCAGAGTTAACTAAATTAGGGGACAAAATGTGCTTGTTTGAATACTGTTTGGAGTTAGTAACTCAAATGAGGAATTACTTCCAGCAGCGGAAAAAATATATATTCAACAAGTTGCTTTTTCGCTCATAAAGATGCAGGGGCATAGCCGAACGGTTATCAAAACGAACTTGTGATCAATTGATCACTGACTTCCCTCATTTTTGTTAGCAAAATAACGTAAATTTCTGGGGACTGAATGTAGGAACATAAAATGGATTAGAAATGATTTAGGAGCCGTTAGTGATAGACATTAAACTGTACTCTATGTTACATTGAAATTTTATTTAAATAGTCTACATAATTTATATCATCAACTGGATCCACTCTCACTAGTTTGGAACGAATTCGACCACACTCTTTATGTTTACAGCGTGCAATGGCAGTTTTACTTTGAGTATAATTCTACGCTAATCTACTATTCGTTCTAGTTAGTAGTGGAGGAAATAAAGCAGAAAAGGTCGAAAAAAATTGCATTGCAGTTGAATGGAACTCATTGGGGAGGTTCTCTTGAGGTTGCCGGTCATGACCATGACACTCGATAGTAACCTGGTGGTCAAGATACCGCGATGACCTAATCATCTCCATGCAACGAAATTCGTATCTCGTGAGTTTTTGTGGCCGCTGAACAAGATTCCCGTGCCAGATTTGAACTACAACACACCTGGGGCTCAGAGCATCCTGGTAATATCGTCGTCTCCAGGGAATTTGGTAAAATATCTATTGCAATGAAGTGAAACTTATTGAGGAGATTCTCTTGAAGTTGCCGGTAGGGACCATCACCCTCAATAGTCACTTGATGGTCAGGATACCCTAATGGCCTAGGTCATCTCCATGTTTTTTAATATGCTCTGAAATGCAACTAAATCCGTATCTTGGGGGTCTTTGGGGCCGATGAACACGATTCTGGTGCCAGATTCAAACTACTTCGTACCTGGGCTCAGGGCATACTGTTACTATCGTCGTCTCCAGGGAATTAGAGAAAATATTTTTTGCAACGAAGTGAAACCTATTGGGGTGATTCTCTTGAGGTTGCCGGTTCTGACCATGATCTTCAATAGTCACCTGGTGGTCAGGATCCCCTGATGACCTGGGTCATTATCATGAATTGTTTTTCAATCTGCTCTGAAATGCAACGAAATTCGTTCCTAGGGTATTTTTTCGGGCACTGATCATTTTGGAGTAATAATTTTGATGATAACTAGTTAATTTTTACTTATATATTATTTCTAATAAATAATTCAAAAAATTGAAGTTGAAGTTCGTGTTTTACGATATTGTTTTTGTTGTTTTTACTCGTAAACTTATCTGTTGTAGACTGATTCTTTAGAAAATTAATTATAAAAATTTTCAATATTAAAAACAAAGATATTTCACTATAATTTTTTCCGCACTTGAAACACTCAATCAAGTTTGATTACTGTGCGAAAGGTATTCTTTGAATTCGTTGTTGCCAACATCACTGTTCTGTTTATGTATTGTCTATTGATTCCTACTCCAGAATCGTGATCAGCGCCCAAAAAAAAACCGGAAAGACAAATTTGGGTGCATTTCAGAGCATTTCACAAAACAATACATGAAGATGACCTAGGTCATCAGGGTACTCTGACCACCAGGTTACAATTAAGTGTCATGGTCATGACAAGCAACCTCAAGAGAACCTCCCCAATAAGTTTCACTCCATTGCAAAAGATATTTCCGAAATTCCTTTGAGACGACGATAGCACCAGGATGTCCCGAGCCTCAGATGCGTCGTAGTTCAAATCTGTCACCGAAATCGTGATCATCAAGCCCAAATTCTGGCTTATTTTGGCTATATTTGGCCATTTTTTCAACATTTTTAATATTATCTCCTCGAAATGCACTCAAAAAAATGTATTTTCCTCTGTAGAAATGCTGAGATGCATATCATGAAAGAATAAACTGTTAATATTTTTTGTAAATGACTTCTAGGATCGGTTTTAAAAAAATCATGAGAGTCGGTTCTGCCGATTTTATTTTCGACCTTTTCAGCTTTATTATTTCGACTATATAACAGTTTTTCAGCTTGTTCTGAACGAGTCGAGTTCCCTTCTAATGATAAAAATTGATGTGGCTGGAATAAATAATAACTTGGAAAATGAATCTCGCTAACCTACAAGGCTCGGTATCGTTCTAACGTTGGCTGAAATCCATGTAAGCTTTATTATATATTTAATGCTTTTGTGTATTTTACTCGTAATTGGGCGTCTCAAACTTTATGATGATGTACGACGTCTGGGAGACATATTTGTTATTTTATGGCTTTAGCAGCGGTGTTAAGGGTAACACTCGACAATACGTATACTATACTTACAACAAATAACCGTATCTCATGTTTTTATTTCAGATTAAATCACAATGAGGTTAGATGCGAGAGCAGTACGGGTACTTTATCAGTCAATAATTCATTACTAGTTGCATATTGTGTTCAATTTATTGTCTTATATACGCCACTTCTATTAAATTTACATCGAACATATTCTATGCTCTTTATGCTCTTGGACTTTCACAGCACCACCGGCGTAATCAACTGTTTTAATTGTAACTCTATATGCAAAAGGGTCGTTTCTTGCCAATGTGTTCGAAATGTAATATTATCTCGAATAGTACACTCATACGGATATGTAATCTTGAAAATTCTTGGCCTCGCGTCACAATAGCTCGACTTGATGCCCATCTCCTTTTACCTATCGCAGAGCACGAGTTATTCTTAATCATCTCATTGAAAATACGATGCGTCCGGTTCTCACATACTCCATTATAAATCCTATCCACGGGTCGATCTGACCCAATCTGTATATAACTATCTGTGATTTTTTTAATGGTTCAGTAAACATAAAAATATTCAAGTGAGGTTAATAAGATAAGATAAGATAAGATAATTCATTGGTTCGTAAAAATTGTACAAATAACATAAAATTTAAGTGCAAAAATTATGGGACAAGTCATAGTTAGGAAGATGTATCATAAGACCGTTATCAAAATGATTCGCATTGCTAAAGATAACTGAGGCAATGCCTGTGGCTGAGTTAAACAAGGTACAGAGTCTGGCCGGCTTCAGCATAACGAGAGCTATCCAAACAACTCCAACAGCTGCCTTGCAAGTACTATTGGCCCTACCCTAATTGACATTATTGACCTAGAGCCAACGAAAGAGTCTTGGCACCAACTTTGTTTCTGCTCCAGAACAACGATCTGCTGGAAGAGACCACCTGTTCCGTCCATAGCTTTGGAGATGATGGTACACTTCATACCGCCTTCTCATCTAGAGCTCCTATACCATCCAATGGAACCAGAGGAGGAAGATAGGGACAGGTTGACGCAATTTATGGAGATCTGGTATAGATTTTCAAATGGGAATCTGATAATCTAGTAGAGTTTCCTTCGAACATTATAGGTTTCCCTCTCGTGTAGTCAAAGTATAAAATAAAAATATTGTACTTGAGCGTTTATTCAAGGAAAAGCGAGTTTGCCTACTAGGTCACTGAACGAAAAAATGTTTAAATTGGGGTAAAAGTATAACAAATAGAAGGCAATTCAAGTGATTGCATTTTTTTGTGATTTGTACCCTTGCAGGTAATGAACTACTAATGATTGATAAAATCATGTAGATAATTTGAATGATACGAAAGCTGTTCTTCAAAAGTACGAAAAAATTGACGCTACTCATTATCTACTCTACAATGTCAATTGAGGAGGTAGAGCCAATATCACTTCCATGGCTGCTGTTGGAGTTGTTTGGATAGCTCCCGTTATGCTGAAGCAGGCAATACTTTGAACCTTGTTCAACTCAGCCGTAGCTATTGTCTGAGTTATCTTTGTTTGTGCATTGCACAGGTCGAATTGTTAGTAAGAATTAGAGATGAGTTGCTTTTAAGCAATCTGTTGTTATTCACCAACTATTGTTTCATAAAAGCACTGTCTGACTGTAGCATATTTTGTCTAATATCAAATAGCAACTGATATTGAGCACCTCTCATTTGAAACAGTTATTTCGAGATTTGAGATAGGAATACCAGTAATAGCACTTTGTATTATGATTATGGTATTTCAGTTTTACTCATCTGTAGTAAAAATACTGGTCTGTGTCGTTAGTTAAGGGGTACTGACATGCGCCTTATAAATCACGCTAATTTTGTTTCAGGTTGGAGATTCATGATATTTATTTATTTATTCATTTATTTCACAAGAACAAACAGGTTACAATCACTTATAACCTGATTACATGTTCTAGAGTTATATAGAAGCCGTCCAATAATTAATGAAAACAAACTTTATACAGTTTAACGAAAAAACAAAAAAAAAAGTAAGCATAATCAAATACTCAATCAATACAACAATACTAAAACTAATCTACAACCCTACTGCTGACACACAACTACTTCACCACTTCCTCGGCTATCGGTACCCACAAGTCCACCCAGATATGTCTGTCACTATCTAGAGCACTCGCCAACACATACACCACATCCATCAGAAATCACTCCTACCAACCCGAACCGCCTCCCGTTGAACTGAATTACTCAACTCAAACAAACCTTGTCGAAACTGTCGCACGCTCACATTGAACAATCCACACTCCAGATATGTGCAGTGCTTATTATAAAGCTTACACATCCTAGTGATAGGAGAATCGCTATGCGCAGGAGTCAAGGAAAGTAACTGTCTGTGACGTATTCTGCTGTTGGAAGTATGAAATTTCAGCGCTGAAAGTAGCTGCGGAAAATCTATTAAGAAACCACACAGCTTGTACGGAAAATATATACTAGCAGTTTCTCGTCTATAGCATCGCTTGATAAGGTCGAACTCCTGACGAATTGCTGAATAGGAACAAAATGGAGGGTATGTTCGATACTTTTTGAAGTACATATATTTAATAGCCAAATTCTGAATCGTCCCAATCGCCTGTGAAGCAATGAATGTGGAAGGATTCTAAACATTAGAGGCATACTCCAGAATGGGTCGCACCAACGAAAAATAAAGATGCCTTAAAGTCACATATGTTCTAAACTTTTTCCCTATACGCTAATGAAACCAAGTGATCATAAGCTTTCGATGTAATGTACTGAATGTGATCACCAAATCTCAACTGTGTGTCAAAAACCACATCAAAATCCTTCATTGATGTGACTCTCTTCAAATTCGACCAATATGATACATAAAAAAGATGTTATTCTTACTTCTGGTATACGTCATTACGTTACATTTATCCAAGTTGAGAGGCAAATTGTTATCTATCGATCATTTATTATTCCCATCTGCGTCAATTTTTTGTCGCACTCATTAACCGGCAACACACCAGACTTTTGTTCTATGCGTATATAAGGTGAACAGCTACCACATTGTGGACAATTGTCCAAATTCGATGTTTATCAATCATTCTGTAAAAAGGAACGGTAGATTAAAAATTATAAAAATATATTATTACATTTCTGATTATTCAAGAATGATGTATACTTTGATTTGATATTTGAGAAACCTTCAACAATAAATGACATAGCCAACTGGCTTAAACTTCCGCGTATTTTGAAATCGATAAACATTTCTCTACGGTGACAATTTACAAGCCATCAGCTGGAATGGCTGTGCCCCAGGCAGTTTACTGCAATCTCCGTTGGGTTTTCACACGTCAAATCACCCATAATTCATCTTTGCCGGGGCTATTGTGTACTTTATTGTGCGCTGGTAAATTTATACAAAAAATGTGCTTTCATCAGATACGGTCAAATGTGGTGGATAATTTGATATCGATTTCGGAAAAAAAACGTGTGACACTTTTCTAATCGAAAACATTAGAAAGAAGTCCCGTCACTTAGTTGTGTGAGTTGCAATACATGTGATTTTCACTTCCCTTACTACTATATGTAGAATATAGAGTAGGGGAAGCATTATCTTCGGCTCAGAAAAAAAATTCCTGCTTTTCGCGGATATATCTGTTTTGAGCATTTCTGAATTGATTTAGACTATTTTTCACATGATGTCTATGTGTGCGTGTTTGTATGTGTATGTGTATACGTTATCCATTATTGAGACGATTGCCCCCTTTCTATTGATAGTATGAATTTCAAAATTTGCAGATCGATTAAGTGGTGTCCAGTTAGGAACTGTTTTGTTTTTGGGCGCGACAACCCCATTTCGACTAGTATGTTTGAAATCCATCTCCACTTATGAAAATGAAATTATAGTATTCAATTGCACTATAATGTCGACCGTGTTTTTTTGCTTAAAAAATATAGACCACATGCATATATATAACTTGCACAAGTGTCCCATATTCTCATTTTATGATTCAAGTGACATCATCGAAATGGGAAGATGAAGTCTATTTTCTGGGTTCACTCTGTGATGTAATGGTGTAAATAATTGAACTATCAGAATGAATGAACACCAAAATAGTGTCAACTAGGAATGTGTTGCCGCTTGGAATCTTTTACGGTTATTCTTCGCAAATCATCTTGATGATTTTTATATAATGGTTCAACATCCTTTGAGATACTCTTCGCATCATTTATTTAATTATCTTTACACAACTAAAAAATAATATTTAAATTACTAACGTTTTTAAGAAAATAAAGTTCACATCAATTTTTATTTTTGTTGTTATTGTTGTATAATTTGTTCTTGAAATTTGGGCGTAAGTAGTTTTAAATTATCTTGAATAGTAGACTTCAGCGCATAGTTAATCTTGAGAAATGGATTTCCAAATGTTGAGAAGGTAATATACTGAGTCACGGTTTATATTATTTGGATGTTTTATGATTTCTATCGCTTCAAGAATTTTTCGCTGGTAGAAGTTTGGTGTTCTGGCCTGGGTTCCAGTATTTTCGAGAAGGATTTGATGATTAGTGTCAAACTTGTGTTCCGCAAGTGCAGATCTCCTGGTGTCACGAAGAATTGTGAAGCGCTCATGTTCTTTCACACGAGTAGCTACTGTACGACCTGTTTCACCAATGTAGACTATACCGCAAGAACAGGAAATGCTATAAACACCTTCTAAATGAAGAGGAGGGAGGGACTCTCTGATAGGTTTGTAGAACAGATAGTTTTGGAAGTGTGGAAAACCGAGTAGAAATATTATGTTTTTAAGGATTTTGGAAATACGATTTGTTATATTTCCAATATATGGAAGATAGGCTGTGGATGAAGCAGCTAGGGGTTTGTGGCTTAGGTTGATTTTAGGCGAAGTGTATTTCTTTATGGCTTTTTGAGTGTTATAATGGGAGGAATTATTTGATAATAAGACAGATGAACGATGTCTTCTGATTTTCTGATTTTTGATCGGTATGAGTGGGTTTGCGATAAACATAATGTACCAAAGTATTGTCAGTCTGTTGACTAACTAATACGTCTAGGAACTGGAGTGAACTTTTCGATTCAGCCTCCATGGTGAAAAAAATATTGGGTGTAACGAATTCAAATGATTGAGGATGGGAACCAGATTTTCGCGACCATGTTGCTAAATAACAAGAGTATCGTCTACATATCTAAGCTCAAATTTCAGCTTGAGAACAGATGATTGAATAGCATCTTGCTCAAAGCTTTCCGTGAAAATATTAGCTATATCCGGAGAAAGTGAGGAACCCATGGCAGCTCCCGAGGACTACTCGTGAAACTTGCCATCGTACAGAAAACATTTGGAAGACGAAAATCAATTAACGGTAGTAAGTCCATTGAAATATTTTAGGCATGTAACAGTTAAGAAATTATGGAAAGGCTATCTGGAATGGGCACATTGGTAAAGAGTGATTCGACGTCAAAGCTGACGAGTTTCAAATTAATCTAAATTCGCATTTTGATTCGATTCAATATATACTTTGGGATCTATGATTTTTTTTATTTTCATCCCTCCAGAAGAGTGTTCATTACACGATTTCTCTAAAAACAATGGGGTTCGTCATCGAAAAGCAAACGATTTTTCCTCAAATTTTGAATAACCTTTCATTTTTGAGTTATGGTGTTAACAAACATTTCGTGACAGTCAATCAGACAGCGTCGATTTTTTCAAATTTCCTTAATATTCGATGGTTTCAACGATTTTAGAAATATCTTGAATAAATGGAATATATTCTTCCGACTTCGTCGCGAAGTGTATTATAATAAGCTATTGATCATTGAGGTTCCTTTAAGAAATACTGCATCAACGAAAAAATAGATGGGAATTGTGCGTCGTTAAAACTTTGTTCCAACTACAGCTGATCGTTTTTGTAGTTATAAGTTATAACAAATAATGATTATTTATATCGTGGTCTGGAAACATATCGCAAATAGCTAAGCCCTGATGCTGTGCTTCCAGGTGGTCGGAGCTTTCATTGTTATTCATATGACGTACATCTTCATCGAGATCACTATTTCCCCTAATCTGTCAATTTCATATTGCCTCATACTTCCGCAGTGTCTACATTAGGATTTACCGCGACATTACGCATCTGTATGATGAATATATTGCACAAGAAAATTGAATTAGCCCAGAATTTTGTCACATTTTACACGCCTTTAGCCGAGATCTGTTCTGAATTTTCCACAATATGAATATTACTACTCGTGAAAGTAAGCTCATATCACAGTTTCTTCTTCCTTATTTAGTGATAAATATTTATTGTTTACTTATCACTGTGAAATTCGCTCTAGAAACGAGCAGAATATTAAACAGGAAGCGTACGTTGGGATCGGTTCAATCCATATGCGCCAGCTCCGTTAGGCATACGAAGCGGTTCAAGACAAGAATACATTTCAGGTGGCAAATTTAAAGAGAACGAAAGTATTTATTCAGTAGAATCGTTTGAACACGAGATTTACAATTCGTGTTTAATTGCCGGGTTGGCGTACTTTGAGAAGGGTTGCATGAGGAGATAAATTCTTGTTAGATAAAATAAGAGAGAAATTAGTATGCCTTCAACGACGGAATAGATTACGTTGCGCGATACAGTACATATTAGATTAATTAACATAGATACTTTTTCAAACTGTTCACTAAGTTTTCATTCGATTACATTGAAGTCAGTTCAATAACGTAATGCTATTTCCATTCTATGTATCCTGGGGTCATACTAATTAAACCTACATCCACCTGATTCAATTTCAACATTACATTCAATATTATTAGGTAGGATCTGAATCTATATCATATAAATAATGGAATTCCGCCGATTGTTCTCATTCTCATGTCTTTTATACAAACACTAGAGAACTGACCGTACCAGCTCAGTTGATTGGAAATCAGCCACCGAGCTGAACGATCCAGAGTTATCTTAGACAAGAAACTTCTATGGATATTACAACTAGAATGTGTTGGAATAATAGAGATTACTTCATTAAATTCCATGAATTCACTTAATACAATAAATTGCTCAACTTTCTTCAAGGAATCGGTACCGCGACCTAAGTACGTTACCCATATAGTAAATACAAATGTGATGATGATGAATATGCGACATAAACATTAGGTCAGCAAGGGGAGAAGTCAATGTCAACCTTCGTAAGAAGACAAGGCTTCACATTGATGGTTTGTATATAGAGAATGGAAGCAATTACGATAAGTTAGTATAATATAATATGAGTATAAAAAAGTATTAAGAATATCACTGAAGATCAATGTGACATAAACGTTAATCTAGATGTATAAGTGTTACAATAAACCATAACCAATCCAATACTACCCATAGCTACGAACTCTGAGGACCTGCACATCACAAGAACAATAATGCCGCAAATTCACTGCACCCTTCCGGTTGTGCAGAAAGGCTATTGCCACAATTGAGGCCTCAGCCCAAACATCAAAATGTGGATCTTCGAAACCATCCTTAAGCCAAGGTTCACATATGCCTGGTAATGTGGTAGGAAATAACAAGGCTCAGGATGACCAAATTCGCCCTGGAGCATCTGAAAAATTCTGATCCTGACTATAAAAAATGCGGCAACAAAGGATGCCCACAGACGTATGTAATTGAGGCTGTGGAAGGCAAACGGTAGCCACCCCTTTACCAATTAGTGGTGAAACACACATCTTCCACTCAATGGGAATGGATGGGATGACACTACGATACACCTTGACATGAATATCGTATGAGCTATCCCACAGAGAAGATTAGTTATACAATAACCAATCAGCCCTGTCAACCAATGGAGTCATAAGCCATGGACAGGCGAGAGCAGGGATATGTTGCAAGAACTCAGGTAGATGTATAAATATACCACCGGGCAAACACGCCATCATTCTCCAAGCGGAGATACTGGCAATAACGTGCTGTGCTCAAATAGCACAGGAAGAAAGAATGCAAACTCACATGCTGCTCATGCTGCACTAGCTTCCACTCATTGAGCGTGTATCTTACCGCAATTTAACCCCTCAGCATACCAGTCAGCGAAACCAGGATTGAGTCCAGACCCTTTTGCAGAAATAATGATAACAATCCATCAGGGTCAGGCTACTTGAACGCCTCAAAGAAGTTGATAGCTCTTTTCACTCTTTCAGCTTTCATCACTTTCGCTGCCAGATACCCGTCTCTCCCCCCAGGCCACCCGGTCAAGTGGGTGTCGCTCTCACTCTCACGAAGAATAATATCCAGAAAACTGGCCTTCATCAACAGCTCAAGTATCACTTCTTTGGATTTAGTGTAGCCTCCATTTTCTTTCTTCAAGATCCGCAGACTACCTCTCCACTTGCCAGCCAGTATCTTGGCTAGTGTTTACATGACAGACCGGGAATTTTCGAAAGAATAGAAAAACTGGAGTCTGTATAGTAGCAAGATATGGACAATTTGAACATTTTCTGTAACAAAGTATATATGTTACTGTGAATGTCCGATATTAGTGAATGTTAAGATGCACCAGTGTGTGTCGACAATCACCAATATTAATGGTGTAAGTCCGAAATTATTTCAATATTTTGTTTGTTATGGACATACACCGGTGAATGTTAACTTACTCCAAGGCGATTTTGTGTGTCTCAGATACTGCAATTTACTAATTACGGGAATGTTAACACACGCCAGTGTTTGTTCGAAATGAAGTGAGAAAGTTAGAGTGATATTGTTCTCTCTATTTTCCACGCCGACCACCCGTCGCCGCACCGCTAATAGGGCAGAATATCAGAATCCGAAATATGTTTACTGTGCAACAGAAAAGAGGCATCTAAAAGAAACATAGAATTAGCGAAACTTGAACTTCAAGATCAAGGAAAAAAAATGCTTAAAGTATCGCAGGCAAATTTTCCTCCTGCAAAATATGGAGATACTGTAAGGTTGCGTGCAGGACCGGATTTAGAGAGTCGGGATGCCTCGGGGCAACAAAGGAGTGGAGGCCCTCTGGCCCCAAATCATTTTCCAAATAAACTGAACAATTTTTTCAGTCGAGTTTTTCAATAATAATTTATTGTGAAACCAAGTAAATTCTTTTAGTATTTAACAAACATATATAACTATAATCGGAAACAAGAATTAGCGAACAAAAATATCAAAGGAAAAGTTGTTTACTAGTGTTTACTAGTCGGAATTTGAAAGATTTTTTTTCCGAAGTCTATTGTGGGGGCCCCTCTTTTGTGGAGGCCCCGGGGCTGTAGTCCCCGGTTCCCCTCTTCTAAATCCGGCAGTGGTTGCGTGTTCCAGATGTTGATAGAGGTCGTACAGATTCCAGAAATATCCTTACATGTGTTACAAATGTGGATGGTGACTATTATCAACTGGCTACAAAACCTGTGACGTAATCACAGATGTATACTAGAAATCAGTTTTCCATCAGTAAGGAAAATTTTATCAATATATCTGAAACTTCTTCTACAAAAATATCAATGCGTGAAATTGTTGCTTTGGAATCAATATTTGGAGGACAAGGATATAAGCGTTGCAATTGTGCACAAAAATGCAACACCAAGAAATGTAACTGTGAAGTTCGTGGAGTTATTTGTATTTCTAAGTGCCATAACTAATAAATAAGTTTTTTCAAATTCTTATAGCGAAAAATGCTGTAATACCTAATCACCTATGAGTAGGTACCTTGTAACGAATGAGTATTTTTTAAATTCTATAGCCAATAGGGCAAAAGCATCTATGATAATAGTACGTTATTGTTCACCTTACTTGGTAGGTAATGCTATTTGTAATACTGATTTAAGATTGTGATTAATAAACAAGTTCTATTTGTTTTATTTATTAAAGTTCTATGATTTTATTTATTGTAACAATTTGTGAGTTCATTTCAATTCAGGCCCGAACTTCTGTTTTGCAAATATCTTTGCTAAATCATCATAATTTAACTCATCATGAAGAGAATGAAGATTAACCAAGTCGTCGTGGTGTATGATAACATTCACTGGTGAATGACCGAAAACATAAAGAACACAATAAATAACAAACAATCACCAGCTAGCTTGGTGGTTGTTAACATACACCAGTGTATCTTAAGATACACTCCGCTTCGGACATTCACAGTAACATATACATAATATATAGTCTTGTTATTAGTGATTTTATGTAAATGGTTTTCTCTCAGTAGCAGACATTCATTTAACAACTACAAATTTCCGATTATTTTCTTCAAAATGTTAAGATATATGTCACAAATGCTCGAGCCATTCTTGTTTATAATTGAATGCTAATTGATACAATATTAACAACTGAAAAATAAACCTTGACATTGATTAAAATTGTATCATGATGTAGCCATATGTCGATCGAAAATCTAGTGTGTTTTGGGAACGGACAAACGTTGTGGAGTAGATTTGCCGTGGCTGCGTCATAAACTAATACCAGAAGTAGGAATGTGGGGACTCAATCAATTGGAGGAGCCAGACAAGCAAGAACAATTCTATGTGCTTGGAAATTGTATTTTCCCATTTCGCCATAGGAGAAATATATTCACAAGCTTCATTTTTACTCACTATTGCACGCCGGTTAAATGGCTTTTTTTAAACAAAAACAGGAACTGTCAAGTAGGCATGTGGTCAATTTGATCGAACGCGAGAAGCTTGAACACTGCAACGTCACTTCCGTCTCGGTCGCATTTCCTATACTGACTGCCCATCTCGATGTCTGCGTCAAGGAACTTCTTCTCAAAAAAATTTTCCATTGATGAATATCCATAATATTTCCTATGTTCATAAATATATTCTCAGCAAATCAATACCAGTTCTCGGGTTGGAACTTTAGTAAATTAAATTGCATATTTATATAATAGCAATTCAATTTTATATACGTACCCAATCTCTACAGCTGCGAGAGATGCTAATTAGTTCAGTTTTGCAATCAACGATGGAATTTCTTTGAAATTTCATCTCTGTTGTTGGAGTCATTGCCACGTTTTTGTGGTTCATGAAAGCTGATAAGCAATTCACTTCATGAACTATATAGTCAATTAAGATCTAAAGTGAGGTCATTTTGTTTGAGAAGTTTGATATTGCAAATGGCATATCGAATTATACTACTAATAAAAATTGAGGAAGCATGTATTCGTAACTTTTTGATTGTCTATTATAGCAAGTAATTGATGTAGAACCTAGACAACTGTGAGTGCAGTTATTTTAGTTCAGACACTTGAAGACCAATATTCTCCCCATTCCAAGAATGCCAAGAATGGCAGAATGACAGATAGGAGGAACGAACAGGATCCTCAAGTCGTCTTTATCATCCCCAAACTCCAATGAGTAATACTGATTTCACTAGGATAACTATTAAGACGAAGTGAGCGGTAAACAAGGTAGTATTACCTAATTCCAGTTCATACGTTGTTTGTTTCCACACAGCAGTCGAACGGTGACACTGATTTACTCAAATTTTCAATCAGAATATAGAATTTTCTGGCTTGTAATTTCAATGTCGTACTCACCTACAGCCGTTTTCGATTTGTTGAGCGAAGGGATCTGCAAAATACTCGACGCTGTTCCCTTTGTTTCGCGCAATGCGCTATCTGGAGGATTGAAGAGAGAAATAGTGACGATTAGTATTGGAGTGCCCTCTACAATTTATAAGCGGAAGTTAGGAGGACTAGGTTTTCCAGATGTTTCCACTTTGTCAGCTTGAAACGGACCCGCTTTGAGTCGGTTTTAATGGCCCAACTAGCTCAATTGCCCTGTGATTCTAGACTGGTGAATTGCCTAAGCGCCAACTGCTTAGTAATAACTACAAAAATAAATGAATTCACAGTCCAGAATACAGGCACTACGAGGGAGTTGATGGAAATTCAGAAAAATAATACAAATTCAACTTAACAATTTGATTTATTCCAAATGGAATTTGTGTGATAATATAAATAAATTACAATTTGATATGAATCAGTATGTAACATAAATTAAAATTGAATTTTGAAATAACAATTACAAAATTAAATTAATGGATTTACAATTTAAATACCAAAAAAATAAATATATATAAATTATAGTTTGAAATCAATTATTTAATTGGAGAAAAAAAAATTATCAAATATAAAGAATTAAAGGTGAACCTCGAAATGAGTTCTATACAGAATTAGTGAAATACAAATTCAGTTGTGTAACACAAATCAGAAGTGAAAATATGGTTATTCAAACTGAAAAATGTTACCCTCCTTGGAATTCGATGGAACTGGCAATCGGTCCTGTCAGGGAATTCACTAAACCGTCTCGAGAAAAAGAAGAGAGGCGCCTCAGTTGTTCTTACCCTGTAATTTCAAAATACGAACAGTACCTGACCTAAGCTCAAAGGAAGAAGCAACACAATCAATCGGAACAACCATGCGATTCTACAACTGATTATGTTATCTCTCCAAACTGTAAAAAACACTGTTACAAATTGAGACATTGAAGAGATATCAATTTAAAGACAATCTATGTTAATCTGAAAGAATTAAATTATTACAATTTATACTTAAGTACGCAAAATATTAAAATGTGACTGAAAGAAAAAATAATCAAATTGTGACTGAAGAATAATAATCAAAATGTGTTTGAAAGAATATTAATTGAATGAGACTGAAAGGATAAAAATTGAAAAGTTTGAATTTGTCAGATAGCACAAATCTACATACTTGAATTGAATTGCATACCAAAAATTGATGTCGTAATTTACTATATAACCCACACGAGTGTAGCAGGCCTGATAATTAAATATCCAATTAGCAGTAATTGGAAACTACTTTATGATAATCCCTGACAATATCTACAGCACGTTTCAGTCCAAAGACAGCTCTGTATACGCTTGTATCAGATCTACAATATGGCGATTCAGAATTAAATCACTCAATTTACCATGTGCTAATGTGGGATTAAACACAAAGGGAACAAAGAAATATTATCACGGAACTCCGCCTACGTCCCGCTAGATTGTCTATATTCGAAAATTACAACAATTAATGCAATGATGAACACGATTATCTATGAATTATGCTAAGACAAATCGATTTAGTGTGAACTCTAGGTATGTCGAGCAATACCTCCACCGAAATATTATCACAATCAGGTACTTAACATCCTGTTATCAAATTACAAAACCAAATCAATAATATGTAGCCTGATGTGAATTATATTTCGGAAGGAAAAATTAAGAAATGAATGCTGAACCAATAAATTATAAAATCTCGACTTAACTAGATTGAGGTTCACACAACAATGAAATCTCTTGGTTTTCCGTTCGCAGACCTACCCCACTTCGCGATATCCGCGCTATTGAGCATGCGGGAAGTGATATCAGTTATCGATGCTATTGAACGCATAGGTGTCACTGAGATATCATCGGACCAGATTCCTATTCGAAAAGAAAACTGATCTGTTCATTACAGAGTTCTTTACAAAATACGAAACGGCTATACCGTTACAAGCTTGTCTGCCAAATTACAATATTTGCATCCCGTCTGTTGTTCTACCACGAGAGATTCCAGATGGGTGGACTAGACGAGCTAAAACTAGTAATTCAATTGTAAGTTCGACAGCTGCCGAACTTCGTACTAGACTTCATTTTCCTATCGAACAGCGGAGTTGTGGAACAAATAACTAAATTTTTCAAATTTGATTATTTTCCATTACCATTCGATATTGTTCAAAAGCCATCTTACACAGATATACAACACCTCCACAATCACATAAATTAGCTGCAGATAACTCCATGATTTACAGACCAATATTCTTCTACATGTTTCAAACAAATATAGAAAAAAAAGTGGCCTAGATGAACACTTCAAAATCGAAAAAGGCAAAATTGATAAATTTGGAGTTGAAATGTGTTAATTGTAGTGCTGCTTATAAACAGATGAGACAAACTTTGGCATGAGTTCCAAAGAATATCTAAGAATTTACCGTCTTTTCCAAAGGCCTCAAGTTACCCGAAGCATTTTATAGAATTCCATCATGATTCTACTCTCAATCTGGACATTCTACATATTCAGGAGAAAAGTCAAAATCTAAATATTCAGGATTTCATAGAAATTCCAAAACACATTGTGGACAATAGTAATTTGATTTAATTTTCTTGACCCTGGTATGAATTATATATAAATTTAGTAATTTGGGAACCCATTTCCCGAAAATTTATATATAAGTAATTTAATTTTAAATGTCATTTCAGACAATAATTCGCTAACTTACAACATAGCCAAATAGTTAGTTAAGAAACTCATCAACTTTAAAGCCGCACTGAGTTTGTCTGTGAAAAATTCTTTGAAACAAATTGCAAAATTGAAGAATTTCAAACTTGATTCCATTTGATACTGTTTTATTATTCTTAAATATCATTGAGTCGATTCTGAAAAAATGGCTTTCAAATATTAATATTCCCGATACAAACTGCACAGAATACATGATCCTTACGTCTTCATGTATGAAGCAAAACTATTTCACTTCTAGCATAAACTACAATAAATAAACAAACGAATGTGCAATGGGCATTTCACTCTCTCCTTTTTTGGTCAATAATTTTATTGATAACTTGATAACTCCTCAAAATCAAAACTAAATCAGTTTCTGAAACTTTGGAACAGTACGGACGAAAAAAACGAAAAAGAATTCTATAAATTCCGATTTATCTTCAGCTCTCACCCTATGCCTATAGCCTCCAAACCTTCAAGAAAAATTTGAATGCCCCTTCCAACATTCCAACGTTGGCTCATACGATGCTCTTTAAGAATATTATAGGTTTTCCTCTCGTGTAAACAAAGTAAAAGAAAATTATGGCTACTTAATTGCTGAAAGGTTCTTTAACAGTATTTTTAGTGGATGATAGTGATCATTCCTCATGTATAGTGTTACACTGTATTCATAGTATGAACCCTGTTATAATAACTTAGGTGGATAAGTGATGGACAGGTATTGTGGTATATAACTGAGAAAACCTCGCCAAAGTATTACTTCAACAATTCCGTCCGACTTACTTTCCTCTGTGCCTCAAGTTCTCCCTATATTAGAAAAATCCAATTTCCTTGCTTCCACAAACGTGCACCTGTAGCATGTAGGTTGTGACGTCCTGAAAAGTGAAATATCTGCAAGTCCTCCATTCAAATAAGCGGAATTAAGTGACCTTATGAAACAAATGTCGACGCTTTCGAGGCCGACAGCAACGCATGTCGCATACATCCTGTATCGCTTCGGACTCAATGTATACCGAATTCTAACCGTCGCGTCGGGATAGAAATGACCCTCTCGCTTAATCAATTTTATGAACGAAATATATTCGCGTCGTATAGTTAAATCTGGTCGTAAAATAAAGATCCTTCATAGACATTGAAAAATCGTATTTTATTACATGGTAGTGTATCGTGTAGAAAATATGTAGGATTCTCTATAATTATATTCTTTTCTCAACAAATTCCATTCTATTAATTTAGTCACTATGAGGGTTGGTCAATAACTCCTTACAAAACAATAGAAGAATACATTGTTTTTGATTGAATTTCGGCATAGTTTCCATTTAGGTCGTTAGATTCCGCATCTGTTTCGGCAATGGCCTCCTGTGGACGCGAATCTTTTTCAGGTAGCTGGTATCCCGTCACTTGTGACACTCATCCACTCCACTTTTGAATTCTGCCCTCTTGCGCCAAACGTGCGTCCTATTGGTTGAACCCATAAAAGAGCTGACCTCTCATTGGTTGATCTATACAGTGATCCATCAACCGCGAAGTTCGAATGCAATCTCAGACAATCGCTTACGAGCTACCAATCGGATCTAAATTTGCTAAATGCATCGAGAAGTAACGAAATATATGTATAATACAACAAAAAAAAATGTACAGGTTTTTATTAGATAAAAATTAATAACATAGAAAATGTTTAATGTACTTTCTTAACAACAAATAAAAAAGAATAAATTGATAATTCTGAATAAGGTTGATTCAGAATTACAATGTGATCTAAATATAAATAATATAATCTCGCATATATTGTTTTCTATCAGATATAACTGGTAATAATGGTATCTTGTTAGTATCATCCTCAGTAAACTGTCTTATATGAATGGGGTCACAGTCACTTATACACTCCTCTACGCTCGGTTGTTTCCGCGCTCGCTTGGAGCTGGCATAATAGAAGGAGAAGCCTATTGGTGGTCTCGACCAATCAGACCTGTTACGGATCCACGTAGCGGTTCTCGCGTAACGCATTCCATCAATCGAGTCCTCCTCAAAAACATATTCTATGTTGAAATATTTGGAAGAAGTTGGATTCCACACTCATATAATTTGGACTATCCGTAACCTTCTGATACGTGTTATACACGGTACGGGGAGGAAACAATTCACTCTGTCTCCCGATGATCTGATTGCATACAAATAAATAGCTGAAAGGTATACACTCCTCACTAGCTCGTTATATTTGTTAGACTGATTACTACAGGGACGTATCAGTATTAGAAGTACCCACATTTATGTTTATAGAAGGAACTACGTTTTGGAAGATTTCGAGAATGTAATGTGAGTTAACAGAAGATTCAATATATAATTACCACATATAGAACAAAATTGAAAATAAATGCGTAGTAATTATCACAAAGAGCTTAGTTCTCAGAATTATAATGTTAATTGGAATTCATTTACAGCTAAAGTAATTCATCAAAATAAATAGTAAACAATGACGTCACTTTTTGATGCGTGATTATATCAGATTCTCCACTGTAGGCACACGCGACGCTCATCTTGCCTATAGAAATATAATCAATACCTACACGAGGATTTTCAAATTACGAAAATTATTTATCACAGCTATCGATTTGTATAAATCTTGATTCTACGGTTACCATAACTTCTAAAGAACTTTTGGCTTCAAATATAATACGACTGAATAACCTACAAAATCAACACTTGTTAGATTTATTAATAACCTACTGGTCTGTTATTCCTCAATAATCACCCATTTTGACATACGTTATACCACAAATAATGACCTAGGGTGTTATGAACATCTATACTATTCTAAGGCATTATGGATTTATTACGCATTACCATAGCAATGAATGAATTTCGATATATAATTACAAGTAATCCTAACTAACATTTCAATATATTGTTGTGATATGGCAGTGCCCAGAAAAGTTAATAAAGGGAAGTATTGTTGTCTTGTGATGGACATACCTGTGAGGGTCTTCAATATAACTCATTTAATCATTTACATATATGTCAACTCTTATTAGAATGTGGAGGAGAATAAACTTTGATGAGTTAGTGTGAATAAAAAGAGTGGGACGATTATAAAATGGAGAAAGCAATGTGCAGGGAAGTGTAATTATAAGTAGGACGGAATAGGTTCGTGAAATTTCTAATATTTCATTACATAAGTAAGAATTGAAAGGGTAAAGCTAGATGAGAAAATATAACTGATTCAACTGAGTCAAGTGAAGAATAGTAGAAAGATAGAGAATGAAAAATAAAGTAACCATAATTAATCCCGAAGTAAACTTAACACAATTAGAATCAATATCAATTGAAATTCAATTATTTTGGAATATCATCAAAGTGACAAGTGAGATTTAGAATGAGAATGAATAACACTAGAAGCTTTTAATAAATCAAAATGAAGAACAATCATTTAAAATCAATGAGGGTTCTTTATAAATTCACTAAACGTTGATATTCAAACCAATTTAGGAAGTTGTTTCATACATAAATTCTCTGGAAATGGGTCAAACTAACACATATGCTTATTATTTTCGTCTTTACTCACGTTTGACGACCATTATCAGAAGACGTATCAATGTCGAAAACGGGATTTCTTAGAACCAGTAGCATCAGCACAAAGCGTTTTTATAGCACCAATTTCAATTGAAAATGCTCACGTCGCCGAAACGAACAGAAACACGAATAATCGAAATTGTAACACATTAATGTTATAAGTATATGAATATGTATCAAGAATCCGCTGCAATTTTCTTATAATATACGAATTCGTGTCAAACAAAGTCCGTATACGACTGAAACCAAAAAATATAACCCTCAAGTATCCACTTTCGTTAAAGACTTGTGAAGTAATAGAAAGAGGTTGTGAGACCTTATAAGAAATAGTGTTACATGAGCATTCTAGATTCTCTGACGTAGGAGTATAGTCTTGGGAACAATTATTGTTTTTGTACTTTTGAAGTTTAATTTCATCAAAATTTAGGTTCACAACGGGTTATAAACTGTCAACAGGGAGTTGTAAAATAAATCGACATTCATATCGGCATCTCGTAATGTGTTGCAACTGTTAAACTGAAATATACCTGTTTTGACGGTGGACGCGTGGTTATTATTCAGGAAAATTGTTGATGAAAGTCTAAGGATAACAACAATGATGTCATTCCTTTCTTAACGTGAACAGCGTGACTAAAGCACCAAACAAATGTGCCTCTGTGTCACCGACCCACGCGATGGCACACAGCTCTCTATACATAGAATAGGGAAGGCGCAGCCCGTATTCTACAAAGTCTATGATTAAGCCCCTTTGAAAGATCTTATTGTGTATTATAGAAGACATCAAATTATATTATACCTACTACTTCACAGTAGCTGAAATTTCAGCTAGATCAGGATCACGTAAAGTACATGAAATATGATGACAGAGTAAGAAACTTCGAAAGTATAAAGTTTTAGAATGAATTCGCGAGCATGTACTGTAATTCATTTTCTTACCATGTTCATGGACCTAACTCTCCTGTTATTAGTTTCACTACAGTAGAGGAATATATCCCAATTTCTCTTTCCCCCAATACAATATTCATGAAACAAAATGTGGAAAGTACTGAAATATTAGAGTTTTATAAACGTTAATGCAAATTTATACATTTCCATAATCCTTACAATAGAACACTTATTTACAGTCAAAATAAACCTTGCGAAAATGTATAATGTATGGACAGATTTTACGATGAAATCCTGGCTTCGAAATACTCGTTTCTAGTGAAAGTGATCCTTACCAACATAAATAATGTATGAATCGATTCCACGATGTAGTCTGAATTTTAGTAGTTAATGATAAATATATTTCTCTAAGAACAAAGTTCTGATTCTCCAGGTTTCTTCTGATATACAAAACGTTCATCATTTCCAGATAGCTGTTTTGATCTTCTGATGAGATTATCAGTGGAAGGAGCTAGACAATGAAGTCACTGATCAACCATCTCCGAATCGATGGGGATACAGTTGAAAATACAAAATCCCTAAAACACAATCCAAAGTTGAATACAAATGCGTTCCATGTTGAAATCGATAGATGAAGTTTTGGCTCTCCAGGTTCAGCAGAGACAATATGTCTATTAATTGTACGTGCCTTTATTAACTGGAATGTACGTTGTGAAATTTGGTGGATGCGCCGAACTGGTCTGGATAACTTTATAGGATGCTCCTACATCGTACTTGTCAGGACATGAAAGGAAACATCCGAATGTTATTTTTTGGATTTGAGCTTTGCACCACTGAATCCTCAATGGATGAAGATGAGCTATGATGGATATCCTCAGTTTTTGCGAGGAACTAGCTTCGATTAGAAATAAAGGGTTATTAAATTCTCACAATATTTATTGGAATTAGGAGTACTGAGAACGCCATATGTTGGTGCTTTTGATACCTTGGCATGGAGACCAGATTCTTCAAGAATCATTACCTACGAAAAGAATTTCATAAGATCTAAATTATATAATCCATCATTCTTATCATAACACCTACAGTATGAGCCCAATTTAATCAAGATCGAAAAAAAGTTTAAGAAAAACTATGTATGAGAAATTATACAAAATTTTTGATTACTCAGAGAAGTATCGTAATCTGCCCAAAAAAGTTTGTACGGATTTTCGCTGATATTGAGCATTTCTGAATCGATTTAGACTATTTTGGACGTAATGTTTATATGTTTGTGTGTCTTTCTCAACTTCGTTGTTATACTTTTGCTGGCTCATATGGGCGTTTAATAATCTATGAGATATGTTATTAAACGAAGCTATTTTATATCTAAATGGTGCAGCTGAATCCGCTGGGGTATACTTATTTGTTCTCTGTATATGTCGAAATCCTAGTGATTACCATCTTTCATAATGTTAATATCGAGGAAAGAAAGCTGATCATTTGTTTCGATTCCGACAGTGAATCCCAGTGAATCGAATTGGCTTCAAGCGTGTTCAAAAAGCCATGTAAATCAAAATCTTTACTTTTATTCGCGAAAATGTCATCACCATATCTATACCAAACTTTTTGGTAGTGATTCAATTTTGATATTGAGGAGGTTCCAAGTTCGCTTAGGAAAATATTGGCCAAAAAAGGAGAGAGGATTACCCATTGCACATCCTCTTATTTGCTTATAGTAATTTTTGTTAAAAGTGAAATAATTTTGCGCCATACATTGTAAGGATCACGTATTATATACAGTTTCTATCGGAAATATCGATATTTGCCATTCCTTCAGAATGTTCATCGACTCAGGGATTGGAGTATTCTTAAATAGTAATAATTCATAAATCAAATGAAACGAGAATATCACCGGGTTGAAATCTTTCAATTTTACGATAAACTCAAAGAACTCAGTATTTAGCAGTATTTTCAGTGGATAAGGGTGATTATTTTTCAACAATAGTGTTATAATATATCCACAAGGTGCACTCTTTTATAGTTTATTATCTGGCACCCTGTTGATTATTCTGTAAGCAAAGGATGGTAAAACTCCAATAAAATCTGCAAAGACAAGGAATGATATTTGAGAGCTGAAAGTCGTTTGAAATCAATCGCATATGTAGTCAAAAAAGTGATACCATATCATACCTGATTGTTGTTAATTTGATTACTACGTATTTCCAAAATAATACCACGACCCATATTTCCATATTTTAACTTCTCTCAATATACGTAGTATATTATATTATACGGTCTATTTTATGCGTTTACTTTGTGGAAATTTTTGATAGTTCATGTGACATGGAGTAGTGGAATACATTCAATGTAACATGAAGTATGATTTTCAAGGTCTTCCATTAGCAGTTTCTAAATCATTTTCAATATATTTTCTGTTTGATAGTTGACCTGCAGAAGTGTCCGAAACCTATTCATATGATCAATCAATCACACCTTTTGACTACTTATCACAATAATCTCCTTTGATAGATTCCGGAATAATAAGTCTTTTTTGCTCATCTGTACTATTTTCATCCATCAAGGGACTTCCCATAACTTATAGTTACTTCAGCGGAATATGGGGAATATTCATGTTGAAAACATTTCTCCTCTATTCATATAAACCAGGTCAACCGAATGAAGTGTTATATTTCTATCAAATGTCAACAAACCCTGCATTGATAGAGATTGTAACAAATATTCTACATCTCAACTTAAGACATGTTTCAATATGTGAAACTATAAAAGAACGCTATACACACAGAGGCAAACCGACAAGTCAAGTTGCAGTCAAAAATACAAAAGTTCTCTTCTACAACGAAATCTTAAACGTATATAGAATTGCCACTCACGCGAAGTAAATAACAAACTAATATTGCTTTGAAAACTTGGTCCTTCCAGTGAGTGAGTTTTACATTCAAAGTTGGAGTGGAATATCAGATTACTCGGCTGGTTCCTTAACAACGATGAAATATAAATGATCCAAGGTTTAAATTTCCTTTGTTCATTCACTTTCAGTTATTTTAGTTGATGTATTATCTGTAAAGCTTGCGAAAAGTGAATATAGTTCAGCGATCCAGTCATTGTTATGTTTACCAGCTTCCCATTAATTCCAATCACCAAATTAAGGGAGCTAAGGCTCTGTTGTTCAATACAACGACATAACAAAACAATACAGCCAATTGTTGTGCTTAGCATACATTCACAGCGAATTCCAGTACACAAGCCGATACCAATCGATAGTTACCTGTAGATCAGAGTTGACTTCAAGTACATTTGAACCCTTAACAAGCGGACCGTAGCATGTACAAGTTTATTGGCAATGGATTAGGATTATACGGTTGCAGTAGTTTATACTTGTGTAACCGCAGGTAATGAGGATATGCAGACGGATTATCATCTGAAAGATGACGTATTTATTTACTTCTGTTCTTTCGAAGTGAGAGAATGAGTGCAAATGATTAAAACTATCGTGTAAGCGTAGATTTTTAATTTAACAAGAGCTAAAATCTGATAATTGGCCATGGTTGTAGGATAATAATGACTCTTGAGACAGGTATGAATTATATTTAAATTCTTGGGGAATAGGTCTACGTCTAAGCGCTGGGTAGAGATCGAAGGCCACACACCTCTAGATCAGTCTGAATTTTCAAATGCAGAACAAAGTTTTGCTTACAATGCACATATTTCCAATGATGTGAATAATATTTTGGACAAATATCCGGCCTAGCAATGGGAGCTCCTATTTCCGCTACTACTATTGCTAGGCTAGTTATGTAATACCTAGAGAAATCTGTAATAAATCTGTGTAAATATCTGTTCCCAAGGATAAAATTCATTAACTAATCAATAAATTCAATAATTTCCACTGTGAACTTCATTAAACCTGTTTAACAGAAATGAAGCAAAACATAAATTTTCTAGATCGGAACACTAGACATGATTCAGACGTAAAAATTGAAATATCGTGATTTACACAAGACATTTGATCTTAACGATATCTTCACTATTTTTTTGACGTAGATGAGGGGAAATCTTGCATAGTATATTTTTATCGTCTTCGAGGTATGTCTGACGACCAACCGCATATGCCGTACACTTACACAGCACATGCATGAGAGTCTCTTCTTCTATGCCACAACTCCTGCGTGTGGGCTAGTCTACCAAACCCCCATCGTGCAGAGATGTTGCATGTGGCGTTTCTGGTCAGGAATGCAACAAGATTACGTATTTCTTATCTGCTGAATGTCAGTAGATTTTTCATTCATTGCTGCTGGAGATCTCCCATTAGTCGCTTGGAGTGCGACATACGGGACAGTTCCCTCCAGTAGATATGGTGTTCTGTTTCGAGGCCATTTTTGGAGTACATATTTTGCTGTGGCATGAGAGATGCCATAGGTTGGCTCTAGTCCAATCAGAGGTTGTTCCACCCCCGCTCCAGATTCTATTGGTGTTGTTCACTAGTGACGTTAGTTCTCTCACACAATCGAGTGCACGTTGTGATTTGTGTATAACTCCATTGCATTAAGCACTGTTAAGTTGCTCACAATGATTGTTATTTGTCTATTCTCATATGCTCTCTCCCTCATGATTCAAGCACATGTTGTAATTGCTAATATTTTTGCTTGGAATTCTGTCGCAACTGTTCCTAGGTTCAAAGAAATTATTCCTCCTTGTCCGTTGTCTCGACTATTCCAGCCCCTGTACTTTTTCGGTCTTGGTGCTTCCGGTAAACCATACGGAATTCCCTGGTATCATAAGAGGATTGCCCCCAGCGTTCTCTCGTTCATTCAAGGTTTGAATCCTAAGCGATATGGAAGTGCTGTGAACCTTAATCCTGTCGGATCTCATCCCCAATGGTCCAGGTGATTCAAGCAATCCATATATCTTCACTATAATTCAGTTACACAAACAGGTTATGGAGAAAGTGTTATCCACAGCCTTACACATCGCTCTGTGATATTGTCACAGCCAGAAACTCGTCTCAAAAATTTGAAAAAAGTTAGAGATATATTGGAAATGAATGTGTATTCAAAGATCATTGAAAAAGGAATAAACAAAATTTGTTATGCTGCATTATAGATGAATAATGTAGACGGGGATAAAGATACTTTCTCACCATACATTTTGGAGGTCTCAGAGGAAATTAAGAAATATTTGGAAAAGATTGTGATAAATGTTGGGCAGAACCCTACTAACAGTTGGTAAGAAATGTTTAAACCCGTGAATATCTAAAGATAAGTAAACTCACACGGTATATGAATTAAATATATGTATAACACTAAAAACAAAAACATAGAAAATTGGACGACCCGATTAGTAATAGATAAAGTAACCAATTATTATGTAAGCTCTGTCCTTTATATTGCTCTAGGTCTATAGCCCTATCGTTATCATAAATTTTAGGCAAATCTGTTCGAAATTGTAGGTTCTTTAGATCAAAGGTATTTGGTGTCAGTCCATTTATCCTCGTCGCCGAGATATGATATCTTTAACTATGTAAATATGACTGTGTAGGAGTTTTTTAGTACATATGCTCATATTTTGGACTTCAATGTGTTACTATTTCAATTATTCATTTTGGACATTTTTAATTGAAATAAATGCGATAACGACGCTTAGGTCTTAGTACAATTAGTTCCTGCGCTTTAGTTATCATACGTTTTCTGATGATGTCGCGAGACCGAAAGATACGTAAAGACATATATTTAGGAAACATAAGTGTTTTTGTACCTCAAGAAAGTACATATTATAATGGTTATAGTTCAGTAGTTTTTCTTCAAAACTGGATCTACATTACTCTCCTTAGAATTGACTATCACATCAAATACATTGAATTTAAAGAGCAGTTTCCAACATTTAAGAAGATTATGACTATCTAATTTCCTCCAGAGAAAAAATATCCTTCCTCAGTTCAATCTATCGTATGGTGGCACTCATCATTTCAAATGTGCTCAATCAGTTTTGAATTCAGGACTTCACCATTCCCAACATGACCTTTATGTTTCTTTAAGACTCTCACTGTTATGTTTTTCGTAGCTACCAAGTACTTTCCTTAGTGAACAATATTTTCTTTTTACAGGAATTTCCGAAGGATGTGTCCATCGAAGATAAACTAGAAATATCGCGACAAACTAGGTAAGCTTTTAGTTTTAAATGATGAATTAAACAATGCAAATAAATTAAAATAAATACAGTTTTCGTTCTCACAATCTCAAATTTGTTGAGGCAGTGTTCAAACTGTGAGTGTTATGAAAACATATCATGCCATAAATTGCATTTCAAAGTTAGGAGTATCAAAAACAAACTTCCACAAATGTCAGAAAACCTATTACCATCATATACAAATCCGATATTTATACGAATCTTTCTATATTATGAAGACAAATATTCCCATGCATATACAAAATACCGGTTACTTATGAATCACTGCCAAATTCTTCAAATTATATGTATATCCATATGTATACACCAAGATACATGAATGAAAGAGTGACACACGATCTTTCCACTCACCAATTCGAGTAGAAAAACCAATAAGAACTGAATTGAATCATTCCGAATATATTAGTTGAGAAATCTTGTCATTTCTTTTATATTCTGTTCATTCAGTTACTGAAATAAGTCGAGTAAAAAATACAAGATGGAAGATGGAAGGTTTTCATTAAATATGGAACACTTTATTAAATGTAAAAGATGTGATATCCTTAGTTCTTGCTGATCCGAACGGCAAACGGAAAGTAGGTCGAAGGGTGAGAACGTGAAAGATTTCACAGCAAAAAAATAAAATACTATCAGTGGAAACCGCAGATTTAGATAACAGAAAAGCATCCAAACAAGCACGTTCTTCATATTACGTAGTTTTTCATTATAAATTTCAAATTTACCATCAACAGTTCGAATATTTTTGCATCGTCGGTACGTCTCAGTTCTTCCGACTCATTATCAGTCTCATTTTCATGTAGATCATTGTCTTATGAATAGGATCTATACCGGGTGTCCCAGTATACATGTTCCAATCTCAGTTATTTCAGAAGATAAAAATTTTAACATTTCATGATCTCCAATTCGTTCAAGAAACCTTCAACTGATAAAAACGAAAATTGGAAGTCACTTCCGGTTTGACCGGAAGTGATTCTGACTTTTTAATTTCAAACAGCACCCTGTATAATATTTCTTGCACTTTTTGATTTTTACTCAAAATTATCTTTCCAACGATGTATCACACTTTGTATTTTACATTTGATTTGATGGAGAAAACGACAATGGAAATTTCAAATTGAAAGATACACTCCCGCTCCAGAAGCCTGACCTACCTTGGACCCGCATTACAGTATTACAACTACTGCTGATCGTTTTTGTAGCTATAACTTTACAAATAAGGGTTATTCTGGAAACATATCGCAAATAGTTGAAACCTGATGCTCTGCTTAGATGGACATCAAAAGCACAATTTTGCCAAACAAGTTGCTTCATCATTCACCTTATGATTATATCTCAGTTTCAAATGATCATTGTATCCTTCAAACGATATATGAGAAACTGAATACTGCAATACACTTTTGTTTTCAAAAAATGATTTTATCGAAAATCACATGAAAATATAAATGAATCTTATATGTTACAATGTGAATGACTCCACATAACACTGCACTCCAGTTTCAGCTTAGTACCTGAATATTCATTTTTTTTAACTCTACAACTATTTGAGAATCACATTTAAGATTACAAATGGTTTCAAATAATTTGTAATATTCAACATATTAAGTGTAACAAAATTTATTATATAACGATGCTTTAAATTTGCAATAGCATATGACACCCGATTGATTGTTCTGTAAGCAGAGGATGGTAAAACTCCAATAAAATCAGCAACGACAATGTGCATGTTTCCACTGCATGGTATTTGAGAGTTGAAAGTCTTTCCGAATCAATCGAATATTATTTAATACATATCATGCAGTCAGATGAGTGACACCATACCATATCTGATTGCTGTTAATTTGATTGCCAACTATTTCCGAAAAAAATGCAATGATACATTTTCATATGTTTATTCCTCTCACTATAAGTAGTATAGAGTGTGAGGGGAGTAATGTAATCGGTCGAAAGGAATGTGAAGCCACAGTGTACTTCATGCGTTTATTCTGTGGTATTTCTACAATACAAAATTATAATGCAATTGTAATGTCATTTAAATGAATCTATGTGTATAACATGTATTTGTACATATATTAACTATCGTTACAGATGCACTTTTCGCATTTTTCTCGTCGCGAAATCGTCGATCAACTCATCAAATTTTAAGGCTCTCAAAATATCGCTATTGCTACACTCATTACTACTATTGGCTCATTTCGTTCGCAATCTGTTTTTTAGTAATTTTAACTTTGGAGAGGATCTTTCAGTCCTATAGTTGGTGATCAAGAGAACAAGATACATTTTTAGAATTATCTGAACACTAGGAAAAGCATCCTTCTCCTGTTTTTCGATTATCAACGCGTACATGAAATGTTCACGGCTGAAGTATCGGTCTTATTATGCTGAAACTGTACAATTCTGCAAATTGAACAAACTCGACCCCAAGATTTTCGCCAACATCGTAAATCTTTTGTAATGTAAAATAAATAATTACTCAAAAATTATGAATTTATTACTATATTAACAAAATCATCGTATCATTTTTGTTGATGCCTAAATTTTTTTCAATATATCATCTTGGTGTAGGCCCCTTCTTGGTGTCCACTCTGCCCACCCCTAAATCCGGCCCTGGTGGTTACTAAATCATTTCCAATATATTTCTGTTCCTATAATCATAAATTTGATACGCAAAAGTGTCTCAAACATATTTTGCTTGCAAAAGTGTGGAAAGTTAAGTCATCAATTGACCACTGCTTGTTTATTTCGTTTCATTTCTGACGATAGTACTAGCAAGAAAATTATCTAACAATCAAAACTGTTATTGGAAATTGTAAACTTCCATATAAATGGCCCTTCCTTCTCCTTTACTGAAAATCCCATGATGAACAGCCTTATCATGGACACGAATATAACAAAAGCAGAGTCTCTCATTATAAATCTTCGTAGGGATATGGGAGGTTGTTGGGACAAACAGGTCAATCCTGAATTAGTAACTTGCGGAGTTGGTCATAAAAATAGTTTCTAGAGTATGTAACCAGAACACTGGTCTTGACTGGGAACGTCATCCCCTTGTTAACGCCTAATACCGAGAGTAATTAACAGTTCTAAACGAGTTCAAACATGCCACGTTCCGTCATGGCATCGCAGAAATGTCGGTGGAAAAAGGTCGTGACTCGCCCACTATTTAAATCGTACTCGCAATTAGAACGGCTTATTTGCATCTCTGCAGAGTTGCAAAAATATCGAACTCATCTATATTCACTCCGTAATTTCCGAAACGTGGAATAGTTTTTTCTCTCACAAAATGCGCCAGACCCGTGAACATGATGAAAAACCTTCATACATGATTTGTTGCAGCACCTCGGAAGTTGACAACCTGTAAAAATGGAACGTTCGCATGGTAATCGAATACAGGCAAGCCCTTCATTTTGTAGTATAGGAATCATCCATTCCTATACGAGATTACCTAAAAACCTTAAGTTATATAATTCGACCTTATTCTTATTAAGTAATGTTATTAAGCATATATTGATAACTCATAACTGACCCACTAACAACATGTTGACTATTACACATTGTTTAGCCCAAGATAACCTTGACATACAGAACAGGGTATCTCGAGGTAGTTATTGAGGAATCGATGTATATGCTAAAGACTAGAGTATGTAGAACAATAACATAAACATCACAGTAGATTATAATATATATAGTTATGTAGGATTCATATACATGCAGTTATATCATAATTATTCATATAAGATATTGATGTAAGACTGTACTATTATTATGTAGAGCGAGGCATTATGTCGTAATGGCGTCGAGCTCTACAATTTAGTAAAGTGACACTTTTATAAGTGATATGTTTCCATCCCCTACACCTTCACCAGGACCACGGGTCAAGTTAGGGCAAACCGCCCAACGTTAAGACCTTTAACATTACATGGCGATCTCTACCAGTTATTTCTAAAAATGGAAAAACAGAGACGTATGTGATCTTCCCCACATGGCGATCTCTACCAGTTTTTTTTTCTACCAGAAATAAGAAACGGACCACAGGAACACATACGGCAGTAATCCCCAACATGGCGATCTCGGCCAGTTCCTTCCTTTAAGGGAATGGAAATTGGAAATGGATTGAAATGGAAATTGGAAATGGATTGGAATGGAAACATGGAAATTTCGAGGATGGAATGGTGAAAAATTTTTTTTTTCTTTGATGTCCACATCACCATATGTGATTCCCATAAGGAGACATAATGGATTTGGAAATTGGAAATGGATTGGGACTATGGATTTGGAACTGGGAAAATGGAAATTGGAACGCAGACATCGAGGCTGCAAGCGATGGGTTGAGAAAAAGAAGAAGAAGTCAGCCCCTTAGTGTAGTGCTCCGAAAAGGTATTAACCATGTGAGTAATGACTGTTTCCAGACAATTTAGTTTATATATATATATTTTTTTGAAAAACAGCACGCAAATATTCGCCGCTGTGTATATATATATATGCATATTATAAATTTATTTGATTTATTAATTTAGTAGATTTATCGTAATCAGATAAATTGCTGAACATATTTTTGTTAATGTTGAATAATATTGAAGTAATTAAGTCATACCTAACTTTTAATAGTGAATTGAATATATCGAATATATTATTTTATATTGATAAAATATTTGAAGTAATTTTAGGGATACATAACTTCTAATGCTTGAATTTAATTGAAATCGAATAGGAAATTACCTTTAAAAGTAAATATATTAAGATATTGGAATAGTAAGACTAAAATAATTAACAAATAACTACTTTATTAAAGAAGATAAGTATTTTAAGTACATAAATATTATCAATTTTTTTAAATAAATTGAAATTAATGGGAGATTTACATTTAAAAGTAGTAAATATTAATATATTGGAATAAGTAAGAATAAAATGAGTTATTTATCAAATAATTAAAGTTATGTGTATAAGCATATGCATATTGTTTGAAAATTAGTTTAAACAAATATATTATTGCCAGGGAAAATTATTCCACAAAAAACCATTAAATAAAAGTGTTAGACCAACAATGATGTGGCTAACATATGGTTATTCCAGGTTGGAAACCATAGATGATATAATAGCATTGATTATGCAGAATTTTTTGTTTGAATATGGTTATAAGTAGAAGGCAATGAAATAAATTAGGTTATTATCAAAGTTTGGATATCTGACGAGGTTTAAAAACTTTTTTTTAACAAGTATTATTAAATTATTATAGTCATAAAGATGACAGCAAATAATTTTAAATTCAATTAATGTAGGTTTAGAATAATGGTTACATATTATTTAGAAATTCGATTTGCGTACATTGAAATAACTTCATTTAATTATAACAATAATATAAAGAATTGCAACAAAGCATATTTCATTCATGTTATATAGTAAACATAGTACCAGAAATTTGAATCAGCAAAATAATTGCGAGCGAATAGTTCATTCGATATTTCAAGGGCAATCTAGTG
This sequence comes from Endomychus coccineus, assembly GCA_958510875.1. NCBI lineage: Eukaryota > Metazoa > Arthropoda > Insecta > Coleoptera > Endomychidae > Endomychus > Endomychus coccineus. The sequence continues at coordinate 18,223,669 of OY294068.1, forward strand.
ACTATAGGAATGATCACCCAAGACATCACGGATCAAATTGGAATATATTATTAGGCTGAATCAATTACATAGATATGTCACAAGAGAAGTAAACGGAAAGTAAGAAGATGAATTGTAGGCGCAGTATTGGAGTAAATGGAGACGAATTGTAATATACGTAAGTCTGCAGCTTTGATCCGCATATGACTTAGGTACGTTGTGGAAAAGTATGGCAGCAGTAATATGAGTTACAGATGATATTTTTTTTTTCAGGACCACGGGTCAGGTTAGGGCAAACCGCCCAACGTTAAGACCTTTAACATTACAATTTCTAGCACTCTCAAATTCATCAGTACAGTGCAAAAGTTACATTGCCTACTAACACTAACACGAAAATGTGTTGGTTAATCATCTAAGCAATGCTTATAGTATTTCAAAAACTGTTCCTTTGTAATAATTAATCATCCACATTTGAGAATCAGGGTTTCATCTTCACCTGTGTACTGGTCAATTATTAAAACACACACATGTGTTCATAAAACAAATGATCACAAATTCACTTATCCGCTTCAGGTATAATGGTTGCATTTTATCGAAATTACTAATTCTACTAGTTGTAACAATGCGCTAAGATCTACATTCGAATTTTATTTTATTCACAGTCATAAATCTATGTAAAGGCTATTAGAGAATGAAAAAGGCGAGTAAAATATCAGAGTTGCAGTTGAATATAAATCGGATGAGCTTAGTGGAATGGAAACTTCCTGTTTAATTCACTATTTCGATATAATCTAATTCGATAGTGTTTAGGTATTTGGTTTCACGCTAGAAAATTGCCATCGAGTCAACAATTGATCCATATTCCAATTAAAGTTCAATAGAATAATGTTCGATCAACATAAATTATTTTGCAAATGTACTTTGTTTACCGACAAATTGGAGTTGATCAATTCGAATATACCAGATAGGTTTATTTTTAAAAACGTTCCATAATAATTGATATATTAATTGCACTCTATTCAATTTATTATGATTAAATATATTGTTTTCTAGCGGTTACTACAAAAACCACACTCTATATTCGTTATCACTTGAACAATGAAAATTACTTAACAATAAATATTTTCATATCACAAGGATGAGTTGACTATCGACATCAGTGGTTATATTGATAATTGATTACATATTGTATTACGCGCATAATGTAATAGGGGTTTATACAGATCATTTCCAATATACAAAACAAAACCGTTCATAGAAAATCGAGATTTCATGTAGAATTAAAATATCTTAAAGCGAAGTAACAAGAACATCTAGGGATTGAAGCATGTTTTCTGTTGAGCTATAATAAATGTTAATGTTAACCATCTGGAGATGCTTAGGGGGTGGGTTGTTCCAGGACCGTTGTTGATCACAATATGGAAGTTTTAAACGTTTTTCTTTCATAAGTTACAAAATTAATCAAAGTGTATCACACTTCCCCTAATTTTAGTTTGGTTCTTGAGAGAAAGCACGCATTATAAATAACAGTAGCAATACCAAAAACCTTCAGTTATACTTTCTAACTTGAATTATTCTCTTGGGAAATCACGTGGCACTTTGTCAATTTGAATTAATTTAACTTAACAGTTTCATCAGAGTGTGTTTGGTAAGAAAGGTGGATTTCGCTGAATCAGAATTGTTTTACATTTTCAATCAAAGTTTGTTGTTCTCAGTTTTTTTCGAAGTTCAAGTTTAATAATACATTTAAATCAGCTCATTTAGTTCCCATCCCCTCGGTTCATCCTAGTTGGGGAACTAATTTAATAATCTCAGTTTTATTGCTATCTCTTAGTTAATTCAGATTTGATCTCATTTTTATTCCTATCAGTAATAAAGTTAATTTTAATATTCTTTCATTATCAATTGTCATAATCATTGTTTTATTATTATTAATTTAATTATTATTTTTATTATTAAATTTCATTGTTGAGTACAAGTTTATCTGATTATTATAAGCGTTCATCCTTCCACTTACTTTCCAGTGTGTTGAATCTTAATTGTCTTGTGAAATAAAAGGGTGGGTGCCAATGCACGTTTGTTCTGACTAATCAATGATTCGGATCAAACTCCAACGTGACATAGTTCTCTAAATTTAATGGCCACACTTTCAATAAATATATTGAAGAAAAGAAATAATATCAATTCCTTAGGTAAAGTTTTATATAGTTTCAGAGAAGGAGAACCATGTTACGAGTACAATAGCTCAAAAAGCTATCAATCGCTCATGACATATTTGTTTCTAGAAAACTTGAATCTAACTTCCCCATTATGTTATAATAAAATTCATTAGTTTTCAATTTCTGAAATTAGCTAAAGTCATTGATATATTTCATCACAAGGAATAATTCAAATAGATTAAAACAAGGTTTAGTAAATAATTGGATTTTTATTTTCAATGTAAGACAAAATAGATAATAATTAAAAACAAATGAATATATGAATATACTCATTTTAGCTTTTTTTAGATAACAATGATAATGTCTTTCTAATTCAGATCGATCAATAACATCACAAACGTATATTTCCAGCTGTTTCGCTCTACTCATAGAGCACATCATCAGTGGAACGAGCAAGTTACTTGAAAATCTCAGCTGAAGGTAGTTATGGCCTTCCACATTGCAAAAAGACAAAAATTCTCGCGCCATCTATGAATAGATGTCCTACTAAGAAATCAAGCAAAGTACTACATTAACAGATTTCTCGTACCCTACAAAAGCTACGTAGAATGTGAGACTACTTGAATACGCCAAATGGCAACACCAAACCAAACCAATGCAAGAGAATTAGAAGAAAATGAATATATGAATATACTCATGTATCTCATGAAAACATGAGATTGTTTTTAACTGAATAAGGAAATAAGTGGCACTTCATTCTGAAAATTATCCAAATGTTCATCCAGCACTAAGCAATTTTGAAAAAAGTTTCTTCGTTATAACTTCACCCTATTGTTTGATATTGCAAGAACAGCAACACTTATTCGTAATTGTAGGTTTTCTTTGAAATAAAAGACGAAGAAATTGGTGTCGGAAACTTGAGTATTCAAATTGTCGAACCCCAAGTGTGATGGGCCCATGGAATAGGCTTATCATATAGATTCCAAAACTTGAAAGATTTACAAGATGTTTCAATTAAATAATTATCGATAATGTCAAAAATCAATCATAATTTACCCTTGAAATTTAGCCTAAAAACATAGAAAAAAATTTTGTTTACATTTGGACCGCAGTGTTAATCCATCGGTGTCGTGGCATCTATCGGTCCAGACTGAATGAAGAAGTACGTCATGCATCACTGTTTCACTGACCGTCTACTAGGTATCTGACCTTTTGGTTGGTACCGCTGTAGTCTACTTTTCCTTGTCCTCCAATCAAAAATTTCAATTTGGAAACATCACGCTAGTCCAGATATGCCATAAGCTTTGTTACACTCGGCTTTGAATTCTCTCTGAATTTCGATTGATGATGTTCAACCCGAGACCGTAACTCTCATTTATCCACTGTTCGCACATAACAAAATATTTGGCTCAAAATTTAACAGCACCCTATTGAAAATTATTCTTGTAAGAAACAAACTTTCAGATAATACGAACTCCATTATTAGATCTAAACATCACTAAGCAATGTATGAAAAGGTTCCGTGAATGGAATATTCTTCTCGATTGTCCTTAGTGTTGAAAGCAGGTATGCAGTGAGAGAAGCCAATTCATCGAGAACCATTCTTTTGTGTATTTCTGTCTGATGTTCGAATCTCATAGTTCGTACAAGCTTCTTTAGCCTGCGTCGAGATAATGGAACTAACATTATTACTGTGTTGTTGCTGGGGAAGGAGATTTGTGAAAAACTGCAGTCTCTGGTAAATGATTCAATGAACGCTAAGAACGGGAAACAAAATAAGAGAACAAACTACACCACGATAAATCCCTCTTCTCGGTATTTACGGGTATAGCGGTTTCATTAGCGCATACCTTACATTAACTGTTTTACGATAATTTTATAAAGAAAATCTTTCGGTACAAAGCCGAAAGCAGCATCATTCACCCGTTCTATGCGAATTTTAGAAACATTTTATATACCTACACTATAACACTATAAATAAGAAATAATGACCACATTCCGATTACTAATTTAGTTTACTCTGATAATTACCACAAAAGGTCCTCAGTACCTTAACAGTTTTGTAAGTGAACAAGGGTTATTATTCATTTTTTTTTGTTCACCTTTTGCGTATCTCAGTGATATGTCCGGCCAATCTGTATTCCCTGTTCATCTCAAAATTCACTGCTAGTTTCAAATTTGTTGTCAGATCATCGTTAGTCTCTTGTTTGTCCTTTACAGTGAGTTTATGCTATTGTGTATCCTCGAGCCGATGACAATCCTGAAGCAAAGGTCGAATAAGATAGAAGAAAGGCGTATTCCCATAACGTCCGTCATGTCGTTTTCTCGAACGTTGAAAAATGAGAAAATCGAACTAGATTCGATTTCATTTTCTGATTCATATCCTCGGAAAGCTCTCTATTATGCCCGACCCAAATAATTAGTATCCGCTAATGGTTATCGAGAGGGGATGGCGGCCTTGCGAACAAATTGAACGGAAGAGCGTATGAAATAAAATCATACAATACTTAGGTAATATGGTGGAATTAGCGAATAGATTAATAGCGGTTCTAGTTTCATTAAAACGACTAATATCATTCGCAAATATTAATGCGCGAATGTAAATTATATTTGGCAACACCAACAATAGAGATATGAAATAGGTATTAAATTCGTTTTGCATAATTGATTGGAAATATGGTAAATAGCGAATGTATCGTTTGATCACAATTGTGTAATAACGCTACGATTATTGGAAGCATACACAATGGGCTTACCATACCTTAGAGAAAACTTTACTCATACACAAATCCATTGAATCCACCTAATATTCGCTATATGATATGAATAAGTATGAAGAATAACCAACAAATGTACAATGAATTAATATCTTGAACACTATTATGGTATAGGTGAATATTTAATTAGGAGTATGGAGGGCGTAACAATGTCTGTTTCCATAGAATATATTTAGCAAAATTATTGATAATAATTCTTTTAAAATTAGCTTGGCATGTTTCAACGAGCAAATTGGCTCAAATAACTTGTTTCCCTATATACACTCTACAGGCTGAGCTTTACTTTGTGACCCACCCGAACAACATCTTAAACTATCACCCATTAGAATTTCTCAATGAAGAGCCCCTTGTGTTACCTTATTTTAAAGGATATTTGGCCAGGGGTACACAGCCCTGCTAAGACTAATTGTCCTAACTGCAAACATTTTTAAGATAAACACACTGTTGTATTGGCAAGCTGTTTACCTATGTGATAACCAAGTGGTAGAGTCCTATCTGAACCTTAAACAGTTATGTTAATGCTATAATATTCGTCCCTACTCGTGAATGTCAAATGGTTTTCTTTTACTTCTATTTTATAAAAAATTTATTAATGGAAGCCGTTACTTTGTGATAATTTATCATATTGATATAATAAAATGAAACACTTTTACTTTGTTTCTTACCACATATGTCATAGAAAAAAATCGCGACTATAGTTTGGACACTAGTGTTTCATCTTCAGATGATACTAATATATGGAAGTATGAATAGTCTTGGCTATTATAGGTCAATTTATATACTACAACTTTATTATACTTATTAGTTTTATGTTTCGCATTGCACAAAACATAGGACAATTTATTTTGAGGTTGAAGCTAACGTTTATACGAGTATCATGTCTGCAATTCTTTCACTTACTGTACCAAAATATGTGAAGAAAACGCATTTTAATAAAGAATCGGAATTTCTTTAAGAGGCTTCATCAGGCCCGTAGTCAGCCGTAGGGCCCGACGGGCCCGGGCTCCCCCGAAATTCCGTGAACCTTAAAATTTTCCTGAAGATGTGAATCATGTTTTAAAAATATGTCTATCGATAATAAGCCATATTTTTTATGACAACTTCACGCCTGTGAGACATATATAATATCTCTATTAGAACATTTGAACAGAAGATTACTTTTTGATCTGGAATTCTGATCGATTAACTCGAATCCGATCATCAAAAATTGCTTGTGAAACATAGAATACGCTTTTACTAGACAAGTGTTGGTTTTCACACAGTTTACTGGTAAAAGACAATTCAGCTTCACGCTTCCTTTGTCAGTTCAACTGCAAGAAAAGTCACGTGATTTGGCATCAGCAGTACAGCATGTTCGCGAAATCGTGAATATGCTTCAAGAAGAACGAAAATCTGCAGAAGTATCGTTCAGCAAAATTTTTATAGCAGCTGAAAAGCTTGCAAACGATACATTCGATATGGAGCTGAAAGTTCCGAGACTCACGTCGAAGCAAACAACTCGTTCCAATTATCAAACAGACTCTGTTGAATCGCACTTTCGGTCTGCTGTTTTTATTCCTTGCCTCGATACGCTAATTCAGAATTTGTCTGACAAATTTCTTAATGAGAACGCGGGAATGTTATCAAGCTTATAGATACTTCTCCCTGGATTCGCTGTAATTGAAAAAGTAGATGACTTGCATCATCTTACGCCATACTTTGATGATCGAGACTCAGAATCCGCTGTAAAAGCTGAGTATAAGTTGTGGTGTGAGAAATTATCGGGACTCGAGAAAGATGCCGAGGCTTTACAAGTATTGGATTTTTGTGACAAGAGCAGATTTCCAACAATCAAATATCTATTAACAATTTTGGCAACTCTTCCGGTCACAACGGCAAGTGTGGAAAGGTCATTTTCGACAATGAAAAGAATCAAGACTTACTTACGTAACTCAACTGGCAACGAAAGACTTAGTGCACTCGCCGTACTGTCAATTCATGGAAACTTAGGTATCGATCCGAATGAGGTTCTTGAGATTATGGCAGCAAAGAAATCGTGAGAGTTAAAATTTCAAATTTTGTCTACTGAAATTGACGTTTCAGTTTGACAATTGATGTGTATGTGCTTGACTGACAATTAAAATACAGTGATGATATTAATAACAATAAAGCAGGTTTTCACTAATGAGTCCAACTTTAATAACAAATATCCTTGCAAGACACCCATCAACCATTTCCGCCCCCTGCCCCCAAAAAATTATTACTACGTTTTGGGCCCACCCCCCCAAACCAAATTTCTGGCTACAGGCCTGGGCTTCATACTTAAGTAAGTTAATTTCTGCTTTTTTCTGTGAATTAATTTGGATATGAGTTAAGATTTGAAATCCTTGTTAATGGCTATTCCCTTGATTATATTCAATTCTTAATTTAAGTTTTCAGGAGAAAGAAGGAGTGAAAAGGCTCTATGTATCATTGAGTTGTTCAGCTGTGACTATGGGGATCAAAAGATGAATTGGCAATAGCTGTATCTTTGAATGTAGGTTTTTTATAAATTTTGAGAGTGATGTTTTTTTTATGGTGCTTGAAGATTAGGGAAATTTATTTTGTTATCTTTCTCAGTTTCTAAAGTGAACTCAATGTTATGATGGATATCATTATTGAAGGATGAAAAAACATTCAATTGTCGTGATGTACCTTTGAAGAAGGATGAACCATCATCTACATATCTAAACCAGCAATGAATACGTTTTTTAGCTGAAGGGGAACTCATTATAGTTTATTCAAATATCTGCCAAAAGAGGACTCGTCTTGTGCCTTCCTAGTATACCTCAGCATTAAAATTTTCTTATCACAATATCAACTCTACGTCATTATCTAATTTTAATTATACTACTCTTGGAATCTATTTCACCGACCGCAATCCCACTAGTTACCTGTGTCTAATATTGTACCTACCATAAATAGCCGCAGATTATTCATATTTTCTTACTTCAGTGTCATTTGGAGATGACAAACCAGTGTTTAAACTATAGTCACGATTTGTTTCTATAATACATGTGATGAAAAACGAAGTAAAAGTGATTTATTTTATTATATTTATTTCATTAAATATACTTAGCATATTGTTATGAATTGAACATCTTTCAATAACGTAGCCACTGGCCATATACCGACCAACTTGTATTCAAGTAAAGTGATCGTGTCTGGATCAAAAGATTGAGAATTACATACATTCATTATTACCTCGTTGCATAGCTATGGGAGACCCGTATAAATATTTCCTCCCTATTGTATTGACCACACACTGCATTTATAGTACAAAGGAGTCGTAAGTGAACTCTTGATTAAAATACAGTAGTACTACGTTACCCTTTCATGACAAGGTTTATAGAAATAACAAGTGAAAGTTTGATTATTGGCACAGTCTACATCAACCGTTATAATGGTTGATTAATAAAAGAGTGCCAAGTATCCAACTAAAAGCTAAAAGCAAATAGAGATGACAGAGGAAAGTAGTGGAAACATTTTATCACACTAGTTACTAGTACTTCTAATGATGTAATCTTGTTTCTAAATAGTTCACAATCTTTTCCTTAACAATTCAATATCATTCGAGTAAGTCAATAAACTTATAGTCTAGGAGCCAGAGCGATATTGATGGTCTAAACATCAACCCGATGACACTATGGTTTATCGTTAGTGGACGGTTCAATGACCAATTCATCTCATAGACCGAATTTTCGCCGGCTGTTAGATCTCGAGATACAGCCTCCGCAAATTGTTTACTTTTTGACTGGAGGTTAACCCTTTTCAAGTTGCGGTTACTTGGAAAGCATGCCAATCTTATGAACTTCCACCATGTGCCATAATTTTTTATCGTGTCCGTTTTTCAGGCTGACCAGTTAAACTTGAACCGAAACTGGACTGAAAGTTAACCCTCCCAAACCTGGTGGAGAATGTTCATTGGTGTTAGCAATTGTTAAAATACCCTATGCCATCGAAAATTATGTGTTCATTTCCGAATAATTGACCATTATTTGAACCAAATGTTTTTTTTCTCATTTTACGGCTAAACCTTGCGGATTACAAGGTAACATGATGGCACCATGTTAAATAACTTCATTGGAGGCCAAATAATAATTTCAAATTATTGTCATCACTCTTTGCCTATTTCAACCCCCCAAAACTCCCTAAAACCTCCCCCCCCCCACAAAATAAAAAATAAAAAAAAATTCCGTTTCGATTTTAAACCCAGCCAGAATCTCAATAATTGATTAATTTATTATTTTATCCATATTATTCATATTTTTTTGAGGAGTGGCTTTAGGGGGTTTTGAAAGGGTTGAAATAGGCAAGGAGTAATGGCAATAATTTTAAATCTTCATTTGACCTCCAATAAAGTTATTTACCATGGTGCAATCATGTTACCTTGTAATCCGCAAGGTTTAGCCACAAAATGAAGAAAAAAGACATGTTTGGTCCAAAAAATGGCCAATTACTCGGAAATGGACCGATAACTTTATATGGCATAGGGTATCTTAACAATTGCCAACACCAATGAACATTTTCCACCAGGTTTGGAAGGGTTAACTTGCAGTCCATTTTCGGTTCAATTTTAATTGGTTATCCTGATAAAGGGAGACGATAAAAAATGATAGCACATGGTGGAAGTGTATATGAATGGCATGCTTTTACAGTAGCCGCAACTTGAAAAGGGTTAACCTCCAGTCAAAAAATAAGCAATTTGCGGAAGCTGTATCTCGAGATCTAGCAGCCGGCAAAAATTTGATCTGTGCGATGAATTGGTCATTGAACCGTCCTGTAACGATAAACCATAGTGCCATCGGGTTGATATTCAGATCATCAATATCGCTCTGGCTTCTAGACTATTATGATATGAATTGAATTCTATAATTTTTTGACATCATTCAATATTTGACGTCATCCTCATTGTCAAATAGGTCATTTCCGTAGAATATCTGGAACGCACATTTGGAATATTTTACATAATTATGAACAATGAGAATCGCAATACAATTAACTCAATAGCTTTGAACAGGTTTGTTCACTTTTCTAGAACACGCATTAATGCTTCCGTATATACTCGCATTAATTTCACTTTAGGTACTTTATTGTCAGCAGAGTCTGTTTCTGAAGAAAAACTATGGACGTGAATAGATAAAAGCTGCGGAAATAGAAGGGAGTGCATGTGTCGCCTCTCACATTATAGCAAACAAAAACAAAAAGTTCTGAACAAACAGAACCTTCGAATCGTGTTTCCCTCCAGAAATAGAGTATGTCTGAAATTACATCGTTTCCAACGTAGCACATTGAATTTTATTATGTTTTAAATTGAGAATATTCCTCTCAGCATAAGTTTAAATTGCTGTTAGCAAATTTCTTCATGTTTGTCTCCGTCGTCTTGACGGTCATGTACAACCTATACAAGAAATAAAATATACAAAAGTTGATATACAAGCCTACAAACTTCGTCGCTGTTATTATGTGAGTCCCTCAAATGCAAAACTCGGTATTTGCTAGTTACAGAATTTTTCAGGAAGTTCAAAAAATTGTCAGTAAATAAAATACGTATGGATTTGTTTGAAATTTTCTTTTTGATGGCTCTAGTGCTTTTGTTTTGAAATAACTATGCTTCTCATTTCGAAATCCTACCAAAAATTCGAACAAAAATTATTTTTAAATTTAAATACAGAGTTCTGCATTCATGTTTTGGAAGTACCCAGTTTTGCAACTCAGAATTGCAAATACCCATAAGTGCATATTTGTCTAATCTTAAAACATTCATTTTCTTATTTAACTCATTTTTTCAAATCAAAGACACAAAATATGAACTAAATCATTTTTTGCACGCAAAAAATTCTTCTCTAAATAAGCAAAAGAGGTAACAAACCTTTAGATTCGGAGTTCTTCGTTTTTTTCTTACATTATTACTTCTACTTCTTCTTGTTCTTGGTAGTAATCTCATTGCTGGCGAGTTTCAACTGAGCGCTGGTTCGTAGCGTCAATTGAAGATCAGGGTGATTAGATTAATCGTCTTCAAAATGTTTTTTTTAATGAGCTGAACATTTGAGATTAGTTCCCGTTTAGGCTGGATTCGCCAAACTCAATGACATTGGGCTGAATACTCGAAAGTATTTGGAGAAACCCACATCAGATTTATAATTAATTTCTCCCTTATTAAAATTTTCTTTAGTAAATATAAATCTTGGATTCATCAAATTTAAAATGCCATTGAGCAGGCTTCTTTATGAATTCAGATACTTCTGTTTTCCAATCAAAAATATGGCAGTTGTTACCAAGCGTGAAGAGTTTAGATTAGGTACTTTTGAATAATTTCTTCGTACTGTGTGCGGTCTATAATAACACTTTTTTCTTCAATATCCCTCTCGATCGACCCATACATTCCATCTGTAGGTATAAAAGAGTGTCTAACTACTGAAAAAACTATTTCCAAAGCAGTTATAGATTTTGGGACTTTATTATCTAACCAGAATGCTAACATATTACTGTGGTATTTTTGTTTTGCCCTCCACATCCATCTGCAAGGAGCAAAATTTCCTTTGTGCTTTCCTTGAAATTATGCTTTGCTAATGTAGTATACATTGCTGTAGCGATCACAATTGAATTTTACCACTACTCGATTTTCAACCATAGGTAAGAAGACACAGTATCTGGTGGTAAAATTATATAAATCAATTTCCCAATTTCACAAGATCTAACTGTTTGTGGCATTCATCATTACAAAAAATATTATTATTATTGAAATGATTTAAATATATAATAATATTAATATATCAAGTTCTAATTATCCAAGAATTATAAGAAGCTGATTTGGTTAGTCGCATGAATTTTTGTCATGAAATGTTGCAGTTACATAGTCCCATGGTGACAGTATGGTGTGCTCTTCCAACATCTGGCATTATTGGGCCATTCTTTTCTGAAGACGATCGAGTAAATGCGACAACCGTTACTGCAGTTCCTTACACAAACATGGTCACAACATTGTTGAGGCAAGCATTGGTTCCATTTCCAAAGAAAACGCGGTTCCAGCAAGACGGTCCTACCATCATACTACTCGTATGTATATTGCTGTTCTGAGGGAACTCTTTCCGAACCACATCATATCCAAAAATGGAGACATTGCTTGGCCGGCTAGATTGCCTGATTTGTTCGCATGGGACTTTTTCCTTTGAGGTTGGCTCCAGAGCAAGGTGTACGTTGAGCGACCGCAAACGTTAGCGGAACTCAAACGAAAATTTGAAGAAGTTGCACGTATTATACCGGAAATGTTAAGGCGAGTAATGGAAAATTTTTCAAACAAGACAAGAATGCGTAGATCGTTATGTCAAGTATTGTTTCCAAAAAATAGAATGGCAAGTCTAACTCAACAGGAAACTCTGAAAACATTAATGTTAGAATAAAAACTCATGTGGATACAGCAGTTTTAAATTTTCCCGCTTCACTGACGTATAAGGTCGATGTTTCTGCATCACTTTCATACACCGTTTGTTGTTAATTCGTATGAATCAACCGAGCTCCTACCCAGTTATTGTGACGTGTTATCGCCTACAGGTCATCTGCATACAATATAGGGCGAAATACATGATTAATGTGGTCTAGTAAAATCAGTAATAGATCAATTTGATTGACGGGATCCTTGTAGAGATATTCTTGTTATCATACTAACTAAATACTATCCCGAATTCTCGTGTATTCTGCTGATTTTTTTATTATTTCTATATTGATCTATTCCTAGAGATTTCTAATTCTCAATTGTTAAGTTCTCTAAGCCTCAAAATAGACATGGGACTTGTGGTTTGGTGGTTTCAAGGCAGCTTATCTCATTATATTCTGCTCCATTAGATAATTATATACTCAACCATTGGAGTTTGTAAACAATATTTGATTTCCATCAAGAAGTATGGATGGAGCCACAATGAGCATTCACAAAAATACTTAACGTTTTTCCAATAAAATGACATACTCAACGCACCAGCTATGTTATTCTACCGAGAATTGCATTATAAAGTTCCGTCATGGAACAAAGACGAAAAAATCATAACTAGACTCGAAGCTCAATTATATTACCAACTTGGCTGTTTCAATCGATTTTCAGATCAAATGAATGACTAATGATATTTCCGTAATGGCCACAAACTTTTCACTGAAACTTTTCATTAACGGTTCATTGAAGATACAAATGGACGTTGGAAATGAAGCTCAATCAAATTACATCCCATATGCGGAAGGAGCATGCCATCCATGTAGTTTGCTGGAAAATGATACGTATGACTCTATTTTTACTTCCTCCACTTACTTAGATCGGAGTAGTGCTGTAATCGGCCTGAAGAGAAAAAAAATGCCAAAATATACGCTTTGAGGATTTTTGAATATACATCTGAACTATTTCCGGCTGATGTTCGTGAACTTGAACCAATTAGGAGGGGAGTATACGGTTCCTATTGGTCGTACAAGTTTGAAGATCTGCAAATCGTGCAAATGGTGGTAATAAGAACTGTATTCTTTATGGGCGCTGTAACCTTCTAACAAGTGGAACTTTTGGTATCCATCTTCAGTCAGGAATCTAAAGTAAATATATGTCACAATTCATACATTTATCCTGCGGTAGTTTCTGAAATTGCTATTTTGTAATATATTGAATTATGATATCATGAATATAGGTTGACATAGACATTTATGTCAATGTTTTCGACAGTTTACTTGACATAAATATATTATAAAAATAAAATGAAGGAATTCCATTACTATCTGGGCTATGATACTTGATATTGGAGAGCCCATTTCACAACCATCTAATTGTTATAAGCAATTGTTATCTACAATTAGATGGTTGTGCTCTCCAATATCAATTATCATAGCTCAGATAGTAATGGAATTCCTTGAAGAAAAAGTAGTATCTCGACTAAATTATAATGTAGCCTTCTTCAAAAGATATGATTGTATTGCTGCCATCTCAATAGGCAAATGTGATGAATTTTTGAGTTCTTTCAATTCCTTTCACCATGAGTTCCAATTCACAATCAAAACTGAAGATAATAATGAAATATAATTTTTTGATTTAACTTAAGTAAGAAAATCAAATGATAACAAAATTCTAACGGAATGGTACACCATACCTACTTGGTCAGGAAGGTATGCAAGTTTCAATTCTAATATACATAAAAAATATAAGAAAAATGTTATTATGAACTGAGAACTATATCTATTACAAGACAAAAGAAAAAAAGAAATAAAAAAATGGTTATCTCATTGATTTAGTCAATTCCATAACTAAGGACAAAATTCATAAGTTTCATAACTCATCTGGTAAAATCACTACCAATAATGAAAAATTTGAAGATAACATTACATATCACTACCCTATATTAATGATCTTTTAGAAAAATTATGTAATATAGTAGAACCTTATGACTTACATATATGTTATAAAAGTTATTTAAGTCAGAAAAGTCTTTTTACTAAACTGTAAAGCAGCGTACCTTCCAAAAAGATTGTGAAGATTGCGAAAAGGTAAAAATCGGCCAATTTCCAAATACCTCGAAAAAAGATTGAATGGGCACAAATATACCAAAATTCATCCACTGCGCTTAGTAAACATGTGGAAGACACTAACCATTCTTTTGACTACAACAATACAAACATTTTAAATATTGAAACGGATGACAACAAACGTTTGATATTAGAAAGTATACAAATTAATAGGAAACAATTGTGTAAACGACAAAGTAGATTCCAGTCTTTCAAAACTTTATAATAATCTAATTCAAACTTAACAAATTCTGTTATTTTGAAATATCACTTTCGTTTGTCAATTTAATTAAACCTAAAAAAAATGACGTATTATCTAATATTTATAAATAACAATTTTGAGGTTAGTTTCCGAAAAATTATCTTGAACTTGATTAGTTGTTGATAACAGAAATGAAATGTTGTTCATAGAATACCTAATTCATAAAATAATCATAGATATTTAGAATAGTATAACTGATAATGTCATATTTAACCGAATTCAATCCATTTCAAATTGATAATTACAAATACATTACTCTTTCACACACAACGGATCCAATGTCTTCTACAGTTTTAATTGGATTTTAAGAACACAAGTCGGATGCAGGCGCATTTTATCAATCAAAGTCATCTATTCTTTTCTAAATTACATGGAAACACCAATTAACAAGAACAATTTTGATAAAGATAATGAACCATTATCGAAACGTCAAAGAAAGAGAGTTTCATTCATTTTCAGTCATATATAAGAAATAAGAACCAACATACCAAGAAAACATAACATGTATATATATATATATATATATATTGGTTGGTGCAACAGCATTCGATAAAATGAATATGCTAGTTCATGAAATGTCAAATCGATTCAAGATTAACACGAGGTGCAAAGTAGGTCAGTTTAGACGCGGTTTAACATTTGATCCTGAGGTTAATACACGTTCGTGCGATGACTTTATGAAACATGCCCTAATATCTGACCTGAGTCTCATATTACAACGTTTTAAACACTATTCAAAGAAAAACATTCCCTTAATACTGTTGTTTCAAGATAAAAGTAAGCAACACACATGACAATGAAACTCGGTATAATGTTAATTATAATTTGATTTACCGCTGTCTGTGCCGTTAGAGCGCTGCTTTTATGTTCATTTGTATGGCTATTCTGTCACGACAACGTAATATTGTTAACACTTAAGCAATTTCAAAGCGAAAACAACTACAAAAACAAACTTCGAGAATGGAAGCTTTACCCAGGAAGTAAATAATTAACTATAGACGACGATGCGATTGTTTCTAGTTTGGCAAGTCCATTTTCTTCTAACGCACACGCTGCCTGCGCTCACAATAAACTCCCTGGGGAAATTTGCGAATGCTGCGATTTTTGTTCTAGACTTTAAAATTTTCATATAACTACCGAAAAATGATTCTACTTCCGCTTATATTCATGCCTCGAGCTGTATATCTACTCTTTGAGGAAATGTACTTTTAATATTAATAAAAATGAGTAGGCTCATAATGTACTATACGGGAAATTCTCAATATTACATTCGTTCAATCTTTGTGAAGCATTTAATAAATTCTGTGTTACAGCGGAGTTGTTAATATTGAACTACTGACATCAGCAGAATCAGAAAACATGCTTAATTATTTCAATGTAAGAGAATTAGAAAGATTTTGCCAGATAAAAATGATGAGGTATTTCTAGTCCAGATCGATCAGTAACGTCACATACCCATAGTCCCAGACAGCTGTTTCGCTCTTCTTGTTGAGCTTACAGTAGAACAGGCAAGATTGCAACGTCACTGAAGGTCATAACCAGCATTCAACGCATCTATGAATAGACGTCCCACTAAGACATCCTGCAATATACCAGATTCATAGATTTATCGAATTTCACAAAAGTTACGAAGAATGTGGGACTACTTGAGTGTGCCAGATGGCGACACCAAGCTGAACCAATGTAAGACAATTAAAAACAAATGGATATACGAATATACCTCCAGCGATCCTTCAGTAACGTTGCAAACTTGCTCGTTCCGCTGATGAGATCTATGAGAAGAGCGAAATAGCTATCGGGGACTATCGATTTGTGACCTTACTGATCGATCTAATTAATTAGAAAGTTGTCCACTACACTTCCTCAAGTCAGTATCACTGTAAATGTACAATTGTGCAATCGTTTAAACTGACATATCGTCAACAAAACATGTCAAACTTTCGAATTTGAGAATGATCAGCTTCCAAGATTGTAATTAATGATGAAACAGAAAATTTCTTACCATGAAATACCTCGGAATAAATTGTGGTAGCCAAATAACAACAACATTTTTGGACTTCCTCGTGATTTTTAGATTTTCACGTAATATCATTTTAATGGTTAATCTTGACGCAAAAATTATTACGTACAATTTTGAAGACAACAAGTTTCTCTATTCAATTCTTTAGAAGTTGCCATTATGTGATGAAAATCCACAATAAACTTAGATAGAACCAATATTAAAATTTTAATTTTCACTAATGTAATAAATATATGTAACTAACTAGTTCCGCTAACACCCTAGCTTCTTCGAACAGATATAACAAAAGATCTAATCTAGTACATAACATTAATGATAGTCTTAGGATAGATGGTTAGTGAACTTTTATCTAATTGAGGGATTAACCGATAAACTGGTAGAAAATAGAAAATCTGATTATACAAATTTAACAGGGGAGAATTATTATATAGTTGTTGATCATTCAATAGCATATGGGACTCCAGTGAATTTATTTTATTACTTTTACACTAAATGTGTAATATCATTGAAGTTATAGTTTTTCATAATTAAGTGTTCTGCAAAGGTTGACTCAGATTCAGTATTAATAAAACTACTCCTATGTTCTCTGATCTGTTTACCAAAAGTCCTTCCTGTCTTACCAATGTATATCTTAGGGCAAGACTCACACATCAGCTGGTAAACCACACATCTGTCCTCATTGGATGATTTACCTTTATTTATTATGAATGAATAGAAAAACAATTACTTTCTTTTTGTATCACTTTTAATAATAACATGAGAACATTACTATAGTTCCAACACCGAAGTATTAGGTGAACGATAAAACAGTTGAAGTATAGATAGGAACTAAAGTGCAATAATGTTAATGAGGTTACAATTGAGAGTAATCGGAAATTTCGAAACAGGTAGATCCCCGGAAAGTATAGTATAAATTGAGAAACAATCTGTGCATTAGGATAATCATTATCTAATATTCTAAAAGTCATTCTGAAAGTGCTTTAAATGACAAAGGAAAAGATCACTATGCTATCTAACTGATCATTTAGGATATTATTATAAGAATGTTAGACTCTAGGAGCTCTATTCGACAAGCGGCGGAAAGACATGGTATTTCACGAGAGCTAATAGAGTTGATTATGAACACCCTTGAAGGATATCTTTCCACGACCTGGTGAAGTTACTCTGGAAGGGTCTGTAACAGAAGGGTGTCCACAGGGAGAGCTACTCTCCCCTCTTTCATGGAGTTTGGTCGTGGATGAGCTACTAGTAAGGTTGAACCGTACTGTTATTAAAGCGTGAAACGGATGTGAAACGGCTGCCCATCTATGTTGGGCGCCAGTGAAACGGACCCGCTTTGGGTCGGTTTTAATTGGCCCAACTAGCTCAATTTAAATTAATTAATCTCAGGGCTCGTAGTGAAACGTGCCTTGTGATTCAAGACTGGTGGATTGCCCAAGCGCCAACTGCTTAACAAAAAACTATAAAACTAAAAGAATTCACAGTCAAGAATACAAGCACTACGAGATGGTTTAACAGTCGATGGAAATTCAGAAAAACAATACAAGTTCAACTTAACAATTCGTATATTCCATCAGAATTTGAATTATAAAGGAAATTAAATTACAAATTTTTTGAATAACAATTGGAAATATAAATAATATTGAATTCGTAGAAAAACAATTATAAAATTAAATCAATTTGTAACATAAATGGAATTTTGAGAAAACAATTATAAAATTAAATCAATTATTAAATTGAAAAAAACGAAATATCCAATAAGAGGAATTACAGTAGACCTCGAATGATTCTATAAAAATTAGTGGAATACAACTTCGGAGAAACAACAAAATCAGAGAATGAAATTATGGTCATTCAAACAAGAAAATGTTACCCTCCTTGGAACTCGTAGGAACTGGAAGTCGGTCCTGTCAGGAAAGTCACTAAACCGCCTTGGAGTGAAGGGGTGAGGAACCTCAGACGTTCAAACCCTGTAATTTCAAAGAACGAACAGTACCTGACTTGAGATCAAAAGGACAAGCACCACCGTCGGTTGGAATAACCAGGTGATTCCACAACCGATAATGTTATCTTTCCCAAATTGTGAAACACTATTACAAAATGGATATCTTGACAAGATATCAATTTAGGCAAAAATTTAATTTAATCTGAAAGAAATAATCGATTACAATTGATATTTAAATTAGCTAATAGTTAACATGTGACTGAATTAATAATACTAAAAATGTGACTTGAAAGAATAATAATTGAATTGTATCTGAAAGAATATTATTTGAAAGGTTGAAATTTGCTAGTTAGCATAAAATTCTGGTTTGCTTGAAATGAATTGTACACGTGGATTGATAATGTAAACTGTATTAACTCCCAAACGGCGTGACAGTGTAATAAATATATGTATACCTAATAAGCAGTAATTAGGTTATTTGTTTCGTGTTCACCCTTATCAATCTTTACTGCACGTTTGTCTAATAAGACCATCCTATGTATCTTGTACTAGGATAACAAAATGGCGATCTACAAAATCGCGCAAATAACAAGTGCACAAATTGCGGGGTCAAGTAAAAAGGTGGAAATTGAATATTGTCTGTAACAACTGCCCACGTCTCGTTAGAGTAATTTCATACAATGACTACAACAATCCCTGTAATGATGAAAAATATATACCTGGGATCATGCTAAATGCAAATCTGATTGTGTGACCTAGGATGAGTCGAGACAAACTTCCTCCGAAATATAATCACATTCAGGTACTGTACATCCAGAAGTTTAATAACAAACCTAAATCAAATTATATGTAGCCTGATGTGCATAATATTTCGGAAGCAAAAATTAAGAAAATGTATGTAAAGACAATGAATTATAAATCTCGACTTACCCTGTTAAAGGTTAACACCACAATGAGTTCTCTTCGACTTCCGTTATCATACCTGCCACTTCGCGATATTTAGCGACATCACACATCAGGAATGCTAGTTTCAATAGTCGATGTTTTATCGACCGGCAGATGTCTTTAAATAATTATATGACAAGTTTGCTAGCCGAAAAGAAATCTAATCTGTTCATTATCAAGTTCTATACAATCTCGTAACGCAACCCGTTACAAGCGGTAGGTTATGCGGTTGATATCGCCATACTCCTCAGAGGAGTCTACAAGGGTACCTTGCAGAAGCTTGTTCAACAAGCCTTGATAATCACGCAAATCTGGTGCAGAGAGAACAAACTCTTTATTCAGCATGAGAGAAAAATTCTATTAGCATCTTCTCCAGAAGGTACAAAACCAAACCTCTGAAGAAAATGGCGGGCTATCAAAATATCTCCTAAAAAACGTAGCAGGGGATAGTGTACAAGGGTATGTGGCTAAATGCAATGAGCTTTTTATTAAGCCAACTACCTTCTCAACTAATACCAATGGTCTAGTAGCATCTACTGTGACAATTTCGGAGTTGACCTAATTCTTTGACATGGATGAAGTGGCTCACCACTTCTTCTCACCAAGCTATGAATGGAATTTCGAACCATAGGTGAATTTCGAACACACATACCCGGATGTCTAGTCTAATATGTTGAATAGTTGCACTTCATTGGTATCGTCAAACTACAAATGAGAGCATGCAAAAATGTATTTCCATGCATCGAAAGACTACTGGGAAGCTTTGGTATACCTATTATCCATTTATTGATGTATTTTCTTAGTCATTTCTATTGAAAAATAAAGAACGACTACAAATATGGAAATTCACTTTCTTTATGAATGTCTTGCGCTCATCTGAACCTGGTTTACCTGGCTAGGCCCAGGGATTATCACGGCCGATGACATAAAGGATCCAAGCGTAGATCTTAGGATTTTGTCGAGCAGCGGGGTATCCGAATACCTCCTGAAAAAGTAGCAGAGATAGTGTACCAGGGCCTTTGGCTAAGTGTACTGAACTTTATACAGGGTGTCCTCGAACTGCGTGGCTAAAATGAAACCGAAGATTCTTTGATTCGAAAAAAATTTGATGAGCTTTTTTACTTTTGCCTCAAGTGTCTTGTTCAGCCGGTAGAGGGCTTCAAAGTTGCAAAAATAATTTTGTTTTTTCGGTATAACTTGAGAACGTGATGAAGGACTTCTACAATATTTGGCAGGTGAGTTACTGTTAATAATAGCCGTTTTTAGAGCGGAGCATAGAGCCTTAGAGACCATAGAAATGGCTCAAACTTGAGGATGTAACGGGAAAAGTGTCCAGAACTTTTTTGTGGTCAATGTAATTCACTCTATATTTTTTATGTAGATAGCTTATCTAGTTTGAAAACTTTTTTAACTCTTAAAAAAATTTTATAAAATCAACGGATTAGCTTGAAAAAAATAATTTTTGAGTCTCTGCAATTTTGGCTTACTAATTTTACTTGAATAAAATACCTTAGTTGCCTTTGCTTTTCTAATGTCATTTTGACATTTGGAGAATTTATTTTCAAAATTGTCAGTTTTTACTTTGCTTTCCGTACAAATTTTATAAAATTATGGCTCCAAATTTCACCAACACTGAAATGGTTAATATCTCGGTAAAACACGAATAATAAAAACAATAGAAATGGGGAAACGATATGATTATTTAGGAAAAACAAATGCTAAATTAAAAGAAACAACAAAACTTTTTGGGAAATCGCTAAGGCATCAATTGTTCGAAATTTTGCCCATTTTCCTGCATACACAAATTAATTCGTTTCAAGAAATTGGATTGAATTCTGGCTAGTACTTCTGGATCATTCTTCAATAAATCCGCTTCATGATTAATTCGTTGCTTCAATTCCTCTCGTGTGTTTACTGGAGCTGCATAAACTTTCGACTTCAAAGCGCCCCATAGAAAGAAGTCGCAGGGCGTCAAATCAGGGGATCGGGCCGGCCAGTTCACTGGTGCATCGTGTCCTCTACCTATCCAGCGATCTGTATATTCCGCATTCAAATGTCGCCTCACAGCTAATGTGAAATGAGGAGGTGCACCATCATGGATAAACCAGGCCACGACGAATGTGTAAGGGCAAGTCTTCCAACAGTTCAAGTAGCCTTTGTTCCAAAAAGTTCAAGTAGTTCTCCCCGTTCAATCGATCGGGTATAACGGTAGGGCCAATAATGAAGTTATCCACAATTCCAACCCGAACATTGAATTTAGTTTGATTATGAAAATCTGTAACTTCCGTTTCATGAGGATTTTCATCAGCATAGAAATGTTCATTATGGAGGTTAAAAACACCACATCTCGTGAAAGTATCTTCGTCCGTGAACAGAATTCTCCTACAAAAATTGGGGTTTGCGTTTTGTCTTTGGACAATAAGCCGACAGAAATCTAGCCGATGACCTGGATCCATGGGCAATAAGTCTTGAACTGTTTTAATATGATAGGGATACAACAGTTCTTCTTTCAGTACATTATGAACTAATGATTTTGAGGCTCCAATACGAAGTCCCAAACGTAGTGTGCTTATCCCAGGTTCAGTTTCAACCACTTCCAGTATCGCTTCTTCGAGCTCTAACGTCCTTCTTGTCCGTCTGCGTCCAGTTTCTCTGCGATTTGCTTCAAATTTGCCAGTTTCGCGAAGGTTTGCCGATTTGAAATTCTGCGATGTGGATATCTTTCCCTTCTCCGGCCATTGCAACGACAAAGTCCATAAATCAATAACATATCAACTATTTCAGTGTTAGTGAAATTTTGAGCCATAATTTTATAAAATTTTTACGGAAAGCAAAGTAAAAACTGACCAGTTTTTAGAATAAATTCTTCAAATGCCAAAATGACATTGGAAAAGCAAAGGCAACTAAGGTATTTTAATCAAGTAAAATTAGTAAGCCAAAATTGCAGAGACTCAAAAATTAATTTTTTCAAGCTAATCCGTTGATTTCATCAAAATTTTCTAACTGTAAAAAAAGTTTTCAAATTAGATAAGCTATCTACATAAGAAATATCGAGTGGATTACATTGACCACAAAAAAGTTCTGGACACTTTTCCTGTTACATTCTCAAGTTTGAGCCATTTCTATGGTCTCTAAGGCTCTGTGCTCCACTCTCAAATATGGCCATTATTGACAGTAACTCACCTGCTGAATATTGTAAAAGTTCTTGATCACGTTATACTGAAAAAACAAAATTATTTTTGCAATTTTGAAGCCCTCTACCGGGTAAACAAGACACTTGAGGCGAAAGCAAAAAGACTCATCAACTTTTTTTCGAATCAAAGAATCTTCGGTTTTATTTTGGCCACGCAGTTCGAGGACACCCTGTATGGATCCCGCTACCATCTCAACCAATACCAATACCAATTTTGACACCTTTATAAATCTCTATTGATTGATGTAAAGCTGTCAGAAGCTCTTTATAAGAATATTCTAAATGAACGGCTTTTACCATCGATTCTAGATGAACTATTATGCATTTTATACGCTATGTCGATAGCTATATTAATGAGAGGATTGGAAATTTCAGAAGTGGATGACCCCACATATGTAATACCAATATATTTTATTTTGGGAAATACTGTATTATCTATCAACTCCCTATCAATTACATCAGTATGCGAAATGGAACATCGTATTGAATTAATGAAGAATTCACTCAAATGATTAGAAAACACTGTCAGATATCTCGTGACATGGAAAGTTTTGCAGAGTTTCCGACTGCCTGCGTAAACACGCTTTCCCTATTCGGTCGCTATCTTAAACGTTATCTTCAAAACATCATTATTTTACCTATCTCATATTTTCATTTTCCTCTGAAGAAGATTTCATCGGAAATAAATTATTTAATCTAGTGGAAGCCTTTTCTATTTCTATTTTCAAGCACGAACGAGTTCAAAACATGTAAACATCCGAATGTAAAACAATTTATTCTCACGGCACACTTCCTCTGTAACTGAGTATCATGTGACTTAATTCAGTTTTGGAATTATGTTCATAAAATAGATCGCTTCCACATTTGTGGCATGTATTGTATATTTTCTGACCACGATTTTGAAAACAAATCGTGTGTTGTCAAATCACTAATAAACTTTAAGATATTGCAGGTGAAAGGAAGTGTGTGGTCAATAGAAAACAAGAAGATACTTTCAAGATCCGAACAAAATTTTGTGAATTGTGAGCGAATATGTTTTGGAGTGAAATAGGAATTCTAAATCGCATTTGTAATTCTAGAATAATTAATTATTATTATTATGTTATATGAATAATTTTTATTCATTCAAATGGTATCGGACCCATTTGAAATAGGAATGACCCATATTACAATTTGGCTCATATAGAAATATTGTCATGTAGACATAATTATCATCATGCCCTAATATTCCCAACTTTGCTCAAGAATTTCATTTCTATAACTTCCTTCTTCCATCTGTGTACTCATCTTCTCCATGACTCTGCAGCATACGTCAAAATGGGTAGCACCACTTTTTTGTATTTCAACATTCATGTATTGGTAATTATTATTCTCAGAGGAATTTGCTCATAATACTGTCTTCCACATTTGTTACTTTTCTGTATTTTTTTAAAATTTGATTTTACATTACATAGGGATAAAAATACATAAGTCTTTTCAAGATATTTGAATATTTAATCAAATTGAAATTAGGTAAAAAAAGAAATTCTATTTGGTAAAATATCACTAAAAATAAAAGAAAGTTAATTATTCGAAATTCAAGATGCTACTAGATTGGAATTTTCACAGTTTAATATAGTACAGCATTGATTCACAACGTATTGTATGAAAGGATCAAAAACATTTCATGTTTCATAATAGGAGAGTGAATTTAATTCTGAAAGAAACATGTAATGTCATCTAGTGGTGCTTAATGGTTTTTTTAATGTATTGGGAATTAAAGTATATATAAATCTACGAGCCTTAAACAGTTGGAAATTTAGATTCAGTTAGTTTATCAAAAAAATTCTTAATAGTAAATCATATTATATAACTGCTGGAATAATAGGATTGTAATTTGAAACTATTTAGTTATAGACATTTCTTTGCATAATGTTAATTCAAGTAAGATAATGCATCAAAAGTAAGTTTGAGATCAAATTGGGTAGAAGCTTCAAAAATATATCTGAGCTGAAGGTAAAAACGCATACATATAAAGTTAGATTTGGCGCTGCAATAAGCAATTTGAAGTTCTAATAATATTAAGAAGTGGGTCAATACATCATATTGTAGATAATTTTATAAGGAACAACTTTATTTTGCTGGCAGTTTTTATGTGCGAACACTTTCTTGGGAGATAAAGAATAGAAACCGACTAGCCAGTAAATCCAAGATGAAGGCAAGGGCGCACCCCCTGAATCCCGATTCCGCTTTTAAGCTCGGAGCATGCACCCAATCAACCTCTCAAAGTTTCATTGAGGGGAGAATTTTTGCGTTGTCAAATGTTTCAGTTACGGTTCTATATGTTCGAATAACTATTATTTATTTCTGTGGATATCTGATGATATTCAATTGACCTATTTTCTGATTGTTCTCACATTTAGAAGTTGATAATGCAAGAGAATCAGAAATGCATGAATATATGAAATATACTTATCTATCTGATGTTGACTTCTACCTGATAAAAATTATGAGGTATTTCTAGTCCAGATCGATCAGTAACGTCACAAACCTGCAGTTCCAAATAGCTGTTTCTGTCTTCTCATAGAGCTTATCATTGAACCAAGTAAATTGATACTTATTCCCAAGGATGATCACATTCTTCAAACGTTGACTGCCGCAATGGAAAAAAAATAACTTCATCTAGGCAAAAATTTTGTCAATTCTATTTGATTGTATATAATGATAATACTTATGATAATACAACGTGTTAATGTATGATACATTATATTGTGTCATGAAAAGTTCAAGCATTAATCTCGAAATTATTGAAACACAATGTCTGGAGTAGAGCAGATCGAGCAGTGTTATGTGTCAGTAAGTACAATGTTAATATAAATCAATGTCCTACATCTTGAATATTGTTACCAGTCCATCGTTAAATTAATCCCTGCACTGGCATCTTCTGATGCATTGGAGCATTCATCACCCAATAATCTATGCTATCACTATTGTCATCACCATTTACAAACGAAGCTAGTATGATACCTTTGAACTTCTACTTATGTGATATGATGAGCTAGCTGCATGATATCATAGCAGCTCTATTTCAGCATATGCATACTACTGAAAACTTCATGTTGTATAATGTACCTCTCAGATTGCTTGTGGTATTATTATAATGAAATGTGTTTCGGGCATGGAATTAACCTTTATTATACTCAATTACAAAACAGTTAATCAGATGATTAAGAAATAAAGTGAGAGTAAGGTGAATATAAATAGTACAGAAATAAGATGGAAATTTCATACAAGTTGATTTTGTATATACGAGGCCAAGATGAAAAGTTCTTGGAAAATAAAACAGCGTCACAATAGAAAATCCCATGTGACATTTGTGATGTACCTCCTTTAACTAGAACTCATTAAAATTTTGAGACTTTCAGGTCTATTTTGACACCCATCTTGCGTCGAAAAAACATCACGCAAGCCAAAACATCGCGTGTTAAACGACTCCTCACCATCGTTCGGAAAGATTCACAAAGGTTTACTGATTTTCGTTGGGGTAGTATGACCACGAAGGACGCCGAACTTCTGGTCGTCCAATTGAGATTACAACGACAGAATTGTCGATAAAATCAATGGCATGATATTGCACAATCGGCGAGTTAGAGTGTACGAGATTGCTGTGGCTGTGGGCATGCCAACCGAACGGGTACGGAACAATTCGCATACATTTTTGAATATGAGAAAGTTATCTTGCAGATGAGTGCCGCATTTGCTCTCTTTTGACAACAAGCGTGACCGTGTGACAACTTCAAAGGAGGGTTTGGCAATGTTCTAGCGCGATAAGAAGGATTTTTTGGGCCGTTTCGTAGCCGTGGACGGAACATGGATCCATCACAACACACCAAAAACCAAAGAACAGTTGAAATAGTAGAGTTGTCCTGGCGAATCGAAGCCAAAAAGGGCCAAGGTGGGCTTATCAGCCAACAAAATATCATCTATATCGATTACCTTGAAAAAGGCAAAACGATCACCGTCATATATTATGTAGAGCTGTTGGATCAATTCGACGCCGATTTGAAGCGAAAAAGGCCGCATTTGGCAAAGATAAAAGTGCTCTTTCACCAGGACAACGCACTGGCGCACAGGTCCGCAGTCGCAATGGCAAAATTGCATGAATTGCGCTACGAATTGGTTCGTAATCCACTATGTCCTCCAGATTTGGCACCTTCTGACTTTCATCTATTTCTAAACTTGGATAAAATGGTCGGTGGTGAGAGATTTGGCTCCAAGGTCATCGCTGAAACAAACGCCTATTTTGAAAAATTGCCGAAATTGTATTATTTGGTAGGGATCGAAATATTACAAAAACGTTGGACGAAGTGTATTGAGTTACAAGGAGATTATGTTGAGAAATCAAATAAGTTTTGACCAAATAAATCATGTCTTGTTTAATTTTTCGGGGACTTTTCACCTTAACCTCGTACAACTTTTAAGGGTAAATTATTTCAGTGAAATATCCCGATTATGAGATAATTCTGTAGTAGTCAGGATGTGAACAAATCAATTGAGCATAGCCCGATATATTGTTATCAGATCACCCCAAAGACGTCTATTTTCAATGCTGAGAATATTCAATAGACGTAGTCGCTAGTTATATTCTAAGAAAACATCGTCGTATTATAAACATTAATAGAATCATCATATATCTATATAGTGCTGACTTGCAATGTATACGTGAGGTTACACATTCATAATCTGCTGTATTCATATCAGTTCTGACATGATATTCTTATAATTAACATCTCAGTATATTGTATGATATATTTTATTAAATAAAATCAACTTTTTCCTAAGTCGAAATACGACTTATATAATTCGCTCCTCGTAAAACACTTCTGACAGAACGACTTAACTGTGACATGCGCAGGAGCCTAGGTCAAACAAGGATTCGCATATATTCGCAAACAAATATCAGAGAAAGCGCAGCAATCAATTGAAAATAATAATATAATAAGAAACTACCGATCGATTGCTCATTTGTAGGTATAATGCTTCAATTTAGAATGCTATTCATTGAAATAAATTGGTTGAGTGGTTGCCTCACACGGACTCTGATAAGAAACAGCCTTGTGTTTTGAATTGCTCCAGCCTGGAATTTGAGGAGACATAAAAATTATCAAATGGTAATGAAGTCTGAATCCAAAATAAATCGTCAACTGTAAAACGTTGATGAACCTGCTTAGATTATAAAGCACCTATGGAGGAACAATGACGTAAATGCAAATTTTCGTGTTCAACGCGTTAGACTACTAGAGAAAATCTTTCCAGAGGAACAGTGCCGAAAAGTTAACCCACCGACACAAGGTAAATATTTCGTTAAACACAATATCGATTACTGAAGAATTCTGGCGTCATTGTCGCAACAGCAGTTCCAATGTAATCACGAGTTACTGGTGGAACAACTGAATTTTTTTCGATTCCATATTTTTCTTCAAATCTGATTACTTATACAATATCAATTATGGGTACGTCTCTTATTTGAGGTGAGACTCGGTATCATATCGCACAGGAATTAATCTGAAATACATACATAATGAAGGGACAGTTTATGTATCAACAAAAGAGAGTAAGGGCAAAGCTACTGTCAGCAATAGCAAAGGTAATTTGCAGTCGGAGTAGAATAAATGGAATTTATTCTCCAGTCCATCATCCAAAATGAATTAAAATGTTTGCCGCAACTCAATTTATAAGTCAATCAACATGAAACGAATTCTATAAGCTAAACCGCCTTGAGAGACGAATCTCTTCTGTATAAAACGAATCAATCAAAGTTTCAAAAGACAAACTTATAAATAACTCTTCGTTTAGAAAGTAATCTTATTTTATTGATGTTTCGATTGGAAAAAGGACGGGTCGCTTTGAAAAGACGGACTTCTATAATATACGTTCCTATTATATTAGCTAAACGTTAATATTGGTCGTATTTATATGCTTCCATTTATTGTGAAATATTCGAAAATAGACTCCATGACTTATAAAATATGGAACTGTATAGAATAATTAGAATACTACAACTTTCTGTGTTGGTTAAAATCGGAGGGACAGTACTAGTCTATTAAGGATCTGGAATCATTTCCAAAAAGGTCAGGTCAGATTTCATAAATTATATTAGGCCCTATTCATATTATTCAATCTAACTTCAGTTTTTTTCTAGTATCACACAAACAAAGTTCTATATCCTTGTTCAATTCACAATTATACTCTCCCTGTGTCTGTCTCTGTATATCTCTCTGTCTCTCTGTCTCTCTGTCTATCTCTTTCTCAGTCTTTCTGTCTCGCTGTCTCTCTATCTCACTGTCTTTCTGTATCTGCCTCTCTGTATCTGCATCTGTCTCTGTATCTGTCTCTATGTATGTCTCTATATCTGCCTCTCTATCAGACTCTGTATCTGTATCTCCCTCTGTATCTGTCTCTGTCCCTGTATCTGTATCTGTATATATATCTGTATATGTCGCTGTATCTGTATCTATATCTTTATAGGCCTCTGTATATGTATCTGTATCTGTCTATGTCTCTGTCTCTGTATCTGTATCTGTATCAGTCTCTGTCTCTTGTATTTGTATGCAATATGTTATCCAAAACAGTCCAGATAGGAGATAGGCATTCGATTTTTCTTTGAAGGTTTGGCAGTAGAGGTGAACTCCAAACATCTGAACAGTACTCCTGGACAGGTCTATTCTGTGCTTTTTAGATTATGAGGAGCTGGATAGCTATTGTTTCGGAGGATACTCTGCCAACTACCACATGGAGTGATCTATCTGAGGGGACACTCGATAGTAAGCGACAAAGTTCTGGCTGATTAAACCAGAGTTTGCCTACACTCCAAAACAAGCCTACAAGTCACTCTATGGACTCGAAGTGCGTGTGGGTACCTGCCCATTCTGCAGTGAAGGGAAACGAGATGGCCGATGAATTGGCCAAACGGGGTTCTTTGAGCCCATTCCACGATCGGAATTCCATCGACCACCAGGTTCCACGCCCTCAAAGAGCTACTGGATAGACAGTGGCTCTCGGTCTGGCGTGGTTCCCCCAGCATGAGGCGAGCTAAGCTCCACATCAGAGATTTCTCGCCTAAACTCTCTGAAACCCTACTCTCTATGAGCAGGGGAGGTCTAAAACTGATAACAGATCTCCTCACAGGACACTATCATCTGAATAAACATCTACACACAATGGGCATTGTTGAAGACCAAGGTTGTAGTAAATGTGGAGAGGCGAACAAAACTGCTTCTCACATCCTAGCAGAATGTCCAGCACTGGCTTCTCTCAGGCTACAACACCTCGGCAGCACACATATGCCGCTTGAAGCTATAAGAGATATCAGTTCATGCAAAATCTTAGCCTCCGGCACTGCCTTAGGCCTGCTGGACTGATTCTTGTATCAAAGGGCGCACAATGAACCTAAGCGGTCTAACTTGAGGTTATAGCACCAATAATAGAAATTCATTGCGATCCTATAGTAATTTTAGCTTCGTTAGTGATCATTGATTATTGCCAATAATATCTAGGTTAGTCTCAATTAAAGCAAGAAATAAATTATCAATTGAATGATTGAGTAGATCCATTTGACATATACGAGCCTCCATTTCATAGAACTTTGTACAAGAAGTTCGCTACATATGCACATAATATATTGTCACATAAACAGGTGACATACTGTGTAAAATAAAACGCCTATAAAATTCTTCCACACGAAAACATATATTTTCTAAATATTTCGCATTGCTGTTTACTCTCTGTGGAATCATTACACAATGGAAAAATAAATTCGTGCTTAATCTAATTTGATGAAAATATCGCAAACCTGCAAATCGGCGATATCAGCAGAATTAATATTGTTTTCTGAACAGATAAACGGTGCCGCTAATTCTAACGGAATAAATTAAAGAGATAAATTACATTTACAAAACGACTACACAATGTAAAAGGGATAATGAATATTTCCTCATAGAATGGTTGCAACGTAATTTGGTAATGTATCGCAAGTGTTTTCGTTTTCAATCTAAATATATTGTAGCTCAGTACTGTCTAAGTGATACTCCATAAACCCTTGCGAAGTAATTTACTGAAGGAACTGAAAATAAACCAAGCACCGCTTTGCTTAATTTCGAGATAGTAATAAAATTAGTATTGGAAGACAAAGCCTGAATACTTTGTACACTGGTTGACTGTATGAAAGTAGCTTCCGCCTTGAAATTTCAAGAAGCAATAATTAGTGCAATAGAACATTTGTATCCGTATATACCTATTGGTAACAACATGGAAGAACAAACAAATTATTTGATAGGGACCCCGGGAGAACTCTTGACTGTCACAAATTCGGAATATTTCACAAACGGTTGACTTTAGCAATTATCTCACTATATAATGTTTCAAAGAGAATTAAATGTATAACAATGTTCCACTTGAAGTTTTTTGTTGTTTGTAGTATTAAACTTCTCGGAAATGATGGAAAACTCCTCCCTCTGAGGAAATAACGCAAATTAATCTTTATGGTTTGACTACACCTTTATCCTCAGAAGGACTCGCAACTTTTCATGAAACGAACGAAAGAGCACGAAAAAAATGCAATTTTGTGAATATAAAATGAACAAAACATATCCAAGAAAAGGGAACATTTGGAAAAATATCTATTTGTGCCTAGCGCTTTGGCATACCATCAATTGATGTTTGGAAGTATCCTTGAGCAATGCTTTTCCACAAGAAGTAAGACTAAGTTCAATTAGGATCTCAGTCCCTGTGGTATGGTCTCTGACTCTTCGTTGAGCATAACCCATATAATGATTATATAATGTGATTTTCTAACGCTACTGGAAAATGGGCCACATCGCCACATCTTAAATCATTACAGCTCATACCAAAATTGGAACCCCGCTCATAATACCCATTACAGTTCATACACGAATACGAATGTGGAAGAGACTAACTCCAACTCCAACTGTGCATGTTCATCCTCCCTGTAGAGCGGAACCCTGCGTAACAAATATTTTGAGACCTTTGTCTGATTGTCTCGATCGAAGCTTAAGCTCCAGTAGCGTCACGAAGCTCTGCGACTGAAACGGAGTCGTCTCACAGCACAAATTCGAATACCTATATCGTTCTTGAACAGCATTTGTTCTTTGTCGTCGGCCAGTACTAAGCATTTCTGACCAGTTGCAGTAGACCGTTTAAAAATACGGGAAATGATACTTTGTGCTAAGTATATCAAATTCAGCCTCTACTTTGCTTTTATTTCGACTCGCACAAATAATCTCAATAACCTCATGTTTTTCTACTTTATTTGTCTTTCCTTTCCTTTCTTTTCCTTCCTAGGGATTCCTTATATTATTGAACTTCATTTTGATATGCAGTTGTGACTAGAAATCACTCTTGTTACGTTAGAAATGAGTCAGTATGAACGTATAGACAACTACAAGCAAGGCGGACAGTTGATACTTACCAATCCAAAAAAACTTCATACTTATATTCTGAAACCTTCAGTAAACATAGCAAACTTAATATTTCATCAGACAGTGTCCAAACAATTTGGAATCTCTATAATAATACTTATCTATAACAATGATGACAAAAATTTGAGCCATAATGATAAACTATTTGAAAAATGTTTCAAAGTAAGATTATGAGATTATTCCATGGATAATGGTATTTTACATGATAGACAATTTGGATTATTAGTAAATGAAATTAGAGAATGAGAAGGAGTGCTTTGCATTGCTTCTGGATTTGGCGAAGGCTTTTGACATGGTGGCCCATGCATCACTCCTAAAGATTTTGGAGTAATATGATTTTAGTGGTGTGGTATTAGAGGTCTTCAAGAGCTATTCAACACATTGAATTCAAAAAGATGAGATAAGAGATACATGCAGCCTGAGACCATAAGAGACATCAGTCCATGGAGAACGTAGTCTTCAGTGCTGCCTTAGACCCACTGAACTGAGTCTTGCATCAAGGGTCGCGGTCTAATTGCTTTCGACTTGTCCGCCTCCGTTTTGATTAATTGATTTATTGATATGCATATATTCATTTGTTACTAATTCTGTTACATTCATTTACAGATGCATTGTCATAGAACTAGATCTAAAAGAAAATATTATCAGCCCCTATATATCAAAGAGATGCCTTGCTAAGATTTATCACGATCGTAGTAGCCAAAATATTGAATTCACTTTCACATTATATTGGAAACATCAATAAATTAAGCATTTTTCAAAAGAAGCTGGCAAGAATTGGATAAAATCAGAATAATTATTCACATATATTATAAATAATCATTCATATGACTACTGGCATACATAAACACATATGTCGTTAACATGGAATTATAGTATTGCTTATGTTTTATGCAGTGGCGGCTCGTGAACTTTTTGAGAGAGGAGGCTGGACATAAAACGATTTTGTAAAAATATACTATATTCAGTCAATTGATTTAACCTTCGCGCTGCGACCGTACCAGCTACTTCAGTGACAAAATTAATTGTTACCCAGCAAGAACCAACGTGGAGGTATAGAGTTTCTCTTGCCCACAAATTTTTTTCCGTTCGTTTTTCGTTTTTTATTTTTTTTGGATTTTTAATTTTTTTTCTTTTTTTTTGGAATTTTTCGTATTTTTTTTTTTTTTATTAATTTTATCAAGTTTTTTATATATAAACGAAATTCTACGGTCTTTCATTTGCGAAAAATGATCAATAATATTATCATAAAATGTATCATTATGTTTTAAGTGAATCTTTTTCAATAGATATTAAACTAACATTGTATAAACGATTTTGGCCCATTGTATTTCGCATGTATGTTTTTATTAGTTTGAGAGTAGAAAATGATCTCTCCACCGATGCCGACGTGACAGGAATGGTGACTGTCAAACAAAGTAGTTTATAAAACTGAGGTAAGACTTGTTGCAAATCATTATCTATCATATATTTCATCATATCGGCGTGACTGTCGTACTGGCCTAAAATATATTTATCCCAGTATACAACGCATAATTCATTGTGCAGCGCTATTTTATCAAAAAAATTATATTTTAGAACTAAGTTATCTGAAAGTGTATTGAGAAACTCTTTTGAAAAAGATTCGAAAAATCTTCTATTCGTCAAATCGAAAATCTACAATTCATGTAAATCGGAAAATCGAATCTCAATATTTGACCTTTAATAGTATCTACAATTTCATAAAAAAGTTGTTTATAATGTAGTTTGTTGTCTACCAAATTATATGTTTTCCTCCTTTTCACGGGAGAAGCCTCATCAGTTGAATAATTTCCAAATAAAATATTAAAATGAAATTCTGTTTAACGGAAACTTGAAATTTTATCAATGAGATGTTTTAAACGATCTCTTGAATGAATTATATTAGTGAATTTATGTTGTAAAATTTGAAAAATAAGATCAGTTTGTTCAAATATTAATTTAAAAGTATCAAGAAAAAACAAAAATTCTTCATTTTTTAAATAAGATTTTAAACCAACAGCAGCATTTAATGAAACCTGATTTGATGAAAAGTCATCACTGTTTAATATAAAATCAAATGTTTCAATTAATTTGTCTTTATTTTTATGGATGGTAAACTAAACATTGCACGTGATGTAAAATTCCATCGTGTTCGAGCATTACAGGGAATTCTGTTTCCTACTATGTTATTTAAAACTTACGTTCGTTTGTTTGAAGACCGTTTGAATGTCCCGCCATTACAGATGCCGTCGTAAGTCTGATTTATTCGCAAAGTCGAATCGTTGAAATGTTTCGATTAAAAAATTTAATAAATTGACCGCTGTTCTTCCCGAACTAACATCGTAGAACCCTAAAAATCTTTCCACTAGTTGTCCATTTTTACAATTAATAATTTACCGAACAAACGAATTCTAATCTAACCTTATTTCGCGTGGTGTCACTCAACCATCATACCCGCATAAAACAAAACAAGCACTGACGCAACACGCATGTGTCGTATTCCGTACCACACCGACTGTACTCGTACTGAACTTAAAAGCGGGCGGCTGGCTAGCCCCCAGAGGGTGTTGCCGTTTTCACTGTTTCACGCTATTTGGCGATTGACTGGTCGAAAAAAGGCAACTGTGTTGAACAACACATTATATAGAGTCTAGCCTCAGGGCACTGTTGCCAGATTAAAAATAACTACCGAGAACGGGGAATTAGTTGTAAAATCTAAAAAATTATTAGAGAAACAGGAAATAAAATTAAGAATGATCAACAAGATAAATTTGTGAGGAGGTTGAGCCTCCTTAGCCTCCTTCGAGGAGCCGCCACTGGTTTTATGTCACATTTTTTTTTATCGCCACTGATACCTCCATAATACTAGATAGACTATATCTTAAATCTTATAATTTAATTTTAATATAATTATTTTTAATTCGTAGTATTAATTATTATTAATGCAATCATTACTGTTTCGGTGAGATTTTATCATGACGTAGTCATACCTACGCCACTAGTTGGATTAAAAACAAACTTTTCCAGTCAAGAAGTGTGTTTTTATACCATAATGTGCTGTATTGAAATTTAATGTAATATCTCAAACGTTCTCGAAATGTTTGGTAAAAACCGAAAAAATTTAAAAACTTCAGCACCCTGTATATCGAAAACTCAACATTTTGGGAAATACATGGACTTTTCTACTTCAAATTAGCCCATAAATCACCCACTGAAAAAAGTACATAACATTAACTAACACTCTGTATATTATGTTATACCTTCAATATGTGCAATCTGACGCGTATGATTCTTCATTAATCGGGCAAAAGAGCCACTTAATCTTTTATGTCTCCAAATTCGATTCAATTTTCGGAACAGGTTGGCATTTATTCTGATGAAACTAATTGAAAAGATAAATTGAATTCACGGATCGTATACACAATGTAGAGCTGATAATGGATATTTTAACACAGACCGGGTGTTAGTAATTGGATAATATATAACTAGTGTCCCGGTTTTCAATCTAAATATAACGTTCCTAGGATATTATAAGTGATCCTCGCTGACCCCTAAGAGTAATTTAATATTCCGCTTTGCGTATGGACTAAGCTGGAATAGAGTGTGTAAATATTTATGACAATATTCTCATCAAGTTACATATAAACTGACACTATCCACCTTCCACTTCGTGCAATTGCAGGGACTGGGTTTTGAAGTCGATGAGTTTTGGAAATTGAAACGCACGGCTCGAACATTTATCGCTGTCAACGGAATGAATGATCTCATTTAAGATGCTGTGAAACTTCCACTCTTATCAAGATTCTGCAGGAGATGCAGAGCTATCTGATTCATTATGCTGCATAATTTAAATAAGGAGATTAGGAACACACATTCGAGTATTACTGATGAGTTCGCAATTCACAGTCTCGCTCTCTAATAGGATAAAACAGCAAAATTCGTATTCAGGTTTGAGCTCCATAGCTGATTAAAATAGAGAATCAATTCGGTTTCGAAATGTGAGAGCTAATTCGAAGTTAATATCAATTTATCTTACTGAACAATTGCATTCTGTGATGTGTTGATCTCTTGTTCTGTCTTGGTGAAGCCAAGATTCCTCCAAGATATATTCTGGTTGAAGTCAATGATAGAACCTCCATTCATCAATTAGGCTAGATCTACTGAAAAAAACATTTTGCCCAAGTGCTATACAAAGTACAACATGATCACAGCCCCATATAATTATCTCAGTGAGTTATGAAATTTCGGGTTCAAGAATATGATTTGAAAATCTGAATTAGGGCCATTTCTGCTCGTACCGCAATCATCTGATGTCTCGGAAAAAAAATAGAGATAGGCGATATATACTTATATTCCAGTCTCTATATATACAGGTGTCCTCGAACTGCGTGGCTAAAATAAAACCGAAGATTCTTTGATTCGAAAAAAATTTGATGAGCCTTTTTACTTTTGCCTCAAGTGTCTTGTTTAGCCGGTAGAGGGCTTCAAAGTTGCAAAAATAATTTTGTTTTTTCGGTATAACTTGAGAACGTGATGTAGGACTTTTACAATATTTGGCAGGTGAGTTACTGTCAATAATAGCCGTTTTTAAGAGCGGTGCATAGAGCCTTAGAGACCATAGAAACTCAAACTTGAGGATGTAACGGGAAAAGTGTCCAGAACTTTTTTGTTGTCGATGTAATTCACTCTATATTTTTTATGTAGATAGCTTATCTAATTTGCAAACTTTTTTTACTCTTAAAAAATTTTGATAAAATCAACGGATTAGCTTGAAAAAAATTATTTTCGAGTCTCTGCAATTTTGGCTTACTAATTTTACTTGATTAAAATACCTTAGTTGCCTTTGCTTTTCTAATGTCATTTTGGCATTTGGAGAATTTATTCTCAAAACTGTCAGTTTTTACTTTGCTTTCCGTAAAAATTTTATGAAATTATGGCTCAAAATTTCACTAACACTAAAATAGTTAATATCTCGGTGAAACACGAATAATAAAAACAATAGAAATGGGGAAACGATGTGATTATTTAGGAAAAACAAATGCTAAATTTAAAGAAACAACAAAATTTTTTGGGAAATCGCTAAGGCATCAATTGTTCGAAATGTATGCCCATTTTCCTGAATACACAAATTAATTCGTTTCAAGAAATTGGATTGAACTCTGGCTAGTACTTCAGGATCATTCTTCAATAAATCCGCTTCATGATTAATTCGTTGCAACAATTCCTCTCGTGTGTTTACTGGAGCTGCATGAACTTTCGACTTCAAAGCGCCCCATAGAAAGAAGTCGCAGGGCGTCAAATCAGGGGAGCGGGCCGGCCAGTTCACTGGTGCATCGTGTCCTCTACCTATCCAGCGATCTGGATATTCCGCATTCAAATGTCGCCTCACAGCTAATGTGAAATGAGGAGGTGCACCATCATGGATAAACCAGGCCATGACGAATGTGTAAGGGCAAGTCTTCCAACAGTTCAAGTAGCCTTTGTTCCAAAAAGTTCAAGTAGTTCTCCCCGTTCAATCGATCGGGTATAACGGTAGGGCCAATAATAAAGTTATCCACAATTCCAACCCAAACATTGATTTTAGTTTGATTCTGAAAATATGTAACTTCCGTTTCATGAGGATTTTCATCAGCATAGAAATGTTCATTATGGAGGTTAAAAAGACCACATCTCGTGAAAGTATCTTCGTCCGTGAACATAATTTTTCTACAAAAATTGGGGTTTGCGTTTTGTCTTTGGACAATAAGCCGACAGAAATCTAGCCGATGACCTGGATCCATGGGCAATAGGTCTTGAACTGTTTTAATATGATAGGGATACAACAGTTCTTCTTTCAGTACATTATGAACTAATGATTTTGAGGCTCCAATACGAAGTCCCAAACGTAGTGTGCTTATCCCAGGTTCAGTTTCAACCGCTTCCAGTATCGCTTCTTCGAGCTCTAACGTCCTTCTTGTCCGTCTGCGTCCAGTTTCTCTGCGATTTGCTTCAAATTTGCCAGTTTCGCGAAGGTTTGCCGATTTGGAATTCTGCGATGCGGATATCTTTCCCTTCTCCGGCCATTGCAACGACAAAGTCCATAAATCAATAACATATCAACCATTTCAGTGTTAGTGAAATTTTGAGCCATAATTTTATAAAATGTTTACGGAAAGCAAAGTAAAAACTGTTTTGAGAATAAATTCTTCAAATGCCAAAATGACATTAGAAAAGCAAAGGCAACTAAGGTATTTTAATCAAGTAAAATTAGTAAGCCAAAATTGCAGAGACTCGAAAATAAATTTTTTCAAGCTAATCCGTTGATTTTATCAAAATTTTCTAAGAGTAAGAAAAGTTTTCAAATTAAATAAGCTATTTACATACAAAATATCGAGTGAATTACATTGACCACAAAAAAGTTCTGGACACTTTTCCCGTTACATCCTCAAGTTTGAGCCATTTCTATGGTCTCTAAGGCTCTGTGCTCCACTCTCAAAAATGGCCATTATTGACAGTAACTCACCTGCTGAATATTGTAAAAGTTCTTCATCACGTTCTCAAGTTATACCGAAAAAACAAAATTATTTTTGCAATTTTGAAGCCCTCTACCGGGTAAACAAGACACTTGAGGCAAAAGTAAAAAGGCTCATCAACTTTTTTTCGAGTCAAAGAATCTTCGATTTTATTTTGGCCACGCAGTTCGAGGACATCCTGTATATTATATTCCTCGTAATTTCCGTAGGACATCTTCACTTTTACGGTTAAACGAATTCATTTTGATTATGGCGGAAACAATATCTGTAATATGCAATTTAATGATAAACGGATAAACACTATTATAGATGACACCCGCCAATTTAAATTAATAAATCTAATTTTATTCAATTATTAATGTTAAATACTTCAATTTTAATGATAAAATCTTTTAAATTTTCAATAACTCATAAAGCATTTTTTATGTAAGTAAAATTAAATTATAATATGATATGAATATAGAATAAACTTCATTTTAATTAGATAAATGAATAAACATAAAATGTTTATTAATACAATTAATAAAGTAATTAAATGAACCATTTTAAATAATATTATTGAATAATTCATATTCAATAATAAAATGTGCAACTTGATTATTATTAATATATTAATAAACATCCAAAAGCGTCTCTGTGCAACTATTCTTCTTTATTATTCTCATCTTGAAATTTTTTTTAATCAAAAAAAATTATTTTTGTCAAATTAAAATAACTTCAAAAATCCGCTGCAAATATTACATGAATGATAAGGTGGAATTAATTTCTACAAACGAATAAATTAAACTAAATATTTTAATAATGAATAATTAGTTTATAACTTTTATTTTTTCAACTAATTAAATAAAATATAATAGTAATTCCCTACAAATTGTTTTAAAATCTAATTACTACTTATCAATATGAATAAATTTGTTATATTCAAAAGCAATACAAATTTCATGAATTCATAAATAAATGCACTTCGAAAAATTAAAACAAAATTATAAAAATGACCTACAAAACGCTGAAGAATAATAAAAATGACAATCTTTGCTTCGTTACTAATTTTATGTTTTAAATAATTATTAAACTCTTTCAAATTCGAGAAGTTTGAATTATTAAATTCTAATGGATAATTTCAATTCATATTTGAATTAACTTCACCAGAAAATATGGAATAAATATAAAAAACGCAAAAAATATTATATTAAAATATCTTACACATTAAAAGCGACCAGACATATGACCATAGTAAGAAAGGGAAAAAAACCGTTTCGACTAAGCCACAGCCAACTATGATTCCCATTTGAAAAAACATAAATTTAGGCCATAACTCGGAATGGCACATAATATTTCCAATCTTCTCGACGCCACTGGACTATACAGAAGAAGCCTAGATTGTGGAAGTTATTTTCTCCTAACTTTACAAATAACCAAAATATTCATGTGTCTAAAAGTCGGAAAAACTTTAGCTCATAACTCGAAAACAAAATATTTTAGCAAATTTTTGTATCCGTTAGTGAATTTGTCTCAAAAAAAGAGATCGAGAATGTAAGTCCCATTTTTTGTATGTCTTATAGATACCAAGCTACCCCATACAAACGTCGAAATTTGCAAACCCTGTACAATGACCTGAATAAAGTATTCAGATTGGGAACTAGAACACTGCATTATCGAGTTACCAACAACAAAGTATTGTGTAGAAATATTCGTCAGCCACTTTCCATTGTGTACGCTTACTGCGAATCAATTCATCTTATCCATTTATCTTGTGACATTTAACGCTGGTGCCTTTCTGCGCCCTGAAACAAAGTTAAATCCACGGATATCACCGATTTGCACTTTCCCTTGCGTAAATAACGATATAATTTCATTAGACCCAGATTAAACACGTACATATGCTTTTAGTCCAGAACGGTTTCATAAAGGATAACAGCGATGCGTGATGCCTAAAAAATCCTCTTTGAGTAGGTAATAAAGTCAGGGTGACACGTCGATTAAATAAACCGGAGATCCGCAAAACAGAAATGAAAAGAATAAAGTAGAACGGAGTTAGTGTTTATACCGTCATAAAATGCAAATGGCGTCACGTGGTCGCCTTTTCAGGTTATGAATCCCATATGAATCGTGCGTGAACGCAGCGTGATGGTATCGCGGGGACACTGGATTGTTGTGTAGCACAAAAAAACAGGCCGCTAGTATGTTATTCCTTTAGATGGCACAATATGCTTCGCCGTTCCAACAAGAAATAAAAAAGTAATGAACGTTACGTATTTGCGCCTAAGATCATATCTATTCACTGATACCACTATGCAGGCGGTTCTTTAGTTCATCATACTTTTGTTAGATGCTATGAGGGACAAGCGAACCTGATTTACGTTTTTCACAAGGCTATTTTCCACATCAACTCTACGCTTCATCATACAACCTTAAGCAGAAATGTATCAGCTCCTTATATATCTTTCTTATGAGACCTGTTCTAAAAAGCTGTGATCAATTGATCACGCCAGTTCTCTCACTCCTAGAAACTGGGAATAATATATTGGAAATGATTAAGATGTGTTAAATTACTTCCATTTATACAACATATAAATAAATTGAAATAAATACAGTTTTCGTTCTCACAATCTAATTTTTTTTAAATCCTTACTACTTGTTTCGGGGTTCTATAATATTCACTCCAATATCAAGTGAATATTATAAGGGCTGAAATTAAGTGAGCGTAATAATTTAATTAATGCAACATAGTAATAAATTATGTTGGAAGTTATATTATAATTATACTTGTATTATATAAAATGATCTAATATAAATATGATTGTAGTTAGTGCTTAAATGCTTAAAATTTCTGAAATAAATATATAAGTTACAATATTTAAAATTTATTTTGGTAGGTCTTGATTCTGATATTGTAAAATTACTTACATTCATTATTATAAGTTAAGATATCATTTCGTACAATTGTAGTAAAATGTATATTGCAAATTATTCAAAGACCCTAGAAAGCATTTTCTATTAGTGATTTTATAATATTAGTGATAAAGTTAATTATAATATTTAGATAGATAGATCTTTATTTAATCAGGTATCCTAATATACATATAAATA
The DNA here is from genome assembly GCA_958510875.1 of Endomychus coccineus. NCBI lineage: Eukaryota > Metazoa > Arthropoda > Insecta > Coleoptera > Endomychidae > Endomychus > Endomychus coccineus. Next base: position 18,265,576 of record OY294068.1, read on the forward strand.
TACTCATAATAATATAATAACATAATACTGCATAACTATACATAAGTTAATAAGTATGAACACGTACAGTACATAGTTCCAAAAAAAAAACTATCAATTTAGATAAAACTAAAAAAGAAAATACTAATCAACATGATATGTATAAATAGATAACAGTGAATAGTTGATTATAAATTGATGAGACAGATATTTTTAACTTCTTTGGTTTTTTATGAGAGATTTGATATTTTTTTTGAAAGTAGAGAGAGTGGAACTGTTTTTTATTGCAAAAGGTAATTGATTAAACACCTGGAAACCCTTGAAAAACAGAGAACTCATGCTGCTCTTGCGTTTAGTTCTAGAGATTTGAAAATCATCACAATTTCTAGTTAGGTACGGATGGACATCTCTTCGAAAAACCAAAAACATTTGGAAATAAGATGGAGCTAGATTATTCAGAATTTTGAAGATGAAAACCATAGCGAGGTAGTAAATTCTCTGCGAGACAGTGAACCATTGTAACGTATTAGACATACAAACAATAGATGTATATCGATTCACTTTTAAAATGATTCTCATACCACGATTTTGCAGTTTCTGTAGCTGATTTATTTTATTTAGGTCCCACGAAAATAATACTGATGCACAGTAATCAAAATGTGGTTGGATTATTGTGTTGTACACCGTTATTTTAGTTTCCATTGATAACGTTTGTGAAATTCTAGAAAAAAAGAATAATTTCTTCCGTATTTTTTTGAAAATATACTCAAAATGATTGTCAAACGACAGAACGTTATCTAAATGGAAACCCAAATATTTGAATGTTGACACTATTTCAATTCTTTCATTATTTATGATCAAATTTATATTATTGATATTTAGAGCTTTATATTTCTCTTTTTAGATGTTAAAATCATTCCTTTAGTTTTCGAAACATTAAGTTTGAGTTTATTTAACGATAAATAATCTTGAACTCCTACCAATATTGAATTCATTTTTTTAATTGCTTCATCTAAATTTTTATCACTACATGCTAATAACGTGTCATCGACAAAAAGATTGTTAAATTCACAGTCAATGAATAGTTCGATATCATTTAAATATAAAATGAAAAGTAAGGGGCCTATGACATTCCTTGAGGAACTCCCAAATTAATAGACACTTCTGGTGATACATACCCCTTGAAACGAACTCTTCGACAACTACTACTGAGATAGTTATTCAGCCAGTGATTCCATAGGTTGATAATTTTTTTAATAATATTTTACGATCAATGGTCTCAAAAGCTCTTTTTAAATCAAGGAAAACACTCACAACATATTTGTCATTGTCTATATCTTTTTTTAATTCACAAAGCGTTAGTTGTAGAGATGATTCACAGGAATAGTTTTTTCTGAAGCCCGATTGGTTATTTATCAAAATTTCATTAGTTACGATGTGATGCATTAATTGTTGATATACAGCTAATTCTAGGTTTTTTTCCAATGAAGGCATTGTATTAACCGGTCTAAATTCAGAGGCATTAACGATAATAACTATTTTCTGAATAGGGATGATGGTACTTGTTTTGAGTGCATCAGGTATGATACCAGTTTCAAGTGAAGAATTGACTAAGTTCAGAATAATATGACCAATTGTTTCAAAAATATTTTTTAGCATTTTGGCATTAAGAATTTCATGAACCGATAGTTTAGAATCCAAAGTTTCAACTATTTTTCTCAATTCAGTCAACGTTAGTAATCGGAATCTATCCATTAAGGGATACATATTTTAATTTGTGTTAGACCAAACTCTCGTGGAATTAAAACTTTCTATGATTTCCTTTATACTTTCAATGAAATAGTGATTGAAATGCACAGCTATGCTTTCATTATCTTTTATCATTATTTGGTTATTGCCATCTTTAAACATAACAACATTTGGATGATCCCCAATTTTTGTATTAATTATATTCTTCAAAGTTTTCCACATTTGTTTGGGATTGTTCCTATATCTATCTATTTTATCGATATAATATTGCTGTTTTTTAGATTTCATCAGATTGACCACATCGTTTCTAAGTTTTTTGAAGACTTCCCATTTGATCTCTTTCTCACCCATACAGCAAGATTTGAACAGTTTATAAGCTCTGTCCCTATCTCTCATTATATCATACATCTCATTGTCAAACCATGGTAGTTTAGTTTTATATCTACAGTTAACCAAAGGGGCAACTCGATTCATCACATTTTCATAGTTCACAAAGAGTTCCTGGTATAATACATTTACATCGCCAGAATCGAGATTCCAATCATGCATCATTAAATTTATTTTTATGGTATCAATATTTTTTGAACATAGATTTCTGTATTCCCTAGTATTATACTTATGATTATCGTCCGTATTGTATATATTAATTGAAAGAATAGAATGATCTGTGATTTTTGGAATATCATGTACTCTTACTGAAATATCATTTTGATTTGATAATACATAGTCCACTAGTGTCGCACTTGATATTGCCACACGCGTTGGTTCTGTCACATGTTGAGAAATGCCGTAGGTTGCAAATAGAGTTGTTATTTTATTTTTGTAAAAGCTGTCTGATAAGAAGTTAATATTAAAATTCCCCGCTAGTATAAGTACACCGGTGATTAGTGGTAAACAAACTGTCACAAATTTCATCCAGGTGCTCCATAAATTTAGCGTCTGAACTTGATGGTGAGTGGTATAAGCATCCAATTAACCATACGGAAGATATTAAATTAACTCTCAAAATACGGGACCAATAGTTTCCTTCTAATACGAATGATTTGAAATAAGAAAAACTTATGTTATTTTTCACATAAAGTACAACACCTCCTGTGTGTCTGCTTGTAGAATTACACCTAATACATTTATAGTTTTCAATTTCAATTTCAGAATCCTCAATGTCGCCCGTTGTTATTGTTGTTTTCATTGCCTCCAGTTATCATAATTCTTTCATTATTATCATTTTGTTTTAATTGTTGCTTATTATATTATTGTTGGGTACGAGTTTCTCTGATTAGCGATTATCCCCCCACTTACCTTCCAGTGTTTAAATTAAAGAGAGAGAGTCATGTTACAAAAGCATATCCACTCCAAAGTATTATGTATCCTAAATCATAGAAATTTTCATCACATATTACATCTCACGTTTCGGTGTCCCATCTCAAATAACTACAGATGCAGATGAACAATTTGTATCAAAAATGTTTACTGAATTTTTAAAATTAATAGGAACAAAGAGAATCCGTACTGCCACTTATAATTCGAAAAGCAATGGCAGTTGCTGGAGAAATTGTCACTGCTTCTCCTCCAACAATATATACATCAGATTTCGAAATTAAGGGTGATTATTTCTTATCTGTAGTGTTACAGTGTATACACAGTAATAATAACTCTTTCATAGTCTATTATCGTAGACTAACCAACTTCCTACTTAATGAGTTGAGGGAATGTCGTGTATAATAAATTAGATTTCAATATTCCGGTTTCCTGTATATAAATGATCTCAAGAATAAAAGTGGATAATTAACATATCGCACAAGCTATCTTGAATAGAAAGACTCACAAGCCTGCGATCAGTATCATTTATAAAATTAATTTAATTCCTGTCAATATTTTCATTGATATTGGTATTTTAGACATTCCTGTCAGTTCATAGAAAATCTTCACAATCTTATGTTTTTGTCTTCATTGTTCATTGCTTACGTTCTTGAAGAATGTGTTCCCTTCAACAATTTTATTCGATTCTAATTCACCGGATTCCCTAATCAGTTGCAGTCTCCATCTAAATTTGTTTGATAGGTTAGATGTTACTTGTTCATAACTTTCATGCACAAATTCTTATATATTGCTGGGTTTATTTAATTAAAACTTTGTCCGGCCTTTAGCCCAGCGGAATGAGTAAATGTATAAGCGTTCACCAAATACTGACCTAAATAGCTGACGCGCTGTGAAATAAGGTTGTTTCGATGTTTGGATATTTTAAAAAACATTCTACGATGCTATACAAGAGAATAATCTGTTAGGTCAGAGGTCGGCCTTAAGGGACCAATAATTCGAGAGGAAAACCTCTGTTCAGCTTTAGTCATAACGCGGAGACCAGTCTCAAATTGCCCATTAGACTTTACTTCATTTTTCTTTATACTTTTTGCCGAAGTTCAATTTTAGATCGAGATCTCCAATATGTATCTCACTTTCATGGTTGAAACACTTCCGCTACCACTTCCATGTTAAGAACATTATAGGAACACATTGGTTCTGTTACCGAAGTCACGACGGTTGAAATATTTGTTCAGTGTTGTTTTATCTAAGAATTGAAATCGCCTTTCCGTCAATTCAAACTCCAAATGACTAATATCAGATATGAAAATGCCCAATCCTCCTCTAGCTCTAACAGTTATGAATTTAGAACACTTTTTCTGTCACAACAAGGGATAACAGGTGTTGCAGACAATCTTCCCATTTCATTTTGTTTTCCAATCTATGGACTGTAAACCAGCAACAAACATAACAATTTCAAAGCAATACAAAAGTTATAATTTTGAAGCGCATATGAGTGATCATTTGAAAATTCATTATTTCTTCAGGTCGTTTGTTACTTTTTGCGGCAAAAATCGAAATTCTTATTTATCCAAGCGAGCACACTTAACCGCTCCATGTTCTCCTACTTTAGTATGTATTCAAACATAACAAAACGAATAGATCCAGTTCATAATTTTGAAGACTGCCCAGTTGAGTTGAAATATAGATTATTGTATAGGAGCTAGAAACAATTTACCAACATCAAAATTGAAACGTACGGAAAAGTCAAAACCTAATTGTAATAGTGTTGAATTTGAGGTACTCCTAAAAATGAATTAGAACGACTCTACAAGGGTCCTTCTACAGTTATAGAGGAAAGATCCCCAAACACAATTTTAAGAGTAAATGATGAGCAATTGAAGTACACAAAAATACGCAAAAACTACATGAATCATTGTAATGACAAATCGAGTAATAAAAAAAATATTAGCCATCAGCTTACATTTCTTTTTACCTGCCCTTGGAAGGTGTAATGGATTGATAATAAAAGCGTATCTTCAATAAGTTCTAAATTAGGTAAATCCCGAACATCATTCTATTTGTGCAATTGTTTACACGTTATATTATCGAGTCATATGATGAGGTTGATATAACGTACAAAGCTGACCATATGTGTTATAATGCACCTTAAGCATGGTTAGCTTATTGTCTATCGATATGAATGTTATAAAATGACGTATCAACATCAATGTTTAGGGATAAGGAAGGAGAAGTATTTATAGTTTAGGACAGAGTTATCATAGACTTTTAGAATCATAATTAATGATTAGGGAAGTAAGATTGGGCAGCTCTGAATTAATCAAACTAGAGAAATGAAAGTGGAATTACTGAAATGATTTTCCAACCAGGCCTAGGGGATCCAAAAGTTATGAACTGGTTGGATGTATTATTGACTTGAACTCAAAGGAATTATTCTGATTTTAGCGAAATCACTCTTCTCATCAAAGATACTCTGAATAAACTATTGAATTAAATCAATTGAAAAAGACGAAGAGCAACATGATTTTCCAAGAGAATATTAAAGTTAGAAAATATAATTTTGGTATTTCTTCTGTTATTTATAACGCTTCCTATTTCTCAAAAACCAATCTACAATCAGAGAAAGGATCCCCGGATTGTTAAATCAACAATTTAACTTAAAGTGATCCTGCTTTTGATTTTGTACCAATGATATTTCCAGTAGTAGTAGTAGATTAAGTCAATATCCAGTAAGATAGTTAATTATTCTTCCAATCTAATTCAGTATCTTTTCGATTTGGATTTCTGAGCATATCTGTTCTTTTCTCAATAGTACTAAATGATTACCTTCTTCACTGATTATTTCAACGATAATAAAGGCTACATTCAATTGAAATTTTGATGATTAGATATAACGTTACGTCCCGACTTACGTGTGTTACACTTTGATTAATTATGTAACGTATGAAAAAAAAACGTTTGAGACTTCCTTATATGATTACAGCAGTATTGCAGCTACTGTTATCTAATCCTCTCCAGATGGTTTGAAGATTGGAGTTTATCATGAATTACAAAAGCTAGTCGATTCGTTTCCCGCAAAAACCTTGTTTTGGTTATTGTCGTATTGTTGACAGGTTTATGATTCCATCTACATCTAATTCTTCTCTTAAACTGAAACTTGTGAGAAATTATTGAGAGCCTCTTCATCCTGACCTGATATGGTATCATACCATCCTCTTTGGAGCGGGTGTGAACTAATTTATGTTTATTTTAACAATTCTTCTACTATTTCTCAGGCTAATATTGAGACAATAAACCTCTGGTAACTCTTGAAATCCTTGTTCCCTTGCTTGTATTATGTTTTACTTACATGGAATTAAAATTGTCTGAAAAGGTTTGGTTATGAATAATTGACATTAATGTATACTAAATTCTTCCTACTCTTTGATAATGATCCAAGAGTCATAATTAATTAATTGAAATCATAACGATTTGAGTCGTTACAACATACCACTCACTGCATATATGGCCTGGCGATTATATGGATATCCCTATTGGAAAGCCCTCTATATGTTCCCAGTAAAAAGCAATTCATTTCAATTAAATAGTTTTTTCTCCTCTCAACTTTGTCAGTGAGATTCAAAATAAACGATGTTTCTTGAAAACCTGGAAGATATTTAGATTTATATGAAGAGTAATCGTTTATATTAATCTGTATACCACTGCGAGATGATAATTTATTGGCAAAGTATCAGTAGAATACAGTCTGCAAGCCAAGAAATTTAATAACTCTTAATTACCTTGTTTTATTAGCTAAGTGGAGCGGAATCGTTCCCCTATTAGCTAGTCTTAGTATTTAAGTTGATTAGCTTAGCTTTACATGAAATATTGGAGAAAAGCTGATAAAAAGTGAAAATGCGATCTCGCAAAACCTAAAGACTCAACTGTTCGCTGTTTCGCATTCTTTGCAGAGATACTAACTTCTACAATTCATTAACGGGTAGTTGAGTTAATTGGGTCAATCCAACTTAGCGAAAGAATGCGTAACTTGTAAGAGCCCAGTTTCGTTTTCAATACACGTCGATAATATGTATTACATTCTCTATCGGGCGAATTGATTGTAGCGAATTCTTGAACTTCGTACGCTTGCAAAAGTTCATCTCTTTGATAAACTCACAGCGAACCTGATAATAGATGTTCATGAAATATCTAGATTGAAGCTTTGTTACACAGTGCACCCGCATGTGTCTAGGATATTCGTTTCTCGGAAATTCAAAGAATAATTTCTCAGAAAAATGGTCGAACCCGTCAAATGTCATTCTTATTTGAGCATTTTTTCGAATAAAATCGGATGATTCGTGTAGCTGGTATGACGTCATCGTTATTTTTCTTATGGCTAGCCCAATTTTAACTGTGGAATTTGTAAGAACACATACATACGCCTAAGGTACTTTCTGACACAAGCCAAGACGTTGAATAAATTATTTTCATGCATTATCAATAACTTCAGGCACTCTCTGCTTTTTGGCTAATATTTTTCTAAGCGAAATTGAAACCACCTTGAAATCAGAATCAAATCAGTTTTCAAAAAATGTTGACGATATTTTTGCGATTATAAGTAAGCTTTTTCATGTACATGTCCATGACATTTTGAACATTCTTAATAGCCAATTTGATACACTGAAATTCCCTGTCGGAATAGAGACAGATAAGCTTCCTTTCCTTAATATTAACATCGAAAAAGATGTTAATGTTAATATTAATGTTAAAAGGATATTTTAGATAGAATGCTCAAAAGCAATAGTTCTATTAAGGTCTGACCTTTTTTTTATTACCTCATAAATCATCTGGTTCGAAAAAGGATCCTCGAACGTTATATTTTTAGTTCAGTTCTTAGTCGTATTACATACTGGGATTCGATATGTATATAGAACAAGAATATTGCTTAGCAGGGGATTCTTGATTTATATACTCAAAATATTAATTGTGTTATAATTTCGATTGTTCGTGTTTCTGTTCGTTTCGGCAACGTGGGCATATTTAATCGAAATTTGTGCGATAATGACGCCTTGTGGTGATACAATTAGTTTTAAGAAAACACGTTCATACAGTTATACGTATTCTGATGATGGTCGTGAGACCAAAACGTACGTAAAGACGACAATACTAAGCATATATGTTAGTGACCTATTTCCCGAGAATTCTTTATATAATTCATAAAAATGCCCATTTGCACCGTTTAAGCATAGCTTAAAATTATCGAAATGTTAACTTTGAACCTTTTAAAAGGTCGTGATAGCCCCAAACTGGGTCGAAAACTGTTTTGAATTGGTTAATTTGCGATAAATCGAATGACGTTCACGTGAGGAGCGCCTAGCTCGCGAATTAGAAAAGTGCAAATTTACGGTACATAGAACGTCTTAACGAGCACTTTTCACATGCGGTTTTCGCTCCATGTCGTTAGTTTATGAATGGGGCCAACTAAATAGCATAGTCTCGGGCCCAAAATGTCAATTAAATAGAAAAATTCAATTAAAACAGTTTGAGGTATTCTCAGCTGTCAGCTTCTAGCGTCTGACGTGCGATGTACTGAAGGGAATTTTCTAGCTACTAAAATATACTCAAAGCGGGTAAAAGCTAGCGGCCTGTAGCCGAAAACGCTTTATTACAACTGGCTCCGGCCGCAGGGGGCATAAAACGGCCCCGAATTAACAAGATCGAGATAAAGATTATGAATTCTAACTGACGCGTAGCGAGCTCCTCGAGGCATATGTCAAAATGATTACGTTCGTAGCTAATTACATAGGACGTCTTTCGTTCATGCAATTGTGTTTTTATACAATTCGAACCTTCTAATTTCGATAGGTCACGTGAAAATCCCGGAGCCGGAAGCGCTATCGAGATCTGAACGTTAAAACTTTCGTATAAAATTGTGTTTACAAGTCAACTGACACTTGTCACAGAATACTCTTCATAGAGATCAAGATGATACTCTTACTTGACGCATTTTATGATTCCCCTACGTGGCGTCTTTTGGTACTACGCGAAAGTCGACGCGTAGCGGACTCACTGTTCACATAGGAAACAACCTCGAGTTTCCAGACCTGTGTATACGACCGGCCTCTCGGGATATCACACAGTAATTAATTCTATGTTCTATATTCTATGAATCATATTTTGCTGTCATGTGAACTGTCGCAATTATTCACACAGACAAAATTACTCTCGGAATATCACAGAGTAATTGAAAAAAAGTCTACTACGTTAAATTCATCAATGATATACAGTTATTAAATCAATGAAACTCAGGGGTATGATTTCGATGACGTACTGTGATGTGATCCACATCATAAAATAAGAATTTTGAAAACTTTTCTTTGTACAATTTGGGCATATGATATATATTTATAACCAGAAAAATACTTTTGTCAAAACGGTTCAATGAAATATTATAATTCCACTCGAAAAACTGAAAATGGATGTCAAAAGTACCGGTTGCAAGGAAGCCATAGCGTCCCAAGACAATACAGTTTATATTTCCACCATTTAGAATCACACAGACATCATCTTACGATTCTGTAGATTCCTGCAGAAGGGCTCATTTCCGTGGAAATCCCTGATCACAATACTTCCCTCATAAGGTAGTGAAGGAAATAAAAATATGTAAAGTGACTCCTCATTTTATGATAATTTTGAAGTCATCCAGAGAGAATCTTCCGTACAATAAGGTCCAGATTCAAAACTTCTGATTGAGCTCAATACCAGGGGGAAACAACCGTACCAACTGCCATCTAATATGAAGTAGTTCATCATCAAACATTGAGTGAAAGCACACAAAACCCTGTTAGTGGGATGGTATTTTACGAAGCACATCGTTTTTATATCCTCTCCCTGACCAATTCGTAAGGTTGACTTGTTTTATATGATGCACACGCACTGTATGTGGCCTGATATTTGTCACCGCCCTACATAATAATTGATTATACTCTCTGTATTTACATGGGAATAAGAACAAATAAGCCATGATATTTATACGCGCTTCTAATTAACGCTGAAACAGTATAGAAAATTATTTTGTTGTGAAAACAGTGTTCTGGCAAAACATGCAATTCAACCGATTTCTTTTGTTCCAGATGTATCTCTTTCTATGAGCATCATTTAGAAACTGTGAGTGGACGGTGAGTATCCAACAAAGCATGCATAAAATTCTACTATTGGAAGACTAATAATTGAGATTTTCGTGGTTTCGTGTTGTATTTCGAAAGTTGAATCTGCTAGAACTGACATAAACGGAAACATCGATGCTACTCGAACATAAGCATTCCCCCAAAATATCGCATACTTGTGAGAAACGATGAAAGTCCACGCCAATATGGAAGAACGATGAAGTCCAATTATTCGAGTGCAATTTTTATTTTTTTGCGTATAGGGGAACTCTTGCTTTGATGCTTCGGAGTCCCGTGCCCTTGTGTGTGCCATATTTTTACCGATCAAACACTCACCCGTGAGGTTAGTTTCCCTTTCCAGAAATAGCCCCACTGCACTACGGTTATTAGTGTCCTATTGTGCAATGATGTGTTCTCCTCATCAGTTCGGTGTATTCTATGAAATTGAGTAGCCTGATGTACGGGATACTTCTGATTTCTTCGAGTGTAGTTTCATCATCTCTAAGGTATGTCCGATGACCAACAGCGTATGCAGTGCACTGACACATCACATGCATGGGTGTTTCTTTTTTCACGCCGCAACCCCCGCATGTGGGCTGATCTACAAGACCCCTCTTGAAGAGATGTAGAATGCAAGATTCTGTATTCCTTGTCTGCTGAGCGTCAGTAAATTTTTCACTCGTTGCTGTTAAAGGTCCCCCATTAGTCACTTGGAATGCGACATACGGGGCAGCTACCTCCATTAGGCACGATGCTCTGCCTGAAGCGATTTTTGGATGACAGATCATGAGAAATGCCACAGGTTGGGTCCGTTTCAATGAGGGGTTGCTCCGCCCCCGCTTTAGCGAGTGCGACGGCGGTTTTAGTTCCTTCGCGACTGGAATTTGCTTTGTGACCGTATTACTGTTAAGTTATGATGCTGCAGGTTGGTTTTTGGGTTAGGTTTTTAGTTACTGGATTGATAAATAAATGTGAGTTCATCAAAAAAATTTTAAAATTTGAAATTTGGCTCCCACAATCCATGTGTTCCAGGTTTTCACAAATACATATAATGTGTAGTTAGCAATTAGACGCTGTTCGCATGAGTGTGCTATGGAGGCTTAAACAAAAAAACGTAAACTTCAGTGAAGAGTAGTTTTTGTGATAATTGCTATTAAGTAGTACATTGTGCATTTGTCCCCAAAATAGTATTGCTACTGCGTTTTCTGGTATATGTTTAGCTAGGCTACTCAAATTGCACACATTCAAATTTTATCACGAAAATTACATATTCGTTACTGATATAGTAATATTGGTTGAGAATATACCAAAATTACCCCAAATTCGATTTTTCAGAGTTGATATTCATATTAATAAACTTTTGGTGTATTTGGACTACCATCGTTTTTCCCGTGACCTCTTCAATGGCAAAAGCTCAATAACTATTATGAAGTTACATCAATCATTCAATCAATCAAAACGTTGACGGACAAGTCCAGAGCACTCACACCGCTTAATTGGGTCAATTGTGTGCCCCTTGATACAAGGCTAGATAAAGCTCTGCTTGTACTGCACTGGCGAGGTGTTGTAGCCTAAGGGAAGTCAGTGCTGGCTATTCCACTAGAATATGAGAGTCAGTTTCGTTCGGCTCTCCGCATCCACTACAGCCTGGGTTATCAACAATGTCTATTAAGTCTAGATGTTCATTTAGATCTGTGAGATGTCCTGAAATATTGCTTTGGTTTCTACGTTATTAAAATTTCCGCTTATAATTTGGCTGTGAACAATGTTGATGCATATATGACATCAATATCATTTCACGGAACATTTTAAACTTGGTTGAATAACAAGTTATCTTCGTTCACTTGTGAATAAATAAAATGACTCTAATTTGCTGCATGAATGATTGATGGTGGAACGTGGTGTCTGTATGTTTTTGTTTGTGATATAAAATACCAGTAAACATTCTATATGTGCGTAAAAAAGGTAATTCTTGAAGCTTGGAGTGCTTTGTTGTTTGTTTCTTGAATACATCCGATGTCTAGATATAAAGCATTGAATTTTAATGAAGGATAGATCGAATTAATCGAATAAATAAATAAATTAACTCAAACTACATCAAAACACGAAAGAACGCGATTCAGAGGGCGTTTGCATTAGAGTGCTCAATTTGTTGACGTTATTGTAACATGACTTGAAATTCATTAGATTGATATATATTTGGTGATAATAATTATCATAAGGGTTTAGTATACAGCGTGTTTGGAAAAGGCAATTGCATCTTATAGAACTTATATTAATTCAAGCTACAACACAAATATATATTTGAATTCGAGAATACTAGCAATTTCATTAAATTGATTATCAAATTGAATTTGTTAAATCACAAATGCCAAAACTTACAATCGTTCAGTCTCATAGTTTACTACTTGGAATAATATCAATTATTACTAAAGTTTGCATCACAAGATAAACCAGTTGAACGCTTTGAATCATCTAGAAGGTTGGGCCTGGTCTTCTGAATACACGCACATCAAGTGGCCACATTTAAATTATCATACAATAATTTTATATTCATATTCATGCTTACCACAAATACTTCAAGTGAAATGAATCGATGAATGCATCGTCTACGCATTAATGAATCAAGCTCATCCTATTTCCATATTTTCCGAATCTTTGTCGTATCTATTGAATCTGGATATATCTTTCTCTCAAAATCGACCTATATACTCAGCCTGGAATGATTTATTCATGGCTTATTTGAAAGGGAATGGGCTTTTGTTGTTCCTCCAGTAGAGACTCCTTCAGAGATATTCAAAATAATCAAGAAAATAGCATCAAACGAAATGTAGTTCACTAAACCCAAGTTTGAAGTAAAAAGTTAACTCATTCAATAAGTGAGAATTAATTTAAGAGAAGTAGGTATTTTCTTCTGACGGTAATCAGAACGCGCTTTTCGTAACTAACACAGTAAACTCTGGCGAGATTTCAATTATAACTTTCAAGTGCATTCACTATTCAAAAAATCTGCAAGAGTTGGAGTGCTTGTTGAAAACTGCATTTTGTTCTAATTCGTTTGACTGGACTTTTAATTAAATTTTTGAGTTATACTTTTCTATAAAGAATCAAGTGCACGATAGATTCATAATTTGGTACAACCACTACCAATACATCAAATGCAGAAGACATGAGCGAATTCGCTATATAATTGAAAATGTTCCACTGAAAGTTGTTATTAAAATTAGTCAATACAATGATGAAATCAATAAAGTATATACTCGGAAACCATAATATAATTGTTTAGTATACCTTATACGAATAAAAAGATAAACAGTATTTGTTATATTTTCTTCTTTGGTAACTACGGAAGTATACTAGATTTAGGAAATTCCAATTTTTTCACCCTGTTAAATTCCACGTAATACAATCCTAAGAATGTACCGACAGTTTAATCCCTTTCTGTTTACCATCTCAACTTAAATAACCTTAGTAGCTATGTGTGCCAATAATTCTTAGAAAATATTCACCTCATTGCAAATTTCATATAAATACTTATAATGTTTCAATTATTTCTCATTGTATGTTTTGATAATGAAATCTAAAGTTTGAAATTGCAATGAACTTCCTTTTGAATAGATGCATATTTAACAAAATGGAATTTCTCGTTTTTATCTTTATTAGAATATACAACACAGCCTTCTTCCAATAGATTATGTTTCACTTCGAAGTATACAACATGTGCTATTATTATTCACAAAATGTAATAATATAGCTTCATCGTGAATAAATACATAACAATAGATATCTTCTGCATTCATCCTCATTAAGTATGTTACATCGTCAGTATTGTATTCCTGTTATGTTGTATATTTATCTATTTTTCATTATTCCAATAAACATTCCCTGTACAGCTGCAACGCATATTTACGTGGCTCACACCATCGTGTATAACCAGGATAACGTAAAATTGATGTTTGTGCTATACATTTTTGATATTGCTGTTTTTCAAAATATGTATATGCAAACCGATTAGATTTTTTCCATATTGCTATAGGTATATTGTGTTCTAAGCTACAATGCTGTATATGGACACATTTCGTGATCATTGGTATAGTAAAAGACATGATCACAAAAGGGTAGTACATGATATACAGGTTGAGTCTTTTGAGTTGGAATCATCAATGCTGAGTGGAACTTCATCTAGAACGTAGATGAATGGAGATGATTTGAGATGCTCTGTTTATTAGTTTGTAAATCATTTCAGATCAATTCCAAAACCGGTTCCAACGTACTAATTGTTTTTTCATGTCATCAAGAGGTAAACTTCACAAGGTTCCACTATTGTGTCATCCTATTGATATCAACATAATGAGGGCAGAAACACTGGTTACAACCAAGTTGATGTCAATATATGTAACATGCTTTGATTGTAATAAATAGGCCACTTCAAAGACTCGAGCAGCGTATATTTGAAATTGCGGGATTATTAGTGGTCTCTACTTAGGGCCAAGTTGGCCAAGTTGGAGATCTTGCTCTATTGTTGCTATCGATAAACTTACGCAAACAATGTATATTACGTATCCAGCTAAACTAGCCCTACTTTACTTCAGCTAGGAATGTTGGAAGATATCAAACATCAGCGTAAAGTACATTGTTAATATCAAATAGGTACATCTATGAATGAATCGTCAATTATCAGTTATTATTTGTAGGTACTTATGTCGGTAAAAATCCCTCATGAAATAGATATACCGGAATATTCAAAAAATTAATTCATATATTAACGTAGTTATTAATTCATTAATCGGTAAGAATTATACGAGTACAAATAAATTTTCTAGTATGTAATTGCAAATTGTATAACCTTAATATATTCTATAATTTATTTGAAATATGCACTAATAATACAATTTCTACTTCGCAAAGGAATTAAATATTTGACTGCAGTATGTCAATATTGACTATTTTAATATTCAGTTTTACAATTGAGTTAGGTTTTCAGTGTTTCTTCATTTATATCATAAATTCTCTCAAATATTTTTATTTGTTTATTGGTACCAGGTATGCATGATAATACATCACGTATAAGTAAAAACAGACTGTGTCCGATTCTGTGATTCAATATAATTCCAATAATACTTATGTATTACAATATAACAATACTTACGATAAGGAAATGGTAGAAGCCGTCACTTTATGGTAATTTATCATGTTGATTGAATGAAAGAACAATTACTTTTGTTTTCATACCAATTTCAATACTAACGTGAAAACGTTACCGAAGTGACATTATCCAACAGATACAAAATTATTAAGTAAACTATAAAGACAAAGGAAAAGATCACTTTCGTATAGTCGAAACTGTCGAATATGATCCACAGAAAATCCACATGAAATCGTTCAGCAAGGCCTTCATGAAAACTAACTGATCATTCAGGAAATTATTATAGGAGTTTTTGATAACTTTATGAATCTCTATTGATACATTCACATTAGAATCAATCGTAGAATTGACATCGTAGAAGGGTGTCCGATCTCTCCCTCTTCTATAGATATTTCCTTCAAGAAAAATACGAATGCTTATCTCCTTTCCCAACATTCCACCGCTGACCCACACGATGTTCTCCAATCAGTATAGGTTTCCCTCTCGTGTAGTCGTTTTTACAAAAAACTGTTTCGACACACTATGCCTCCATCAAGTGAATTATAAAAACTTAATCTTAAAAACTATGTATGTTATGTTGTAAAATTAATGGAGATCTTAGTGAGTAAAAGAAATAAATCAATCACTAAACCAAACTTTCAAATAACCCACTTGCCAAGAATTCTCAAAAATATACGGAAATTTAACAAACCAATGTCCGAAAACGTAGGTTTCGAACCTATGCTATCGTGTAAGGTTTTGTAGTGTGTGGCCACTAGTTTTGAAGCGGCCTTTTGTGTTTAATGATCCCAACTACCCCACTAGGATATTTTACACTCAGGGCTCGTAGTCATAGTCAATTGCTTATGTTCTCTAACTGAATTTGTTTCCATCTACAACTTAATTTCTTAAATTTGAACCTTCGGTTCAAAAATTATTTTCCGTAGAAAATTGATAATTTGAATGCGATTAATCAAACCATCAAGAAAACTAGTTTGTTCCACTTTCAATTTTTCCAGTATTGAACTTTGTTAATTTATAAAATAAGTATGTTATCAAACCACTATTTTTGTTCTCAGAGGATTGAAACCAATTATGAAGTTGAAAACTTGTCTTTATTTCTTTGATATAATTATAAACATTTGAATTCTTGATTGTGAATTCTATCTTTTTTTGCTAAAGCAGTTGGCGCTCAGGGTAATCCGATCAATCAGGAATCTGAAGGCACGTATCACTACGAGCCCTGAGTGTGAAATATCCTAGTGAGCTAGTTGGAATCATTAAATACAAAAGGACACTTCAAAATCTTACAGTTCTGACTACTAACTTGACAAATTAGGTTCTGAACAAAGACCAGCGGAAGAATATAGTGAATAATCATCTAATTCAGATTGGAGCGAGCAAAAGTAATCTGGTGTGAACACATGAATGAGTCGATTCTTTTATTATTGAAAAATATCATCTATCAGAGAATATACACATCTACAACTAGGTTTAGACACTATTAGACATCAAATTACGTATTCACTGCCGAAAATAATCTTCCAATATAGCCAATTAATATCAGAAGAGAAAAACGATTTGAATACAATTCACCCAGCGCAATTCACGAACCAAGATGAAAGATTTCGATTTCGAGTTTTCGCGCAAGTTAAGTTATCGATTATTTATTAAAACATAGATGTCAATCATAGTCTCTTTCCAAGCTTAATCATCAAAAATTCCCAGCGGAAAAAGTTATTACGATTATTCAAGAAATTATTAGACATTGTAACGTATAACGTTACAATCGTAAGCATAAAAATTTATAAACAAGGTTTAACCGGCTAGACTACCGTTGCCGTTGCAGCATGAACATTGAATTCGGTATATTAATTGTTAATGCAATCTGCGCTAGAGGCCGCTAGGGGCGTCCGATAGCTGGACGAATAAGGATAAAAATTTTACAGTCAAGAATCCTCCATTCTCAGAATAGTATAACTTGATTCTAGTTTCTTAATGAATAATTGAATCGAGTGGATGCTTGGCGAAATCTGTTATGTTCCTGCAAAAATAATGCTTCTTTGTTGAATGATGAATAATTGATGCGAATGGATATTCGAGGAATGAATATTTTGAAATTACAACGGAAAGATTGAAAGAAAAGAATCTATCCAGCGTCTCACAAGTCTATGCTGATGAGGAACCAACATTATAAAACGAAGTTATAAATTATTGCTCCGCGAAATTTTTGCTTCATCAAAGCTAATATTCAAATAGAATGGCCGCCTATTAATTTAGGCAAAAGTTATGACCGTTCTTCCTTGTTTCCCCTATTCGTTTCATCGATGTCAGAGAAATGAGCTAACAACGATTCAAGTTACACTTTCAGCGAAATCTCCAATCCATTAAGGTCGCGTCAATCAAACATAATTCAATATAAATTAATTTCAAAATCGCTCCGACACTAAATGCGTTCCCGCCTGAAAACCGAATGAGGTTATTTATATTTTAATTAAAATAAAGTTACCTTAAATTTATGATTTAGTGAATGAAATGAAAGGACTCAAATTTTAATTAACATCATTTCGTTCCATGTTCGAATATTCACTTCGCTCTAATTTACATGAAAATTGCGAAACGTATGCTCCAATGAGCTTACGAAGAATTATCACTTTAAGGGAAATTTGGAAATAAAATAGATGAGATTATTATTATCATCCTATTTTCAAGTAGGTGATATATTTTTAATGAGCTGAAAAATCTTGGAAAGCTTGATAAATACAATTTATGTAAATTCTCTAGAAAAACGATCATTTCTTATTCGTAACATTCTCTGAAAATCGTATTACAATTATCTGTATAGCTTTATATAATTTTGTAACCATTGGACATGAAGGGGTAAAGTTAAATTCTGAAATTATTATTGGGTTTTTACCATAATTTACTAGACAATCTGCTATTTTCATTCCTACAATAGGATCCTCATGATTTGGTTGAATAGTATCATCATCATCTTTAACTCTGTAATCAACTTCTACTATCAAAGATTCTATTTCATTTTAATGTTTTCTCATATTAGATTCATCTAATTGCCTGTTATATTCGTTTATGTAGCTGAGGATATCACCAGGTTCATCTTTTGTATCGTGAACCATGTTTAGTTCAATTATTGATAATGCATTTGCATTTCATTCAAAGATCCCTTCATATAAATAATATAATAATCGTATTCTTCTGAACGTAACCTCCATCTACCCAGTTGTGTGAGAACAATCATTGCAGTGGTTTATGGTCTGTTACAATATGAAATTTTCTCCTAAATAAATATGGTCTATAATATTTGACTGGATATATGATAGCTAATAATTATTTTTTCATGTTGGAATAATTAATTTCTGAAGCATTTAATGTTCTACTTGCATAAGCTATCGGTAAATCGGAGTCTATTTTTTCCTTGTGATAATATGGCACCTATTGCAAAATTGCTTGCATCTGTAGTAACATGGAAGGGTTTGGAAAAGATAGTAGTTAATTTATGAGTAAGTTTTTACATATAGATTGGAAGATTTAATGTATTCAGAGTGTTTCGTATTTATTTATGCATCTTTCTCTAAACTATTTGTAGGAAGCTTAGTTAATTTTGAAAAAAATTTAATGAACTTGCGATAATACCTTAATAACCCCAGAAATCATTTTATTTGTTCTGTAGTATTTGGTAAGGGATAATTAACACATACGTTTACTACATTTTTGTGTCTTTACATACATTTAGATACTAATTCACAACAACTATAGCGCAGGATCTCTTAAATTAATTTCACTAAGCCCTGAGCACTGACCATGTTTAAATTAATGCGATAAAGATTTACAGAGATGCGTTTATACTTACATTCAGTGATCCACAATTTTATAACAATTTGTTTCAAGGTAATTGCAAATCATAGCTCATGAATTAAGTTCTTCATGTCTGGTCTTCTTTTGATCATATGTTGAACTCACACACGATAAAGTTTTCGAATGAACTATAAAAGAGCTAACACTGTGAATAACACTATAGATAAGATGTAATCACCCTTATCCCCTGAAAATGCTAAGGAATAAACTGTAATAAGGTACAGCTTATTTCCAATATTGAAAACAAAATCATTTTTAGAAAATTAAAATTTCATGTAAACTTAGAATTTCATGTAAACTTAAAATATCTAAAAGCAAAGTAATAAGAACCTCTAGTGGTTGATAGAGGTTTTCTGTTTACAAATGTAGCATGAGAAAAGTAAAAGAGTTTATAAAATAAATGTAAGACAATTCACACCCGCTTCATGGAGAGTGATATGATACCACAACTGGGATGGTCAAGATGGTCAATAATTTCACACACGTTTCTTGTTCTAAGAAAATATTAAACCTATCAAGATGAATAACCAATGTAGGACGGAAAACGAATGCTAGCTATGATAAATGTTAATGTTAAACATCTGGAGATGCTTAGGTAGTGGGTTTTTTCCAAACCCGCTATTGATCTTAATATGGAACTGTTAGACGTCTTTCTTTCATACGTCACATAATTGATTCTGAACATTCTCAGTGAGAGGCCCCAATAGAGGTTAACTATCTTACTGATTATTGGTTAAGCAATTCGAGGATCCTTTCCCTAATTGTAGATTGACTCTTGAGACAAAGGACGCATAACAAATACCAAGGGCAATGCCTAAAACCTTCAGTTACATTTTCTAGCCTGAATTATTCTTTTGAGAAATCATGTGACACTTTGTCTATTTCAATTAATTCAACTTAATAGTTTCTTCAGAGTGTTTTTGGTAAGAAGGTGGATTTCTCCAAATCAGAGTTGTTTTAAATTTTCAGTCAAAGCTTGTTGTTCTCAGTTTTTATTCAATTTCAAGTTCAATAGCATTTTAAAATCATATCAGCTGCGATATAATTCGGACAGAATTTGCAAACCAAAAGGAATGACTTCGAATTTCGGTCCAATTTTTGATTGTCACGTTTCTTTCACTCCAAGATTATTCCATATTAGGTTTTGCCATCTTGCACGATACGGAAGTAAAGCCTCCATTTACAATTTAATTAATGAATTGGTTGGCTTTTATGAGGGCATCTATGCCATTGCCATTCGAAACGAATCGTTTCCACTTATTGTTTAATTAAAAGGAAACAAAAATAATGAGTCCTTGCGTGAGAAGAAAAGAACGGGTTTTTCAATTATTGCCTTAGATTACGGAAAGAGAATCGAGAATCAGGTGTAATTATTCGATCTTTCTCTCAGCATTTCGCGATATTGCGCAATTTACTTTCTTTTCAATAACCTACAGAACGTTGGGAGAATTTTTTATACCTTGCCTTGAACTATTTCATCCTTTAATCGATGAAACTGTATCTGTGGAAGCGGTTTTTTCAACATTTAGAAAGAACAATATAGTATAAAATACTTAATTAACTTCCTCTCAGGATGAACAAATCGAGGACATGAGTGACCTCTTCTGTGATGAATGGGATATTATATGAAAATTCTTAGGAAATTGGTCACATTGACACATATGTCAAATACGTTTCCATCTTTACGTACGTTTCTGTCTCACCATCATCATCAGGTGTGCTCACTGAGGTACAGCATTTTTGATGGAATATAGGAACATCCTGTATAAATACCACAAGAATGAAATTGAAGCGTTAGTTAATTCAGATCAGACTCCTTATTGAACGGGAATTATTTTCATCCCCTTATTTATCCCTTGGCATCTTGATATTATCTCGTTATTTTCGAACCAGTCGGTGCTGGCGTAAATCAAGAAGTGTGACGCGAATGAAACGAATGGAAGTGAACAAACAACTTTCCATGTATGTTTGCTGTTATGGTGGCAGGGCATCAAAGGAAATATGCACTCAGGTTGAACCGTTCAGCATGTTTGTATTAATACTGACGGCATATACGTTCAGACAGCGTCTATTAGTTGGGGTTAATATTAACGTTAACATATTTTCATAAAAACCGTCAGTGTAAATATTTGTAATCTGGCGAAGGCGCTGGTTCAAAAGAATGTGTGATTTTGTTTGATTCCTTCACTTTATAAAAGAAATGGTGTAATATACATCACGTATTCAACATCAGCAATATTCAAATGATATGTCGGCTGACCTAAAATACTTCTGACTGATATTCATCTTAACAATTTCCGTTCATAATATTTACCAAATAATTGATGAAATAAATATAAATTGATATAATCTCCAAAAGATGGAGCCTTGCCCTCTCACGAAGTTTTAAATATTCTTAGAAGGTTGACATTGACTCCTCACCTTCCTGACCTAATGTTTATGAAGTACACTTATAAGCATAATATTTATATTCACTATGTCGATAGCGTACTATGTCACGATATCGATTCCTTCAAGAAAGTAAAGCAATTTATGGAATTAAGTAAATTTATGAAAACTAATTAAATAATCTCTATCATTCCATTGCACTTCAATCAAAGTATAACACTGAAAATTAAGATTAATGCAACAAATAGAGACTCCATTCTCTTATTCTCTATTCAAATTGAAATTCCTAATTTCCAAATTTGAAAAAATAATGTTGTATAGATTATTCATTCAATTCAAATGAGCATCGGAGTTGATTTTTGATTGTATATTAAAATGAGCTTGAAATATTAATACGCGAGAAGTTTAAGTTGTACATAGTTCCTTTGCAGTATACAAATCGGTGAGTTACAGGTCAAATTGGTGCGATAGAAAGAAGTGTAGAATAAGTGTGCTGATCTAAATGGGTAATATTTGAACTTAAATTTTAATTTATAAAGAATGTAACTACAGTCCGTATGATTATTAGATAATTTGAACGAGAAAATTATATAAAATGTTATTCGTCTTGATAACAGCCTTAGAAGTTTATAGTGTTTCAAATTGTGCTCATATGTAGAATAGTGTAGGTATGTATCTGTTATAACGAAAATTGAGTCACTTAATATATTTCTTCGGATTCTCCCTATTCTATCAACATATTTGCAATATTGGGGATACCAGACTTTTGACGCTCAACAGATGTTATCATTCCTCATTTTAGTTTGTAGCTTAAAAATTAACTTTGTCTTGGCTCAAGTTCAACTTTCAGATGTTCTTCAGCGGTATTGCATAGGCACTTATAGTTTTGTGAGCTAGTAAAATGCTTATGTAGGGTTGTAAACAGTTATGGAACCTGGCGTCACAAGAGCTTTTTTGTATCCCGTGTAGAGTTTCAGCAAGCGTATTTCCTTTCACCAATAGCAGGTAGAACGTTAGTCAGATCCTCAGTCATTATTGTGTTACTTTTAAGATAGAAGACATAGATAACTCTACTACCGGTAGTATATATAACGTTCGTTCTGAGAGCATCTTGTTCAAGTACAGTGTACAGTATAATCAATATATCTTCATCAGTACAAGTTACACGTTTAATTTCACTTCGATCAAACCCCTCAAAAAATACTTCGTCTTCTGAATTTTATTCACAAAAACTAGGATGAAGAGCGTAAATAGCACTCCTTATCAACATTGAGTGTTCGGAAAGTGTGAATCGCGCTCACTATTCGACACAGACTATGCTCGCAAACTCGAGGTGGCTTCGAACCAAGGAATTATAGAACATTTTCAATAAGATCACTAACAATTAACTTACTATCAATAATAACACCCAAATCATTAATTTTGTTGACGATTTTCGAACTTATATTATTGATATTATAATGAAAGTTTAAGTTTGATTTTAGTTTGTATTGTAAAACTTATTTGAGCCCGTTTTTCTACATTCATGAACAATTTATTGTCTATACAGTAAGACTGGATATTATCAATATCTCTTTGTAGAAGCAGACGTCGGCATATGATTCAATGATTTGATTATTGAACGAGCAACTCCTAGCGAACCGCTTGATTTTTTTCTTCCGTACTTCCTTAACCCCCAACTCCTGTAGCCAACGACCAATCAGATAAGAACTATGAAGCTGCATGATATTTCTGACAGCCTGAATGTGATAAAACATGTTGAACAATATGTATATAACAATAATCAGACCTGTCCACAACATGTTCTAAAGTTCATATAAATTGAATATTTGTATTATTTCATTGACTTAATAGTCTAGGCGCCAGAGCGATATTGATGGTCTGACCATTAACCCGATGGCACTATGGTTAATCGTTAGAGGACGGGTCAATGACCAATCGATCTCACAGACCGAATTTTCGCCGGCTGCTAGATCTCGAGATGCAGCCTCCGAAAATTGTTCATTTTTTGACTGGAGGTTAACCCTTATCAAGTTGTTGTTACTTGAAAAGCATGCCATTCTTATACACTTCCATCATGTGCCATCATTTTTTATCGAGTTCGTTTATCAGGCTGATCAGTTAAAATTGGACCGTAAATGGACTGCTAGTTAAACCTCCCAAACTGGAAACTGGAAATGTTCATTGGTGTTGGCAATTGTTAAGATACCCTATGTGATCAAAAATTATCGGTTCATTTCCGAGTAATTGGCCATTATTTGCAAAACCTTGCGGATTACAAGGTAACATGTTGGCACCATGTTCAATAACTTTATTGGAGGTCAAATAAAGATTTAAAATTATTGCCGTTATTCCTTGCCTATTTTAACCTTGCCAAAACAACCCAGCAAAAAGAAAAAAAAACATAAGACGGCCGTTTCGATTTAATAATATCTATTTTATTCAATAATTGACTAATTTATCATAACATTGGTCGTATTATCCATATTATTCATATTTTTTGGGGGGTGGTTTTAGGGGGTTTTGAGGGGTTGAAATAGGCAAGGGGTGATGGCAATAGTTTTAAATCTATATTTGACCTCCAATAAAGTTATTCAACATGGTGCCATTATGTTACCTTGTAATCCGCAAGGTTTGGTAACAAAATGAGAAAAAAATACATTTTTGGTGCAAATAATGGCCAATTACTCGGAAATGGACCGACAACTTTTGATGGCATAGAGTATCTCAACAGTGGCCAACATCAATAAACATTTTCCACCATGTTTGGGAGGGTTAACTTGCAGTCTATTTTCGGTTCAATTTTAACTAACGGACACGATAAAAAATGATGGCACATGGTGGAAGTGTATAAGAATGGCATGATTTTCAAGTAACCGCAACTTGAAGAGGGTTAACCTCCAGTCAAAAAATGAACAATTTGCGGAGGCTGCATCTCAAGATCTAGCAGTCGGCGAAAATTCGATCTGTGAGTTGAATTGGTCATTGAACCGTCCCCTAACGATAAACCATAGTGCCATCGGGTAGATGTTCAACCATCAATATCACTCTGGCTCCTAGACTATAAGAATTATAATATATATAATTTTATTAACCACCCGCAGTTTAAGTGAATTATTCCCTTCACGTGGAACTCTGATATGTGCTATTGAACAAACATATACTTCAAAAATTGACTGACAGTTTCAATCACAATTCGAAATCGAATATTGTCAAGCCACGTTCCCAGTTAAAACGACGCAAATTTGTTGTTTTCGCACTTGTCGTTATCTAGCGAGTTCGTATTATCGTATGCTAAACGAAGCTCACACACCAGTATTGTGACATTATTTATAGTGATATCACAAAACCGAATACATACATTGGATTTATTCATACGATACGACCAGAATTTATGTATGTTGATAATACGATTACATTCTTCCAAATACTAATGAATTTCGAATTAGTTAACCGAATATTCATGAACGTACAGGATGTGGAGACTTTTCATTTAACCGTCCGTTCCAATGAAAGGATTCAAAAATTGAATTTAAGAAATTGCAAACAGTTATTAGTTGATATATTTCAGTGTTCAGCTGGTATTGCTTGTAATACTATCCAAAAAGTTCTGAATAAACATTAACTCAAACCATACAAATCTCAATTAGCTTAAACACTAAAACCAGGTGACAATGCGAGAAAATTACAGTTCTGCAGGTGGTTCACTAACAAATGTACTAAGGATCCAAACTTTGGAACAAAAATTGTGTGAAGTGACGATGCAAATTTTTCTAACCGCGGAATGTTCAACAGAAAAAATTATCATCATTGGAGGAGAGAAAACCCCCTGGTAATTCATCGGCATAATCCTCAGAGACGGTTCAGCGTTAACTGTGATATTGAGAGAGGTTTTAGACGATATGGACTTAGGTCGCAGTCAAGAAATCTATTTCCAACCAGACGAAGCACCTGCCCATAATGCAAATGGAGTTCGAATACTTTTGCGAAGCTATTTTAGGAACAATTGGATCACTAAGAACGGCCTTGTTAACTGGCCCTCTCGTTCACCGGACATGACGCCACTCGATTTCCATTTTTGGGATTATCTTAAACGATAAATTCATGAAACTAGCTATAATATCTTAGAATAGCTACAAAATGATATTGTAACGAAGCTTAAATTTTGAAATATCATTTATTTTAGATCAGGCAGTAAATACGAATATTACACGTAAACTCCGTTTGAACAGTTCATAATTTCAATAGATATGCGTGAGCTCCGAATGTATATTCCGTGATTGTCACTTATCTAAATCTCTGTAATTTTGAATAAGTGTAATTATTCAAATAGATGAATCGAATTCATGCCCGTTCAAAAATTGCATTCATTCTGATAAAATATATTGCAAAAACGATGGTCTGGCAAGTTAACGCATCAAAGTTTTGAACAGCCTTATGTATAAAAAGGGCGAACAACCAAAAAAACTTCGATAACATTTGTTTATTGTGCCGAGAGGAACTAGTGTGATATCATGTGCGCGAATTTTAGATCTAAAAAGTAGCGTCACTTTTAAGCATTGTTCGGGACATAAATAAAAAACCTCGGCACAAAATAAGGAATTAGTGGAGCGGACTTGACCAGAACCTCGAAAACATATAAAAGCAGTGACAGACAAAAGATCGTCTCTCTTTTGTGATTTTGATTATCAATCAGTACAGTTGCTCTTTTGTGATTTTGATTATCAATTAGTACCGTTAAAGTGTGATTAACATATTAGAATTAAAGTGAATTAATTATTATCCGAGTTCAAATTTGAATTAGCAATAGTGTTCCGTTTAAGTGAATTTTACATAAGGTAAATGATAGCTTAATACTTTATTTTCGGCCATTACGATATATTTTCCGATCCGAACAAATTTTAACCGTTCAATATATCGTAGTGTGTTATGAACATTTCAAGTAATACTGTTATCTGAATAATTACCGAACACCGCTTATTACGTTAGCGACTGTTTGATTTGTATTTTCCGTAAATTGATAAATGTAAATCATTTATCAACCAATTCCGTACCGATGAATTGAAATTAAAGATCGAACATATCCTAAAAACAGATAAGTTATAACAGTTTTCATATACCGCTTGAGCTTCATTACATTTTCCACCTAGGTGGATTTTTGTGAATTATACCGTTCAATTGCATTTATACATTATTCTGAAAGTGTATTTCTAATTGTTATTATATATTTATTATTCGGAATGCCCCGTTTTATTATGTTATTTCTGCTCCATCTGCAAACGAGCTAAGTTTTAACCAGGTATCAATTGTAATTAAAGCCTACAATTTTGATACTGTTTTCTGCCCAATAGGCCCTGGTTTTACTTCACTGTAGCTACCCTAGGGACAAGGCTATATATAGATAGCATAGTGACAAGGAGTAAACCTTTAGAAAAATCTGGCGCTCGAGGATTTGAAGTTTACCGCAGTAAGCAGTTCACCGAAAAGTCACAAGGTACCCGTCATAATATAACTAATGCAATAGATTCTACTGATGGTAGGACTGTTCTCAAGGCAACATGCATTGTTTTCAACAGGGCCCAAAAATGTATCGAACAAGGTGGTGACATCTTTGAACATTTAATCTAGAAGATTAATGAATCAGTTTTCAATATTTAAATAATATTTTCATGTTTATTTTTTTCAACTGATTCCATTTCTAATAATTATAATATCTCCTAAATAAATTATAATTCTGTTTCATGGCTACTTCATTTAAAAGATTTTTTCGTAATAACTTGTTTAATATTAATTATTATGATGAGTGATGATTTTGTGTAGAAAATGATTTCCCATCGATTAGTGTATAAATATACAGGGTGTTTTATTGGAAAAATATAATATTTTGAAATACAGCGCAAATGCTGTATGCAATTGTTTTTCTGTTTTCATCATCGTAATCAGCGGAAGAAATGTTGCTAGCTTGCGGATTTGAGCGACTTCATAGCTCCAATAATAACCAAGTTAGGAGTAGGGTCGACTCAACTTAGTACACCCAGTATAGCGATTAGTAAAACTCAATCTTTATACGTTACCTTCACTTAAATTTCTCATATCAAGTATATTAAAGATATAGATTCTAACTGGTAAAATCAAACGTAAAGTGGGATAAGAAAACTTGTTAATATTAATATACAATACAACAGCATACAATGTTTCATATGCAGCGCGTGTAAATTGTGCATGGTAATAAATCAAACAATGAGCTTGCGGAATCTTGCTGACTTACTCAAGGTGGAATATTAAAACAAGAAATTTCAATATAATAGAGCCATAAAATATGAAAACCTGTCTTGTCTAAGACGAAAATATGATGTACCTCATATACGTTTCGTACTTCTTGAAAGTTTCATACCTGTTTTCGTCTTCCCTGTTTTATCTTCAATAAATTTCAGTTGAAATGGCAATATTCATCTCAATTATTTCTAAACAGGTTGTTTCATATTATTAAAAAGCTTCTCTGATATAATATAAATATGGAATCCATTGTAGAGTGAAGTGTCTTTACTTATTCGAGCAGTACTTGGAAGAATATTGGATAGAAACCTGTTATTTGATGGAAATACATACACACATACATACACATCAATTTTGGTTGGGTTTTGTAACCAGTCCGGATATTTGTATACATTCTTCTATTAATAAGAATATAGGATATCACAGTACAGTTTATTATTCAGTGTGATCTTCGTTGATATAATGGATTTCCAACAAGTAGGTGAAGACCAGTTCCATCTCAAAATACTTAAGATGTTCTTGCGAAACGTTCAAATTCTTAAAAAATAGATATGGTCGATTGAAATAATCGAATCGGTTGGAAGCGATAAATTTTGTTTTCGTGAAGTGTGAACAATTACCAAATCTTCCACAGGAAACTTCAATTCACTATTCGTTTTCGTCTGAATAATCGGAATCAGCTTTTGTCAGGAAAGAATGGCATATCCTATTGTTACATATGTCAATTTATTTCTCATTATAATATTACATTTCAACAGAACTGCCATGTACACTATTTGGCTCGCATTAGGTTGAAATAAAGGTTTTTTTTTACCTGCGAGAATCTGATTCATTTTGCAAAAGCACAAATATCATATTCATTTCGTACATTCAATTCTCAGGAATATCCTTTTGGAGAGTGATAAAACTCCTAGCTATCAACTGATCTTCAAGGAATATATATATTTCTTGTTATTTTGAAGGAATACATGTCTTGATCATTAATATTCGTCATTATATCTTATTTATCAAATAAAGTATAGGACTATTCTGCAAAAGGGAGCACGAAATTGATTCAAACACGTGTGTATAAATATAAAATAAGGAATTACCTACATATAGATATCATACTCGTATTGCACGTGTGGATACTCCATTATCGTGTAACAGCCTAATTTCACTATAATATCATTGATACATGGTTCTGAACGTTTTATTCGATAGCACATACATTTGTAGATTAGATTGAATTGGATGAAGGCTGTTGTTCCTACCATGGCCTTAGAGGACTATTGAATTATTTCCCGACCCCTAATTACCAACTCGACGTTATTTTTTAATGTTACAGCGAAGATTTAGTAATAATGAAAGTGGGTTTGTTAAAAAAAAAGAACAAAGAAAAGACATGTCGTTTCAGAAGAAATACAAATTACTGCTTAAGCCTATTTTTTGGAGCACATCCCAACATGTCTATGAGATATTTGTAAACAGAAGCTGGTATTGTTTTGTAATACTATTGAAATTATGAATTTTATAAGGAAAAATTATTTTTGAACCGAAGATTCAAATTTAAGATGTTGATTTGTATATGAAAACAACTTTAGTTAGGAACCATAAACAATTGATCATGCAAATTTTGTTATTCCAACTATAAAAACTGTTACCGTCCTTGAAACTTGGATGAACTTGCAGGAAGTGTTCTGCCAACAATTTCCCTCTACAACACGGCACGGGAAAAGGTATCGTTTAAACCCTAGAATATAGACAATACGAGCAATACCTTGGCCACAAATTCGAATTACAAATAACCAAATCAGACCAAGTCAATAATACATTCAATCAGTTCATTGCTTTTCGAAGCCCTAGGCTCATCTTGGTTGGGAAGTCATTTCAATGAGCTTAGTTTCATTTCTTTAGTGTAGTTAATTTAGATTATCTAGGTAATATTATTGTACTTTAGGTTTCATTCTTAGATAATTCTTATCGGTAATTTTAATAAAATTAGCAATAAACTTAATTATAATATATGTTTTTATTATCTTTAATTATCATAAGCTTTATTTTATTATTATCATCATCTTTTAATTGTTGTTTATTAAATATTTTATTGTTCTTGAGTACGAGTTTCTCTGATTGATGTAATAACGAGCCCTTCTCTGGTTTATTTTGTTTCATAAAGGTTATCAATTTACTTATTTCATCTAAATCATACATATATATCAATCATTTGGCTTGATTAATCAATATCAATATAACTTCCAGTACGTGTACCGATAACCAGGAAGTGAACCGATATCACGGATTTCTCATTAGCCAGGCAAATTAGACAAAAATACGGTCAATAAATATATGTAATACATACTATTCTTTGGTTAAGCACTGTGTGATCGAGGGTAGTTAATAAATTACGCTGATTAGAAAAACTCTGAATCAAAACAAATATAAAATATTTATTAATAGTAGGTTGAAAGATTAACTGCAACTTAAGTATTAATTAAGAAATTATGTTTAGCTTTTTTTTAAATTAACCTCATCAGAACAAAGGTACGAAGTGGAAACCTAATTTAACCCAGCTCGGATGTACCAGGGTGAAGGGTTAAACAACACTATTATGATTTAATTATTCAAGGAATTCTAAATTTTATGTATTCAGCAACACGTCTTGATTATAAATGAACCATAAACACCACAACGCAAGCTTAACTAGAAAAAAAGTTCTATAAAATATGATTCAAGTGATTCGTGAAACAGCCAAAGCAAGATTTAACTCAAGACGTTGAAAAATAACTGATTCTAGTGTGGTGAGTTTGATTTTTTATAATCTTGGATAATCACTCATATTTGTCCAATGTGTTTGGGGGTAGTAACTTTGACCCAATAAGAGAGAGACTTTCGCCAGTCTAGTGAGCTGAATACAAACGAACTTTTCTATTTTTGTTGACAGGGACTATAATTTCATGACCTTATTTAGACTTCCCTAAATTTAGGTATGAATGAAAATTATATCAAGTTAATACTCTAGTTACGTGTTTAATAAGAAACGACCGGTGCCTGCACGTCTTATGTTATGGTTACGTCAATAGATTGTAGCTTCAAAGTGGGAAGCCATAAGAAGTGATCAACCTGCCGTTCCGAATAAGATTATAAAAATATGTCTTAACTACCCACTTACTATAAAGCACATGTTTTTTTCAAAACCACTTCTGTTAAATACGTATTTTATGATATTCTATTGAAACTGTGAGGAACTTCTTCCACTTTGTCGATATTTTACAAATTATAATGACCCTTCCTTGACGAGAATTCAGAGGGTATACATTTCTTCTCAGTTCCACAGATTTAAGAAGAAACTGTATCAATTTATGACGGGACGGTTTTACTACGAGATAAACTCATATACTTGACTTGTCGGTAATAAAGGGCAACAAAGAATATCCTATTTCTATTTACGGTCATGGGTATTCTTAAAACCAGTTTGAATTTGAGCAACTTGTTTGATATCTGAATGAATTCTAATTGATAATTGATAAGGCACCTTTACTACAATAATACTAGCGTTAATAGTTCCACTTACTTCCAATCCATAAGAGTCTAGTGAAATAAAAAGGGAAAGCGTCAAGGATATTTTTCACATTTGTTCTGGCTGATCAACGAATCAAAGTCCAACGTACCATGGCTTCCAAAATTAAATGGCCACACGAGATAGTCATGTTTCATTATCAATTAATAAATGATAAAAACAGAATCTTGGCCCACTGGAACTACAAAATTCAACATAATAGGGATGTACCCTCTGTTCACACTAATGAATATGATTTGCAATAGAGTATATATTGATTTATTTCCGAAAATTTTTGATTAGGGTGTACTCATTCCTCCAGAAAGAACGAACCAATCGAAATTCACAAATTTCCTAAGGCATTGAAGTTAAAGAAATTATAAAAATTGTATAAATGACGCCACGTGGTTGTTCTTACTTATGACTTCGATTTTAAATTAATTCCTGATGATGTCAGCTTAGCTTTTTCGATTCAGATGAATAAGGCTCGTATTCTTGCTCCTAGGGTATTGGAGATACATTACATTCAAATTAGATTCACTTAAAAAGGAGGTTGTGTGATATTTCGATTCCACATTCTTCCATTGATAATCTCCAATACCGATAATGGAGATTTGATCATTTCAAAAGTTGAAATGGAGGTATGAGCAAAAGAAATATAATATAAAGTTACATATTCACAAATTGAAACATGTAATGTATCATGTGGATTTCTTTAGAGTAACTGAAGGAGAAATATTAAAAGCAGGAATTTCTATATTATCCACAGTAAAATATGAAGACATGCCTCGTCTGGAAGCAAATAACATCATCCAGGTTCTTTTATGCACGTCTCATGCGGTGCAGCTCATTTTAGATGCACGTCAACCGTACGTGAACTGTTGAAAAACTTTTACCGCAAACTTCGTGAAATTGCTCCAAATGAAAAAAGTTCCAACGAGGCAAATAGAATAATACTGCATAACACTATGCATTCTATGAAGAGGTTATTTCACTAATTTTCATCAGCGACGGAAATTTGGAAGAACAATGAAAATAAAATGAGAGCCGTGTCTTTGACTTTATACATGGGAAAGGCTAGCAACTGACGTGACAACATGAAAAGGATGCTCCCGTTAGGGTCGGCAGTAAATTAAGTTGTATAATTTATGCAACCACATAAGTTGCGCTTCGCAGAGACGGATCGATGTTGCGGGAAACAAGTATCATGAAAGAAAGTTGGAAACATATACTATAAGTTTCGAAATTTATTCGTTATGTTTGCTATTCACAACTAATTCAATACATAGTGAATGACTGTAAAGGAAAATATAGTGCGTTCGAAACGTTTTATATGAATTTATCTGTTTGGAGGACTAATTTCAAGATAGGTGTCGAGTAAAGTGCATTTCTTACTCATCTTCATAAATAAGTGAAGCAGGTTTCCAAACCCACGTGTGCGTCCTTGAGAAAGAGCGCCCCTGGTCGACATTTCCGCGGAACATGGATGACTGTAACTTAGGGTGAAAGCCAGAATAAATTGTGAATATTCAATTACTTCTGTAACGATTTCATGCGGATGCAATATTGATCAATCATGGCTTCGATAGAGTTTATTACGATCACGAGAGAAAATCTGCACTTTTAAAAGGCGTTGAACTCGTCGAATAATCCTAATTTAATATTATAGAAACACGAAAAAAAATGCGTTATTGTTAGTTGTATGAATGAAAAAAAATTGAGGAAGTCCTAGACATAAAGTGTCCCATTTCACGTAAAGATAAACTAATTGTGCAACCCACTGGAGTAATGTTGCCCAAATGCAAGAACAGGACGAGACTTAGCCAGTCTTGGTCTTGGTCTTGCGCCAATACACCTGGTCTTGGTCTTGGTCTTGGTATTGCGCTCCCAGTCTTGGTCTTGGTCTTGCAGCAAGAGTCTCGCAAGTCTCACAAGTCTCACAATTACCTATTAGTGTTTCTGTTTTTCATTTTTATTCAACCTTTTTATGTTATTCCGAGAAACTCATCAAATTTGCTTTTAGGTCTTTTAGATCTATAACTCCAACTCTCACTACTCCGACTAGAACTATTTGAATCTTCGTCACTCATGTCAAATTGTAAACGTGATAAGTTTTCCGAGAACAACAAGGATTAGATTAGAATCAATTATTACATAAGACTCGAAGCAAAGCTCAATTGAGAATGATTGGAATTGAAATAAATACTATTACTTATAGTCTATTCGCTTAGATAGTGTCGCCTTGTACCGTGCCGCCTTGGCATGTGCCGGCTCTCATTATAGGATGCCGTCGCAAATCAAAGGATGCCGCATGCGGCGTACAGACGCATGACATTGTAGCGTCCTGCTTTTCGCTCTCATACCTACCTAATTATTATAAGTTAGATTTCAAATTAGTTTGTAAGATCTCTTCTTCGGCCTGTAACTTTTGAAATATTAAGAAAATAAACATTTTCTCGGTAACATACTACATATAATTTTACTACGCTTTATTCTATATAGTTTATTTTTCGTTTTCCTTATTTTCATATTTTTATTTATTTTCATACTATATTTAATATATTATTTTTTATTTACTTATTCGGACTGCGTAAATTCCCCCTTCAACGAAGATGCACTGATAGTCATTTATATCTGTACTTTACGTCTT
The DNA here is from genome assembly GCA_958510875.1 of Endomychus coccineus. Classification (NCBI taxonomy): domain Eukaryota; kingdom Metazoa; phylum Arthropoda; class Insecta; order Coleoptera; family Endomychidae; genus Endomychus; species Endomychus coccineus. Next base: position 18,299,622 of record OY294068.1, read on the forward strand.
CCTGTTTTCTGCCTATTTTCTTCTTCAAAATTGTTTGTACTAGTACTTTCTTTTATTTTGTTTCGTTTGTTTTCTATGTGTTGATTTCTTGTATCATGAATTAAGCCTGTCCGCTCCCTGAAACGACACTCAGTCCTAACTGCAAGACGCAAGAGTCTCGCAGGCTTAGTCTTGTTCTTGCTCAAATCTTGCACGGTCAGTCTTGGTCTTGGTCTTGCTAAAATTACGCGGTCTTGGTCTTGGTCTTGGTCTTGCAAAAATGCAAGAACAAGACTGCAAGACCAAGACCGATTTTGGGCAACACTACACTGGAGAAATAAATGAGCCTTATCTTATTAATGAGGAACAATCTATTAAAATATTGTTGAAGACTGAGGAGCTTTAGCTACCAGGTATCCATCATCAGAGTGAACTGTGTTAGAAGACAGAATGTGTCTGTTCAAATAATATTCGTAATTAGTAGAGTATATGAGGGATTACCCTCAGCTGGAAATCAATCTGAATTTATTAAATTGTTTTTTTGCTTATTAATTTCCATCCCTTCTAAATTATTCGATATTCATCCTTATTGTATTTCAAGGGTGATAAAATATCTTGAGGAGTGGTGTGACCTATATTTGAACTATCTTCGGCTAATGCTAATTTTTCAGGATAGGCGGAAACTTTATGTAACATGTTGCCTAAACCGTTTTTTAGCTTGTTCTTACATCTATAAAGTGGGTGTATTGAGAAATTAGAAAACAAATCATGAAGTTTATCTTTTCTTATAGTAGTTTTTGTTAAAACTGAAATAATTTTGCTCCAAAGATAAAGACGTAAGGATCACGTATTATGTGAAGTCTGTATCGGGGATATTGATATTTAAAAGTCATTTCTTGAGAATGTTTATCAACTCAAGGATTGGTGTATTTGTAAATAGTGGAACCACATCAAACGGAACGAGAGTATCACCAGGTTCACGTTTGAAATATTTCAATTGTGCAATTAGTTCCAAAGCATTTTTAACAGACAAACTTGCTGCGGCTTGGAACTAACCATTTTGTAATGTTATACGTGAGACAATTAATGTTTGAAATGCAATTAACTGGTTTATGAATCTCAGGTAGGCAATACAGTTTGGAAAGAATAAAAATCCAAAATTCAAGTTTGTATTTTGAATTATCGGAGATACCAACGGAACATGATAACCAGGGAACCAAATCACAGATGCATACTCAAGACGCGATCACACAAATGTTACGAACAACAATTTGAGCGTGTCTAAGTCTGAAAAATCACGACAGCTTCGAACAATAAACCCAAGTAGTATGTTAGATAGCAGTCTCTATCACAGACCCCAGATGAGAAACGAAGGATAGTTTGGGATCGAACATTACGCGGAAATCTTTATAGGCTGCTGGTCTCTTAAGGATATTAGCATCTACGTTTTAATCAAATATAGTCAAGTTGGTCTTATTTGTGTAAGAAATAACACAGCACTTCTTTACATCAAGAGACAGTTGTTCGCTGAACATCAGACAACCCTTATACCAAGACTTTTGTGAAGCAGATAACAATCAAATGTGGATTTGATGTCAAAGAACGTTTTAAAATCATCAGCATATGAAAGACTGAGTACACTTGGACCTATTGATATATCATTGGATAGATCGGTATATATGACATGGAAGTCGGGATACATATTTTCAACAATGTATTGTGTGACCGATGCCAGGTTGGTGGATGTGGAACGATCCCTTACAAAACCGTGTTGTATATTAAGGAGGCGTGAATGAACTTTGAGATATACTCTATCGTAGATAAGAATCTCCAAAGCCTTAGCAAAATTTGGAAAGATGCTTACAGGTCTATAATTATGCACATCTGTCCTTTAACCACTTTTGAAGATCGGGCAGACTTTCGTCTGCTTCCATACTAGTGAGAAAGTACAGGACGTAAGACGTAAATGGATGCGCAGTTTCTGAGTATAATCGCCGGCATCATATCGGGACCTGATGTAGATTTGTGTAGAGTTTTGTAAAGTATTCTCAGATGAGACGACAATTTCACCTTGAACGAGTGGAGGAGAACATAAAAATGAATAATCTGTGAAGTATTTGACTATTACAATCCTCGGCGATAAAATAAAATCTGAAGAATCTAATAAAATTGTGGATAATGAAGCAACCGAGGTAGTATTTTGTTCATCAATACATTTCAATAGAACATCCAGTGTACATACGTTATTATCTACCCTATTTGCGAGACGCAATCAGCACGAGAAAACATCGAAAGGAAATTCGTAAAATACAGTTGAATTTATAAGTAAACTTGAGAATCCAAGAAGAAATATGAGGATATCTATTCCTCGTCAGCTATCCGATTGTTCTCAGTCTACTATGCCGGCTTTATCTTGCGCTGATGTCGAATCATTCGATGAGTTTTTGCCGTAATCTATAATATATTTGATACCCTTGAGATATTGAAAAAGTTCTGCATTGCGCTATCTCCACGAATATAGTTGCGAATGTCAGAACATATTTGATATTTCAACACCTTTTTTCCTCTTTCATCATTTTCCGATTCCCTCAATCTTTGCGAAATTCATAATATCACTTCCTGTCTCATTTCGGACGTAATGAAGATGATAATGTCGCAGGTTGGATCGACAATTATCTGTAACAAAGAATGACGTAAATTGAGTCAACAAAACGTCAATTCACAATAGGCTCAAGAGTACAAGGCAAATAATATAGCATGGACTTGAGTACAAATTTGAACTGTTGTTTCCTTCTCATGTATCGAAACATTCGAACGTACAATGAAATTGTTAATTAGTGATTAGATCTGAGGCTTTTCACTATTCGAGCTTTCCTACTGTTCACATGTTTGAAGTTCAGCTCCCAAAATTACGCTGAAGCTCTTGGATTCTGTCTATAAGAGAGCTATTGATCTGATTGATGATGTCATGGTTACAAAACCATTGACCTCTCTAGAACATCTTAGAAAGGTGGGCGATATCTCCCTTTTCTATAGATATTTCCATGGTCTGTTGTTCCACCAGGAAAGATCCCAGATAGCGGCCTATATGAGCTCAAGCTAGTCCCCCTTTCATTGTCAAGCTCGAGACTTGCCGAGCTTGTTCCTACCAGACTTCATTTTTCTGTCGAACGGCGAAATTGTGGAACTCTATTTAAGACCTCATATTTTCCTTACTCAGTGAGATTCTATTACGTAATGATTATGATTATTTGATTAGATTCGACTTTGGTATGAATTTCCTTACTCAAATAACTTTTAGAGCCACAGCTTAGTTCAAATCCTGAGAAGATATATTCTGCAGCTTCTCATGAACATAACCATTCCCTATTATGTGGTGCCTTGTAGTCGATGAACTCTTGGAGGAACTGGAAAAGGCTGGGTTTTGTGCCCAAGCCTATGCCGATGACTTGGCTGGCTTCACCTTCGGGCGGCACTTGGGGACGCTATGCGAGCTGCAAAACACGCTGCTCAGCATAGTGGACGGGTGGTGCTGCTCGGAGGGGCTGAGGGTAAATCCTGACGAAACGGAAGTTGTTCTATTCACAAGGAAAACTCAAGCTGGGCACACTACCAAAGATTAGCTTCTCTGGCAAGGTCCTGCATTTCAAAGGGTCGGTGAAGTTTCTGGGAGTAATCCTAGAATCTAAATTGACCTGACACGAACACCTCGAATATCAAGTGAGGAAGGCCTCTGCCTCATTTTGGACGTGCAAAAGAGCTTTCAGCAGCACATGGGGATTACAGCTGAAGATTCTTCATTGGATCTTTACTGCTGTGATTAGGTATGATTACCTACGTGGCGGTAGTGTGGTGGTCAGGGACAAGGACTGGTATTTCCCAGCGCCCCCTTGATCGTTTGCAGCGGCTTGCATGTCTAGGCATACTGAGGGACATGAGGTTGGCTCCTACGAGAGTCCTTGTTTTTAAGCTATCGCTGGATTACCACCTCTACACTTATACATTGAAACTGAGGCCTTGAGAACGGCGTATAGGTTGAAGGGCCTAGTCTGCTGGACCAAAACGCACAACTCTCGTGGACACTCATCGATTTCAAGTGAGACAATCTCTAAATTCCCCGTACTAGAAATGAAGCGAGATAGCATGATCCCTGCTATATGTCTCCCTTCTCCCAAAATCCTCATTCCGGCTAGAGGGAATTGGAACAACGAAACTCTCACGGAGGTCTACGCAATACGGACTTGTGCTATGAAACCTGAGAAGAAACTATGTAAATAGGCGCATATATATTTGCACAGACAGCCGGTCGGCTCTGGGAGCTCTCAAATCACCCAGAGTCACATCAAGGCTTGTCAAAGAATGCAGGAATACACTAGCTGAACTAGCTAGGAGAAATTAAGTTCAACTCATCTGGGTCCCTGGACACAGCGGAGTTGTAGGAAACGAAATCACTGACTCTCTGGCCAGGTTAGGGTCGTCTCTTGCCCCTATCGGACAGGAGCCCATGGTCGCTTTATCAAATCGTGTAGGGGGTCTCACCCTTCTGGGCCAACTGAATAAAGAGTGGTCTGAACTGTGGCGAAAATCATTACTCATGAGACAGGCCAAACTCTTCATCAAAGAGCCTATGCCTAAGCTCTCAAAGAAACTCCTTTCTCTGAACAGAAGGGACATCAGAGAGATGACTGGAACCTAACCGGTCACTGTCATCTTAACAAACATCTCCACAGAGAGGCGGAAGAAAGCTTCTCACATCCCTCAGGCACCGGCACTTCGGAGTAGCAAAACTGCTCCCAGAAGAACTCATGGAAGCCAGCACTATCAATATTCTGGATTTCTGGCGGGTCACAAACCTGCTAGAATATAATAGGCTTCTAACCACGGGGCGCACAATGGGCCCAACTAAGTGGCCCAATTGCATCAGAGGGCTAAGCTCCCCTCCCCTCAGATGATGATGAAGATGATTCCCTATTATTGTTTTGTTCTGATGCAGGGCTTTGAGAGGTGCTAAGTATGTTCAGGGAGGATTCGTGGTTGACGTTACGTGATGCTTGACTCAATCATTATTAATTCAATGTATCGGATCAAGATTGATGATGAATCGCAGCTTGAATTTCTGAGAAGGTAATCCGATTTAATTTTTTCAAGCAACCAAGTTTCACTATTTTATCAAGATATCCCGATTGTCACTCAATTGAATAGCCTCGCATTCAATCATATTCTTTTTTAGAGACTACAACAAAGAATATAAACCAAATATCAGATTGCCGAGAATGAGGAGTATTCTTTACAGATCCTATGATCCCCTTCAAAGTATTTACCGTTAATGCCAATACCCTGATCCAATCTTATTTTCCGTTGTTCCAAATAGTTTATCCACTTTTTTCTTCCGCTCATTCACGTCAGCCAAAACGCTTTCCTTTGAGGTTCCTCTTTATTCTTGGAAACAAAAAGAAGTCACTAGGACCCAAATCAAGTGAGTAGGAGGTGAGGTGGCAAAGTAGTCATGCAACTTGATTGGTTTTGCGGAAGTTCTGGACATTGTTAATGCTATCTTTGACGTTCTGAAGTTCGATGAGATCCACATCGAGGATGGAATGGTACACGATATCAATCTAAGTTGAGGCAACATATCTGTTCAAAATGACTCCAAATGATAACTGCAGTAGAGATATTGAATTCAGATGCAAAGTAAGAACGATATTAATTTATTCATAATGCACTCCATCATATTGAATTGTTCCTTGGAATTTCCAATCTTCAGTTCATGTTATCGGCATATTGTTTAATTTAGTGAAAACGTGAATCTTTGTTCTGTAAAAAACATTCTTGTTTTTCATACATTCCTGCATTCACCACTTTGAGCATATGAAAAACAACAGTTTTTATGAGCCTTACCATTTGTCGAAATTGGCACAATTACGAGGAACGTGTCTCCCATATCTTAGGAAACCCCGTATTGGATTTACTGCCTAGATTATTTTAAGGATGCACTTACTGCGAGCTCAAAGTTTTTATAGTTTATGTTAGTGGGTCGTTCCAATATTCGATGTACGTGATCTTTTTCCAAGAAGTCGTACATATACGTTAGACGGTTATCTGCATCAAAATTTGTACCACAATTTGATAGTTTGATAAGTTTCCTCTAGCGATTCAATTTTATATTCAAAGTTTAGTTGAAACGACGTAAGCTTCTCGATGAATGTCGTTAAATAACATATATACGCCATTGCAAAAAATTCTCTGACATTTGAAAATCTCTGTAATTCTATCACTTCCTCCTATTTCACTATCATTATAAATCAGTAAAATCGTTTTAAATTGTTACAATGAATGAGTCGATACATTTTCATTTTCCTCACTATACTTGGTATAAGATATTGTAATCAGTCTGAAAAATAATTCAGTATCTTTGCGGATATATCCGTTTTGAGACGTTGTGAATCGATCTAAACTGTTTTTATTTTCCTCACTATACGTAGCATAAGGGGAAGTTGTCTCATCTGAACCAGAATGAAGGCGTGAGCAGAACGTAACACATTTATGGCAGAAATACTGAAAAACATGAGGAATCTCCAGCTGTAGCATCTCTCCAAAGCTCTAGCTGTAACATATATCCAAGGCATCACTGAATCTGGCACCCATGTCTCCTTGTGAAACTTTCGTCATATGGTTTGCCGCCTCAAGTTTATCCCTCAGATAGATCACTCCATGTAGTGAAGTACTTTCCGATACAATGGCTGTCAATGCTGGTATTCCACAGGGATCTGTCTTGACGCCAACTTTGTTTCTGCTACATATAAACGATCTGCTGGAAGTGATCACTTTCCTGTCCACAGCTTCGCAGATGATGGTACACTTCATACGAATTTCTCATTCAGAGCCCCTATACCATGCAATGAAGCCACAGGAGCGAGACTCAATTAGAGGAGATCTGGCTAAGATTTTGAAATAAGGATCTGATAATCTGGCTTGAGTTTTCTCCAGGGAGGCGGATCCCACAATACCTAATATGATGATGATGCCAGGTATTATTCCTATGAAGTTTTCCATATCCATGCTCGGGATCATCCCATATAGCACCCTCTCAAGGGACGATCATGTGAGATCCATTTTCAAAACCGCTTCACAAAAACTTGATTCTCTAGTCCGTGCCAAGAGCTACTCTATATCCTAGCAGCTCCTCATAATCTACAAAGCACAAATTCGACCCGCCCAGAATTGTTTCGGGCAAATGACATTTTTGACATCGATCATCAGTTGTTAAAATGGAACTATAGAATCTCATCCAGTCATAATGATGGCAGTGTTTTTCTGGCTAAGAATATATATCATACGCCCAAAGTGTACGAGCAGAAGTCTTCAAAATTCTTATTTTATGATCGAAGTGTCACATCTCTGAGTTTCATTGATTTATAACCCCTTTGTGGTATCATAGATGAACTCAACTCTGTAGAATTTTCAAGAAAGATAGCATATTCTGTGATATCATTAACGTAAGATTGACTGTTTGCCAATAACTGAATTGTAAGTGCGTACTCTGTGGTATCATGTTAAGGGCAAAGTCTTATCGAGATAATGAATTTGCTACTTCATCTACTTGTGCCATCCAGTCTACTGTTACGTCAAGGAAAGCGTAGTTATTTAAGCATATAAGAGTATCTGTGGCACTGGTAAGAATGATTTCTGTATTATGACCGTAGCCAATTTTTTTTCTGAATCACTCCCAGATTATTTTAGGAGAAGCACCACGAATGTTCTTTTTTCAAGGTTTTCTAAGTTTTCTAATAGTGATAACGTTAAACTAGTTGAAGTATCATCAGCAAGTTGTACTATATGGCTGGAGCTTGAAATATGAAAGAGCAGCCTTCTTGGACACTAGGTTCAATCAGTGTATAAACGAATTAACATCTGGAAAGACTCGATGCCGAAACAGTCGCCCTGAGATTCGAACCTATACCACTTAAAACTGCCCAGAGATTGACTCTGAACCAAAATAACGCAAGGACATCAGCTTGATGGCGCTGAATGATCCGTCCTCGTATATTCAACATATCCAACCTCACAATCGAGAGATGTTTATAGAAATCGTGACCTGAACCAAAATTAAGTGCTTCATTTATTTTTCAATTATACAACATGGTACTGGAGAATTGGGAATTGGAGTGGAAGGTTATACGCATTAAATGTAATCCACGTTGAGATTTGTAGATAGGGGCGTATCTAATCTATTTCTAATTTGTGCGATACTGATGTTTAATTTGTTCGGGCTAAAAAAAGCTCTTGCGTGCATTCTCTTCAATTGTCCTCTCACACGAAGCCCATCTGGCTGGATATTATCTCTAGCTTGTTCAGATACTCACCTTGGATTTACATTCAATTACATTGAATTTATATAATATCACCTATTACTTCCAACACGCATATTTACATATAAACCAGGGCCGTATTAGAAGTGGTGATGGCCCGTGAGCACAAGTTTGGTGGGGCCCCTATGGTAGACGGTAATATTATATGTCACAAAATGCTCTTACAATACAAAATTATAGTGCAATTGTAATGTCAAAGGACTAGAATCTTATCTGTAAAACGGCGCCACATACTAAACACGCGGGAAAATTCAAATAACTAATTTCAATGAACTAAAATCCTATCCCAAGCCCCAAACTTCTATCAGCGAAAAATCCTTGAAGCTATAGAAATCCTAAAACATCCAAATAATCTGAACCGTGACTCAGGATATTACTTTTTCAACATTTGGAAACCCATCCTCGAAAATCCCACTTCGCACAGGTTCACACAACGGCAGGGTCAGGTGCCGAACCGGAATAAAGGCAGTGAACTGTGTAGCGTGAAGAATTTTTCCTACAAGAAATACGGCTACAGAAATCAGTAGAACCAGTTCCAGGTCAAGCATCAAGCCTGCCCTGAAGATGCCACCTGTAATGGTTGGGAAAACTTCGGCATCAAGAGGAGCCAAGATTTTTCAAGATTAGCTATCCGCGGAAGTCTACTATTCAAGGTATTTAATTGTACTCGAATACTGTCTGAAGATGACGTAATAACGCTGAAACTCGAGTAACGGGAGTTACAAATAAAAGTGATATCAACATAGGATGGTTCAATTTCACAATATGAATAAAATTTGATATCACGAGGTAAAGGATGAAACGATAGAATGTTTCCAGTTTGAATACTTTAGGAAGATCAAAATCACTAGAAATTATAATTGCGGTGTTCCCTCGGCGGAAGGGATACTGATCTATGGAAACAACAAAACTTTCAGGAATGTTAATAAAATTGCACCCCTGAAAATACGCTGATGTAATAGTTCACCCGGAACCGTGATGAAAATGAAATATAAATTCTAAAACAGCAAATTGTAGAAATCTTGTCTCGCATTAAATAATAGTAAATTAATTAAACTCTAGATGTCTCTTAATTGGTAGCTAGGTACTTAATTTTCCCACATGCTTTCTAAATAAAAGTAGTAGACAAATATTTCAACATCACCTAGGAATAAATGACCGGAAGAGTTGTAGATGCAGAAGGGCGATACGTAAAAGTCCGGTAATCCATTAAATGCCATGGACCTCATAAATGTGCTGTAAAACTTGCGGTTTCATTTACCAACACAGTCAGTCTGATTTGTTGCCCGTTTAATCTGAGAAAATACTAGTTTGGTTCCGTTGTGAGGAATTTACATCGTTTGCTTCAATCTGCTGATTGTAAGATAATGAGTAAAAGTATATTTCTTGGAGTAATTCATTATTCCAGAGCAAAAGTGTTCGCCTGAACATGATATTTGCAACCCCAAGTTGATACAGGGTTGAAAGTTTTCATTATTTTCGTTATCTTCCAAAAAACCTCGAATATGCAAGTTATATTAATCCAAAGTTATTCAAGGGAACAAGTCTGATGATCCATGGTTCAACAATTGCGGTGCACAATAAGTCCGGAGCTGCAACCCACCCATTGAATAATCCACCATACTCGCCTAGTTTCAATAACGCATGAATTTTCAACATTGTGTGAGGGTCATGACAAGATAAAAGAGAGTATTGCTCCCTTTTACTAACACTGTAATTTGACATATTAGACTATAAAAGAGTTCATACTTTGGATACAATATAATACTATAAGCACAAAATAATCACCCTTATCAATTGATAATACTCTTAAAGTACTGAGGATTTTTGGCTACCATGTAGCCATCATCAGAGTCAACTGAATTATAGATCAAGATGTGCCTGTTTAGCTACTATTTGGGGATGATAATGATGAATCGGAATTCAAATAATTGGTTTCTCGTTCTCACATTTCCATCTTTTCTAAATTACTTAGAAATTTGGCCATATATATTTCCGACTAATGCTCAGTTTTACCATCCTCGGCTTTTAAAATAATCAACAGAGAGGGATTCGTAGGAGTCTATGCAGAGGTTACTCTCATCGTCTTTAATATCACAGTTACACCCTAAATAACTCTAGAACTGTAATAAATAATGCTGTTGCAGCCATTACTGACCTAAGTACTTATCTTGATATCAAATTTTGGAATAATAATGAATATCTTGTGTTTGCTATAGTATTTATATCATAAATTCCATATTCTGAAAAACATGCAAGCCTTTTCAGCCTAAGCTTCTTTTCGGTTCTAGCAACAGACAATGATGATTTTTACGACTATGTTATGTATTTCTGTGCTTCTTCCTACGAAACTTCATTTTTCTATTGAACAGCGAAGTTGTGGAACTCTTTACCTAGAGAGGTCTTTTCCTATGCCTATAACCTGCAATTCTTCAAGAAAAAGTCCGAAATCAACATTCCACAGCTGGCTCACATGATTTTTTTCGAACGTTATAGATTTCCTTCTCGTGGTGTCGAAGTATATAAAAAAGTTATAAATTGTGTTACAAGCAAAATTATGTTGTATACGTATTATATAAAATGATACTAATCATATTTAACCTTAAATTTAATTCCCAAATAGTTGTAGTGCTTACCAAATATTCGTAGAAGAAATACAATTAGTTAAGATAAGAAAAAAAAAGCCATTGGATATTCAGCTTCCTCGAGAGATACTCTCCGAAGCTTTGTAACATGTAAAAGATATATTCATACTTCTAATTTGATAGAACATGTAAATCCTGATTTTCATCGAGATTTTCAATGAAATTATTTTTTCTGAACAAAATTGTGAATCAATTTCCAATTCCTCACAAATCACAGACACACCATATCAAAAATGGTTTAGATCGATTCAGTAATGTTCAAAACGGATATATCCGCGAACATCCGTAAAAATTTTTTGGGTCAATTACTTCCCTCACTCTCTTATTATGTATAGTCAGGAAAATAGAAAGTATAACAATCCGAACATATAAATTTATTTTGATTAGATTAAATTTAATCTATGAATGTATATACTCACTCCTGATTTATTTTCAATTGGATTAGAATTATTAATGAATTTATTTTCGTAAACAAACCTGTCTAGACTTTAGAGGGATCAATATTTAACTGTCACCATAGTAATGTGTTCAATGTGATATTTGCCAACATTTCTGTTATTCTGCATTGAATTTTTATAGCAGATTTTCAAACTACATTACATCCCGATGAAATGAAACACATACTGCTTGATTTATCATCTATATCTATTTTTTCTAAAGACATACCATTGACTCATCATGTAATCTCTAAAACTATGAAGTCAACAGACTTAAAGTTCAGCAGTTATGTTATTATTCGACCATTGTTGTGTCCATCATCATAGAGAAAATGTATGAAAGGTAGGAAGGTGGGCATACAATTTACTAAGGCATATGTGACATATTGCTGTGTCCATCATCTCCATCATCGTAGAGGAAATATATAATAGGTGGAAAAGTGATTTACAATCTATTGAAGCATATGTGACACAATGTTGTGTCTATCGTCTCCATCATCATGGAGCAAATGTATGATAGGTGGGAAGGTGGTCATAGAATTCATCAAAGCAAATGTGATATATTGTTGTTCCTATCATCATAGAAAAAATTGATGAAAGGGAAGGTAGTCATACAATTTATTGAAGCATAAGTGACACATTGTTGTGTCCATCATCTTCATCATCAAATTGTTGTGTTCATAATCATAAAGAAAATGTATGATAGGGAAGGTGATCATACAATTTTTTGAAGCATATGTGACACATTGTTGTATCCATCATCTCCATCATCATGGAGAAAATCTATGGTAGGTGGGAATGTAGTTATACAATTTATCAAAGCAAATGTGACACATTGCTGTGTCCATCATCTTCATCATCATAGAGAAAATGTATGGTAGGTGGGAATGTAGTTATACAATTTATCAAAGCAAATGTGACACATTGCTGTGTCCATCATCTTCATCATCAAATTGTTGTGTTCATAATCATGAAGAAAATGTATGATAGGAGGAAGGTGATCATACATTTTATTGAAGCATATGTGACACATTGTTGTATCCATCATCTCCATCATCATAGAGAAAATGTATGGTAGGTGGGAATGTAGTTATACAATTTATCAAAGCAAATGTGACACATTGCTGTGTCCATCATCTTCATCATCAAATTGTTGTGTTCATAATCATAAAGAAAATGTATGATAGGGGGAAGGTGATCATACAATTTATTGAAGCATATGTGACACATTGTTGTATTCATCATCTCCATCATCATAGAGAAAATGTATGGTAGGTGGGAATGTAGTTATACAATTTATCAAAGCAAATGTGACACATTGTTGTGTCCATCATCATAGAGAAGATTTGTGAAACGTGAAAAGCTTATTATACCATTTATTAAAGCATATGTAACACATTGTTGTATCCATCATCTCCATCATCATAGAGAAAATGTATGATAGGTCGGAAGATGGTCATAAAATTTATTAAAGCAAATGTGACATATTGTTATGTCCATCATCATAGAGAAAAAGTATGAAACGTGGGAAGGTGGTCATACAATCCATTAAAGCATAGTGAAATACTGTAGTATCCATCATCATAGAGAAAATGTATGATAGCTGAGAAGGTGGTCTTAAAATGTATTAAAGCAAATGTGACACATTGTTGTGTCCAACAGATAGCAATCATAAGGTCTCTCTGGTCTGGATCGCCAGTATTATCAGAAACCAATACTTCTAGTTAGCTGTTTGGCTCTATCATAGAGCTCATCAGTAGAACAGAAACGATTGTAATATCACTGAACGATCATTATTTTGAAGGTATACGTAACCCACTGGCAACATGTTAGAAACATCAAATTATCTAACGCCATCTAGGAGTAGAGATCTCACTAAGATATCAAGTATTGTACCACATCGACTAATTGATTCTTCGAACTTTAAAAGTTACAGGAATGTTGTACCACTCGAGTGCGCCAGATGGCGTCATCAAATGGAACCAATGTAGCAATTGAGATGTAAATGAATATATGATCTTTTTTATCCTTTCATTTGTGCCATTTGCGTAACAACCTTCAATTGTTTTATTGAATATTTAGTGATCAATCAAATGCAAGTTTTGAGTTTCCTATTAAGGTATTGAGTTAGAGACTCAATCAACAAATATTGTTTCCTCATGTTTTCCAAAAGGTATACGGAAAATTCGTATAGAGTCGTGTTTTAAGATTGGAGTGTTTCTCGAATATGGGCTGATGATCATCTCAAAGAATTAATACGAAACCTTTTTGTGGCAACGTTACCAAACATCTAGTGTGAGGCTACCTTTAGCTGTATTTCTGATTCGAGCAGCCGTGGATGCTCTAGATAAGTATGTATTTGTTTCCTATGGAATAAAACGAAATGTTCTGGTTCAATGGAGGTCTTGACTGATAAATAATCGTAATACAACAAAGAAAGCGAATCGAATCGTCGACCATATTGATTCGTTATATACGGATTGGTTTTTATAATATTCCGGTCAACCGTATTCTTTTTTTTTAAAGTAGGAAAAACTGAGTGCGACCTCATTGAAGTGTATTCGAATTCACTAAATTCAATTTTCGTACGTACAATCGATATAGTCGTTTTTTAGGGTAGAAGCATATTATGTGTCTTTTGACAAAGAAACGCAAGATTGTATCATAATCGCACCACGAAAATCAGATTATAGTAAATTCACGTCGAATATCGAGTTTACACAACACGTCCTTATAGAAGTGATTTACATTGTGTTAGGAACAACAACGTTATCGCACCCATAACGATTGAAATGGTTATTGTAATTATTATATCCGTGATTTTGATGAATACTTTTATTTGATTTGGGGGGTTGGAAGCATTCTTTTCGTTCAAAGTTGAACAATTCATCGTATTAATTTTTAAATACGAGTTCAATAATAAATTGTTGAGGTGATGCAGTTGTCATCCTTTTCACCAGCTTTTATTCATCTTGCCTTGTTTATCTATATATCCATTCTTATGTTCGGGTGGAAGATAGCAAATAAATTTCGACTCACTTCTAGTCGATTGATTGACTCGAAATTTGGCAGGTGGCAGATGGCAAGTTGGCTGGACGAATCAGTGATTGTCAGAATTGGAAAATTCAGGTAATATCATTCATATCCCAACCTGCATTGATTTCTCCAACATTTGTCAGTATGTTATTTACACTTTGACATAGATGTCGTCCAGTAGCGTTGCAACTCACTCGTTGTACTAGACTATCATTAGCAATGTTATTGTTCCAACTTATATGTAAGAAAGGCGGATCATTGTTCTCACAAAATATCATATTACACCTAATGATATCAGAATCAATCTTATTTCTCAATTGAATGAAGCTATTGCAGTCTCTAATATTGATAATTTTTGATACCAATTCAAGCCCATCAATGGGGACTGATGGAGGAGGCAGTTGCCCATCCATGAAAATTCGAGAATTGCGCAGAATAGAAACATAGATCACTTGTCATGATGTCAATTCATCAAGACCTAGTCGAGAAGGTAGACTGCAAAAGCATAGCAGCATAAACAGTTTTTATCCTATCAGGGGCATTCCTAATTCTTTCCTGTTAGATAGATTCAATATGTGATCCCATTCTCGCAGAAATAATTATGTACTCCAGGCCAGTTTGTACAAGTTGCTCAATAACCTAATTGACTGCCCCATGCTGCTGGAAAGAGTCAATTTTCTAGTTCCTCGGCTGAACTCACGGTCTGTAAATACTTTTTACCTCCAAACTCCTCGTACTTACTTACTTAAATTATCTCCATTATTTTGCATGTTCCATGCCTATAACACCAATGACACTCGTACTAAATATAATATTTTCAATTCTAGCCTTAAACAGATTGCTAGCCTACTGCGATGAAACAATATTCATACTTTTCAGCTCTTTCTTTCTTCTTTTTCTCTTTGTACACTGCTGTGTTAAATATTTTTGGCTATTTTTTCATTTTGATTTCATCTCCTCTCGGACTAGAGTATAATTTAGGTCATTTAGCTTTAATTTAAATAATTATTGTTAATATATTAATTTTCTTATGCATTGTCCTGATCTTTAATTGGGTTTATACCTGTTGATCGGTGTAAGATTAAATAAATAAATAATAATGAACGGTAGATATAAGAAAATACCCAAATTAGGAAAATAGATTCTGATCTTTATAATCATCTAATTCAAAAAAGAATCATACGACCAAATTCAGATATTATGAGGTACAACTTTCCCTTATGTACTTTTTTTCCGAATGAATTTAACCTCGAAAGACTGCTATACTTCGCTAGGCAAAAGCTCCACAATTATTGCACCGTTCGATAAAAAAATAAGTGGTAGAAAAGAGTTCGATAGATCTCGAGCTTGAAAGTAAATATGCTGTGCTTTTTTTAATACTCTTTAGACTGGACAAGAGGGAAACCTATAATGTGTGAGCCAGAGGTGGAATGTTAGATAGGTATTTGAATAGTTGTAGAAGGTTTGGAGGTAATAAGCATAGAGAAAGACCTCACTAGGTGAAGAGTTTCACCGATAGGAAGAAGTTCGGCATGTCTCGAGCTTAACAATGAAGGGATGAAAAGTTTGAGCTCGTCTAGTCCGCTTATCTGGAATTTCTCGTGGTAGAACAACAGACAAGATTTCTGATGAACACCTACCATGGCAATATGTATAGAAACAGGAGACATCTCCCACCTTTGATGATGTCCTAGAGAGGTCAATGAACTAGTGAGTGTGACATCATCAGTCAAACAAATAGCTCTCTTCTGGACAGAATCCAAGAGCTTCAGCATATGTATGGAGGCTGAACAGCAAACATGTAAACACTACTCCAGGACAGAACGAAACTGTGCTTTGTAGATTATGAGGAGCTGCTGGGATGTAGAGTAGCTCTTGCACGGGACAAAAAACCAAGTTTTTGCGAAGAGGTTTTCGCAATGAACCTCACATGATCGTCCCATCAAAAAGTGCTGTTGGTGATGATCCCGAACATGGATATAGAAGACTCTATAGGAATAGTTGTACATGACATCATCGTATTAGGGATTGTGGGATCTGTCTTCCTGGAGAAGATACAAGCTTGAGTTTCGGTTGCGTTAAACTGTACTAGATCAAATCCCCATTTCTAAATCTTTGCCAGTTCTCCATCAATTGCTCCAACCTGTCTGTGTCTCGCTCCTCTGGTTTCGTTGGATGGTATAGGGGCTCTGGATGAGAAAGCGGTATGTGTACCATTATCGGCAAAGCAATGGATGGGACAGGTGATCACTTCCAGAACATTTACATGGAGCAGAAACAAAGTTGGTGCCAAGTAATATTCCTGTAGAGCACCAGCATTGATAGCGATCGTATCGGAGGATACTCTGTCTACCATCACGTGGGGTGATATATCAGAGAAAACATGATAGCAAGCGATAAAATTGAGGCGACAATGTTGGTTCCAGACTTGATCTAATGCTTTCAATAGATTTCTGCCATACATACTCGTATGTTACGTAGGCTAGTAAGTCTACTGTTGATATCTGGTGACGAAAGTCATCATCACGATTTTGGAGCTCTCTAGCTATTGGATGAGCTACATGTTGATTGCTTTCTTCATCACTTTAGAGATCACAGATAATAGTATGATGGATTTTTAATTATCAGGCAGGGTCTTATCCCTTTCTTTGGAATTGGTTGAACTATCAAAATTTTCAATCATCTTCCTGATGAATTCAAACTTATAACTCCAAAACATGCATTTAAGAAAAAAATAAAATCTCACTTACTAGAAAAATCATTTTATAATCTGAATGAATATTTTGAACGTAGTTTGAGCTGATTATCTCCACTTAATATTCTTAACTGTGATTACTCTTAGATTTATTCATTCTATAATAATGTTCATATTGAATTAAACATTTTAATGTATTACTGAGTCTGAGTACTGTGTTTTTTATATGTGATCTGTTCTTTTTTTATATGATTGTATTAATTATTTGATTAACTTATTATGTAAACTATTGACTTAAATATTTTAATGTATTACTGAGTCTGAATACTGTGTTTTTTATATGTGATCTGTTCTTTTTCTATATGATTGTATTAATTATTTGATTAACTTATTATGTAAAATATTGACTTATTCTACGCTGTAATGGCCTAATCGAATAAAGACCTATTCTATTCTATTCTATTCTATCTTTCAGCCTATCCTCGTGTAGTCCTGTTGGACACTATTCAAATAATCTAAGAAATTTCTAACCGTTCGAACAAATCTATGAACAAAAGCAATACTTATGTCAATTACATAAGTAACCAAAGTTTCGAAACTTCATATTCAATAGTTATACGGAAACGTCTAATAGTCCATCCATCTTGAATCGTCACGTATATCACAATTATTCTTCATGCCATTCATAGTTCTTAAGCATCATTCTATTGTTATATGGTCAAACACACAGTATTCGATTAATACCGAAAATTTCATTGTAAGCTGGTGAATAATAATGGCTGGAAGAGAAGTACAGGTCGATGCATTTCCAGAAAGCAACAAAGATTTTTCTGATCGCTATTTACGTCGCCTCCTCTCCAAATAAACTTCCAAAGCAGGTCTATAAAAGCTTGTGAACAAAATGGATCTGAAATTATTTCAGTTCATGAAATTACGCAGAGGTCTAAAAGGTTTACTTCACTATGGCATCCTTCTCTGCTAAACGTATTACGTTACCGGCATACAGTTTGTATGCATCAAATATTTGAAATAGAAAAGGGTTGAATAGAATTTCTTAAATGTTTTTCATATAAAATTGCGTCTCCACGGTTTTGTATAGAATTTAAGGATAGGTAGCGATGCTGAAGGAATTGGTATTCTGTCATGATTAACTTTTTTTCTGCACAAGGACTTCTAGACCCTAGTGCCTAGAGCGCATACGTCCAGCCCATGAAAGAAGAAAATACTCCAATTTTTCTTCCATTATCTTTATATATTACTATGGGGATACCACCTCAGTTGAAAGTATTCCTAAGTGTTGATTTTTGACCGACTTGTAGATACTCAATCGAGTTGAAACTTGATATACAGGGTGTTTCAGTTTTTTCCTTCATAACTTCGGCAAACGATAGAACTTGTAAAAATAATAGGAGTCTTTCATATAAAATTTTTCTCTAAATCACTTCGTTTTCGAGATACAGGGTGTTGAAATTGAAAAAAAGATTTAGTTTTTTGCGAATATCTCCGGAACCGTTCATCGTACAGAAAACAGCTTTCGTGAACAATCTCTACTCATAGTAAGCTATGTTTTGTGCGATAAAAATAAATTTTATATGAAAGACCCCTATTATTTTCAGAAGTTCAATCGTTTCCTGAAGTTATAAAAGAAAAAACTGAAACACCCTGTATATAGAAACCAAAAAAAGCCGTACGCAATTGAAGCCTTAAAGAAATGAACAGAATGAATGATCAAGTGATTATTTATCACTAAATAGGGGAAAATAGGAGTTAAATTGAACAATTCCGAGAGAAACCTATAATGTTCGAAGAACATCGTGTGAGCCAGCAGTGGAATATAGGGAGACGAGATAGGCATTCGTATCTTTCTTGAAGGTTCGGAGGTTATAGGCATAGAATAAAACCTCACTAGGTAAAGAGTTCCGAAACTTCGATAAAAAAAATTAGTCGGGTAGGGAGAAGTTCGGCAAGTTTCGAGCTTGACAGTGAAGGAATGACTAGTTTGAGCTCGTTTAGTCCGCCTATCTGGAATCTCTCGTGGTAGAACAACAGACGAGGTTTCCGATAAACAAGGACTACAGAAATATCTACAGAAAAGGGATAGATCTCCTACCTTTCTACGATTTTCCAGAGAGGTCAATGAACTCGTAAAGTTGACATCATCAATCAGACGAATAGCTCTCTTCTGGATAGAATCCAAGAGATTCAGCGTATGTTTGCCACCCGAACTCCAAACATGTGAACAGTACTCCGGGATAGGTCGAATCTGTACTTCGTAGATTATGAGGAGCTGCTGAGATGTAAAGTAGCTCCTGGCACGAAATAGAGAACCAAGTTTTTGTGGAACAGTCTACATAAGGAACCTCACATGATCGTCCTATGAGACAGTGCTGCCGGAGGTGATCCCGAGCATTGTTATGAAAGACTCCATAGGAATAGTACCTGACATCATCATACTAGGAAGAGTGTCCCGATAAATGGCCACCTCGTTCTCCTGACATAAATCCGTTGGATTTCTTTACATGGACAATTGCCTTCACATCCGGAAATGAATCACTCCGACGATCCCTGTCTACAAAAGCCTCCCATTCAAGACGATAGCAATATATTAAGAGTCTCTTGTCGTTTTAGTATCATTACAATTATTACCGAAAGTTTCTAATTTTCTTGCAATGATAATTGCATACTTCAGCGTATGCAACATCGTATATGCAACATCGTATAGTTATTCCGCAAAAATATAAGAGATACGTCTTGTGTGAAATCGTTTGCCAGATCATACGTTTGGTGGCCTGGTCTTGTAAGCGATATCGAAACACTATGCAACCAATGTGAGGTTTCTGCAGAATACAACAATTTACCACCAAAATCTTACTTTAGTCCTTGGAGTTGGAATCAAAACGTTTGGACGCGTATTCATATTGACTATTTAGGTCCATTCAAAGATAAATATTTTTTTGTAGTAGTTGATTCCACATCTAAATGGATTGAAGCTTTTCGCATGAAAAACATTGATACGGCATCAACAGTGAAGGTATTGAGGCAAATTTTCGCTACATGGGGGTTAACCTCAGGTTGTTGTTTCAGATAACGGAACACAATTTGTGACTGATCATTTTCAATGGTTCATGAAATAACAAATATAAACAGAATAAAACATATAACCACTCCACCGTACCATCCCTTCAGTAATGGGGAAGGAGAAAGTGCGGTGAAAATTGTAAAGAATTTTTTAAAAAAGAGCAGGGCCGATACTAATGATGAAATTGATACTGAATTAATAAAATTCTTATTTCGCTATCGTAATTCCCCTCATACAACAACTAATGAATCACCGGCAAAATTGTTACTAGGTAGAAATTTAAGATGTCGCTTAGATTTATTAAGGAATCCTACATGTGAGGTTGTAGAGGAGAAACAGGACAAATCAATTGTTAATGAAGGTGGTAGAAATCGTGAAACTTTTGAGATAGGCCAATCGATTAAAGTTAGAGATTTTAGACAGGGAAAACCGAAATGGTCTGTTGCACATATTACTAAATTTTTGGGAAACCGAAATTTTGAAATAAAAACATTGAATGAACTTGTGGCGAAAAGACATCTTAATCAAATCTTAAAAAATGATAGTTTGCAACCCAAAATCATTTCTAAAATTTCGGTGCCACCTGATTACGCCACTGATGATAATCAATATGCTCTTACTGAAGCTGCCAAATCTCCAAGGCCTAGCCCGCGAGTTCTTAGACGTCGCAGTCAATTAAAACACCGTGAGAGATTTGGTAACTCCAATATTTGAGGGGGAGAATTGTTATATATATATAGAATGCTATGTTTATTATATTGTTTTTGTGTGTATCGCGTAAGAAGCGATGCGCGTTTTTGTAACTGAATTCTTTAGTTTCCAATAAATAAGTGAAGTGTCAACACGTTGTTTAATTGTACATGAACTGATATAAAACACTTTCATATCCTTATTTTCAGTTATATTTATCACATATAAATTCTCAGGAAATAACTCACACGAACACATAGGCTTATTATTTATTAAAGACGAAAATAATAAGCGTATGTGTTAGTGTGACCTATTTCCCGAGAATTTATATATTATTCATACCCAAGTCAAGAATCATTATTAGTTCAGTTATATTGGGAGCGTCGACGAAATTATTTAACTCTCCATGCTACTCCGTTAATGTTCATAATTATATCAAAGTAACTTTTGTTAACTGACGTCTAGATAGCGCGGCTTATCAGATTTACGAGCTAAAACACTTCGAAATCCGGATTTGTAAGTGTACAATCTATTGCATGAGCGATCCTTCCATCAAGTGGTAACGTAAGCCTTAATTGGAGTGAAGTTATCGTTGCTCGAACACAACTACTGCTGAATGTACAATTGTTCCTAGTAACTAGACAATGAACATACTACATTATTATCAATTGAATGATCTAGTGAAGAAATTGCTTCCTTGAATCACATGAAAATACGTTACAATCTTCATGAATTACAAAAAGATCCTCGGATATGAAAATGCTTCCATGAACTAGACTAGAAGAGTCCTTCATTCGTATCTCTTTTTCCATTTCACCATTTCCATTGTCTGTCGATTTTGAAAAAGTGTCGTAACTTCCCGAACAAGATTTCTCTTCGTGATACTGCTGCAATACTAAGCATAAAACAAAAGTTTTATTCATTCTTCTAGACTTCCTATTCGAACGGGGTTGCCTGACGTGAAGTGAGTCCTTCGTAGCTCCCCATTTCTTTGATTAATGTATAAATCTGTCATGTGTTGGTTCTGTTCAGAAATTTCTTAGCAATATGTGATTTGAAGTAAGCTCATTGAAAAAATACGAAATTATTTCTAAAATCCCGTGAACTGTGTGTGACATCTTCTGAGTTATCTTTGACGATAGGTTCGTGGGAAATGCTTCTCAATCGTTGCCTTTTGAGGGCAGTTTTACATTCATTATTTTCCACGAAGTTAATAAACTATTTATAAACTGAGCTGTGGAATAAGAATGCTCTATATTCGAACCAAATTATAGTAGAGCCTGTATAAGATATTCATTGAACACCTTGAGGGCTACTATAACATTTTGGCTTTCCAAATTTTTTGATAAAGTGCTCTTGAATTCAAAGAGTATCCATATTGTATGTAAATTAATTTGACGCATATATGTTTTTCTCAAAAAAAGTTGATTTTGTTGATATGAAAGAAGAGACAATTTCATATATAACCACGTGATATCATCATTATTACATAGATTTTTCACTACAATTTTCAGAAGAAAAAATTAATATTACAGTTTAATCAAATTTTCATTTTCCGGAGTTGTCCGTCTTTGAGTGAAAATTGTACCGAAACACATCACGGCATCTTATTGTTTCAATATCACAGTCCAAGAAAAAATTTTGTTTGTTGCTAAGATTTGATTAAATTTACCAGGTCTTCCAGCAAACGGACCGAATTTCCCATTGTCCAACTTCAGATTCGGAACCAGCGTACCAAAAAAACCCATGATACGAAATGTCAGAAGCTTTGGATCAAAAGAGCTCGAGATATTCCATTTGTTATAGAAGACATTCCATTTGTTAATTGAAATGGTATTCCATTGTTTATTAATAATAACAATCACGAGCCCCCTTTTTTTCTGACTAACGATGTGTAAGCTATCCTGAACACGAAGCTTATTCGTGCGGTATACAAAATTTCAGTAATGACCCCTATTTTTTCACACTTTTGACTGGTTGACTGAATTGTATAGAGGGTATTGGGTGGGCATCGTGTGCTTTACAATGTCACCGCACATACAGATCACTACATCTACCTGTACTTATCAATATTATTATTAGTAATAATCAAGATTCGGCGAAATTTCCTGGTTGAGATGAGCTTACCTCCTGACGTCGGTATTAAACTATATTAGCATACATAGCCTAACGTTGATAAGAATAATACAAAAAGATTCACTGAACACGTTAAAATTCGAATGAGATTGACTGCATGAAAGTACATGAGTAACACTCCGCTTTGGAGCTTTTTAATAAGCTGTAAGTAACTGCTGTGTAAGATATTGAATCACCGGAAGCGTCTCAAAAAAATACAAAGACGTTTTCTCAATACTCAAGGAGAAGATTATTCGCGGAGCTACTAATTCAAAAGCTATTTTAAATACATTCGCGAAACAAGCTCTCGTAAAATAAATCAAAGCTCGAGCAACATCAGCCGTGAAATGTTTAAAGGCAAAAGAACTGCAAGAATACATCTACCTGCGTTTGATCCTTCCTCATTTGAATCTACGGAATGCACGTAAATAAGGTAATCTTTTAAGTCCTCATCCGTAAAAGAATTCGTCGATTAGAGCGATATTCCTCTACACATGTATGAAATTTGGTAAGTTGACGTATCCACTTATTATTGAAATTTGTTCCGATTCCCTATGCATTAAGCCTTTCGCGCTCGCGAAACAATAATTATAAAAGCTTTTATGTTGGGCGGTTTTGATGAAATCCCGAATTCAATTTGGTTGGCGAGCTCGATGCCATCAATTTTATTAGGACTGCTCTTTTATCGACGCTGATTTTGTTTTATTGCGCTTTCGAAAGCTCATTTATTTTGGTTCTGCCGACATTTTCTTGTCATGCTGTCAATTTCAAACTTCAAATTTATGCATGCACACTAAGATTTTTCCAAAGCTATATACCAGAGCTTGGTCATTCTGATAAGAATTCATAAATACTTATATATTCCATATATTAACACGATGATGGAGTGAGTTAAGTCTCATATGGACATTCCCGACATCAACACGATTCTTTTACGAAACGTTCGCATAGGTACTTGATCAGACAAACTTGTTAGTGTTGAAAACACTACCAATGATATTACTAGTAAATTTGGAATAATCGTTAAGCCAAGAAGCAGTGAGATAGTTCATAATTCTTTTCCTCTCCCTTGAGGCCTCTCATTCAGAATGTTTACGGTGAAGATTTCTAAGTTTATCTGTCTATTTTTAAATATCGCTAACTGATTCCCTTCTTCATTGATCATTTCAACTATAACTAAGACTATATTTAATTACAATTTTGATGAGATACTACGTTAAGTTCCGATTTACGTGTGATACATTTTGATTGGTTATGTAACTCATAAAAAAATACCTTTAAAACTTCCATATCAAGATCGACAGTGACACTGGGAAAAAAACCGCTACATAAGCATCTCCAGATGGTTAACATTAAAATTTACTATAGCTTAACATTCGTTTTCCGCCCTTTGTTGATTATTGATCTTGACATTCTTATGATTTCCTCTACAACAAGAAACTTTTGTGAAATCATTGAAACCCTCTTGACAATGTCAGGTATAGTATCCTATCATTCTCCTTGAAGAGGGTGAGAACTAATTTGTGTTTATTTCAGAAATTCCTTTACTATTTCTCACAGTAACATTTGTTATTGATACTAGTACTTTGACGGATCGCTGTGCTCAATAACTTCAAAAAGGCTGATCTATATTCTGTGGAAATGTTGATCAAGGCAAGACTACGTTCGCTACGTTCACGTCCAAATTAAATGCAAGCAAAAATTGTAAATAAATTGCGAATATATGTATAAACAAAACACTCACAAAAGACAATCAGATAATATATAATTATTCATATTAGTCAAGTTATTAATTATTAATTTGATGATTAATGGTTTCATGAAACTACAGTCAAGTTCCTTCATAAGATAAACTATAATTTCAAATTTATACAAAAAATTCAATTGAGACAAGACGTCTGACTTCTCCGATTGCTATCACACATATATCGTACACTGGGTCAGCCCCGAGCGGGTCGAATCGCATCGGCGGAAAAATTCTCCTGTTCAGAGATCCGGCAATGCACTACGATTCGACTCGATGCGGTCCGCCGTCAGTGTGCTTTGCCCCATAAGAACCTATGTAAGCGATTGCTGACGGATTTTTGCGCTTCGACGCGACTCGATTCAGCGAGCCCTAGTCTGCTCTAGCCTTTAAAGGTCGTTCTACAGCGAACGAACTCGCCGTATATCATATAATTCAACGGTAACTTCCCTGGCAAGGCGGATTTCAATTAGATGCCATCTGTACGGATCTTTCTAAAGCCTTCGATAGTGTGAGCCATGGGCAACTTTTGGTTAAACTCTAATCTATCGGCATTGCAGGCAACTACGTCCAGTGGATCAGATCTTACCTGACTGATCGGTCTCAATGTGTTAAAGTTGGTGTTGACGAATCCTGTAAAATAATTGTCAGTTCTAGTGTACCACAAGACTCTCATATGGGCCCTATTTTGTTCTTGTTGTTTGTATATGATATAGGTCATGCCATATCGTCTTGAAGAATTGAAGGATAGCTAGATAAACTTCTGGTGTATCACAAGACCTTCATAGCGGCCCTATTTTACTCTTGTTGCTTATAAATGATATTGTATTGTTGTAAATGTTTATTGTATGCAGATGATATCAAGTTTCTGGCTGAAATTAAATACATCTTGCAACTCTTGTTTGTTAATGGGATTTTATATAGGCCATAATGTCATATGGTCTTGAGTCAGAATTAAAGGATAGCTAGATGTTCTTCCAGTGTACCACAAGATCCTCATATCGGCCCTATTTTATTCTTGTTGTTTGTGAATGATATTGTATTGTTTCTTGAATTTTGTAAATGTTTATTGTATACAAATGATATAAAGTTTATTGCTAGAATCAAATAAATCTAGCAACTCTTGTTTGTTAATGAGATTTTATATAAGCCATTATGCCATATGGTCTTGAGTCAGAATTAAATGTAAGATAGATAAACTTCCGGTATACCACAAGACCCTCATGTCGGCCCTATTTCCTTATTGTTGTTTGTAAATGATATTGTATTGTTGTAAATGTTTATTGTATACAGATGATATCAAGCTTTTTCCTAAAATTAAATACATCTAGCAAATCTTGTTTGTTAATGAGATTTCATATAAGCCATTATGCCATATGGTTTCGAGTCAGAATTAAATGTAAGATTGATAAACTTCCGGTATACCACAAGACCCTCATGTCGGCCCTATTTCCTTATTGTTGTTTGTGAATGATATTGTATTGTTGTGAATGTTTATTGTATACAGATGATATCAAGCTTTTTCCTAAAATTAAATACATCTAGCAAATCTTGTTTGTTAATGGGATTTTATATAGGCCATATGGTCTTGAGTCAGAATCAAATGGTAGCTAGATAAACTTCCAGTGTACCATCAGACCCTCATATCGGCTCTATTTCATTCTTGTTGTTTGTAAATGGTATTGTATAGTTGTAAATGTTTATTGTATACAGATGATATTGATTTTTTTCCTAAAATTAAATACATCTAGCAAATCTTGTTTGTTAATGAGATTTTATATAGGCCATATGGTCATTCATTCAGAATTAAACAATAGCTAGATAAACTATGTGCAATTTTTCGTCAGCAATTTATTGTTTTTTCTTCTTGTCACTCAAACTTCAGAAGACTCAATATGACATCCCCCTAAATCTCATTCAAATTATCACCATCCCATTTGAGTTGACTAAAAGTAGAATTCCAAATAATTCCTTGGGGGCAATATAGCGTAAAAGAGTAAACTGCAAGAGGATTCCATCGGGGCTCTACTTACCGGTTATAATACACATTATCCTGTCGGCATATAATTGGTTTGGCAAGGCGTTACCGCCATAGCGTTCGATTCCCGTCTTCCGACAGTCGGATATCCTGGGGAGTTGATTGTGCGCTCCCGATCCAGCACACGCTAATTTCCTCTACCATTATGCAAATCTTGCTACAGATAGCTGCTCATAACAAGTTAATTACAAAAGCTCTAATTCACATCCTGAAAAAACTGATGAGCACTTTCCTCTTCCGGAAATTCTGTCTTGTGTTCGATGAAATAAACTAGTCGTTTGTGGAGGTCTACGACGCTTCGAATAAAAAATTCTGGACATTCAGAATTCATTTCGTGTGAATTTCATCAAATTAGATAACAAAATGGGGAGAAAACAAATTCACACCATATCGATATATTGTTCCACCACACAGTGACACCCTCAGAATGTGTTAGTAAATGCATGCAACTGTTAATATGTAATCCCCTAAATAGTATACATATTTATTTATTTATTAAGCATTCGAACATAGATAAATAGTGTGCGTGGCAAATTTACTCTTCGCAAATCATTAGATTTGGCTACGATTTTTATACAATTCTGCGGATAGTTAATTTCGAAAAATCTTGGCTTCCGGATGGAATCTGCGTCACAATACAACGACTTGATGCTCACGTTTCGTCACCATTACAATGGGCATCTTATTGGCAGGCTTGAGCCTTGAACTGAAAAAAACTGAAGAACTGAATAAAAAAAAGAGAACTACTTGAAGCTTTTCTTCCTAAAAATAACTCATTTTCCTAACTGAATGTTTCAATTTGAACTGAAGCGACACATATGTCACCTTGAAGTATGGAGAACGCCAGGTCAACTCGATTATCATCACTCCAATTTATCAAAATTTTAAACCTAAATAATTCGAAAACGGTTTATCCGAATATCGACAACCTATACATTTTTGAAATCAGGGGGGAGAGATATTTCATCCTGGTAGCAAATAGATAATTGTTATTGTTATTCAACTTTGCGATGATCATGTGTTTTTTACTACAAATCAGGTAATACAGAAAAGATCATGAAACTTGTTTATTAAAAGTTTTTGTTGTCACTTACGTTATCCTCTGTAAGTGGATACCCAAATATAAAAAAGTACCCTGTACTGTGCTACATACTATTCCAGCTGAGTTTTCATTACTCAAAATATACAAAGCTAATAGTGATCCAAAAAAAACAGAACATCATCCATTGTCTTAGCAAAATATACACTTGTAATAATTATTACTTACCCCCGAATTATGTCTTTCTAAGAATTATTTTCAATTCAATAACAATGTGTATACTAGTGAAGAAGGATTAGCAATGGGAAATCCATTACGTTCTCATCTAGCAGTAAATTTTTGAGATAGAATTAGAATTGAAAATCCACAAACACCGTATTATAAAAAGATTCATTTATCGGTCTGTTGACGATATATTAACATGCTTTAATGAAACGCAAAGACAATTAGATTCTTTCATTCAACATTCAATTAATCTACACCCCAAAATTAAATTAACGGTAGAAGTAGAATTCAATCAAACTATTAACTTTTGGGACTTAAATAAAACTAAATGAATATATGAATATATCATAAGCCTTCACATAAGGACATTATTATCAACAAAAATTTAAACCACATCACACAACATACATTGGCTGTTCTTCAAAGCATGATACATATACTTATTACTATCCCCATGTCAGAATCAAATTATCATAAGGAATTTTCAATTATGAAACAGATAGCAATTAATAATGGCTATAATAAAAAAAATTGTGATTGATTCACTTGAGAAAAAAGATTATAATGAAGCAATGAAGTTAAGACTGATAATTATAGATCAATAATGTATGTAGGTAAACTTTCTGATAATGTATGCCATTTATACCTAAAAAACACAATGTTACCACATCTTTTAGAACAAATAATACGATAGGCAAATATATTAAAAACAATAAAGATAAGAAAAAAAGAATCAATCAGGAGGTATACGAGGCAGAGTGTGAAGATTGTGATGATTCCTATATAGGACAAACAGGAAGATCTTTCAAAACTAGAATTAAAAAACAATTTAATTTGAACAACTTAGAGAAAATTTAAATTAATAAGTTTAAAAACACAGGGAACCTTTCAAATGTTCAGAACCACTTTACCAAATCTTCTATATTGAATTTATTTATAAGTAGCTCTTATCCTACTGTACAGGTCCCTCACTCATTCCCTCCTCAATCTTATTTTGATATTTAAGGAATAAATCATAGTTTGTAGAACCATTGCTTGATAAATCTACCGTGTGGTAAAACATGTCACGTTTTGCTTAATAAAAACGAAGTTTGTGAAAATTTATCACAAGTATATTTTTTATTAAATCTATAGATATGGATTTTCTACGAGTAAGTCTCAAAACCATCCAAAATCATCCATTAGGCCAATAAGCTCGAAAACGAAACGAAAGAGATTTATAAGAGTTATTGAAATGGGTGGACTCCGTTAGTTTCCTTATATCTCTCGAAGACTAAAGTATTATCATCAGGTTCATCAAGAATTGTGGCTATGAATATAAATCGGTTAAATTTACGTGTGACGTCGCTCTTCATAATACAGTATTTTCGAGACGTTTAATATTAATGAGTCGAGTTGGAAAAAGCTACAAAACATTCTCCGGGTCTATTCCGCCTCGAAAAAGGTTGAAATCTTTCCGTTATTATAATCGAAAATTGAGAAGGAACTTTGAAATATGAATATTATGCAAATATATCACGAATTCGGAATAAAACTATGCGTGACGGCATATTTTATATCTCACTATTTTTCAGCATACCAGCAACAACGATGTCACGAAAAGACTGATTAGAAACTGAATTATAGAGTTAAATATGCTTAACATGCCGTTCAAAAATTGCCCATGTCAGGGACATCCCTAGAAGTTATTGAATTGCTGCGGTAAATTGGGATTATTCCACTTGACGGTAGGAATTATATGATCAATAAATCATCATCTGCTCAAAAATAATTTACGGGTTACCACGATTCTGCTGATTGACCAAATCAAACCTGCTAGTATTTTCCATTCTGTATTCAGGAACTATATTTTTGGCTAGTATTAGCAGTACATTTTTCATTAAATAACTACGATCTGGAAGATATATTGTCACGATTGAAAGCATCGATCTAAATAATGTAAGTAATGTTCTTTCATTCTCATATAATGAAGAATTAATGAATTGATAATAATCATTTCAATGAGCGTCGTATTTTATTTTTATTTGTTAATTTGTTTCAATAAATACTATTGATTAGTTCCACCAATGTTGTTTCTTTCAAAATACATTAAACCTATCTCAAACAACAATCCTCAGAGATACGTCATGCCTCTCGCCCCAAAACCAATATTCATTTGAAAAAATTCAACTCAAACCAACAAACTGGCGCGTGACAATATTAATGTGCAACAAGATAATCATAGTAAACTTCATTCAATAATTCTAAATATATCCATTAATCATCACATTCAAAAAGAAGACATTCCAAGAAAACACTACATAAATTACACACCCTTATTATCATTTCGAAAATTGTTGCTTGGCAACTTTTTATTCGGCTAGAAAAGCAGTTCTATACCTTAAAGCCTTGGAAGAACAATTCATTTATTGTTTATCTGTTATTGATTTTGTTTATGGATTTCTACCCTAATCTGTATTTTGTGAAAGTTTTTCCAATCACAAAAACCTCAAATTTTAGTTATGCCCTAAATTACTGATTTTTGTACGAAATTCTCCATCAATGAATGTTTCCACTAAAGGACAACCAATAGAAACCATTTTTATTTTGTCATATATCACTTCTTTATCTGTGATAATATCAAACATTGAAACTAATACGACATGACAATTAAAGATTGACTGTAATGACAGATGACATCTCAAAACAACTGTAATAACATATGAATGTCATAATCCTTCAACGGAAAAATTACATCCGAAGATCCCCTAAGAATGATGGTTTATTCATGAACTTTCAAGTTTGGAGCCTTTGTGGCCCGAAAATCTTCTACAGTATATCCAGCCAAACGGAATTCCACATGTCGTTATCAAGAAAGCTTCAAAATCGTGAATGACCGGCAATATGACTTTGAACGGCAGAAATCAACATGAGACCTGCCTTTGTAACACATGTATGGCAGAAATTTATTGAAATATATGAAGAGTCTAGTTGTAGCATTGCAGATCCAAAGCCTTCTTGGCAAATTTCCGTCATATCGTTTGCCGCATCAACTTTGTCGCTTACTATCGAGTTTTCCCTCAGATGGATTAATCCATGTGGTGGTTGAAGGAGTATACTCCAATACAATGACTATCAACGCTGGTGTTCCACTGGGATCTCTCTTGGCACCAACTTTGTTGCTACTTCATATCAACTAACTGTTGGAAGTTTTGTTTAGGTGTATATTATTTCTAATTCTAGTGAGATATTCATAAATATCATTATAAGAAATAATGGTT
Organism: Endomychus coccineus; assembly: GCA_958510875.1. Lineage (NCBI taxonomy): Eukaryota > Metazoa > Arthropoda > Insecta > Coleoptera > Endomychidae > Endomychus > Endomychus coccineus. The sequence goes on from OY294068.1 coordinate 18,330,973, forward strand.
CAATAAAGATAAGATGAAAGTAATTTAAACTTTTCTAAATGAATATCAGTGACATATCAACTGATTTCTACTGTAAACAATGAATCAATTGACATGTGCCTATTACATTGTAATATGATCTTCATTCCACTACTCATTATGAAGCTTTTGATAGTAAATGTCAATCTCGCGGAACAGGTTAGTTTCAAAAAGAACATTAATAAATTTCCCCTATATCACCGATGAAGTTCAGTTCAGCAAGTAGCAAGGTCTAGTTGCTTGTTAATATGAATGGAAATCACGATCAAATATGCGTGACCTGGAAATGCAAATAATACTATGAAGTAGTATACGCAGTTTGGATGTCGTGCCTTATTCGAAGGATAAACCTGTTATCGAAGGAGAAATACGATAAGTATACAGTAATAATAAAATATTGCCTGCTTACTTATATAAAATAGCATTAACGTTGATATAATTTGATTTTCACATTCGAATGATTCCGATAGAGATGGATTCATACGATAAGACACCAATTCGAATTACAGTGATATAAATAAGTCTTTTCATTAATGAGTACGACATAATCACTAAAAATACTATTATAGTACTGGGGACATTTCAGCTACCAAGTAGCTATAATCAGAGTAAATTGAATAAGGAATCAAAATATACCTGTGCAAATACTATTTGTGGACAATAATAGTGCTCAAAAGGGCTTAAGTGGTAATTACAACTACCGAGTACCTCGACCGAGCTACAAGGACGAGTACTCGGTCGAGCTACTCGATGGCCGAGTAGGTAATTACACTTCTGCCAGAGCTGGCATGAGACAGTCAGTGATCCGCGTCGTTTGTGGATGGTTTCCGAAGTGACGCGTCAACAACATGGCACCACGACGATGAATGAAGAAACTATTCAAAAAAAAAGATCAAACGCTGTGTCAATTTGCTTAAACCAGTACAATTGGAGGAGATTGAAAATGAAATAACCAGGCCAAAATGAATATGGACAAGCCCCTGAATGTTGAGAAGAGACAAGGGAGGGAGTTCAACACTGTTGAGGGAATTAGAAGAGGAAGACCCCAAAGAATTCAAATCCTTCATGAGGATACATTCAGAGCGGTTCGAACGTTTACTTGATAGGATAGCTCCTACAATTCAAAAACAAGACACCTTTATGCGAGCTGTAAATCACTTTATATTATCTAGCAACCCGAAGTCAGGGATGTTCATCACTTCCACGAGGTTGTGATACGCAGCATCCCTCCTGTTTCTGTCTTTATACGCCGCCGATCTAAAGTTCCATAAACACTCGTGTGTTTTGTACTCCTGGATGAAATTGATTGTAGTTTCACTAGACCACTTATCAGACATTTTGAAGAGCAATCTTCCAAATTGAATTACTTTTACAAGAGAAAACAAATCGAACGGAAAGAAAATTTGTGATAACCACGTGATAATAAGAACAAAAAAAGGCGCGCAAGCTAGGTGTGTACAGGCGGAAACTGATAACACTAGCCAAGTGGGAGAAACAGTGGCAGACTTGTCAGAGAATTAGTGGTGGGGGGCACATCTCGGCCGAGAAAATAGATCATGATTCTATCCACTGACTCGCTCCAAATAACTCGCCCGTCACTAGGCCGAGTACTGTCTCGGCTGATAACACTGCGATTTCCTCGAGCGAATGCCTCGGCCTCGGCTTAGGACTTGGCACGTGTAATTAGGGCTTATTACTCTCAGCTGGAGATAAATCGGAATTTAATAAATTGCTTCATCGTTTATATATTTCCATTCCTTTTGAATTACCTAGATATTTGTCCGTACTATTATTTTTTTTTTCTGGTGGAAGTGAAGAAAACCCTTAATGGGGAGGTTATGAGGTTCTAATTCTACAGTGAATTTAATCGAATCAAATTGTTAGTTATTGAGTGTTTTCAAAAAACCATGTGGATCGAAATTTTTACTTATAATTGCGAAAATATCATCGACATATCTGTGGCAAGCTTTTGGAAACTAATTTAATGTTATTTTGAGAAGGTGCCAAGTTCTCTAAGGAAAATGTTGGCCTGGAAGGGGAGAGTGGATTGTCTGTTCACTCCACATTAGCTTGTTTGTTTTTAGAAATTTTTGTTGAATGTGAAATAATTTTGCTCCATGCATAAAGAGGTAAAGACCAAATATTCTGAACAGTTTATATTTGGAAGCCATTTCTGTAGAATGTTTATCGACTCAGAGATTGGGGTGTTTGTGAGCAGTGAAACAATATACAATGAAACTAGGGTATCACCAGATTCAAGTTTGAGATCTTTCGTATTTGCAACTACTTTCAAAGAATTTTCAACAGACAAACTTGATAAGAGTTGGAAGTTGCTAAATTCCTTCAATAACTTTCGCTATTTTGTACGTACAATCAATGTTTGAAATTGTTGGCTTATGAATTTCAGATGAGTAGAATGGATAAGGCTTCACATATGTAGATGCTTCTCATATTTTTTGTGTTGGTTAATCTCCGTAACCGTTTGGGTAACTGGATACGGCTATTTCCTTTGATGTAGATGCTTCTCATCTAATTTTTTTGTTGACCATAGTCTCCGTAACCATTGAGTTGAATAGATTTCTGTGATAGCCGCAGTCTGTATGTATTATTTCGCTTGTCTCTTTGAACAAAATCAACTTCCTTTCCTCTCCTCGATCATTCAATCGTAATGGGAAAACTATCTGGATGTTCCATAAATTCAATGGGTCATCCACATGCCATGATTCAATTTTTTACGATTCAGTAGTACGTTGTCAATTTGGTTCCAATTTTGATCCAAACTGATCATAATAACAAAAGAGCTCGTTTCATACTCCGAATTTCAGAAAATTGCCACGTCGATCATGAAAAGAACTTGTATTAGGTTGAAATACGTCATATGCAACTATAAGTTGAAATAATCGAGTATTGCAGTTGCTTTGTTGAATTATTACTCCTAAACACGACACAAGCAACGCCTGTTCTTTGCTATAATAAAATTAACTGCCATTACGAGAGAGCAAAAGTAAAACGAAGTGTACGAGGCTATACTGAAGCTAAGCAGATGTAATTGAACGAAAGTGAGAGTGGTTTATGACTTTCTAGTTCAACATACCATATTTTCAAACTAATTTCTTACAACGTAGCTCTAAATCATCAGTAGCTTCTCTGCATGAAACGCTGAATAATTCATATAGTAATATTTATTCGCGTCAATCTGTCTGACGTTGGACGAAATTTATTCTTGCTTACGTAGAAAGTACGTGTACGCTCCCCGTGAATCGCGTAACTGAATTAGTATTCAATCATTCTAAAAAAGGTCAGTCCAAATTGTCCGGCATGTCCTTTGCCAGTAGACAGAAATCATCAGAGATTTGAAGTGAAGTGAAAAGAGAAATTGGAAATTTAATTTTGTTGAAGCGGTGCTAACATAACAATACATAAATTAGTGGAAATAGAAAAAGTCAATTATCTACGAGATTTATAGGAACCCATGCCTGGACTAGAGATTGGATATTTCCGGGGAACTCTGTTGTTATAAACTTGAACAAAGCTGTTTCAATTGCTAGACTTTTTATATCATGAAACTAGCTCCTGTCAGCGAAATGAGCTGATACCTGTGATACCTGACATTATGTGACTGTCAATATATCAGCTGCCTGTCATGTAAACGTTACCTGTCTTGTTGATGGGTTGAGTTGTCTGTCGTAGCATAGATAGTCTGAACTGTGATAATAATCCATTAATCCATGGATCTGTCTGTCAAATCGAATGTACCTGATGATATTAGCAGTCACAAACGTCTCTTTTATCCCAGTTAGGATTGAGTTCCGAAAAATTCGTTCTTAGCAACTGCCTATGTTGTATAAGGAACATAACTGTCGAGTTCCAAATAGGTCCGCTTGAGCTTCAAGACAAGAATCAACTAAGGGCGTGGAAATATGTCAAAAATTATACTCTGTTCTCATATGAAAGCTTATTTGTAGTGGAGTTTTGTGTAGTATGCTATAGACAATCTAAACTGTGATAATGATTCACCGATCTATAGAGCTTTTTCTCAAATTGTCGTAGTAACAAAAAGATAGAAAACTGAAATACAAACACATTCCGTTTCAGAAACATGAGACAAAGTTTTGGTTCTCCAGGTTCAACAGTGACAACATGTCTATCAGTTCCAGACAGCTGTTTCGCTATTCGCATGAGCTAATCAGTGGATTAAGTTAAGCGAAGTCAAATTCCGTTCCGTTAGGTGATGGTTTCAAACGCCCCCTCACGAAATAATCCAGAAGATTCATGTCAGAAGATCCCGCACGCCATAGCACTTGACCACGCCGACCAATTCATCTTCATTCAACCAAGCAACTCGTTTGTTCAGCACGTTGATCAATTACATTACTTTGGTCTCGTCAAATATTTATATCCTCCTTTATACACTGCCTATCTTCCATATATTGAACATATAACATCGAATTCCCAAAATCCTCAAGAAGCAAATTATTTCTACACCTTTTCCCACACTTCCCATAACTATCTCAGTTTTACAAACCTATCACAGACTTCTTCATTTGGAAAGCATTTATAGCATTCCCTGTTCTTGCTTTATAAAGTCTACATTGGTGAACCAGGTCATATAGTAGCTACCTGTGTGGAAGAACATCAGCACTAACACCAGAAGATCTGCACTTACGGAACATAAGTTTGACATTAATGATTAAATCTTTATCGAAGCCCAAGGCCAGCAAAAAATTCTTGAAGCGATAGAAATCCTAAAACATCCAAATAATCTAAACCGTGACTCAGGATATTATTTTCACAACATTTGGAAGCCCATCTTCAAAAATTGCACTTCGCACAAGATCAGGCGCCAGAACGGAGTTAAATATCGGAATAAAGGCAGTGAAGAGCGTACTGTGAAGTTTTTTATCTACAATAAATACTACTGCAGAAACCAGAAAAATGTTCAAAGGTGGACTTTAGATAACTTAGGATATTCAGAAATTAATAAATATAAGCACAGTGATCTTTTATCACTCAATAATCATTTTCTTAATTTCTTCCCAATAAAACAACCTGTCGCAAACTAATTATTGGGTCTTAATCCTTCAGTGTAAACAACATGTATTCTTGTCAATTATCTATGAACAATCTGAATCCTCAATCATTATAACAGCCCCCTTGGCCATTATCTTTTTATGTATAAACACAGAGACGAAGAATAGAGGACCAGAGAATTCTAAAGAGTGGCTCCCGTTTATTTTTGTGCGGTTAAAATAAAATAAAATATTTTTATATGAAATATAAAAATTTTCAAGAAGAATGAAGAAAAAAGTAAACGAAAATCACAAGTGATGCGTATACTGCTAGAGTATAAATAATACAAAAATCTCTACTTTTAGTTTAGATGGTGCATGTGTAATGCCTTACCGCACAAAAATAAACGGAGCTGTTCAATTTACATTGGGTATATAGGCCTCTGGTACTCTATTCTTCATCTCTGTGTGTATAAATAGCTAGTAATACCGTTGATTTCAAGTACCCCCTGGAGAAGTCACTGTATTTTGTTTTTTTAATTTTTATAATGAAAGTTTAATTTGAAATTGTACAGAATATTTTCAGTGTAGTGTTCATTTGGAAAGTAATTGTGCATTCAATTAATCAGAATTATGTATTTTAAACTGATTTCCAAATTATTATTATTATATCACTTGGGAGGATAGTGCATCATTGAGAATGTGATTTGATGCCCCGTCATAGATCAATTATCATTTATATACAAAAATATAAAACAAAGTGTTAAGGTGACCTATTTCCCGAGAATTTCAATATATAATATTATACATTCATCTAAAATTGAATCTTCTTTTAAATGAATAATATATGAGAACTACTATGATTGGTATTTACTCTAGTAGCTGTTAGAGTTATTGAATTGTTGAACTTTCACTGACTTTCAGTAGTTGCTTAATTCACAAAATTGTCAATTATATTGCTAATTTTCTTGTATTGAGTTCCACTTTCTATATGAGGAGCCTTTCCTCAGCATCCTCTTAATTTATCTACAATCACATCATCAATCAAATACTACTACATTTCATTCTGTACTAAATTTATTTTTCGATAGAAGTAATCTTATAATGAATAAGGAAATACACAAAGGATTGGTAATAACTATAATATACAGGATAATTATCCACCAGATATTGATAAGATTTGCCAGATCACAAAGCCTGGTGGAACGACATAACACCCAATAATTGACTATTTCACTTATCGAAAGCTACATTGATTTTTACTCAACGTAGAAGATAAAGCGTTGTTTTATTTCTGTTTGTGAATCATGTAAGCTGATATTCGATATTTTCTCAACGTACGAAATCTATTAACAATGTGATCGTGAGGCCTGAACTTGATATGCTACCTTCTATATAATCCTTTTATGTGAACCGTTTACAGTGAAATCGATTATCATGTTATTTTCATCAAACTCATTCGTAGATAAAACTCTGAATTAATTCGAAGCTGTACCTTGTATGGAGTAATGATTACAATCGAATTTGTTTCATAGCAGATCAGTTGCAGAAAAGGAGAATTGTTCACTTAGATGCTCAAAATCTATTTTCAAGTTTTGTCATATATCACAAGCAGGTAGATATTGGTGAAGATCCCGAGCATGGTTATGAAAGACTTCATAGGAATAGTTGTACCTGACATAATCATATTACGAATTGTGGGATCCGCCTCTTTGGAGAAGACGCAAGCTTGGATTTTGGTTGCAATAAACTCTACTAGATTATCAGATCCCTATTTCAAAATCTTCGCCAGATCTTCATTAAATGCGTCAATCTATCTCTATTTCGCTTCTCTGGCTTCATAGGATGGTACAGGAGGTCTATATGAGAAAGCGGTATGAAGTGTACCATCATCTGCAAAGCTGTGAACGGGACAGGGGGTCACATCCAGCAGATGTTGGTTGGACTCCTTTAAGCAGCTTCGGCAATATAGCTGAATTTAATGGAGAGAGGGGAAAAACTGAAATAGGAACTGATGAGGGTAGTTATTCTGAAGATCTAATCATATCCTTAACAATACCACCAGAAAAATACGCAACAGTAGACCAATCAGAAAGCTGTCGTATTAATCACGGGGAAAATAATATCTGAAACTCAAAATCAGCGGTAAAGACATTGAAATCCTCACGATGAGCGAAGCTGCAATATCGAGCAGAAGTAGGATCAAGATTCCCTCCAAACTAGTATTAGCAAGACACCATACCCCAAGGCTAGCAACAAATGATAACAACGTTAAACTTTGTGTAAAAGGATACGACATAACAGAAGGCAATCATAAGGCAGACGAGCAAGCTCGCAAGGGTTCTGTCAAGGGAAATCCCGAAGAAGCAATATGAATTGCACCGTCACGTAAAAGCCTCAATGCCATTCTCAACAACAACACCCTCAATGGGCTCAAGCAACGATGGGATGGAGCCCCAGGTTGTCAACAGGCTAAGGAAGAGATGAACTGTATAGAGCAGGCGAAGAAGAGGACGAGACGATAGAGCTCGTGCGGATCATTTTCCCAGTACTCACCAACACTAAAGAATACATATTGGGGAAACTCCAGTCGAGTATGGCCAGTACCTTTTTAGTGGCTGCACAGTAAGGGGTACACTTGAGGAATGTCCTCTATAGAGGACTTAGTACTCTGATCAATAGTTCGGGTAGGATCGAAGAGTCGAAATTCGCTTGGCATGTTAACCTCAACTTGCGGACCACCTATTTCTTGGACTTTTACGTCAGTTGATTGTATTATCATCGTTAAAGCATCACTCTAAACGAAGATTAGCCAATATCACAATATAAAGAATTGTCTAATAAAAGAAATGCTGGTAAGAAATTTCATAAATTATGACATCACATGTTTCAGTTTTTCATTGCGTTATTCAACTTCTTCCAGAAGTATTTGAAACAGAAACATTCCTTCATCAGAAGTATCCATTTTAAAAGGTTACCAAACAACAAATGCGCCTCGCATTTTTGCCAAATGGTCGCAGTTGCTATGAAAGCGGTATCATCCGGCCAGATGCAACCTGGCTGAGGTGGACGCTTATCTTAACGAAACAACATTCGTATATTCCAGAATTCAAGAATCTAGACAATTGGAAGAATAATTAAGTAGCCAACGCTTCAGGGGATGCTGTATATAACGTATTATGTTTTAATCCACTAGGCAACAAACAAAACAGTATTTCATTAGTGAAAGTGTTTCATAACTCCACAGTATTATGTGACATTGAACAATTCTAACAACAACCAGCATCGCACAGTTATACAGCTACACATCGATTTTAACTCACTATGATATACATGGAAAAGTTTTCCCACGGAAATTCAATTCAATTTCCGCATATGCTTCCACAGGGAATATGTTTGCCACATTTGTTGCAAACTTTCGATCTATACCAGGTTTCTTCTGTACATATCCAACTTTAATTCAAAGCGGGAAATATTGTATGCTGGATGAAATGTTCTGGGTTTACTCTCATGTACCGAAGTCAATCGTTATCAGATTGGAACAAATCTATTAGTGCATGTACTCTATCGGTTCAATTTCCTAAAAATTGTATTTTTTCCACTCCTGAAGATTATATGTTAAAATGTTAAAGATCTAGAGTTTCCTCATTTACTTTGTGTGAATTCATTCAAATTGAATGATGCAAGTTAAATCAAATCTAAATTTAAACTTCAATGACTATACGACAATACCATTTTTTTACGCTAATATTTTCACGAGCAACACCTCAGTCGCTAGGGCTTTTGTTCTTCCCAGTCGGATGGTTTATATCCACTCCGTAACTAATCTCCTGAACTAGTAGCATATACAGGCTCTCCACTGGTTGACTGTTGTACTCTTCGTGGGATAGTCCAGGCTGCAGAGGCGTATCTAGGGTATGGCAGACAGGGCGCCAAAGCCAAGGGGGCGCCGCTTTGCACTCTTGTAATATTAAATCAAAATTCTCACAATCTCCACAACTGCGATGTCGATGGTCAGCAGCTGTATGAAGAAATGTTGGACTCTCGAATGTTGCTCAGCACTAGGGCCAACGTAAAACTTTCACGACCTGAAGACGACATCCAAATAATAATCGTGATTGCAGGTTCCATTGCTAACTGTGAAAGATCATTCAGCAAATCAAAATTGATTCTAAATTATCTTCGAGCCTCCATGGGTCATGAACGGTTAAACGACCATACTTAGCTCAATGTTCGAACAGTTCTTCAGTTCTGTCTTTCTAAATGTTCTCTAATAAATTGTTCCAGTGGTGCTTGCGAGAAGCTTAATTGTAGCGCTCTCTTTGTTGTTGTTTGACCCAGTTCCGTATGTATATCTGGCAGTGGTTATGGTCACACCGAGTATAAGTTCTGGACCAATATTTGATCCTAATTAGTCCATTCCGGCTAGTTCACCAACTTTTCCGTTGCTCTCGATGCCACAAAGTCCTGGGACTCACATCCAAGTTGTTTTGTTGTATTCTGCTAGAGCTTCATCATGGCGTACCCATATCAGACTACATTTCTCCTCTGGGTTCAAGAGTTTTCCAGTGGCACCTGACTCTCTGTCCATATTGCAGGATTTCGTACATCTCCGTTTGGAATAAGACAATGTGTATTCCCAGTGAGATGCTCGGTTGGGAGTTTCTCCCCCCATTGTATGTCCCAGCACCAGTGATTTCTCTGGTTTTGAATCCATCGGTCTACCAGGATTCTCGCCAGGTCTGCCTACTCATGTTGTCGTCTGTTCACTACCTCCAATTTTATGATTAGTCCGGAGTGTTTTAGAATTACTTGGAAAGATTGTGGTCCTTCAGTTTCAATCCACAATGTCCACACTTCTATAACAATCCGATGCTTTTGGAGCTGTAGTGACCCTGGAACCATTCTCCCTGACTATACAAGCAGCGGCTATAGAAGCTATCAACAGACTTATGTCAATAGGACAGCTGTGAAGCACATTCTATTTACACAGATGGGATAACACCACGATACATTTTCCCCAATGAGTACGTATAAGTATATCCTCCAAAGAAGATTGACTTAACAACAACCAACAGATCTGCTCACCAATGGTAAAATTTGATTCACTGATGGAGCCAAAAACCATGGACAGATGTGAGTAGGAATATACAGCAAACACCCAAGTGAAGGTATTGCTATACCTCTAGGCAAACACGCCATCATCCTCCGAGCGGAGATACTGATCATAACGGGCTGTGCTCCAAACACCCCTGGAAGAGATCCACTAGGTAACACGTGACATGGGGTGCATATGAATTAAGCAACCGAATGGTCATCCCCCCTCAATAATAAATAATAATTATGACTCAATATTCTACTCTGAAAACCAATTCTTGTCTTACCCATGACCGTAATTTCAATTGGAGGTAAGTCTGGCAGTTGGTGTTGATTTTCCTTTCGTTATACTGAGGCTAATGAGTCTATGTATCTTGTTCAACTCAGCCGAAACTATTTTCTCCACCATGCCAAAGATAAGAAATCATTAGTTTCATCATAATGTTCTATGTCCAATACGACATTTTAGGTCTTACCCTCACGGTCTTACCCGTGTACGCTTCTGGCTAACATTAATTCTGTCACAGCCTCATTTTCGACTATCGCCAGCTGTTGGATCCAGGTATGCTGAGAATTACTTGAAATTATATTTTACAATCATCCATTCTGCGGAAAATCTTGCTAAGAAGAATAGGGTGAGGAAATTCAGTGATCTACGGATCAGTTAATCATTGACATATGTTATCAAGATAAGAAGATATCGCAGACAAAATCCGAAGAGTATATTGCATTTACTGAAGCTATTTCTAAAATCGTTAAAAAAGTCCTAGAGTAAAAATCCGTCACCATGATATTTTTCAACGAATTTTAAGCAATTTTGGAAAAATCCGTCTGTCTTTCTGTCTGTCTGGATATCCGTCACAAATTGCTTGTCTACACAATAAGTCAAAAACGAAAAGTCCTATGATATTCAAATTTTGGCAAAAAATCGTTTGCTGTTTGGTGACGAACCCTATTGTTTTTCAGGGAAGCCGTGTTTTAAGCACACCCTTTTCTGGAAGGTTGAAAATTTGAAAATATCGTAACTCCCAAAATATGCATTGGATCGATTCCAAACTTTTACAGTGAATTTAAGATAATTTAAAAATGCTTTCATCCAAATTTTGTCAAATCGTACAACAACAACATAAACTGAACTTAAATTTACAACGTACTTTAACTGTTTATAACAAATGACGATGAGCTATAGTATGATCTAGGGGCTGGGAACTCGGCTTCCAATCAGTAGGCTTGGGTTCCATTCCCAGAAACGGAAAATAAGTTTTTGTAATAAGATTTTCTTAAAAAAAATATTTATTTGAATATTATTTAGTTGCGAAGAGTATCTTATAGAATGTGAAGCGTCAACACTAGTTTATTGTATGTGGGTGATGAATAATATCCTTTGTTCTGATGTCACGTATAGATTATGAGCTTCTAGGGAAACATACCAATCCGAAGACGTTCAATTTCAAGTATACTCTGAAGGAGCAACGTAGAGAAGGATATGGAGCAAAATGGGTAATGCATATCGAGAAGATGAACAAATTTTCAGCATTTCAAAAAGATTGTTTGTAAAATGTAGTTGTTTTAATGATGGCAATAAGAATGAATTGAGGAACATCGGATTGGAAAATGAAACAAAGTTTCTTAACTGATCAAGAAATTAAGATCTAGATTCCAATAGACGATATAAAAGCAATGAAAATAGTTCTTGAAGCTTTCTCCGCATTCGACAATTCAACAATTCGATCACGAGGAAGATGAAAGATCCTCTATTTAGTTGTATAACAATGACAGGAATTTGATGTGGTAAAGAGCAATTTGATGTATTTGGCTCGAAGTTTTCGATGAAGGCGAGTGCTAGTTTGCAAAGGGTTTTAGCTCAATGAATTCTGTTCGCTGCTATATGCTGAGTTTGGAAACATAATTTAGCCACTTAGCCTTACTAATTATTCAGTTCCAGGCGAACTCAATAGCGATAGTAATTTGAAATTTACATATTTATCTACCTAATTCTCTACTCAACTATCAAGGTAGTTTGCGACACGTAATGGCTAACAATTTTCGAATATTCCGACTTGAAGAAGAAGCATGATGCATCTGTTGCTCGAATCTGTTCCTCAAATAAAAATAATTCAATTTTTATCAGAGGCTTGTAGTATGGTTTGTATCATTCGAACATGTACAAAAACAATAACATTCCAACAAATGTGTAACATCGAACTAACAACGTGGAAAATTGATATATGAATATGTTGCAAGCGGGAAATTTGTAGTACCAGCTCAATTATCACATTATGCTATGCTTATATTGTACGATTTTCTCTCCAACAAATTACTTCGGAAATATATAGTTATCCTCTTGAAAGAGTGGAACGAATGCGAATGGCTAACTTTCTCTAAATATTGTTCTCATTCCTTGAGTGGCTGGATAAGTGGTAAAAAAAAACATAACGCACCCAGTTTGGTTTTTATTTTATTCTCCTAAAAGAGAACGATCCATATATCAATTCTGTATTTTCCAGGTAATGCTGTATGAAATCGATAAATAAATTGAGAAATTTAAAAAACAATATCTGTAACTTATCCTTTGATAATCATACATCTAAGTACCACATTACATTTTTGACTAAACGTATTGAATCAAGTATCAGAAGTGATCTTCGTAGTCTTCATTTATTTTTATGTATTCGTTTATTTTGAATTTCCTCAAAAGAAACTACCAATAACCAAATTATTTCTTGTTGACTTTTGGCAGATAACAATGGTGTACCATTATTCGCCTGAAGAAGCAATTGTGTGGCGAAACATGTTGTGTTTTCTTTAATTTTCATAATCGTACTCTATTTTGGTTTTTTTACAGTATATTATTCAGTGTATGGTTCATTTGTATTATAATGGATTTCCAACAAGTAAAGACGGTTCAATCTGGAAATAAAAAATGGTAAGGTTTCTCCAATCTAGATCGATCAGTAACATTACAATCTAATAGTTCCGAACAGTGAAACGAGATAGTTTTCAATGTTTCACAGAACAAAATGAATACAACAGATTCAAAAACTTACCAGATCCTGGACTACTCGTATATAGCCTTCCATTCTGACGAAATATTATATACAAATTCTCCGGAAATGGATCACCCTAACACATATGCTTGTTATTTTCGTCTTTATGTACGTTTCGGTCTCACGATCATCATCATAAGACGTACCAATGTCTAAGAAGGAATTTCTCAAAATTAATTGTATCAAACGTCAATATCAAAATCATAATTCAGTACGTAATTATTAAATTCAACAATTTCCACTCTAAAATAACTCCAATTAAATTGAATTGTCCTGATACCGCTGGTTTCTGAGAATGGGGTGATGAGGTGATGTGGGGCCCAGCAAGGGGGCCCTCTGTGGTTGTTGCGTCCGATTAGCTAGCTCTGGAACAGAATATACACAGACAAGAGCACTGGGCCCAGTTCATTACTGCAGGTTATACTAACAGTTAGGGATGTTCGATACTGTATCGATACTCGGAAGTATCGATCCTATTAGAAGCGATACACGATATTTTGTATCAATACTTTACTCTTCGATATATTGTGTATCGATACTTATTTAGTACGTATCGAAAATCGACTGCTGACATCTAGCGTCAACTAGATATAGTACTACCCTGGACCACAAAACAAAATATTGTCAAAATTGCTATTTCTAAATTCTTTACAATTAAATATGTGGAACATTTAAATTAGAATATGTATTTTCTTATACTTTAGTCTGTTACTAAATTAGATTACGTTGAAATTTTTTCACTGTTTGTGATAATCACAAATAAATTAAACAAACCAATCGTATTTTATTCAATTTTTCACTATATTCTGTTATAGAATAACAGTACCGCAGAGCGCTGACGCCCTAAAGATCCCGGATCGTTAGGTATCGATATTTGGAGTATCGATCCTTTAACTTACGATATTTTACTGTATCGATATGTTACGTTCTGATCCGTATCGATACTTTCGAGTGTATCGCACATCCCTACTAACAGTGAATAAATGCAGAGGGCGATGAAAATGGGGCGATGCCTAGACTGATATACCAGGTATACACAGCGCGTAGGGCGAGACAAAGATTTAATATCCAAATGCACACAATACACAAAGTTCACTGGTCACTGGGAAGGTTATGTACAGTTCGGAGCAAGTTATGGCTAAGTTATATTCGTGCAGCCCTATGTATAGTAAGTTATACAATAGAGTTACGAAATAATAACAAAAGCACAATAATTCACTGGGTGAATAAAACAACAACTTACATGAGCAAAAGCAGAGCGAGCAAGCAGCGTTTTAGGGGAAGATCGTGGGGCAATGATCAGTCAGACTGTATGGGATGGCGAGACTGCTAGGGCCTGCGGATCCGGGCGACGAGTCGAAGTCAATGGCGAGCACTATCAATCAGCGAAGTTACGTTCTTTGGGGAGCATAGCCTTCGGGCTAATGGAGCGAAGAGGAGCTCTGGAGCTTTGCTTTTGCCTTGGTTAAGGGGCTCGTCAGAAAGCGGTCGATAGAGTCAGCAGAAGTTCGAAGCGAAGAAGCAATCGGGAGGCTTAGCCAGAGTAGGGACAACAACAGAAAGCTTAAGCGATGCAGATCTAGGGTGAAGATAGTAATGTATACCAATACTGGATTTCAAGGTCCTATATGTCACAGACGGATCGAGGCGACATGGCGACTTGTAACAAAACGGCCACCCCGTGGCCGACAAGGGAATGACGGGTTGAGGTGTTTCTCGTAATTTAACGGCCATCTCACGGCCGCCAAGAGAGTTACGGGTTGATGTATAACGGGTCACTTATCGTCCATCTTATGGCCGACAAGAGTAACGAACTGAAAGCACAGCGCTGAAGGCGCCGTGTTGAACGACGGGCGATATAGTCAACTTTCGAACGGGGCGATGAAGTCAGTTACTTACGAGATGACAAACGTAATTGTCAATATGTAACTTGTAGGCTGGTATCAGTCCCACTCAGAGGATCATCCCAAAATTTAAAAAAAAATTCGTAATACACTCGCAATGAATGGCTATCCATTAAAGAAAGAATAAACAAAATTCATGATGGTGCGTCATATATAAAGAATAACGGTAATACCGATAATTTTGTAATATTACCATACGTTTCGGAGACCTCAGAGAAAATTAAGAAATGTTTGACAAGTATGATGTAAATGTTGAGTATAAAACTTCCAAATCTAAAACCTTTAATACCTAAAGATGAAGAAACTGACATAGTATATAAATTAAATTGTTTAGATTGCGATGGTACTCATACAGGAATCTCTAAACACTATTTACAAGAAATGGTGTATGGTCATCAGTATAATACTAGAAACAAAAACTTAGAAAATTCCATCGCCCTTGCTAAATATTGTTTTGATTACAACCATCAATTCAATTACAAAAATGTTAATATTTTAACTGAAAAAAAACAATTATTATAAATGATCTATCCTGGAGATGATTCACATGAAACGTGACTCTAAATATGAAAATCATAGAATAGACGTTCAATCTTTAAGTCAGATTAATACTAATTTAATTAATTTAAAAACCCTTGCAAGTTCCTACATGCGTCTTCATAATGTTAAAAGTATACTTTAGGCAGGATGCTGAAATAGCAATATTTCTAATAAGGTCTGACCACATTTTTCTGTCACCTCATACATTTTCAACATCTGGTTCGAAATTGGATACTTGAACGTTATATTTTGGTTCCAGTCTTACTCAAACATAGCTTGAGATGACTTCGAATATTTCAAGTAGATTGCTATGCAGTGGATTCTTGATACATATGCATATACTTAAGACATTAATGTGTTATAATTTCGATTCCTCATGTTTCTGTTTGTTCCGGTGACGTGAGCATTTTTAAATGAAATTATTGCGATAAGAACGAGTTTGATACAATTAGTTTCAAGAAGTTTTAGGCATTGATACGTCTTCTGTTGATGGTCGAGAGACCGAAACGTACGTGAGGATGAAAATAATAAGCATGTGTTAGTGTGATCCATTTCCTGAGAAATTATATATAATTCAAACCTGGGTCAAGAATCATTATTAATTCTGACGAAACGAAAATCCACGTTTGGTATAACCTATTTTTAATAACGTTATTAATGAAAAGTACTAAGAACGTTTATTCAATTCATATGATATAGAACATATCATACTCTTATGATACAATATAGCAATATTATTTGTTTACATAAAAACTTCTATGTTGTTATGTCGAGCAGAAACACATTGTTTCGCAGTAGTTGTCTGCATTTGATGTATAGTGAATGCTTTATTCGTCTCTATTGGGAATAGTCAGGTTCACAGGATTATTCGACGGCCCATAATCGGATTTATTCAGCTATTAAATTTTCTGCATTGAATGTTCAATATTTCACTGCCTTTGCAGTAAAAAAAGGTATCACGCTTTTCTAACGGTCATAAGTAATGTTCACACCCATTTTGTGAATTCATGGTTACATTCGAAGGTGAAATTTGAATTTGTAGATATATACAGATGCTATATTGCACTAACATACTAATACGAATATAATATTAAGTAAACAGTACGATATTGATATAAATATGCGCTAAAAGACCGATAATGTTCCTCTCAAATCACATTCAACTCATCTTTAACAAGGATCTTCGGGGATACGACATGCCCTCAAACCAATCTTCACTCTGTAATTGGATTGACGGGAATGAATGTCAAATTATAAAGGAAACAGCATAAAAGTATGGAAACTAAAAGAAAAGGAATTCATCCTCATACCATACAGATATTTTGAAAGTTGAAAAGATTATAGGCATTTGAAGCTTGAAAACACTCCAAGGATCCTATTCCATCATGGTCGCGACAGGTTGGAGATAACATACGTCACGTGACGGGGAGTGGGGCTTGCCAAGACAACTATCACTCAGCACTAGTTGGAATTGATACAGAGAGAAGTTCTTGTCGGGTACTACGTAAAGTCAGAAGCCACGTGATTACCCAACGGCTTATCATATATGCGAATCGGAAGTGTTGCGGATACACAAAGACTGCGCTCAACATTTTCCACTGTTGGAATGTACCTAATATAAAGAGCGGAATCGCTAAGATAGTTATGATATAGTTGACGGTGTTAACAAAACCTGATGAAACACCGGAAAACTGACTAATTCAGTAAGGTTCTGTTATGAATTGCCCCTTTAAGGTTTTAAAGTGACCTTTAGTGTTTAATGATTCCAACTAGTACACTAGGATATCATATACTCAAGGCTCGTAGAGAAACGTGTCCTTAGATTCTTGATTGATTGGATTATTACAACAATTTTTAGACAAGTAACGTGGAAATACGTTACAATTCTGAAAAAATGTCATTCATATAGACAGACATGAAAGGAGAATTTGAAGGATGATTGTACCCTGCCCACTAAACCAAATGTTATTCTAGATCGGGTGGAAAAATAGTTCAATGATTACATACAAAAGCCTTCCTCTAATGAAGGAAAAAATTAGATAAACAAAAGTTGTCATTATTTTATGTTTGTCTTCGACAGCATATTTCGATGAATTCCTTATCTTTTACTTCCCAACTTACCATTCTTTCATTATGGCAGTTCTTATTCTGGGTAATCCTATTAAAATTAGCTTTATGTACTTATACAGCTGCTCAAACATGTCAATTTACTTTAGTAGTACTGTTTGATAAATTCACAACGTTGGCGGAACGCATCGCACAATTTTGTTCTATGAAATAGTGGAAATGTATTACAAGTAGTTTCACTTTGTTTTTCCTCTACCATTTTTCTGATATCCTCCGGCAATCACACACCCAGCAAGTCTCCATATACCCCATCATATTAATACACTATAAAACAAAACAGTAACGATATTTATAGAATTATTATTAAAGGAATGTATGGAATCATTCAATACAAGAGACATAATAGTCAAGAAAATGTTAATGTTTGAATGATTCGATTGTTATTTGTTCCAACAGAACATAGAAATTAAAATCAAATATAGAAAATAAATGGAGAGATACATGTAGGAAAATTATGAATATTTCTTCAACTACAGATGCGTTTCAAAGGGAGTATCAGTAGATAATTCCATAAAATTCCGTGGATAAAATTACCCACATAAAAGGACGACATAGTTGAAGTTTCTTGATAATATCAAAATATGAAAACAGCATTCGCCAAATTTCAAATATCCAATTAAGTTGAATCATAACACAGTTACTTCAGAATTCCTTTCTGCGAGTCATGAAGCCTCGATCATTATTCATAATCATGGACTGTGAAATTACCCAGCTATTAATATTCCAATACCAATTCCATCCTCCTATGATGATGCCCACTGTTATGGCTGGCGACACGTAGACGCATATTCTTTAGTCCAAACAAATTATTATTAGTAGCTGCCATCACCTCCTTCAATGCTTTGAGTTTTAGATGTTAAATATTTGTAATATCTTGGTCAATTTTTTATAAATTGAAAAAACGAACTCCCCAATGATCACTTAAATTGACTGATCTCGCTTTTATCTACAAAATATGAAGTAGATGAAATTAGCATTCCCGAAATCGTATATAATTATGTGCGATATTTGAATATCTCGAATCCGTATTCGTGAACTTACATAAAATCAATCGTCTTGAAAGTTGAAGAGTTTGTAATCGGGGACGCTAGAAACATTCTTATTTCATGTTCTGAAGATCTCTCCGATTCGCGACGTCTTATTCAGTCTAATTGAAACGCGGTTTCCAATTACCAGATATAAGGGAGCAAAGAGAGTTTTCAAAAGTGGGCGAAAATAAAAGTGAGAGCAAAACATTAATTGTTTTTTGCGATTTCGGTTAGAAGAAGATTTATATCTTCATTCTGTGGTACATTTTGATAGTTTATGTGACAACAAGTATCAGTTCAAAGCAAGGTTATATTACAGTGTGAATAATTGCGGAAGTCACCCTGACAGCACATGTCAGTATGAAATATGAGTTGTGAAATACATTATGTAGATCATTTCAGTAAAATTTCAATGTAACATAGTATTAAGATTAATTTACTTACTTTTTTATTTTGCCCCACGTTGTGGTGACAATTGTTAGATTAATTTCTTATGATTTTATTTTATTTGAATTTTAAATTAATTCTTATTTTTGATTCTACCGGCTAGCTTTTTTTATCTTTTAATTTGATTATATTTGATCTTTAAATTAATGTTTATGAAGTTTTGAAGTTTATCTATAGAATAATTTTTATATGGAATTGAACACAATGCTCTTTGATTTCACAATATTTAATTTCTATGACTCTTATTATCTTGTTCAATTCAATTTTATGTTTACAAAATCTATGACATAACCTTAAGACACTTTTTCAACTAATATTTGTTTATATTGTTACAGTCAACAATCTTCCTTTTTCTTTACAGATAATACGGATAATATGATGTAGAAATTATAAACAAACTTACGTTTAGATAATATCCAAAAGTGTGTTTAACAATGTGGGCAATTTTCAATTTACTTCCTTTTATAATTTCGTTGATTCACCTTTTACACAACAATATGCTTTTTCACGATAATCACAGGTAACTAATTTTGGTTACTTCTTCTTGAGAATCAGGAACTGTTGATAATACTTTGTTTTATTCTTTTAGATAAGACATAAAACTTTTCGATGCTTTATTGAAATTATGTTGAAGAATGGCAATCGTTGGATACTTCTTATAAATTGGAGGTTATTACTACCTTTTATTTGGTTTAGATACTTGGAACACTCGTTGACTTTTAATAAAAACTTATTAACTTTGGTTACTTGTAACCTATCGAAGTTTGGAACACTTGCGTTCTCTGATGTTTATTTTTTATAAACTTAGGTTAGAAAATTTTGGTGAGTTGCCAGAGGAGAACAGTCTCTACTTGGATATTAATGCAAACTGAACTTGGCTTTACTTTCAGACCTTTTTATAGGCCTCCAAAACCGACGCTACTTGATGTCATAAACAACCTATCAGGTGCTTACTTTACTTATCAAGAATGCCAAGTTAATTGTTGGTAAACTGACAGAAGTACTCATTGTTACCAGACTGACACTAGAAATTCCTCTCAACCAATCAGAATTTAGTATGCTTTAATTTTTGAATTATTGGAGATTTTCAACTTATTTTAATTGATAGTGATTCCTTCTTTTTAAATTAATATTGCCTACATTTTTCCCCACACTTTGGTATAATATAACCTATGATTGGGTTATTATTAATATGATTATTCCCATATTTATGGTTTTCTTGACAGTTACTTATTCTTAAATCTAATACATACCATATTATATCAATAACATTCTTTTAACATTACATAACTCAAATTTACTAATCCTAACTTATATCTATAACATTATTCAATGTTTTGTACTATCTCATGATAGTTTTGTAATCACTTTAATTATGATTTCTGCCTTCGTTACACAGTACGTTTCTTCACTTTCACTGAAGTTCTTGTTTATCACTTCTTATTCTATTACATTGTTGTTTATTATGTTTTACATTGTTAATATTAATATCCTAACTATTATTTAGCTTTTACTATTGTTTTTAATTCCATATAAATATCTTTTATTTGATCTTTTCTGATTTTCAAAGTTCGGTAAGTTATTATTTTTAAATTTTTATTGTTTATGAAATGAAATCATAACAATAGAGTATAATATAACGACGTTCATTAGCTGCTTCTAAATCATTTTCTATATATTTTCTATTCCTAGAATCATTCCAATTTGACCATCGACATATACATATGGACTGCACGTGGCAATGATAAACGCGGCTAGTTCGAGCGAGAGAGAGGGAAAACGAAGAGGCCGGCTCTATCGCATTTCTATTGACCGCTGCGTACTGTAGCTAGTATGTTTACGTCCCGAGCCGGCCTTTTCGTTTTCCCTCTCTCTCTCTCACGCCTGCAATAGCCGCGCTTATCATTGCCACGCGCAGTCCATATGTATATGTCGATGAATTTGACCCGCAGGAATGTGATGAAAAGCTCAATTCTGCAAATCAAGTTGCTATATTATGAACTTCACATTTATCAACTGATTATATCTCAGCATCAAATGATGATCGTATCAAACTGAATATTGCTTCACAATTTTGTTTTCCTGAAATAATTTTATTGGAAATGACAATGCAAATCAGGAGCTACTTGTTTCATCGAATTGAAAGTATGAATTAATTTTTTACATGTTACAATGTTAATGACCACGTAACACTGCCCTCAGTTCCAGCTTTGGAGAATATCTCGCCAGGAATTATATAGCGACGCTTAAAATCTGCAATAGCATATGTTTTCTTGTTGATTATTCTGTAAGCAGAAAATGGTAAAACACCAATAAAATCAGCAACGACTATTTAGATGTTTTCACTAGCATGATATTTGAGAGCAGGTAGATCCGATGTTATTTAATATATCTCATCTAGTCAGATAAGTGATACCATACCATACCCAACTGTTGTTGATTTGCTTGCCAGCTATTTTCAAATTGCAACGACAAATATTTCCATATCAACGTGGGCTTAACATATGGTTTTGTTCAATTACATTGGCCTCTATCAATTATTCTACAATAGACCTTATCTCGTTGTGATAGTTATTGTTACCAGCATACGAGGATGCAACAAGGAGTCTTAGTCTATCTACAATTTCATTTACGTCATTCAAATAAACGTATTCGCTTGGTTTCTCGTTATGTTCAAGCATATCATTTTTTATATACTCGTATGCATTTCCAGTGTAGGTCTTTTCATGGAATTAATCAAAGGTTTCAGTACATGTTTGTATTTTACAGTGATCAGCTGGATCGTTATTTCGTCTATGGGCACTAGTCATTCACATCATTTTACTGTAATTTTCACAATGTTCCATGATGTAAGTGTCAGGTTGAACATCTCTCTAAAATATCAAATTATACAGTCCTGTGGTGCCCTTGAGCGGGGTGCCCTGGATAATTATATTACTCTCATTATCAATTCCTATAGGTTGATTACCCATGAATCATTTGTCTAAAGTTGAATTATATTGCATACCCATTTTATCATCGTATCTTTTGATATCATCATCCAATAGAATTCCAAGTAATACCGTGCTGATGTAGGGTATTGTTGCAGAAACTCTTCTGAAGCCACTGAATTATCTTTCTTAAGCTTTCTGAATTCTTCACGAATCTGTTAGATATGATCGTATCGTAGAATTGCAACAATTTCAGCTCTGCCCAATTTCACAGCCATATATGTTTTCTTCACAACGTTTGCAAACTCCAACATTTTCTTCTTCGTTTGTTGTTTTGCTTATAACTTGTTAGACATATCCACGTCCATGCTGAAAGGTTTTTTTGTATCAAAAGTGTTTATACAAATTATATATAACTATCAAAACTTTTGCGATAACGCATTCGTTCATCATAAGGAAACCAAATTTATCTATCCAACATACGCTACATATCTCTTTGAATTTCTCAAGTGGCATATCCTCAACGGGGGTGGACAAGACATAAAATGTAAAATAACGTATTTCATTAACAGTTTGTAATTTATTTCCAATTTGTCTTCTGACCCGCAGGAGTGTCCAAAAACTATTACGCTAACACAAATGAGGGAATTCAGTGATCAATTGATCACAGCTTCTTTACATTTTGAGTATAGATTATTTGTTGTTTCAAAGGCGAGTCGTTTATTCTGATTTTTATAAAATTGGTTAATTTTTTGTCAGTGCAATTTAATGTTGTACTATTATCAATCTGCGGATAAATCAGATTCGGGGCTTCTTTATTATTGACATTATACGGAAACGCAGAACCATAGATGAATTCATATACGAGTACTCCAAAAGCGAGTCGTTTATTCTGATTTTTAAGAAATTGGTTAATTTTTTGTCAGTGCTATTTAATTTTGTACTATTATCAGTCTGCGGATAAATCAGATTCAGGGCTTCTTTATTATTGACATTATACGGAAACGCAGAACCATAGATGAATTCATATACGAGTACTCCAGAGGCGAGTCGTTTATTCTGATTTTTAAGAAATTGGTTAATTTTTTGTCAGTGCTATTTAATTTTGTACTATTATCAGTCTGCGGATAAATCAGATTCAGGGCTTCTTTATTATTGACATTATACGGAAACGCAGAACCATAGATGAATTCATATACGAGTACTCCAAAGGCGAGTCGTTTATTCTGATTTTTAAGAAATTGGTTAATTTTTTGTCAGTGCTATTTTATTTTGTACTATTATCAGTCTGCGGATAAATCAGATTCAGGGCTTCTTTATTATTGACATTATACGGAAACGCAGAACCATAGATGAATTCATATACGAGTACTCCAAAGGCGAGTCGTTTATTCTGATTTTTAAGAAATTGGTTAATTTTTTGTCAGTGCTATTTAATTTTGTACTATTATCAATCTGCGGATAAATCAGATTCAGGGCTTCTTTATTATTGACATTATACGGAAACGCAGAACCATAGATGAATTCATATACGAGTACTCCAAAGGCGAGTCGTTTATTCTGATTCTTAAGAAATTGGTTAATTTTTTGTGAGTGCAATTTAATGTTGTACTATTATCAATCTGCGTATAAATCAGATTCGGGGCTTCTTTATTATTGACATTATACGGAAACGCAGAACCATAGATGAATTCATATACGAGTACTCCAAAAGCGAGTCGTTTATTCTGATTTTTAAGAATTTGGTTAATTTTTTGTCAGTGCTATTTAATTTTGTACTATTATCAGTCTGCGGATAAATCAGATTCAGGGCTTCTTTATTATTGACATTATACGGAAACGCAGAACCATAGATGAATTCATATACGAGTACTCCAAAGGCGAGTCGTTTATTCTGATTTTTGAGAAATTGGTTAATTTTTTGTCAGTGCACTTTAATGTTGTACTATTATCAATCTGCGGATGAATCAGATTCGGGGCTTCTTTATTATTGACATTATACGGAAACGCAGAACCATAGATGAATTCATATACGAGTACTCCAAAGGTGAGTCGTTTATTCTGATTTTTAAGAAATTGGTTAATTTTTTGTCAGTGCTATTTAATTTTGTACTATTATCAGTCTGCGGATAAATCAGATTCAGGGCTTCTTTATTATTGACATTATACGGAAACGCAGAACCATAGATGAATTCATATACGAGTACTCCAAAGGCGAGTCGTTTATTCTGATTTTTAAGAAATTGGTTAATTTTTTGTCAGTGCAATTTAATGTTGTACTATTATCAATCTGCGGATAAATCAGATTCGGGGCTTCTTTATTATTGACATTATACGGAAACGCAGAACCATAGATGAATTCATATACGAGTACTCCAAAAGCGAGTCGTTTATTCTGATTTTTAAGAATTTGGTTAATTTTTTGTCAGTGCTATTTAATTTTGTACTATTATCAGTCTGCGGATAAATCAGATTCAGGGCTTCTTTATTATTGACATTATACGGAAACGCAGAACCATAGATGAATTCATATACGAGTACTCCAAAGGCGAGTCGTTTATTCTGATTTTTAAGAAATTGGTTGATTTTTTGTCAGTGCAATTTAATGTTGTACTATTATCAATCTGCGGATAAATCAGATTCGGGGCTTCTTTATTATTGACATTATACGGAAACGCAGAACCATAGATGAATTCATATACGAGTACTCCAAAGGTGAGTCGTTTATTCTGATTTTTAAGAAATTGGTTAATTTTTTGTCAGTGCTATTTAATTTTGTACTATTATCAGTCTGCGGATAAATCAGATTCAGGGCTTCTTTATTATTGACATTATACGGAAACGCAGAACCATAGATGAATTCATATACGAGTACTCCAAAGGCGAGTCGTTTATTCTGATTTTTAAGAAATTGGTTAATTTTTTGTCAGTGCAATTTAATGTTGTACTATTATCAATCTGCGGATAAATCAGATTCGGGGCTTCTTTATTATTGACATTATACGGAAACGCAGAACCATAGATGAATTCATATACGAGTACTCCAAAAGCGAGTCGTTTATTCTGATTTTTAAGAAATTGGTTAATTTTTTGTCAGTGCTATTTAATTTTTTACTATTATCAGTCTGCGGATAAATCAGATTCAGGGCTTCTTTATTATTGACATTATACGGAAACGCAGAACCATAGATGAATTCATATACGAGTACTCCAAAGGCGAGTCGTTTATTCTGATTTTTAAGAAATTGGTTAATTTTTTGTCAGTGCAATTTAATGTTGTACTATTATCAATCTGCGGATAAATCAGATTCGGGGCTTCTTTATTATTGACATTATACGGAAACGCAGAACCATAGATGAATTCATATACGAGTACTCCAAAAGCGAGTCGTTTATTCTGATTTTTAAGAAATTGGTTAATTTTTTGTCAGTGCTATTTAATTTTGTACTATTATCAGTCTGCGGATAAATCAGATCCAGGGCTTCTTTATTATTGACATTATACGGAAACGCAGAACCATAGATGAATTCATATACGAGTACTCCAAAGGCGAGTCGTTTATTCTGATTTTTAAGAAATTGGTTAATTTTTTGTGAGTGCAATTTAATGTTGTACTATTATCAATCTGCGGATAAATCAGATTCGGGGCTTCTTTATTATTGACATTATACGGAAACGCAGAACCATAGATGAATTCATATACGAGTACTCCAAAAGCGAGTCGTTTATTCTGATTTTTAAGAAATTGGTTAATTTTTTGTCAGTGCTATTTAATTTTGTACTATTATCAGTCTGCGGATAAATCAGATTCAGGGCTTCTTTATTATTGACATTATACGGAAACGCAGAACCATAGATGAATTCATATACGAGTACTCCAAAGGCGAGTCGTTTATTCTGATTTTTAAGAAATTGGTTAATTTTTTGTCAGTGCAATTTAATGTTGTACTATTATCAATCTGCGGATAAATCAGATTCGGGGCTTCTTTATTATTGACATTATACGGAAACGCAGAACCATAGATGAATTCATATACGAGTACTCCAAAAGCGAGTCGTTTATTCTGATTTTTAAGAAATTGGTTAATTTTTTGTCAGTGCTATTTAATTTTGTACTATTATCAGTCTGCGGATAAATCAAATCCAGGGCTTCTTTATTATTGACATTATACGGAAACGCAGAACCATAGATGAATTCATATACGAGTACTCCAAAGGCGAGTCGTTTATTCTGATTTTTAAGAAATTGGTTAATTTTTTGTGAGTGCAATTTAATGTTGTACTATTATCAATCTGCGGATAAATCAGATTCGGGGCTTCTTTATTATTGACATTATACGGAAACGCAGAACCATAGATGAATTCATATACGAGTACTCCAAAAGCGAGTCGTTTATTCTGATTTTTAAGAAATTGGTTAATTTTTTGTCAGTGCTATTTAATTTTGTACTATTATCAGTCTGCGGATAAATCAGATTCAGGGCTTCTTTATTATTGACATTATACGGAAACGCAGAACCATAGATGAATTCATATACGAGTACTCCAAAGGCGAGTCGTTTATTCTGATTTTTAAGAAATTGGTTAATTTTTTGTCAGTGCTATTTAATTTTGTACTATTATCAGTCTGCGGATAAATCAGATCCAGGGCTTCTTTATTATTGACATTATACGGAAACGCAGAACCATAGATGAATTCATATACGACTACTCCAAAGGCGAGTCGTTTATTCTGATTTTTAAGAAATCGGTTAATTTTTTGTGAGTGCAATTTAATGTTGTACTATTATCAATCTGCGGATAAATCAGATTCGGGGCTTCTTTATTATTGACATTATACGGAAACGCAGAACCATAGATGAATTCATATACGAGTACTCCAAAAACGAGTCGTTTATTCTGATTTTTGAGAAATTGGTTAATTTTTTGTCAGTGCTATTTAATTTTGTACTATTATCAGTCTGCGGATAAATCAGATTCAGGGCTTCTTTATTATTGACATTATACGGAAACGCAGAACCATAGATGAATTCATATACGAGTACTCCAAAGGCGAGTCGTTTATTCTGATTTTTAAGAAATTGGTTAATTTTTTGTCAGTGCTATTTAATTTTGTACTATTATCAGTCTGCGGATAAATCAGATTCAGGGCTTCTTTATTATTGACATTATACGGAAACGCAGAACCATAGATGAATGCATATACGAGTACTCCAAAGGCGAGTCGTTTATTCTGATTTTTAAGAAATTGGTTAATTTTTTGTCAGTGCTATTTAATTTTGTACTATTATCAGTCTGCGGATAAATCAGATTCAGGGCTTCTTTATTATTGACATTATACGAAAACGCAGAACCATAGATGAATTCATATACGAGTACTCCAAAGGCGAGTCGTTTATTCTGATTTTTAAGAAATTGGTTAATTTTTTGTCAGTGCTATTTAATTTTGTACTATTATCAGTCTGCGGATAAATCAGATTCAGGGCTTCTTTATTATTGACATTATACGGAAACGCAGAACCATAGATGAATTCATATACGAGTACTCCAAAGGCGAGTCGTTTATTCTGATTTTTAAGAAATTGGTTAATTTTTTGTCAGTGCTATTTAATTTTGTACTATTATCAGTCTGCGGATAAATCAGATTCAGGGCTTCTTTATTATTGACATTATACGGAAACGCAGAACCATAGATGAATTCATATACGAGTACTCCAAAGGCGAGTCGTTTATTCTGATTTTTAAGAAATTGGTTAATTTTTTGTCAGTGCTATTTAATTTTGTACTATTATCAGTCTGCGGATAAATCAGATTCAGGGCTTCTTTATTATTGACATTATACGGAAACGCAGAACCATAGATGAATTCATATACGAGTACTCCAAAGGCGAGTCGTTTATTCTGATTTTTAAGAAATTGGTTAATTTTTTGTCAGTGCTATTTAATTTTGTACTATTATCAGTCTGCGGATAAATCAGATTCAGGGCTTCTTTATTATTGACATTATACGGAAACGCAGAACCATAGATGAATTCATATACGAGTACTCCAAAGGCGAGTCGTTTATTCTGATTTTTAAGAAATTGGTTAATTTTTTGTCAGTGCTATTTAATTTTGTACTATTATCAGTCTGCGGATAAATCAGATTCAGGGCTTCTTTATTATTGACATTATACGGAAACGCAGAACCATAGATGAATTCATATACGAGTACTCCAAAGGCGAGTCGTTTATTCTGATTTTTAAGAAATTGGTTAATTTTTTGTCAGTGCTATTTAATTTTGTACTATTATCAGTCTGCGGATAAATCAGATTCAGGGCTTCTTTATTATTGACATTATACGGAAACGCAGAACCATAGATGAATTCATATACGAGTACTCCAAAGGCGAGTCGTTTATTCTGATTTTTAAGAAATTGGTTAATTTTTTGTCAGTGCTATTTAATTGTGTACTAGTATCAATCTGCGGATAAATCAGATTCAGGGCTTCTTTATTATTAACTTTATACGTGAACGCAGAACCATAAATAAATTCATATATTCTCTAATTATCTATGGTCTCTTTCACAAATAGGGTTAAATGAACAAGTTACTAATTATAAATCAGACTGTTAAAAATCTGCATGGTAGCGTAAAACACGTCTTGTTTATGGAATGAAACAAGTATAATATACGTACGAGAGCATATTTAACAAACGCTGGGAGCAACCCCAACAACCAGAATAATATGAGACTAACGAATACCCGACATTCCTCTCGCAAATTTTGCCTACCACAATAAAGTAGTTTCAGCAGTGTAAAGTAGAGCTAACACGATCCCTATTCATGAAATATTGAATTAGATCCTTGAATATCTAATGGGACCGCATCCCAAATGAAGGCTACTATTCGAACTTTCGAATATGCACGATCGATGCGAAATTGCTTGTTTTAAAACATTGATTCGGTGACATTCGGTTTCCTATTGAATGAAGTGTTTGAATAGGATCAAATTATGGATGAGAATAAATTTACAATTACGTCCCTATTGATATTCGGATCGTCTAAATCACTATGGTATTCTTTCGCTGAGCGTGGAAAGAACTTAATAAAGTTATGAACACTGGTCAATATAATGGTATGAAATCAAACGTATCCAGAAACCATAAGTATATTCAGTATTTCCTAATCATTACCAGTGGAAATATAGATCCGGAAGAACCTTCATTTGAGTAGGGCGTCACAGAAGCTCGAACTGGTAGCTGGATGATTTCACCAACTCTAATATAATTGTTCCGGACGTTGTATCGCAAGGTTTTCCAAAAATCACAAGTAAAACTATAGATCTTGAAGAATCTTGATCTGAATAGGGCGTCACAGGAATCCGATGTTAGGTTACCATCACAGATAGCATCCTCAAGACAGGGTGGAACTGTGTATGATACTGACAATGTTCATAGCTGAATAATTTATCTACTTCTTATCTCTATCTAGCTCGCCATCTCGATCTCTACTTTATAATCTTGATCATAAACAATTATTTATCATAAAATCTCTGGTATCCCAAATCGAAAATGAGACATTCATTGAACCACTCTTCATCAGTCATATCATTTAATAATTCATTCCATTACAATAGCTGGGAAGCCATGAATAAATGCAGTTTGATCCAAATACTTCATCAGTTACTGCCTTACATTACCAAACTCGCCGACGAAATTTCAAAAATTCTCAACCACTTCATCTTTGTACTCACTTGTTTCTCACTGACTGTACACTTTTCTTCCACTACATTCAGAATGTATTCATGGCATTTCATATTTTGTGGCGAAGTCTAATGGAACGGGTCGTGCAGTAGCCTTTCGTATGATGAAGTATAAGCGCTGTAAAAGACGATTAAAGCAATATCAATATTCAGAAATCCAAATTACTCATTTTGTAACACATTTACTTCAATCTTCCTTCCTGCTCATTGTCAAGCAAAGACAATGAACGCTCTCCAGGACCAACTCTATAGTCATGGCAAAAAGTAGAGTCGATACCGCAATGGCACTGAAGAAACCTGATGGTCGCTATACAGGAAGTGAGAAGGAAAGAGCTCAGCTCTTACTAGATACTCACTTTCTTTGGAGCTAACCTAATATAGGGCAAACACGAAAACAGTAGAACAAACGTACAAGAGAAACCACAACGATGACTAGACACATGTGCAGCAGTACTAGGATGAGATGGGCGATGAACACCTTTCAGCCATTCAATGCCACAAGAGTTGAAGGAATCTTCCCCGCCCTTCTCCAGCAAGAGCAAGGGGAAATTCTACCACACATAGTAAGCATCAGTCCAAGTAGTTTGAAACTAGGATGCATACCCGAGATATGGAGGAGGGCCAAGGTCACCTTCATTCCTAAAATGAGAAAAAGGGTCACAACACGCTCAAATCTCTGCAATCATTCAGTCTCACATCGTTCGTCCTGAAAATGGAAGAGAAAGCAACTAATAGTGACATCAGAACAGAAATTTTGAAACAGGAGCCCCTGCACCCACATGCATGCTTAACAAACGGGCAAATCTACAGAGACCGCATTGGTGCAACTGACAGATGAAGTCCAGAATGCCCAGAGGAGTGAAGAAAATATAATCTGTGTCTTTCTAGATGAAGAAGGGCCTTCAGACAATACATCACATGAAGCAGTCTAAAGAGCACTAAATGACAGAGGAGCAGCTAGTAGGACAACCAGGTGGCGGTCGCAACTGCTCTCTACCAGAATAGCAGCGACAAAAATAGGGCAAGAATCTATTTGCATCTGCACAACTGGAGGATGCCAACAAAGGCAGCTTGATTGTAGACCGACTACTCTGCGATGTGGGCGACCTTGTCTTACTCTGTCAGAGTAAGCCAATGACATGTTATATTTGCAGGAGGTAATTTCGAGTTCCTCTGCGACATAGTTCAAGTAGGCCTTGGATATTCTAAAAAATGTTGCCAATCAATGAGACTTAACGTCAACCCCACCAAAACCACCTCAGTTGCCTTCACAAAGAAAAGAAATCCTTACCTCGAAACCATCGAATTGGATGGGAGTGTTACAATCCAGCTATAAATATATGGTATAAGACTTAGTGGGTCAGAAACGTTGTCAAATTTCCAACAGTTTTGTTCATAGTCTTCTGCACTTTGAGTTGTACATATTAAATATTTGTATAATTCTTCTCAATTCATGAATAAATTTCTTGTAATTTGACAATTACTATTTTTAGTTCTGATTCATCAAAGTGAATTTATGAAGCGTCAGACTTCATAAAATAACATATTCCAGCAAAATAGCAAAAAA
This sequence comes from Endomychus coccineus, assembly GCA_958510875.1. Classification (NCBI taxonomy): domain Eukaryota; kingdom Metazoa; phylum Arthropoda; class Insecta; order Coleoptera; family Endomychidae; genus Endomychus; species Endomychus coccineus. Next base: position 18,362,433 of record OY294068.1, read on the forward strand.
TCAATAACTGAATGCATTTCAAACATCAAAACCCATACGTTGAATTGGATTAACGTGAAATCTTCACTTCTTCACATTCCTATAAAAATAATGGCAGCAGAAGCGTATGAGTCATTCACAAATTCATTCTACAACCCTCCACCACGCTCGTCACTCTGACCACAATAGATAGAATCTTGATAAGAATCCGTCGTGAGGTCACAATGTTAAATGAGTGTGGAATTATTTCACCCCAGTGTCCAATCGATTCAAGATTTGTATCAAAATGTCATGAACTGTTTTCTGTACTCTTTATCATGTGCATGCCACACTCCATCTCTCTGGAGTAAAATAATAATTATTCGTAGTAATTACTCTGAAATTTTAAATATTGTGAGGAATACCACAAGTTCATATAGTCTTATAATAAATAGAGATTGCCACTTACACGTGTAACAACGGTTTATAAAATAGAACTAATTCAGAACTGCCTAATCTTAATTTTTCTGATCATTAATTATGATTCTAAGATTTTCTAATCGTTTGTGATAACTCTATCACAAGCCATAAATACTTTTACTTCCTCATCCTTATACATTGATGTTGATACGTCATTCCATAAACATAACATTCATTCATATCGATGTTGACATGGATGATGTATCAACAATGAGCTACCCTTGTTTACGGTGCACTATTACACATATGGTCGACTTTGTATGTTATATCAACCCCATCATATAACTTGTTAATATAACACGTAAACAATTGAGCAAAAAGTGTAATGTTTAGAATTTACCTAATTTAAGACCTATTGAAGATATACCCTTATTACCTTTCCATTACAATCTGTAATACGCCCATTTTCGATATTTTTTTAGTTTAGTTTAGTGAATGAATGTGATTGTATCTTATCGATAGTGTTATAATATATTCACAGTGTGAACTCTGTTATAGTTTATTAATAGCTCACAAGCTAAGTGCTGATTCTTGAGATTTTTATTTCACTTTTATTCATCGTCTTATTAATTTTATATCTATTAATTTTAAATTCAAATTACGTTGTGAGTATAGAGGTGATTTCTGTCAAATGTTAAATTTTAATATTCCAGTTTTATTCATGATTTATGGCTGTTGTTCAATTTTATAAGTGTGCTCTAAATATATACGCAATAACTCTTTTGTTGTAATCTCAAATAATGTTGAATAGTTATCAGCAAATCAATGGAAGGTTTCGAAATATCGGAAATCAATTAAGAATTCCCTGGCCACTATCTCTAATAGCTATTAGCATTCAAAATGTTTTTATCGAATGAATCTCTACTACCTATATAATAGGGAACTGTTAACGATTGAATATCTGTACGTTTGCAGACAACAAAGTTTCTAATATAGTAAAAGCTAGACCCTCGTCAAAACTTTCATAAAAAACCTGTCAATAGCGGAGAATACAGTTTGATTCTCTTTAGACTGATAGACCAATACTCTAATAAACACTGTCACTCAACTTTTACGATTAGTACTCGAAACTAACACTATGTAATAGACAGTTAGGATATCTATGGATTCAGTGTTTACTTGATGTAAAATCAATCACGAACTGCAAAGTTCAATTGTTAACGATGAACAAAAATACCTAGATATAATTATTTATTATATCACACATATGCTTATTGTTTTCATCCTTACGTACCCACCTCCATCATCGAAAGACGTATCAATGTCTAAAACGAGGCTTCTTAAGCTAAGTAATCGAAATTGTAACACAATAATGTTTTAAGTATATGAATATGTATCAAGAATACACTTAGCAATTTTCTTATAATATATAAAGTCATGTCATGCAATATTTGTATACGACTGAAACCAGAAAACATAACGCTCAAGTGTTCACTTTTTGTTAAAGATTTATGAGGTAATAGAAACAAAGATTGGCAGACCTTATTAGAAATATTGGTATTTGAGCATTCTACCTATAATATACTTTTAACATTATAAAGACGCTTATAGAAATTTTCGAGGGTTTTAATTAATCAAATTAGTATAACTTAATGATTGAATATTTGTTCTATGATTTACAGACTTGGAGTCACGTTTTATGTGAATCATCCCCAGAATATATCTTTTATTATAATTGGTTTCCTTAGTTTAACATTTTTTTTGTAATCGAATTGATTGTTATAATCAAAATAGTGTTTAGTAAGAGCTGTGGAATTTTTCAAGTTTTTGTTTTTTGTTTCCTGTACTGTACTTATATCCATAAATCTTTTTTTGTAAAGATCGAATAGGTACTTTCAGACTCAGAAAAACCGATTCATCTTTCTTCAATCATATTTCAGAAACAACACTTTTACAAATTCAGATCAAGTTAAAATTTTGCAGTTGAGGTCTTAAATTGAACACTAGAATTTCAAAGATAATTTGATACGTGCATTCAACCCTAAAACTTCAGTTTTTTATCATTGATTTGCTGCAGCTGACATATCGAACGACAGGTAGTTACTGCGACGATTATGGAATACATTATTTCGCCCTCCAGAGGAATTGTGATGCAGAGATAGAATTTCTTTCTTTTTTCATGGAAACGGAAGAAAATATCAAAATAAGTGTAAAATGAAAAACTGTAGAGATGAAAGAGATTTCTAAATAAAAATTCCCAATAATGTAAAAGTTATCGTAATTGATGTAGAATACTTATTCCAACCCTTCCCTACAAAGAAGTAAATGGCTCAAATATTAAAATTTTTTAAGTACTATAATTGACAAAAAATTTTTCCAAATTTGAACAGTTTTGGAGACAAATAAAAAATTGCATTATAACCTCAATGTTCGAATAGCTTGTCAGGGAATTGCCTGATCGAAAAATTGGGGGATTTGGAATTCAAACAGATCACCCGAATGTATGGTAATATTATAAAATTATCTGCATTACCGTTTCTGTTGTTTATGCTGTCCATTAAAGATTTTGATTGTTCTTTCTTTAATGATGGGATTGAAAAATATTTCTGGGTAGCCATTCATTTCAAGTGTGTTACGAACATCTTTTGAGTTCTGGGGACAGTCCTCTGGGTGAGACAATTCAACCGCGCGATCTGTAATGTTGTTTATAAAACTTTTTCTATAACTTGTTGGTGCAACTGAATTGAAGTGAATATATCGTTGTGACCAAGCTTCTTCTGTAAACAACAAAGTTTTTATTTTTCCATCTCAATCATGCCTAAGGTTCATATCTAGAACATTTATGTTTTTGTTCACTCCAATTTCACAAGTAAATCAAAGTTCACAGTGGGAATTGTTGAATTTATTAATCACGTACTGAATTTTATAATTGTAAACACACATTAGGCAATCATCCACAAGCCGTTTAAAGAATAAGAGTTGGTATAATTATTGATCATCTTAAATTCATTTTTTAAAAAGTCCACCGTAAACGTTGCATCACCAATCATTAATCAGAAAGACGGAATCCATGGTGAAGCAAAGTCAACACAATATCTGGTTGAATATTGACACGTTTCCCTTTGCTTGAATATGTCGAATGGAAGGAAGGTCAAACCATCTGCATATAAGTTTACGCTTCACCGCTTCGATTGCCTAATGCATTATGTATTAGTGCCGCAACGCCGGTATGCTATCCCTGCCTCTAGTACGTACTACGTCGTTATATGCTTCCTCGAACTTCCCAACTTCACTCTACTTCGACGACGTCACCTGGAATCGAAACACGGTCCGATGGGCGATGATAAACTTTGACATTATCTAAGTTTTCGTTTAATTCCGACCCTCCAATACGTACCTATTTGTGTAGGAAATGGTAATCGTATTATTTTTGGGAAAAGTTGCGTTCGCCAAGGAATTCTAAGATCCACGTTACAAACACCATCATTCAAAGTAAATCTCCATTTCAAGAACCTGTAACGCAACTCTTGACACGATGATGAAGTTTATTGAAATTGAATAATAAAATATGTATGAAAGACAAATTGTTTTCTCACATAGTGGCATGATATCATATATAATGCCACTTCGGAACTGGCTTCTAACTTCGAACTGATCCCCTTGTTTCCATGTGGTTAATCGATTCAGAATCTCTTACCATCTTCAGGTGTGGCAAGTAATTCAACACATCTGTTAATACTTCTATTCCATCAAAATTATTAAGTATGAAACATGAAAAACGTTGGTTCTTCAAAAGCAATGTGTATACCATATTGATGTGATTTTCAAGCGGTATGACCAAATCTCATATCCCACTAAAAAGTAATGCAATGATGTAGAATTTGTCAGATGACCAAATAGAAGCGCGTTGCATTAAAAGTTTATTTGGCTTTGAATAACATTCAAAATTACATTTATAAATAACTTGTGACTCTTCAGTTACCCAATGTTTTTTGAAATCTTTTGAAATAGTTACTATTTGGCAAAGTTAAATCTCCTAATACAATAATTATAAACTTCAGGAAATTGAATTGAATTAATTATCATGACTGATAGTAGTATCAAAGACTTTGAACAAAGTTCCTCTTTTCCTACGAGTCACACAATTTTAGATGCAAAAAACCAGATTTATAAATCACTGTCGATGCTGAAACTTGAAACAATCTTTGGAACAACAATCATATTTCCATTAACCCGACGTTGCTTGCTAGGTTATATTTCTCGGCATAACTCGCGCGTGAGACTTTTTCTCACATTTCAAAAATCATCTGACTATAGTGCATATTTAACACAAATGAAATTGAAAATATATATTAACAGCCAAATAAGTTATATTCAAAATATTTAAACTTAATAAAACTGAACTAACGTCCTCCGGTTTCAATATAAGCTGATGTATTTTGGTTACATAGCGAAATATGAAATATGGAACGTGGAACAAATTCGAGCATGACCTCACAAATCATCTTCGGTATCATCATTAGGTCAAGCTTTTTTTGAGAAATTTTTCTTGGTTGTGATCGTCTGAAAATAGAATATAATTTGTCGCCCACTTTACCTTATTCATCCGTATAGTTGTATATTTTTCCAAAATTTTTCATTGCATATCGTTTTATATTACGTATATTACGGAAAATACCAATACTGTTATTAAATGTTTACAACATTTTACGGAATTTCATAATTAAGGATTGTTCATCTCAATTTACAAAAAAAATGGAACTGCACAAAATGTTTTTTGGTACTGCACGAATCATTCTTCGTACTGCACATTTTGCGTCGTACTAGACGTTGAAAAAACCTGCATTGGTGTAGCACTGTTAGTGCATGCCCCTACTCATTATAAAATAAAGTTACGCAAGGACTCGCGCGATGAAAGAGCTTCTCACGCCTCCTACACGTGTCAATCTAAATGTAGATAACGTGAAAACGGCGCGTAACGTACTCAAATGCTCAGAGAGCAAACTGTTTCTACAGATCAGATAGAAGCACACCAATATATGATCGAGATGTGCGCGTTTCTCTAAAATTGTGAGAGAAAATATCATAAAGCGAGTAACGCCAGGGTTGGAAAGAATTGTATAAACTAGTTTTTGGATATTTCCTAACTACAGATCCATCACGTTTTGTTATCTTGTTTTCTCTAATAATTTCACAGTCGAGAAAACGTCTCCAACATGATTATGGATTTTTATTGAGAACGAAAGAATCTCTAGGAATTGGTCTAATCCATTCTTGTTCCAATCTATCGTCCTGTGAGAAAGCAAATGTTGAATAATAAATTTCAACAGATTACTGACATATTTGCCATTGCAATTAGGTACACAACACAAAGGTATTCTGAGATGAAAATTAGGAAATTTCCTTGTCAAGGAATCTGATGGAGGAATATGTAATAACAATGTTTTGCAGATTCCAAACCAGTTTCTGGATGTACTAATATAAAACAAACGAGTGTATAAAATCAACATGACTAATACTACCTAAACAACTGAAAATAATCATTTGAATTAGCTCACTATATTAAATTCTCACAGTATGAAACTTAACTAAATCTCTTCATCTATACTTTCCTAATTGCTTGCACCACAAGCAGGTTCATATATTCGCTGTATTAACCATGAACATATTCACAGAGCACAGGCTTTAACGACTGCTTGGAATTATCCACTAGTTCCGAGCGATCGTCGTGACATAAGATAGGTCCGAGTGTCACATAGTCAAAGATGTTGAGATGTAGTAGAGAGGGCTATGACATAAGGTTCTCTTCTGTTCTGGATTCTATATATTTGTAAGCATACAGTCTAAATGATAAATAAAACATAAATCTCCGGCGCATCCACCATTTTGTTTCGAAAGTTCTAACAATCTTTTTCTAGAAACCTTCCTGATCATTTGGCGTATGCAACTAGAACAGAAAATAACTTATTAACCTCTAGTTGGAAATATTTCATTTTGCACGAGTATGCGTACGAAATTAAATATTCCGCACAGTTACTCAATTATGGGCAGCTGGGACTATGACAAATCTTGAAAAACCTTGGCTTCCGGATGGATTCCGCAATAGCACGACTTGATGCCGACGTTTCGCCAATTATGACTGGTGGCATCTTCAGAGCAGGGTTGAGGCTTGAAACAGAAACTGATTCTAGTGATTTCTGTGGCCGTATTTAATGTAGGAAAAAAAAACTTCACGCTACACAGTCCACTGCCTCTATTCCGGTAATTAACTCCGTTCTGGCACCTGACCCTGCCGTTATGTGATCATGTGCGAAGTAAAATTTTCGAGGATGGGCTTCCAATTGTTGGGAAGGTAATATCCTGTGTCACGGTTTGGCTTATTTGAATGTTTTAGGATTTCTCTAGCTTCAAGGATTTTTCGCTGATAGAAGTTTGATGCTAGGGCTAAGGTTTCAGTATTTTCGAAAAGGATTTGGATGATTATTGTCAAACTTGTGTTCCGCAAGTGCAGATCTACTGGTGTCACGAAATCTTGTACAGCGCTCATGTTCTTTCACATGAGTAGCTACTGTACGACCGGTTTCTCCAATGTAGACTTTACCACAAGAATAAGAAATGCTATAAACACCTTCTAAGTGAAAAGGAGGGAGAGAATCTTTGATAGGTTTTTGAAACTGAGATTATTTTGGAAGTATGGAAAACCGAGTAGAAATACTATGTTTTTTAAGGATTTTGGAAATTCGATCTGTTATATTTCCAATATATGGAAGATAAGCAGTGGATAAAGCAGGGGGGGGTTGTGGCTCAGGCTGATTCGAAATTTTAGGCGAAGTGTATTTCTTCTTTATTGCTTTTTGAATGTAATGGGATTAATTGTTTGATTATAAGATAGATGGAAGATGTTTCAATTCTGATTTTAGAGATTGAGGTTGAGATAAGTTGACAGCTCTGTGGACCAAGGGGCTTATGACAGATTGCTTTTGGGCAGGGTGGTGGTGGGAAAGACCATTGAGGTATCTATCGTTGTGAGTGGGTTTTCGATACACAGAATGTACCAAAGTACCGTTAGTCTGTCGACTAACTAATACATCTACGGGGGAGTGAACTATGCGATTCAACTTTCATGGTCAGAAGAATATTGGGATGTAATGAATTTGAATAATTTAGGAAGGAAACATGATTCTCGGGACCATGTTGCCAAATGACAAAGTGTCGTCGACATATCCAAACCAACATTTCGGCTTGAGACCAGATGAGTCAATAGCATCTTGCTCAAAAGTTTCCATGAAGATATTAGCTATGACCGGAGGAAGTGTGGAAACCATGACAGCTCCCGAGGACTGCTCGTAAAACTTGCCATCGTACTGAAAATATGTGGAGAATAGACAAAAATCAGTTAACGGTAGTAAGTTCATTGAACTGGTTTTGGCAGGTAACAATTCAAAAATTTTGGAAAGGGTGTCTGGAATGGGAACACTGGTAACAAGTGATTCGACGTCGAAGCTGGCGGGCAAATTCCTATGAAGTTTTTCAAATCCATGCTCGGGATCACTACCATTAGCACCCTTGAATGTGACGATCACGTGAGGTTCATTGCGAAATCCGCTTGACAAAAACTTGGTTTATATTCCGTATTAAGAGCTATTTTACATCTCAGCAGTTCCTCATAATCTTCAAAGCACTTATACGACCTGTCCTGAAATACTATCCACATGTCTCAGTACCTTAACAGTATTTTTGTGGATAAGGGTGATTATTTCTTATTTATAGTGTTCATTAGACATAACTCACAAAAAAATCAATCATTATCTCATAAGATTTACATACATTTGTAGGTAAAGTATTTTATCACTTGATTTTGAGTGGGCTCACAAGCGGATCATCAAAAATCAGAAACAAGGTTCTAAGGATCGATATATTGTAAAAACCAATTATTAAAGCTCTCCCCTCCAGTGGATGCTAATTCCATTTCCACAATAATTAAGCGGAGAATATCGAGTGATATCAAAATAGAACTAGAATGTAAAGAATCCAATTATGGGGAAGCAGAGCATGATGTGTGGATGTAATCACGACCAACAATATCTGTATTTTGAATTATTGACCGTTTCATCAAGCCTGCTGAACCTGTGAATCACAATTCTGTATATTCACAGATGGATTATTCACCAAAACAATAAGTAAACAGTGAGTGGAACACGTTAGTATTCGTTTGCTCGCTTTAATGGATGTTTCTGTTGAAAGCAGACTAAGAAAACACTACGGGGTTCTATTCACTTGTTCGAACCTGAGATGAGTACACATTGAAATAGCAGCTAACAAGATATGTTTGTCGCTCGTCTTTCTGGCAGGTCGCAAGTTCCTTTTATAAATATACTATCGAAGGATAGAAGTTTTGCTGAGGAACTGAATAATACAGACAACATCGAATCTTGTATCCTTCCAGCAGAATGAAAATCAAATCATCCCAGGGTAGGTTTCAGGTTAACCGAAAACTGTTCTATAGAGCGTTTCTTGAAATCTGGAAATCAATATACAGGGTGATTCGCGGTAACCGTTCGTTAGAAGTATTTGGAAGGCTCTAATAAATTTTATTTTATGAAAATTTTTAATTATCGTGATCGACTCTGATTTATCGATCGAAAGTGTTCACAAGATGTCACAGATGTTCATTTATGCGAACTTCTGAAGGTCTGAAAGTCCTGCCGATATATGTAGGAGCACAATCGTGGGAATTTAATGTGGAAATGCCACTTTTGGATCATGTATCGATTTTATCCTTGCTGTCGAAGAGGAATCTACTTAAGTTTTCAGTGGTTTTGAAGGCAACTTTGACATTATCGCTACAGTTGTTCGTTATGCAACCAGCAATTTTATTTGAAATGTTATCATCAACGAAAGGAAATTAAAAAAATTCAGTTAGTTCAATTTTAGGAAAATCTAGAATTTGTTCTTTTATATTTTTAATTTCCTGATGAAAGGAGTTGATGACATTTTGGGTTGTATTTGCGGTGAGGCACGATTTGTTTCAAAATATTGACTTTGGCTTGGAAATTCACTGTTGTGAGCGGTATGTTCATGAGTATGTGTATGTCATAGTTAAAAGAGGCCAGTTTTTCATATCATCCACATCAACTCAATGAGAAAGCGAAACAGCTTTCTAGAACTAATAGTTTGTAATGTTATTGATCAATCTGGTACAAAGAAATCTCATCATTATTGATATACTGTTATTTTGGATCATTTATGGAAGTTATAGCGAAATTGTTCTCTCGCTTAGGACCAACGATTAGAATAAAATTCAGAAGAACTTCCTTCGTTTTGGTGAAGACCTCCGAAGCTTGTTAAGAAAGACGAAGTGAACGAAATGAAGGACAGACCTATTAGCACTAAATAGGGAACAAACAAAAGTTCTAACAGGGCTCATGACTGGCCATGCACCAGTAAAAGGGCACCTAAACAAAATGGGACTGTACAATGGTGACCTGACATGCAGACTTTACGATAAGGATACAGAAACAGTGACGCACATACTGTGTAAATGCACTGGATAGCAAAAAAACAGTTAATTTTTGGAATGCTCAACGGTGAACCAGCATTATACAGTTCCCATCTAGTAAAGGACTTGTACAAACTCGTACAAGGTACTAAATTACTCGAGTGTATTAGGCCAGCAGGCCTAAGTATCACCGGTGGCAATAGCCAGACAAGCCTACAAAAGGGGTGAGTATACCTGGAATGGTGACTCTCACAGTAGACAATGACACTCAAAGGCTCATAACATCTCCATAAAGGGTTTCCTCCACCTCTACAAAAAAAAACAGAAAAAAGTGAACTTTATAGCTCAGCTGTTAACTAAGCCTCTTGGTTCAATATGCTTCCCATGATTTGGGGATATCATATTCGTATGTTCATAGTATTTTGTTGAAACAGAGATAATGTTCTTATGACACTTCAAGAAATTAGTTCTGGAGATTCACTCTGAAAAGAATTTCCAGATGGTGTTAACATTAGCATTTATCATAGCTTAGCATTTGTTCTCCGTCTATATTGGTTATTCATCTTGACAGGCTTATGACTTCCATTAGAACAATAAACTGAAATCATTGACCATGCCAGGTATGGTATCATATCACCCTCTTTGAAGTGGGTGTGAATCGTGTCATGAGACACATGGTCGCGGGAAAAAGGCTGTTCGTTAGTGTCGTGATGATTATTGTATCTTTATGCTATGATGTCGAATATGTTGATTTATGTGTTAAGATTTAGGTAAATTCTTATGATTAGCTCCAGTAAGGAAAATTATGTACTTAAGAAATAACGATGACTGCTAGTTTATTGCGAATGATTGAGGACAATCAAACTGTCAGGCTGGATGAACTGTGACTCTTAGACAAAGTCTGTAGTCGGTGGTAGAGGAGGACAGAGGGAGAGACAGAAGGAAGAGGAGAGACATAGTTGCAGGAAAAAGACTGTTCGTTAGTGTCGTGATGATTATTGTATATTCATGTATAGGAGAATGAAGCTAGTGATTGTTACAAATCTTATTGAGGGATAATACCCTACACCTGAAATTTTAATTTACTAAACCCTCATCACACCTATCTCTTGTCTTCGCCATAACACAAATTTTCATAAAATATAGCAAATATGTGTAAAACTACTTCTTACTGTATGAGACATACTAGGAATCACTAGCCAAAATGCTCAACAGAACAAGAAGGCACCCACTTGAACAGGCACACAAATTGTCGACTGAGATCTAACTCACCGACGTAATTGGAAGTATCAATTTGCATTTACATTAGATGGTGATTAACACATTCATTGTAGTTCTGAAAATTATGCAATTTATGAACCTCAAGGAGCGATGTGCTTTTATTTAAAAATATATTACTATTTATGTGTTCAATGTTTTTCTAATGAACGATCCACTATTTTTCGCAATTTAAAATGAAAACTTAACAAGTCGAAAAATAGATTCGGATTCTGAAAGGAGTGGTATTTGATTTTTTGGGCAATTTACCTCTCAACTCTTTGCAAGATTGTTAGTATCAGACGGGTGGGGCTACAGCTTACCGCACAGTCGGAGTCCCATCAGAGATATAACAAAAGCAATTTACCAAACAAAAGCCTGGATGAATACTAGCTTCCACTGATATATTGTAAGGAGAAACACCAGCCCGGGGCTGCATATTCTTAAGAAGTAAATTTTCATTCGTTTGGTTCATGGTTTCATATAATATGAACTACCTAAAATGAATAAGATATGTTTTATCGTCTATCCCCAGGCTAATAATATGATATAACTGAATAATGAAGCAGGATCGCAACATCCAACATTATTATAGAAATAAAACATTCATTCTCCGCATACATTGTACGTTGAATAATTTCAAATAAACCAGTAATTCATGGTATGAGCTCATTATCGTATCATTAGGTTTTATGACAATGATAATAATTTTAATAACTAAATACTAAAATCGTTCAGTTACATCAAAATTAATTCGATCATAATGTGAATTATAGCACGATCAATGACGTAGCGACCACATTTTAATTAACTGGGATCGATATCCTAAATTAAATTACATTATTTATTAATCTTAATAACTGCATTATATCGTTCATCGATAATACCATGATGATAAAATTGCTAACATCTAAATCACATAAGTGCAACAAGCTGAACTGTAATCAAGTACAAGTTCCGTTATGGTCAAATAGTTTGCCGAAGTATCATTATCTAATCGCTCTAATGAAGGACCACGAACAGTTTATAAGTAATTTATGATTATCATTAACGTCCGACTTGGCAAACTGTTCTATTTTGTAATACTGGCAACGATGTAGTCGATTCTCTTGCAAAATTATATATGCGGGGGATCATAATTTATATCATAATGCAGTTCTGGAGTTGGAATCAAAACTGTTTTTCTCCATTCTAACGATCTGCTTATCACAATATCAATCTAGATCAGCGTTTCCCAACCTTTTTACACTCCTATACTAGGTTTCTCATTTATGAGCAACTTCTTTCATGATCCCAAACTTCGAATATATTGTCATTCCATTATTCAAACAGAATACAATAATAAAATGAAGTTTTTATACATCGGCCTGTTTCCTATTTAACGCTCGTAAAATGAACTTCAAACCATTACATTTTGCACAGATTAATTGATATACTAATAAATTAAACTATTTAAATAATATTAATTAACGATTTATATTTAATAATACAAATATAAAACTTAATTATAATTAATAAATAAAAGAACAATGTTATAAAAATTCCAAAGCACTCCTGCCTAAGGTTTTTTATTGCAATTTTCATCTTCTTTTTCAACAAAAAAAATATTTTTTTATAAAATTAAAATACGTAGATGAGTATGAAGTATTTTTTTTTACTCGAATGTTCTCTATCGGGAGTAATAAAATAGCATGGGCAATATTGTTAGAGAAGCCTAGATGTTCCAATCTATCTACGAATACAAAGATTTTGCACTAAGAAATCGTTGCAATGCCGAATATTGACTCACAGATTTCTCGCACTCCCAAGAAGTAATGGGGAGTGTTAGAGCATCTAGACTGACAGATGACGACACCGAACAAAGCAAATATTCCAAGGATCCCTTGTTAAGTACCATTAAATGTAATATATTAATAAGAAATAATCACCCTTATCAACTAAAAATACTATTAAAGTACTGAGGACCTTTCAGCTACCAAGTAACCATCATCAGAGTAAACTAAATTACAAATCAAAGTGCAAAAGGTTAGTGAAGGAATTCAGCAACTTCCAAGCCGCACCAAGTTTGTCTGTGGAAATGTCTTTGGAACTTATTACAAAATTGAAAGATTTCAAACTTGAACCTAGTGATACTCTCGTTTCATTTGATGTTGTTCCACTATTTACAACTACTCCAATCTTTGAGTCGATAAGCATTCTGAAGAAATGGCTTCCAAGTATTAATAGATAGAAACTGCACAGAATACGTGATCCTTACATCTTTATGTATGGAGCAAAATTATTTCACTTTTGAAAAAATTACTATAAACCAACAAGCTGTTGTGCAATGGGCAATCCACTCAATTCTTTTTTGGCCTATATTTTTCTAAGCGAACTTGAAACCTCCTTAAAATCAAAATTGAATCAGTTGCCAAAAGTTTGATATATATTTTGATGACATTTTCGCGATTACGAGTAAAGATTTTGATTTATATGGGTTTTTGAACACGCTTAATAGCCAATTTGATTCACTGAGATTCACTGTCGGAATAGAAACAGATAATCAGCTTACTTTCCTTGATATTAACATTATAAAATATAGTAATCACTTGGATTTCGATATATACAGAAAACCCACTCAAACAAATAGGTATGTCTGGTGGATTCAACTACACGATTCAGATATAAAATGACTCCGTTTAATAGTCTAGATCATAGATTATTGAACGTCTCTTTGAGCCAGCAAAATTATAACAACGAAGTTGAGAAACTTCAGCAAATTGCGTTGGACAATGTTACCATAAATCATTGATCAATAATATAATTTCCAAGCAAAAAGGAAGTTGGAACGTAGCCAACTAACCAAATTAGAGCCATCGCCTTCAAATACTTCGAAATAAGTTTCACTTATTCTTCAGTAATTAATAAATTCCATAGTTTGTTCTCTAAATTTGCAATACAACAATAGATGTAAGAACAAGCTAAAAGAGCGTTAAGGCAACATCTTTGATGAATTTTCGGATTTACAAAATCAATTGTGAGTCGTATTCGAAATGCTATGTGGGTCAAACTAGAAGGAACATTTTAAATCATTATAAGGAACACTTCCTTCATATAAAGAGAAATACTGATGAAAAATCAGAGGTAGCCAAACATATTTTGAATACAGGTCACACCATTTCTCAAGAAAGCTTATCACTTTTAAAACACAGTACAGATAAATATCTATGTAATTTAGAAGGGATGGAAATATATAAACGAAAAATTAATTTATTAAATTCCAATTTATCTCCAGCTGGGGGAACTCATTGTTTACATTATTATCCCCAAATATATCTAAACAGGCATATTTTGGTTTATAATTTAGTTTACTCTGATGATGGCTACTTGTTAGCCGAAAGGTCCTCAGTACTTTAATAGTATTTTTAGTGGATAAGGGTGATTATTCCTTATCAATAGTACCAATAAATAGTTAGGTTCCTCTAGATCGATCAGTGACATCACAATCTCATTGTTCTGGAAGGCTTTCCCGCCTTCTCGGAAAAGCCCTTTCTGAACTGTGAAAAATATGTTATATACCAGTGTATGTTTAAACCAATTTCAAGAAATTAAAGACAACTTGGCAGCTCCGCGCTTAACATAATGTCAGCAAGCTCTCATTATCAACAACGTATTTGTGCAAAGCTGGCCTCTTTTTCAGGTTGAACAGTGACGACATGTTCATTAGTCCCAGATAACTGTTTCGCTGTTCTCATGAGCTTGTTAGTTGAACGAGGACGACGATGAAGTCACTGATCAACCTTCTCCGACAGTGATATAACAACCACCTTCGAAAATGTTTGGCGAACCTAGTGACTTCATCTTCGTCCTTGTTCGCTGATGAGCTCATGAGAAGAGCGAATTAGCTGTCTGGCACTAATATACGTGTTGTCATTGTTGAACCAAAAACAGAAACATTGCCTATCGACTTCTAACACAAGATGTGTTTGTAATTCACTTGCATTGTCTCGAGACCGTCACCTGGCGGTAGTATTTCCAACTGTTTCATCGTCGATTCTTTAAATCGCAACCACATTGCTATCAATACGTGGTATTATGAATAGCATTCTCAGTGAGACATCTGCGTTCATACAGATGGTGTTAGAACACCAAGGTTCGCTAAATATTTTCGAAGGTGGTATATATCACTGCAGAGATGGTTAATCAGTGATTTCATGAGCTGCCTCATTACGACCTCATGAGAAGAGCGAAACAGTTGTCTGGGAATGATAGACGTGTTGTCACTTGCTTCAACTTAAACAACCGGAAACTTTGTCTATTGACTTCTAACACGAGATGCGTTTGTAATTCACTTACAGCTCCCTTTGGTCTTCATTAAGCTATTTTCGGTACCAAATTGAGATTACATATTGCTCATACTTACGATGTTTGTAGTCGTTATTTGTCATTGATAAATATCTCCTTAATTAGGTGGTACACGTGAATGTTTTTTAATTTCAGGTGAGCAAATAAAAAGTTTGAATACTTCCCCTTTACAAGGGATCCCACTACGATTCGCGGCTGCAACATGATCCACACGTCAAATTAATTTTATAAACCGAGGATTCTGATGGCTTGGTGTATCGAACCGGGTGTGCTCACCTACTAATTTGCACCCTAATTGCCTGAGTCTCTTCTGGGAATCAGAATCGTTTATTTCATTAACATTTCAACGATATACATTACCGAAGTACATTCACTCACTTTGTTTGCGTTCTCGAATGCAATTGAACCCTTTTACATATCGAAATTTTCGTTATTTGCAGGTCGTTGCCATGGTGACCGGTTGTTGGCGCCATGTAATTTTTTTCTGGATCTGCCCCGTTCTTCTCATCAAATCGATGGATGTCAGTAAGTAATTACACTATTTCTAGGATAATATTTTGTTGCTTCAAATAAAATTCATTTATGAAATGCTCACAGCACAGCTAATTAATTATTGAGGTTATTTAAGAAATTAGGAACCTGCAATAAAGTTTATCTTTCAATACAAAGTTCAATCAAAATAAAAACAGTTTCCAAAAGTTTGACATAGATATATCGATGATATGTTTTATTCACATTGCTTTTGAAACACGATCAATAGTCAATTTGATTCACTGAGATAGAAACACCTTTCTTTCCTCGATATTAACATTATTACCAAGTAATTATAAAATAGCTAAATTAAATAGTCTTACGACAAATCTTTGACCAATAACCTAACTTCTGGAGAAAAGACGAAATAGCGAATTAACCAAATTAGGTGAATAAACAGAAATAGTTCAACAAAATACAGAATTGGCCTGATTATACAGGTAAAAATTACCTAAAGACTGTTTAGGCAACACCTTCGATCAAGTTTTCGACTTCAACTAATCCGGAATTTCCGAAATGTTATGTGAGTCAAACTAGAAGGAACATTCCAATTCGGTATTAAGAACATTTTGCCACAATGAAGAAAAATAATCGTTATTTAGGTAATTTAGAATGGCTGGAAATGTATAAGCGAAAGAATGATTTAAATAACTCAATTTCTAGCTGAGCTATGCTACTTAAAGTCATTAAAAAACCCACATGTCGCCTTACCAGATGAGCTATCGAACGATCAGAATTTGATTATTCAGTTGTCCACAAAAGTGGAATAAATCATAAAGATGTTGACTGCTTGTCGAAGTATTAGAAGCAACTGAGGAAGTTGAACACGATACTGAAGAGGTGCATACTTATTTAATCGATTCTATAGAATTCACAGAGTAGCAAAAATTGGATGAACAATTGAATTCGCTGATGAATATCTTAGAAAACCTAAAACATGACCTCACAAAACAAGCAAAGAATTTTCGGCTTATTGATGTACAGAATTAACCCAAATCAACAGGGTCGAGACTACTTATTTGTAGTATCAAAACACCTCAGTGGTGAAATTATTTATAGCCTACATAGTGAACCAGCATCGGCTAGTCTTGGTACAACCGATACTACTCACAAAATAAAAAATAGGTTTTACTGGTCATTTATGCATAAAGACATTGATATATTTATTAAAAGTTGTCAAGATTGTCAAGCACGAAAAGGTCAGAAAAACAGGGAACCTGTAGGGTTATTACAGCCAATTGCTGTTGGAAACCCTTTGACAAACTAGGCATAGACATACTTGGTCCGTTTCGCAGGAGAAAACAGTAAAACAGTCATTTTCGTAGCTACAGATGGGCTGAAACTCAAGCATTAGTTAATGATTCAACATGTTACCTAATTCATTTTGAAAAAAATAATCACAAACATGGGGCAACCTCGAGGAATTTTGAGTGATAGAGGTAAGACTTTCCAATCCGAATTAGTCAGAGACCTACTTGAAATAATGAGCACTACAAGTAATACCAACCTGCTTGCAACGGTTTTACCGAGCGATTAAATAGAACTGTTGCAGACATTTTGGCAATTCACACGAACACTGACCAAACAGACTGAGACGAATACCTCAGTTTTGTGACATTGTGCGACAATACTCCTAGACAGGAAACCACTAGAATTCCACCATTCATGTTGGTGTATGGTAGAGAACCTATCCTGCCAACAGATGCAAATTTGGCTTCATGGGCACCTCATGGGCCTGTAACATCCCACAAGGTAATGTGGGAGTCACTGAGTACGAATGCAAGAGACAGGGCAGTCTCGATGACACTTAAGCCTAACGACCCATTGTATCTTGCCTCACCACCATCACTGAGATTCGAACCCGCAACCGGAAGCCATAGTGATTACAAGATCGATGTTTCTACCTGCCCTTATATACTCCACTAATTTCAAAAAGTATTCAAGCAGGTACATTCTGATTTTTAATTCAGTTTACTCTGATGATGACTCCTTAGTAGCTGAAAAGCCTCAGTATTTAAAAGAATTTTCAGTGGATGAGGGTGATTGTTTCTTATTATAGTACTACAAAAATACTAAACTTGAGAATTCCAGCTTGAGCATTCACTCGTCATAAAACTTTATCACAATTCATAATAACGCTTATAGTTGAAGATGAAATGGGTAAAAGTGAACGCAGAGTATTTAATTCTCCCCTATGAAGGGGATCGATCAGTTCGAAGCTTCTAGATTTCTTTCGGCCGCATAGAAGATGTTAGCCGGAGGATCAAGTCTGAAGAGAAGTTAGATACTCAGAGAAAGATTACAGACCCAGTTTAGTTGAGGATTATATTGGGAATATTAATATTAAAGTTCGTGAACTTCTGTAGTACAGTAAAACGAACGACATCTATTATAAGGAAGCTGAACTAAAAATATCCAATCTTTCATTATGTTAATTGGAGATATAAAAAGAATAATCGGTTTGTGTATAAGAAAAGAATTCGAATTCAATCTATTAGAAATATTAGCACTATTATCTGATCATCACTAATTAATCGGTACTTGACATATTCATTACAGGTATTTTGAATGGGAAACAGCTATCCGCAATATACACATAAATTTTCAACCTGTTAATTCAACTGATTTAAGGGTTTTCATAATATTATTATAACCCCTACAAGTTTTAACTTATTTCAAATCCTTATTTTGGAAATCCTGAATGAATAAATTCAACGATCTTTTTTCTATTCTCTAAGGGTGAATTCTATATAACATCTGGTTTATTACGTTCCTCGAGAATCAACAAAAACTTAGAGCACTTCTCATATATTATTCATTGTAGGGGCACTGAGATGCGGAATTGAACCCCTATCTTGAATCTCTTAGACAGATCGGGGATACATTGCACCATTTTATCTACACATTTGGGAACACGGTGATTATCCAAGTAATTGCTACAGTCGTCAGTTTGAAAAGAGAAAGCAGAAATATAAATTGTTTCCAATTAAGTTCTAAAGCTTTCAAAAGGATTTAATTGAATCAACGTTTATCCCGTGTAATTGTCAGTCGAGGGAGAAATGCTATAAACAATATTCTCTCATTTAACCCTCAACTCGTTTCATTAAATTGGTTTTCACAAATCTTATTTTTCGTACACGTATCCCAACTTAATGTCGAAGACGCAAAATCTAAATAAATTGCACCGGAAGCTAACGAAGCCCAGAATTCGAATGAAAATGAAAAGCTCCAACTTTTTAAATTTAAACCGCATCGGATCCTGTTTGAGCCGGATGGACGGAGATTAAATGCGATCTTACGTGGCCTTCCCTCATCTTTAGACCTCTCGCCCTAGGGTAGCATCATTATCTACAACCAGAACACGTAACCTGGTTTCATTCTATTCCTTGCCGAAATGAGTATTTATCAGTCAGATGTCATAGAGGAATAAGCATATCCAACATTGGGGAGATTCTTACGACCTAACCTTACAATAATATTTCGAAATGCATTTTATCTATTGTGTACGATGAATGAATATTCCTTGAGTAAATGTCCCTCTTCTAAGAAATTCAGTCCGGAAGCGTAGTTAGCTACTTCGAATGAAGGTATCATTTAAATGTTGGATGTAATTTTTACGAAAATATTGGGCAGTCGACAAGATAAATTTGATACATACTAGGGTGATCCTTATTTAGGTCAAAAATATGATTTTGATTAACGCCCCCTAAAAAGCTTCTAATAGTTATTTATGTATCAAGGGAATCATGAGGGCCTTGATTACCGATGGCAAAGTTTGCGTCCCGAGGGCCTCTGGCTGGTTATTAAGGCTCATTAATTCCCGTGGTACATAGATAATTTTATTTCTGGCCGATTTCAATAAAATTTTGTTCATTTTTAAAACGGAATAAATGCACCAATTCATTACCTTCCCGCTATATTATGCCAAAAGATGCCACTGAAACTTTATTTCTGCCATAGTTTCAAGAACTGGTAAGGAATTTTCTATGTTTTTCAGTAGATTTGGTAGTAATTGAGTTTATTCGTTGCAGTCAGAAACGTATAGTCCGAATTCTTCATGGTCTAAATGGTCAATGCTAAAATCGATGGTGACTATACATAAGAAACGAGATATCACCAAGTTCAATGAACTAGAGGAAATTATAGAATCTATAATGTCCCAAGGGAGTTATGACCCTCTTTATTGATAGCGTAACTATGACGATATAAGCTTATAATATCTCGGTCAGAAATAAATATTATAAAACCTCCCGGGCATTTATTTCAACGTTAAACTGTGCCCACTTCACTTTTATGTTATTTTATTGCCCTTTTTGCTGAAAATTCGGATAAATTGATTTCAACGCATCAGCTTGTCTGCAATTACTGGGTTAGATTTGAACCAAAATCATTCGAAGCTATACACGAATGCTTCCTACCATATTGGAAGACCTTTACTCAAACGTAAAACCGCGCCCCAAATAATATTTGTGTATTTAAGTGCTGTTTCCCTTAAAAATTGCGACAATTCTCTCATACTCGCTCTCATCTTTTTTCTGGGTTCGATTCGATTCGAAATTGATCAAAATAATCAACACATGATTGCTATAACATTATCAGACCTTTGCATGAACGTGAAACCGCACCTCACTCCTCTGGCCAGTTTGTCCGCCCTGTCATTCCTTTTCCAACCTGAGTTACCCAGAAATCAGGGCAAGTTGAGACTGTTTCCACCGGCTAGCCTGTTAATGATCCCCTTGGTATCCCTGATAAGTCTCCAGAACATAGTGGAGCTTTTGAGTTCCGCTTGACTGTCCAAAAAGATCCAGATAGTCTCATTAATCTTACCATAGCCGAGTAGCTCCTCCGCACATCTGTGGATGGCAAGCATCTTGGTTCGCAAAACTGTGTTGAGATCCACAATTCGCAAGGAGTACCCATCAATATATCTAGGACCGCAAAAGCCTGCTACGACTCTTATATTTGTTCTAGACCCATCCGCGGTGCTTTTGCGTGCGGTCGTTTCCCATTTCTCCCTCGATGGGGTGACGACCCTGTAGAGGAGATGAATAATACAAAAATTGACAGCAATACACAACTAACAAACATTTTGAAACCAGTATAGGCAGTTTCCGTGGCACGACACCAAATTTACAGCGCTTTCAAAATGCGTTAGAATAAACAGCCAATTTTTTCAGTTCAGTTCCAGCAGCTATCTGATTGTGATTGTCTATTGTCTAGCACGAGATGTGTTCGTAATTCCATATGGATTGTTTCGGAGCCGTCACCTGGCGGTAGCATTTCCAACTATCTCCTCGTCGATTATATGAATCGCGAGAACTGTATTATCAATGCGTGGTATTGTATTGTGAATTCCAGCAAAAGATATTGGAACATCCAGGCTCGCCAAATATTTTCGAGGGGGATAACTATATCACTACCGGAAATATTATTGGTACCGCTTGCAAATAATACGTTACTTGCAAGAACAGCTTTTGTGTATGATTGTTAGTGTTAATTCGAAATTCAAAATAGATCAAGAATTATTGTTCATGCTTATAGAGTCAATTATTTCGAAATTAGAACAAATCGAATACATAGTCTGTATTATAAATGATAATAATGCACTCAAAAGCAAAGCCATGAACAATCTTTCTAAACATAACAAGTGTATATATTCAAACCAGTTGATAATTCAAGACTATTTGATTTGGTTCAGATCTCAATGCATAAGAAATAATTCACTTTATTCAAAACCTAATCAAATTATGCAGTATCCCAACTTGGACTCGGAAGACGAGAACATTTTGTGCTTCTGAAAAATAAATAAAATAGAACACGATAAATTATTAAGACTTTGATATTCTTTGAATGTGAAAGCACTCACACAACAAATTTGGAACATCAAAATGTTAAGTTAGTCCTTAAAGTATTCAATGAATATATTATACAGGCTCTACTTCAATTTGATTCAAATAACTATAGAGTATTCCAAATCACAGCCCAGTTTGTAAATATTTAACTTGGTGAAACATAATGAATGTAAAAACTCCTCTCAAAGGTCATCGATTGAAGGATATTCCACAGGAGCCTATCCTTGAAGGTGATTTAGAGGGCGATTCGAAAATCAAGTTTTAAATAAATTTACTAAATTGGTTAATTGGTTAATGTGGTCTAACGAAGGACTCAGGTCAGGAAGTTCTTATATATGTCCTAAAGAGTAAAGCTTTAGCACAAAACAGATAAGATAGAATCCTAAATCAAAAATTTCTGGCACTACGAAGTGGATAAAAGTTGATGGTTATATCAGAGAAATAAAGACAAGTTTCAATTTAACAATTCGGTTTTATTTCTCGAAGGAATTATAATTTAAACAACATTAGTTTGGGAAATAACAATCTTCGTATGTAAAAATTAATATGGTTCTATACTGAAAAATTTGATGTTCTTGATAAATTGATTACTGAAATTAATATTATTAATATTTTTTAAGTATATAATTTTTGAACCAACATGAATTAGATTGAAGATAGATAACATGTACAATCGAATATGAAAATTTGGTTGTTCTAACAAAAATAATGTTATCGTCCTTTGGACTAGGATTACCTGGACGGAGTGCTCTGCCAGGATATTCCCTCTACACACATCACGGGAAAAAGGATAGAGACGTCTCGATCTTTCAAACCCTGTAATATAGACAATACGAGCAATACCTTGGCCACAAGTTCGAGGGAAGAATTGAATCATTCAGCAAGAATAACCAATTTATTTCCACAGCTGATTATGCTATCTTCCCGAATTGTATATACAAATTCATTAAAAGGATTTAAATCTTGAAGAAATAATAATTAAATCTGAAGGAATATTTGAATATTAAATTACTCACTGTAGCTATGACAATTTATAATACAAGGTATAAAAAATGAAAGATAATCTTGAAAAATGTTGATTGAGCCAGTGTGAAATTTGCAAAAGGACAATTAGATAATAATTTACAAGAGCAGTACACTGAAACGGTGCTCGTAGAATCTAAATGAAGATTCTGATCAAGAAGTAACAGAGGTTTTTCTCGGAGTTCTCATAAAGCAGTAAATGAGAATTTCGGCTTTATTCGAGTTTATCCAGATCAATAATTATTCCGTTACTTCACAAAAATCAGTCTAAAGAGACATAACCATCACAAATTGATATGAGGAAGGTCAAAGAAAGATGATGCGAAATACCTCGTAGTACGCCGCCAAGCGGATAATTGCTAGGTTGAACAAGCCTTAGGGAACGACATGAACTAATCTGACTACTAACTTTATTTTATTCTGAATAAGGAAAAAAGTATAATATAAATATAATATTATCTAATAAAGATTCGTTCAAGCAAAATGATCTAGTGTGGACACTTTTGCAAGTTGATTATAAGTTCATTGAAAAATACTATCAATCAGAGCATCTATATATCTCCAATTAGGTTTAGAAACTAATAGACGACAAATTACATGTTCCTTGTTCACAATAATCTTTCTATAAAGCAAATTAATATTAGAAAAGAAGATCTATTGGGAATCAACTTACCTAGCGTATTATCCAAACTGAGTCGACCCTATCTTCGCGAGTCGTGCGACCTTACACGAGTTTTCGTTAAAGATTAATAATCGATTATCTATTGAAAGATAGATGACACCCATAGTATCAACACAAGTTTAATAACTTGAAATTCCGAGCGGAAACTGTTATTTAGATTATTACAGCTTTCTCTAGACAGCGGAACGTGATAACGTTGCACAATGAAAACAATATAAAGTGAAAGACAGGAAATCTACCGTCGTGTCTGGAAAATCAAAACTGTTATTTTATAATGTTTCAGTAATATCACATTTATTTATAACGATTTTCTCTGTTTGTCTCCGACTGCATGTAACGACATAGCAGTCCATAGTTGGTCCACCACTGTTTCAGAATATTGCCGCTCTGTCAATGCGTTTTCCCTACTCAACTATACTTCAAAATTGCTTAGATGTTATCTTAGTTGGTATTTGGGAACATACAATTTGGTACTGTTGTATTGGTCACTGTCTGTTAGTTATAATCACAATCTTTCGATGTCAAGATACAAGAAAAAGTAAATATGAAACGGATTATAATCAAGAAATTCGACGTTCCGTTCGAGTGAAAACGTGGTTTTGCATATAATAATAATGAGTTTCCATTCTCCAGAATATTCTTTAAGAAAAGAACATGCTTTTATCAGCATGCCCTTTCTACAAAATTCCGCGTACAGCTTCATGTATAAGGAAGTAGACGTCTCATAATTACGCGATGATTAAATAAATCCATAAGGATTTAGTAATCTGGAAAAGAGAAGTCTGCTTTCAGGATATGACGTTTTCGACCGTTGAATCTATTGCAAGAAGAATGAAAATTCTATTAAATTACATTTCCTGTCTAGTTTCCGTATTTTCATGAATTGAATCTGGGGATTTACCTGCGTTATTCAGAGTCCATTCTCATTAATTGAAGTTTTTTACTCTATCAATCAGGAATGAATAAAGTAATGTTCATTTAGATATACATTTAGGTACAAAGATTATCGAAATTACAATAACGTTGCTAACAATTGTTCTAAGAAATGACGCGACGGGTCGAATAGGGCATTTTTCTCTAAGATTTTTAATTAATTCATATAATTTAGGTGCGCGTGGGTTCATATCTGTATAATTGATAATGATTCTTGACCCAGGTATGAATTATATATAAATTCACTAACACATATGCTTATTATTTCTCACGATCATCGTAAGAAGACATATTATGTCTAAAATGGGATTTCTTATAACTAATTGTATAAGCACAAAGCGTCGCCAAAACGAACAGAAACACGAATAAACGAAACTGTAACACATCAATGTCTTAAGTATATGTATATGTTTCAAGAATCCACTGCTTAGCAATTTTCCCATATACGAATTCAACTCAACAAAATATTTATACTACTGGAACTAAAACATATAACGCTAAAGTATCTACTTTCAACCAGATGTTACAGATTTGTGAGATAATAGAAAATGGTTGTCGGACTTTATTAGAAATATTGCTATTCCAGCATTCTACCTAAAATATACTTCTAACTTTATGAAGACGCATGTAGAAATTCACAAGGGCTTTAGTTAATTGAATTAGTATAAATCTGACTCAATGACTGAATATCTGTTCTATGATTTACAGACTTGAAGTCACGTTTCATGTGAATCATCGCCAGAATAGATCTTTTATAATAATTGGTGTCCAGAGTTAAAATATTAAACGTTTTGTGATCGAATTGATTGTCTTAATCAAAGCAGTGCTTAGCAAGGGCGGTGGAAATTTTGTTTCTTGTGCTATACCTATCACCATACATTCTTCTTTGTATATATTGTTCGAGATTCCAGTATAAGTCCCATCGCAATCTAACCAATTTAATTTGTATTTGTCTGGAGATGATTCACATAAAACGTAACGCCAAGTCCGTTAATCATTGAAAAGATATTCAATCATTAAGTAAGATTTATACTAATTTAGTTAATTTTAAACCCTTGCAAATTCGTACATGCGTCTTTATAATGTTAAAAGTATATTTCAGATAAAATTCTCAAATAGCAGTATTTCAAGGTCCGACAACCGTTTTCTATTACCCCATGAATCTTTAACCTCTGGTTCGAAATTGTTGACATGAATTCGTATATTATAAGAAAATTGTTAAGCATTGATGTGTTACAGTTTCGATTATTCATGTTTCTGTTCGTTTCGGCGATTTTTAATTGAAATTGGTGCGATAAGGATGCTTCGTGCTCTTACAGTAAGTCTTAAGAAATCACATTTTAGGTATAATACGTCTTCTGATGATGGTCGTTAGACCGAAACGTACGTAATGACGAAAATAATAAGCATATGTGTCAGTGTGACCTATGTTGCGAGAATTTATATATAATATCTGTATTATGAACTATTTCAAATTTTTTAAATAGAACTTCAATTCCCTAAAGAATGCTCGCGTTTTAATTGATTTTACTGTTTTTCGTTTTCGATAAGCTGTTTGATTTTCTGTAAATGTGACATCTTTGGTAATATAACTATTGCATTAGACTTATTGGATTTAGTTAAAATCAAATTATCCGCATAATCCGGAAAAAATTGGCCAATTACAAATTTATTACTTCCCTTACACTATATACTACGTATACTGAGGAAAGTATTCAATGATATAATGTTAAATCAAGACGCGAGATTTTCGATGGGTGTCAAAACAGAACTGAATTACATATCTGTCTCGAAATTTTAATGCGTTCTACTTAAAAATGGTACATCACAAATGCCCCATGGGATTTTCGATTCTGGCACCATCTATTTTATTTTTCAGGAATTTTTCACCTTGTGCTGGTATACACGAAAATCTTTTTGTCGTGATTACAATAGTAAAAGTAACATGAAATATTGAAGGAAAACATAGGTGGATTGTGTATCAATTAGAGAAAAATTTCAGCTAGACTCATTAGTAAAAAATTGTCAACATTAACTGTAGCTTAATGTAAATAGTCAAGGACTCGAATTAAAATAATCAAAATTATGATCAAAGCAGATCATGATATTTTCAATTTTCCCTAGACTCATTACAATCACTCCCCCCGCGTCAAGTTTTTTTTGAATGATACACATTATATGAAATACTGTCGGCCTCACACCGCTCATGATGAACCATTTCAAAAATTATAACATTCGCTGTTAATATGTATTTCACTGCGGAAAGTTAAGCAATATTTCTCTCTTTTAGCATTTTGCGGTTTCTGTATTTTAAGTAATGAGACAATTTCATCATGACATTTAAATGAAAAATGGCTGGAACCTTAACCGAGGCAATTTGTCTACAGTTATGGTACAAATTAATAACGGAGATATGCCGCTGGCGGAGCAAATATGAAGATTTTTATGAATATAGGCCCTGTGGGAATCTAAACGGGGAGCATTTCTCCACACTAAGATAAAGTCCGCTATTTTAGATTAAATACGGAATAATACTATATGACGTAGGAAATTTAACAAATTTGTGGGATTTATTACCACCGCCGCCATACTTTAATCTCACGCGAATATTATTCTTGATGATTTTCATAAATCATCGTCTTTCATAGAAAATAAGAAAGAAGTAAAAACTACGGTTAATCTATAAATAGCATTACGTTCAAACGTTCTGTTTTACTAGGGAGAGTTCATGTCTGTATAATGCCTATGAATGCATTTGGCCCTTAGAATACATCTCAGAATAAACATTACTTAGGTGTAGCCCAAACAAATGAGTGAAAACATGATTATCACAGAGCTCTGTTAACTCTTACAATTATCTGTGTGATCTGAATTTTACTTGATGATTACTTATAATATTCCCTTCATTCATGACTGCTGTAACGTGTATCGACTCCTGTGTTATCTGTGACACGCAGTAAATTATCCGAGTCGCGGTTTGATGAGGTCTATATAGTAGGCGCCCCCACTTGCCCCAAATTAAAAAAAAAATTGAATATTTTGTACTTTTTATGTGCTAATTTGGTCCCAAACCTAAACATTTCGTGCTACAAAAACATATAAAAAACACGGGTTTGAAGAGTGGGGGCGCTAGGTAGACGCCTTTTTGGCGCCCCCTTAACTAAAAACATGAACTAAATTTGTTAAAATAATTGAATATTTTGTACTTTTTATGTGCTAATTTGGTCCCAAACTTAAACATCTCGTGCTAGAAAAATATATAAAAAAACACGGGTTTGAATAGTGGGGGCGCTAGGAAGACGCCTTTTTGGCGCCCCCTTAACTAAAAACATGAACAAAATAATTTACAATATGCGTATAATTTTGTGCTATTTATGTGCTCTATGGAGAGCATAATCAAAAGTGTCCTGGACCATTTAGAAATTGATTTTCGAAGTGTTTAATTGCGGACGCACTTCTTTCAAACTTAATAAACATATCTTTGGTTTTTTAAACAAAAAAAGAAACATGTCATTGAATGCTCATCAAAATTTACATGTTAATTATTTTTACATGATTAATATGTACTCAAAAAGTACCCCAGTTAAAATAGATATTGAAAATGTTAAATGCAAGTACAAAAATCTCCTTTTGCATATAAGTCGAGTACATAATAAGCACATAAATATGATGTTATTCAAAAAGTAACTTTGAACAACATCAAATTTATGTGCTAATTATGTACTCGACTTATATGCATAAGGATAATTATAAACTTGCAATTAACATTTTCGAAATGCGTTTTAACTGGGGGGCGCGCTGGTAAGACGTCTAGTCAATGTACTTTTTAGTACTACTTTTGAATAACACCAGATTTATGTGCTAATTATGTACTCGACTTATATGCATAAGCAGAATTCCGAACTTGCAATTAACATTCTCGACATTAATTTTTACTGGGGGCGCGGTGGTAAGACGTCTAGTCAATGTACTTTTTACTTGATATGTATCAAAAGTACTTTTACATAACACCAGATTTATGTAACTAACTGGAGGGGGGGGGGGTTATAAGACGTCTAGTCAATGTACTTTTCCCTCGAGATGTTTCAAAAAGTACTTTTACATAGCATTAGATTTATGTGCTAATTATGTACTCGACTTATATGCATAAGGAAAATGTCGTACTTGCAATTAACATTTTCGAAATTCATTTTTACTGGGGGCGCGGTGGTAAGACGTCTAGTCAATGTACTTTTTACTTGATATGTATCAAAAGTACTGGTTACATAACACCAGATTTATGTGCTAATTATGTACTCGACTTATATGCAAAAGGAGATTTTTGTACTTGCCTTTAACATTTTCAATATCTATTTTAACTGGGGTACTTTTTGAGTACATATTAAACATGTAAAAATAATTAACATGTAAATTTTGATGAGCATTTGATGACATGTTTCTTTTTTTTTTTAAAAACCAAAGATATGTTTATTAAGTTTAAAAGAAGTGCGTCCGCAATTAAACACTGCGAAAATCAATTTCTAAATGGTCTAGGACACTTTTGATTATGCTCTCCATAGAGCACATAAATAGCACAAAATTATACGCATATTGTTAATCATTTCGTTTATGTTTTTAGTTAAGGGGGCGCCAAAAAGGCGTCTACCTAGCGCCCCCACTCTTTAAACCCGTGTTTTTTTTATATATTTTTGTAGCACGAAATCTTTAAGTTTGGGACCAAATTAGCACATAAAAAGTACAAAATATTCAATTATTTTAACAAATTTAGTTTATGTTTTTAGTTAAGGGGGCGCCAGAAAGGGGTCTACCTAGCGCCCTCACTCTTCAAACCCGTGTGTTTTTATATGTTTTTCTAACACGAAATCTTTAAGTTTGGGACCAAATTAGCACATAAAAAGTACAAAATATTCAATTATTTTAACAAATTTAGTTTATGTTTTTAGTTAAGGGGGCGCCAGAAAGGGGTCTACCTAGCGCCCTCACTCTTCAAACCCGTGTTTTTTTATATATTTTTCTAGCACGAAATGTTTAAGTTTGGGACCAAATTAGCACATAAAAAGTACAAAATATTCAATTATTTTAACAAATTTAGTTTATGTTTTTAGTTAAGGGGGCGCCAGAAAGGGGTCTACCTAGTGCCCTCACTCTTCAAACCCGTGTGTTTTTATATGTTTTTCTAACACGAAATCTTTAAGTTTGGGACCAAATTAGCACATAAAAAGTACAAAATATTCAATTATTTTAACAAATTTAGTTCATGTTTTTAGTTAAGGGGGCGCCAGAAAGGGGTCTACCTAGCGCCCTCACTCTTCAAACCCGTGTTTTTTTATATATTTTTCTAGCACGAAATGTTTAAGTTTGGGACCAAATTAGCACATAAAAAGTACAAAATATTCAATTATTTTAACAAATTTAGTTTATGTTTTTAGTTAAGGGGGCGCCAGAAAGGGGTCTACCTAGCGCCCTCACTCTTCAAACCCGTGTTTTTTTATATATTTTTCTAGCACGAAATGTTTAAGTTTGGGACCAAATTAGCACATAAAAAGTACAAAATATTCAATTATTTTAACAAATTTAGTTTATGTTTTTAGTTAAGGAAGCGCCAGAAAGGGGTCTACCTAGCGCCCTCACTCTTCAAACCCGTGTTTTTTTATATATTTTTCTAGCACGAAATGTTTAAGTTTGGGACCAAATTAGCACATAAAAAGTACAAAATATTCAATTATTTTAACAAATTTAGTTTATGTTTTTAGTTAAGGGGGCGCCAAAAAGGCGTCTACCTAGCGCCCCCACTCTTCAAACCCGTGTTTTTTATATGTTTTTGTAGCACGAAATGTTTAAGTTTGGGACCAAATTAGCACATAAAAAGTACAAAATATTCAATTATTTTTTTTTTAATTTGAAGCAAGTGGGGGCGCCTACTTTATAGACCTGGTTTGATGTCGATGGAAGAGTTCGATTCCTACGTCTACTTCCAAGGTGTTCTGTGACGCGCTCTGGATATTGAGAGACCGTCAATGGGGAGTCACTTCCGTTAGATCTTTGCTGGAGTGAAGTCAAGTTTGTATATTTTTTTGGGTATTCAACGAGGAGGGTTGTGTAAAATTTATGTTCTAATACCGAATTCGGGGATTTCCGTCAGAGGTAATCAAGAACATCATAGATGATAAGTGTCGATTTTGTATGGTTGATGTTACCGTAAAAGGAGACACATTTATACACGCTGTGAATGAGATATCACAAACGATAAAAGGAACTGTTATTCATATTCGTCCAAGCTCAAGCCACAGAGTCAACAAATTCTGCCCACAGTCACTATGACTGTGGGAGACCAAGGGTAGCCACACCTCACTACCAATCAGGGGGATAAAAACATCCCATTTACACAATGAGAACGGATTCAATGTCAGCACGATACATTGTTAAACGAAAATTGGTTCTAGAGCAATCAAGCAGCCTACCAACCAATACCAAAAGAAAGATCATGTGGGAGGGGAAATACACCGTAAACGCACAAGTAAAGGTATTACTATACCTCTGGACAAACAGCGCTTGAAGAAACAACACAAGACAACATCAGCATATGCACAGACAGCAATGCAGCTCTTGCTGCTCTGGGTTGCATGAAAAAACATCTAAGCTCGTGTGGGAGTGCATTAACACCCTAAACAACCTTAGCGAAGACGGAAACAAACTCACCCTATTCTGGGTCCCCAGCCTTTCTAGAATGAGGGGGAAATAGCCGATATGCTTGCTAACGGGGGCCAAAAAATCCCTCATAGGCCCCGAACCAGTGGTTGGCATCTTGAAGAGTAATATCAAAGAGACTAATCCACTACTGGGTCAGATCACGTCACGCGACGTTAGTGACTTTATACTCACCGTTAAGGCCTCGTACTATAGATGGTATTGGTTAGACAGCCTATATAGTAAATCGTGAATCTCCCGCCTTAGAGAGATATTGTTGATTCAACTTGAATTCACCCCAAGCTTCTACTTTGAGATTGAAACTACTCCCAGATTGTAGTGTAATGTCTAAGCTATAGATAGTACATCAAGACTGAATATGTTTCAAATGAGAATTCGTTGCAAGTTCCTAGTATATTCTATGAACGTTTTTCTGAGTTCATTATGAAATCAAAGTCCAAGCTGCTTTGTTGAACAGTTGAACTGAATCAAGTAACACAAATGTAGAAACGTTTGTTTACGCAGTGAAAGAGCTTTTCCACTCTTATTGTTTTGATGTTGATAAGTGGACAAACGTACGTCACAATTCGAGAAAACGTAAAATCAGAAGTTTCCCTAGCAACAAGTTCTTGAAACTTCAAGAACATTATCTTCACTTGTGCAAGTGTTTCATAACTGTTCTCATTTTGAGCGCCATAATCGTCTACCAGAACTGCTTCCATAATCGAGTGACACAAAATTGACCAAACTAAATCGATTACTGCTATAATGAAGTGTATATTAGACGGTGAACAAGATCCGTACTACGGTAAGATAACGCGATTCTGAACCGGTTATGGTTTCTAAGAAACCATAAGGTGGAATTCATAAGTAGGTACGACATAAACATGAAGGTCGTATTCCTATAACACTTTATGGACCTTGGGTGTTATTTTACATAATTACTAGAAGCCTGTTTAAGAGTCTTGTAATATTACAGCTCTTAATGACAGATTGGCAAACTTATCCAGCATTATACGGTATATATCCACATGTAACGCATGCGGAAATAACAATGTACATGGCTTTACGGCGCTTTCTTTGTCGACGTTTAGAGTGAAACGCATTTCGAGTATATGTTACTTAGTGGGGGTATACTGGTCCGTTCTATGTGGCAACGATATATCAAATTGAATTGATCCTTGATGAAAAAGTCACTGTAATGCATCATATTTATAAGTTTTGTACGATGTTCCAAACATGTTCGAATGGAGAACGATCTGGGGATCTCGGTGATCAGTGAAATCATCTTTACAATATGAGCACAAGCATCATGTTACTATAAAATGAAACACTGCTCACTTGTCCAATCCCAACTCCATGCCTACGGCTCGTGTATATTCTTGATCCCCGTTAAGAGATTGATGGAAGTTTTCTGCCCAGAGGCATACAGTTTCAGGTCATCCGTATAAAATCAATGGGTGTTTTGATTCCTCCGGACGTTCGGTAGTTCAGAGTAATATCCAGTAAACGCAATGGAGAGTGGCAGCAGTGAGATCTTGAACAAGAGGAGACTCAAATTGTCTCCTTGGAAAAAAAACCTATTGAAGACTCGTCCTGTGCCTCATGTGATGGCAAAACAAGACCAGAGGGGCAATGATGCATCTCGCTAGTGGGGTTGGTACAACAAGGCATTGAAACAAGTATAATGATAGCTTATGTGATGTTGAATCAAATACCTTGCGGTAGTGAATTCAGTCCATGGAAAGGTTGCGCTTGCAGAGTATGAAGTATGAAGTCAAGAGTGGTAGATCTATCTATCACCAGGTCCTCCTGGCAATCCTCCATGCCTTTCCTTGCCGAACCGATCGATCTCAACAACCTAGAATACAAGATACGTTTAAATAACTTGTAGCAGGTGTTGAGACAAGTGATCGGCTGGTAGTTCTTGGGATCAGACAACTCTCCCTTATTTGGAAGCAGCATAGTATACCCCCCGACAGCCAAGCTTGGAATTTCCGCTTCTCTTCAAGCGAAAAATCAAAGACTATGGCCAAAAGACCAGATGTCTGACTTTTTTGAGCAATATTTGCTAAATATGTATGACATGCAATAGCAGCCTGTCCAGTTATGGATCTTATCCATTATACACTTGAGAACCAAATACACTCACACACATCAAATGACCCTATAAATTTAATTTTGGTCATTGTAATTTTTAGTCGACAAAGTTATAACATCAGTAACCTTAGCTTTATTTACTGAGTAGCCATCTTTTCTAATATTAATCCTATATCGAAATATGATATAAACCATTTTGTATCAATCTCATTCTTCTTGCCTCTTCTTATTTAGTTGAGTTGCCCATTGATATAATTGGAGAGCACCGAAGCTACATGGTCTAACATATTGCAGAAGTGCATTTTATGTCCATTATAACTAGTACATCTGTCCCTAACCAATCCGCATATATTTGCTAGGACAACGATCTGTTCTTCTAAGAATTTTTGCAATGCTTGATCTAAAAGACAACGACTATGTTGGTACCTGATTTGAATATGCTCGAATTGCGTTCTCAATTTGCAGATTTTTCTCAAATCTACTGTCATTGTTTGTAATACAATTTTAAAATTCCTCGTCGCCAGATCGAAATTAGATTGTTTATCGTCACAATCTCGCTTCATCTCTCTGATACGATCAAAACGTTCCAAAGTATTATTTATGATTGTGCCCACTTCACTCCAGAAATCAGAGAGTGTATCATCAGTGAGCCCTTTCATATTAATGGAAACCTCTTTGATTAAACACTTCTCACTGACGATTAAAGTGTTCATCAGCATCGCTAATCTATATGATGATCTAATCTCTAATTTCATGCAGTCCATGTATTGTGAAACGTGTAAAAAGATACGTTCCAACAGTTCACATTTCTTCCACACAGCACTATGTTTCTCCAACGCATCAGATTCCTTCAGGTGAGTTTCAACTAACATACATTCTAGAATATCGATTTCCTTGAAATATCCGTCACCGTTTTTGCAGGATATAACTAGAGTATCATCACTTCTCGATTTCAAGCAGTCGTAATTGTCGTGGTATATAATCTTCAATTCTGTTTGTATATTTCCAGAATCACTCATCGTTATTCAGTATATTTTCTATTCAAACTACCAGTACCGTTGTGTATTATATTCTACAGATAGAAAGTATATTTAATGTCGCATAAAAAAATATAACTGTTTGTCAAATTCATTTGTCATATAATGACAATAAGTTCTTTCATAGAAAATTTCCTATTGAAATTTTTGTATGCTTGTTGATTCACAAGTCATAAAGAATCAAGGAGAAATCGACTTCTTATTTTAAAGTGCATGTAAAATTCAACGGATAAGCTATTCGCACCGTTTCAAATCCTGTACAGGACTTCTATACCATCGACATAATACATATGGACTGCGCGTGGCAATGATAAGCGCGGGTAGTGCCGGCGTGAGAGAGGAGAAAACGAAGAGGACTAATACTGTCTTTATCTACTTTATCTATCGCGTTTCTATTGGCCGCTGCGTTGCCATGGAAATGCAACATGACTGTAGCTAGTATGTTTACGTCCCGAGCTGATAGATAAAGACAGTATTAGTCCTCTTCGTTTTCCCCTCTCTCACGCCGGCACTACCCGCGCTTATCATTGCCACGCGCAGTCCATATGTATATGTCGATGTTCTATACTCGATAGAACTTTCTAAATTAACACAGGATTACTCCAATTAATAGGTTGGGGAAATAGCCCGACTTTCTAAAAAATTACTAGACTGTTGTACCGGGAAAAAAATTTGCATTATGTTCTATGAACTAGGAAGATCATTCGTGACTAATGACCACGGTCATATATACAGGTTTGGAATCTCTATGTTTGACATGAGTCTCTTACATGTCGTCAAACTCGTAGTCCCTCGCTCAGCCAACAGCTGGCGCTTGGATCGAAGTATGTTGTCAACATTAGGTGCCATATTGTTCAAATTTCAAGCCCCACAATACAAAGATTGATTGATGATAACCGCACATTTTAAGTAAAATAATTTTTCTCGTAACGCAATATTTACTATTCTGATTTGAGAGAGGAATAGAACTGTTACTCTTGTCACCTCAAAAATAACTTCCTCTTTTCCTCACACATAAAAGACCTCGTTAAAACGATTTCTTTCCGAAATCGCAAGCATCCACTTTTTTCGCATTTCCGCATCTTTCGGCACTTTAAAAACAAAAGTTTTTTGCTTCACACTTTTGCACCCCGTTTTGCATTTCGGCACAATGCACGGTTTCGTCATTTTTTTCTAAAAAAGCCGGTATTCCTTGTGTTTACAAGTCAACAATAACAGTTGTCAGAGAACACGGTCGTATACGTGCCAGAGAACATCTCTCGACTTATGCACCACCCTTTTGGTACTACGCAACAGATGACGCTTAGCGGACTCACTTCTCACATAGGAAACTGCCTCGAGATTCCAGACCTGTATATACGACCGTGCTAATGACCAACACTTCAATCTCCCTCCGTTCAATTTTGTATGTTATTAACCCTATTCTCAACACCCTTCTTAAGATAGTTCTTAATTCATCAAAAAATTCAAATTTAGCCACCAAAATGAGTTCTAGCAGGTTTTCTGGATCGCTGAACACGAATTCGATGTCATCTTCCCGGAAAATTTACTCAATTCACAGAAAATCAAGGAAATTTTGTAATTTTCATGCAAATTTTCTCATTTTTCACATGATTATCGTTTCATACGTAATAAAGGTTGACAGTCGCGTATTTCGATCCAAAGTAGAAAAAAACCATGAAAGTTTGAGTAAAGCTGTGGAAAATCTGAAAAGAAAATCTTCCCACGTCATTGAAATTATCGTATGATAGGACCCTATAGAGGTTTTCGGTGAATTCTGATTACGAATTTGATGATTTAAAAGTTCAAAAACAACAAAAACTATAGTATACTAAACATTTTTATTAATTTCAAAGTTCTATCGAATGTTAAGGTCCTGCTAAAATAAACTGAAATACCTTGTATATTCAAGTTCCTTGCGATATTATAACAATGTGATCTGATCCTTCTAGGGAAAGATGTCGGCAAAAGTCATTAACGTAGTTGTCTTTGCTTCAAAAAAAACAAGGGAATGACGATTTGAGTTCAGAAAAGTTACTGGCCTTGCCACATTATTTTACATTGAGCGAAAAGAATTTGACGTTGATGAATGAATTTATAAGTGAAATTATCAATTCAAATTTTTCAAAAGTCGGAGATAAATCACTCTCGTGTTCATCTTCCTCGTGGAATGAAATTTCGTGGATGTTCATAAATGAAATTAATCATTTTATTACTCACATATTGCTTATTCGGTAATTTAGAACCGAGCTAGTATTTTCAAGTCATTCATAACTGTTGGCAGCCACATTAGGTGAAAACTTTGTACATTTCCTCTAAATTGTTTTCTGAAACCTCAAAACAACGCTATATAAACAGAAACTTCTTGTTTAAGTTATATTCCAACGTCAGTCGACTACAAAGACATTAAAGCAACTCTTCTCTATGCAAGTTGAAACAACAAACTTCCAAGGCTTTCCAAATGTCAGAATTATCACAAAGGGCGCCATATTTGTATAATACAGGCTGATTTAATAATGTATGTTTATATCTGTCCTCGTAATTCCATGCTAACGGGAAGGGAGATTCCCTCTCGTTTGGAGTTTTCAAGGGGGGCCTGACTTTTAAAACCCAAAATTGCATCGAAATATTTATTTCAGCATCCATTTTAGGCTTAAGATCTATGAATAGAAAAATGACATTCAGGGGGCCTGTAGATTTTGGAATAATAATTAATTTTCTAGGGACCTGGATGAAAATCAATAGAATTTTAAACTGTTTATCTCCATTTAACGTTTAACGCCAGTAAGACTGTATCACATTTAACATTCAGGCAAAGCCTAATAATATAACGTAGGTACTTCTGAATAATCAGTATAATTTTTAAGGCGCTTCACCGTCGACTGTACGGCTATCAGGCGGGCAAATCAACCATCACCTGGTTATTCAGATCGAAGGAGCTATTAGTCTCGGATAGAGCGTCATAGGCTTTTTCCTGTATAGAGAGAGACACGGAGTCGATCACACCTTGATCAAATGAATCAAGACCATGCTCTCGCAGAGAACCATAACTCACCATAACAGCAGCGTCGCATGTACACACGTCACCCGAGGGTGGCCTCAGGGAGTAATACTGTCTCCTCTCTTTTGATACCCGGTGGTGGACGACTAGTTTGTCGAGCTGAATGAGAAGAATGAGAATAGAATATTCAAATTTTTAAATATAGAACTATTCCATTCCATTGCATCATTTGTTCAGAAAGCGACAACGCCGCACACCTTTTATGAATGGAGACTTGGTTCAGTACTACGCAATTTGACAGCTTCCGTATTTCTCGTAGTGGTGTTGCCTTGCAAGTGGTACCAAGTTTTCAATCATAGTTACAGCGTTGCCAATAAGGAGTAATTATGACTCGGCGACAAAGAGGTCCTTTGGTTTTCTTTATCATACTTCATGTAATCGTTGCGACAAGTCAAATTTAGTTTTATGAATGAGATGTTTCGTCTCCTTAGGATAATAGGTCTATGGAATTCAATCACCTCAGATATACTTACTAAACACTCCCTCCCTCCCTTGGGGTAGGATCGATTCTGCAACCAAAGCAGTCTCGATGACACTCAGGCCTGCCAGGAACGATGCTTCTGCGACTGAGCCACTTGGCCCCCCAACGGATGCCTACTTTATAGTTTTTTCCTAATTTTGACATATAAAGTGCCAATGAAAAAAAAATGTACGCAACGGGATATTTTACAGTATTGAAATTCAAAACTCCGTTTTCATAATTTTGGTAAATTCAGGGTTTTTCGTCTCACGTACACATATGACAGCTGCCTTCTGTGATTTTTGTTTAAAAAATAAAGCGACATTTACAATCGGCTGTTCTCGGGGTGCATCTTGTAAAAACATCGTCTGAAACCCTCTACAGATTTTCCTTCTGAATGTTGTTCAAACAGAAAACGTGTGCAATAAAATTAATAAACTTGTTAACTTGTATTTAACACTAAAGCTTAAGTTGAATTAATTACGCAGGTTACTTGTTAGACGTGAAACAGATTGTTATCAACTCTGGCTTAGAACCATACCTGTTGATGGAAGCGTATCTAAATAGCAACTCATCAAGCAAGCAGCACGCGCACTTGTCGCTCGTGATATACATTACTAGAACATTGAAATATAAACGTCATATTTGTTCATCTTCATGAATTTACTGTTCATACGTCACAGTAAAGAGAATAATTAACTAACCTTCAAGTCAAACATATCAATATATTAACTCGGATTTGTCTGAATTATTATTATTTTTAAGTAGTTTCATCAGGTCATGCACATTATGTTGGTTAGGTAGGACATTATTTTCTCCTTCTGAAAAGACTATAGACATCGTTTTTCTTCTTTATATCTGAATCTATAAAGATAAGGAATTCTTTCACATAGACAGCCGATATTCATTGTTTCCGCAGTATTCCATTACCTTTAGGAAAACCTAACGTTCAAACATTTGGGCCATTGTTGTGATTTTCCATGCATCATTTAGGAAGCTATTTTGCAACGCACTTTATTCAGTCGTAACACTTTTATACATACATATTTGCAGGTAAAAATTTGTTCCAATCACACGAGGACGCCTTAGGAACAAGTATAATTTTCCACAAGAAAGAGTAAAGACTGTTTAATTCTTATATGTATGACCTGTCACAGTCATTACCGGCTACACGCCATTATAACTAAACGATAATGTAATGTGCTTAGAACAAATAATGAAATGTTTGCTATCCGAACGTAATGATTAGGCGAGGCGAGGAGTTGGGGGATATTCACACCCCAGGTACGATTTATTCAAAGCGGTTTACGTATGTCGTGGCTGTTTCCTTTGGCCTTTGATATCTTAAATGTGTTAATAATGTCAGTTGTGTAGTATGTGTATGATCTGAGACACCCAAAAAACGAATCTGTTGGCCTTATATTCCATCAGTAAGTATTATTTTTTCACTATAGAAGGTATTTGTTTATTCCGTATTAGAACGTCTGTCATAGTAAATATCGACGGATTCTTCCATATAGCGAAGTAGACTAAAAACTTCGATTTTTCGACATTTAATATTCGTTTGAGGTTATGATTACTTCGAACTCAACGTTTTCATAGAAATACACCAGACGTATTCTTCAATGCAGCAAAGTATACTTTAGTGCTTCACATGGAACTTCTTCAAAGTTCCCTGCATTGCTTGTATCATGTAAACAATCCATTTACCAAAAATAGCGTGTTCATTGCCAATCCAATTACTCATTGTTGGAATAATGATTTGAAGAAAAAAAGTTAAGTGCTATAATTATTCAGTTCGCCCCTTATTTGAACCGCTTCGTGTAAAACAATATAAATTACAGGGTACTGTGCAGTATTTCATGTTCTTCTTTATTGAAGGCATCGCTTAAAGTGAGTATGTTCACAAAGCACTATTAACTAAGTCATGATCTTCCGACAAAGGCGTGGGTCGACCATAGAACTGCAGGATAGGACAATATGAAATATACAAATATCGATTTGATTCATTTATTTCGGAACATTACAACTTTCGAAATAACTTTATCTGTTTTTTTTCTGGAATCCATTTTTCTTTCTAATTGTTTAGCAATAATATGGCGGCGAAGCCGACGCCACTACCTACATCTGCGGGTGTAGCCCACGAACCATAGCCAATTGTAAAATATGTCAATGATATGTTAGTCCAGTTAGAATGTTAAAAGTTGTATGACTCGATTCCTAATGTTACTAGATATTACAATATGGTGAATGCGAGGATATACAACATATTCAAGATAGCCATAGTTTGTTACGGCTTTGAGAACAAAATTACAGTACCTATCGTACATATGTATAATTTCAGAGCCATTGTTCTGAATATAATTCGAGATCAATAATTGACCAAGTTATTATTATTCTACGTATTGTTAGATGTTGCAAAATTGCCAATTCTGTTATTAATTCCTGC
This sequence comes from Endomychus coccineus, assembly GCA_958510875.1. NCBI lineage: Eukaryota > Metazoa > Arthropoda > Insecta > Coleoptera > Endomychidae > Endomychus > Endomychus coccineus. The sequence continues at coordinate 18,402,726 of OY294068.1, forward strand.
AGACTCTGCAGATGTATCGATTCGTATAATGCATTAATTAATTAACCCATCTCATAAATACTAAACTGCCAATTTGTACTTTGTATTTTTGATGATTTGTATAGTGTTGATTTATTTCCGTTAGTGATGTTATTGTGAGGGGTTGAATTATAATTCAGATTCTCATTGAACCAATGTTCGGTAATTCATGCTCATTTACTTCTCACCTTCTTCTTTTTTTATTCTCTTGATGTAATTGTGGTAAAAAAAACATTGTGACAATCCGTTTAGTAACTCTACACATATTGATATATTGAGAAATAAATAGGATATTGTAAATGGTGGAAAACATAAACGTTTTTTAATTGGATATGATTTCTTGCTTTCTTTCTCGATCATAATTCGTCTAGCAGGAAAACGGAGGTTGAAATGAAAGAGCTGTTCAGACTAGCTTAGGCAGTTCAGAACTCTGTGTTAACCTTGTGCCATAAACCACCAATCCATCATCAACCTTATCTGTAAACATGCCTATTATAGTACGACAATTTTTCTAAGTGAATTTAACAAGTCTCCATTCGTCTTATGTGTTATGCAACCATATATTCACATGAAGATCACATCCACTTTACATCATCAAAACAATTCAATTATTGCAATAACCATCCAAGTTGATGGGTTCGAGAATGGTTACAAGCTTCAAATGCCAGATTCTATGGTATACTGAAAGACTTTGGGAGTTTGTTATTTGTATCTCCAAATAGAAATGAGGACTACAATTATACACTTCGCTGATTTTAGGATTTATTATTTAGAAATCATTTCTAAGAATATAAGTCTATAAGTTACATCTGAGATTGAATTATTTCGCCATGTAGTCTAAAATATCTATCACTATTTAATTTATTTTACACATGGAGAATGTCATAGAATTAGAAATAACATCAACAGAAATCTTTCATCATATCTACCCTCATCTCGACCCTAGCAGTCTGGTTATTTAATCCGTTATTTCTACAGTCGAAAAACAAGAAGGTCTAAAGCAAGTCGATGAGTTAGGGCTGAAATAAAATATTTACCATTACTACTTTCAACAAAGATATTTAGATAGAGCAGTAACACTCCACCTATCAGTTACTGGTCTATCTAAACAACCCTACTTACATTTGTGAATAATTTGTTAAAATATTTTGTTCATTTGTTAATTATTGTATTGGTGGTTGGTGTCGCAATCTGGGCACTAGGTTACTAACATTCCCCGTGACTTTGTGAAGATATCCATTTACTCAATGTTTCACATCGCATTGATGAGTTATCTTATTGGGACATCTACTATCAGGTAGATTGCATTAGACGGTCTGGTCTTCTCTAGTATTTTTCGGTTATAAATCTCGGTGATGCTGTCCGGAACTATTAGCTGCAATTTCCTCAATTTAGAGGAACCTCATTACCTTCCTGGTTAATATCTGACAAATATTTTGTTTAGTATTACTATACAAATATTCCAGAACGTATTTTTTACAATCACTTAGGAAAAATTACTTCAAGTTTTGGTTGGAAAAAGCATCATGGGGAATCCAGAATCGTTTATCATATCTGCCTTTTACCCCATCTCAGGTGAGAAAAGCTAAAAAACCAAAACACTTTTGAGCTGAGGTGATGTGACATACCTCAGTTTTGAAAACTCAAAGATTCAAGTTTGAAATGCAGAAAATCTAAGCAAAAATGCAATGTTATGTCTGTTATTACTGTCTTTGCAAAAAATTAGAATGAACTGAATTAAATCTGGACAAAATATTTTTACATGAAGAAACAAAATCCAAGTCATCGGCGTTGAATTTTGAAACTGAAGGCAACTTATTAAGTTCTTCAAAACCAATGTGGTATTCTTCAACGATCCGATAGAACAAATAATAGGTATGTGGTCTAGCCAAAATCATTTCATTCTTTTTCAATTCTTTTCTAGCTAGGTATAATTTTTGTACAACACCCGGTAAAGAGTTGTTCTCCAGAATCTTTCTGTTTTCTACACAATAACACATAGAAATTCGGATTCGCCAATGACTCACTATATCATAGCATCACTTTTACTTCCTTCACTATAAGTAGTATATTTATAGTGGAAGGGAAGTATTGTAATCGACCCAGAAATGTTTTTCCAAATTTCCAGACTATATTGACATGATGTCTAAGTGTGTGTGTGTGTGTGTGTCTGCGCGCGTAACCCACAGTGGAAACGATTGCGCCGTTCCTATTGGTCGTATGGATTTGAAATTTTGCAGAATTTCATGGAACCATAAGGACAACCGTGTTTCTCTGGGTATAAATATATATCACACGTATATCTTTCACTTGCAGAAGTGTCCGAAATTCTCATTTCAAGATTCAAGTGACGTCATCGATGTGAGGTCAAGATATATTTTATTCTGTGCAAGAAGTTCTCGACTTCTTGATTCTTTGATACATTTGATAGTTCACGTGACAACAACTGTCAGTATAAAAGAAGGTTATATTATAAATAACTGACAGTATGTGTCAGTATGAAACATAGAGTTGTGAGATGCATTATGTAGACAATTTTTTTCGATTTGAATGTAACATAGAATTCAACGTATTTCATTAGCATTTTATAAGTCATTTCCAATATATTTCCTGTTCCTACAATCATTTACATTTGACCCGCAGAAGTATCCGAAAGCTATTTTGCTAACAAAAGAGAGGCTTCTCACTTGATCAATTGATCACAGCTTTTTTAATAATGTATTGGGCGATATTTGGATATTATCCCTGTACATCCATAAAAACAAATTTCTGCGGGGGACCGAATCACAACTCGTCGCGCATAACATGTAAACATTACTATACACTACTATAAACATAAACCGTAATGGGGGAATTCCACAACTAATTTGACTATTGCACAGTTCTATTAATGAGGGAACCACGAATATATTCATGAATTGAGTATTTATTGACATGCAGACGTCACAGTGATAGATTGTATACTGTTCAATAGGGTATTCATAACTGAAATCCGCTGAAGAATGTACTTGCCCGATTATTGCCTTGTACCCTTCAATTATTCGTAATACAACATGTATGCGCTGAACAACTTAACGGGAGGTTGTACATACGAAAATTACCTAGTTTTAAATCACATCCAATTTGTGTGAAAATCATTTCGATTCATTGGAATTCAATATATTTGCAATTACTTATTTCTCGAGAGTTTCTCCAATCAAATTAGTCGAAGCACGTCAAATACCTACTCTACATAATGAATTACTTCAAAGGTCCATACCGTAGAGGTGCTTAATCTGCAAAATAAGCACTATTACGTTACGTTCGCGAGTCCTTTGAAATGATTTCGTCCTATCGTTTGATGAGCAGGATGGCGTGTTCCTTTGTTTTGGGCAGAGCTGTTGGAATTACAGTCACCCAAGGCAATTGTGTCGCTCTACGCACATGGAGCGTATAACGTGCCATGGAAATGATTTCATCGCAGATAAACAAAAGAAAACTTTCCATAATCAGAGATTGCCGTTGTGTCGAACACGGAACTCAGAGTTTTGCGATATATTGTTCTTAGGGGATTGTTTGGAAGTGATTATCTTACTTACAATTACCATAGAACTTAACTTGGAAGTTTCGTCAACTGCAGTAAACACACTGAATTAATTATAGTATCTGGAACCGTTTCCATGTTGAGAATTTCAAGGGGTACAATATCTGTTATCCATTAGACAAAGCTGCTCATTTCAGTGCGAAATTTGAATCTTGATTCAGTGATATATTTGTAATGTCAGATTTTATATTTTTATACTAGGTCACACCTCTTTGTGCGTGTTATATTTGCAAAAACCAAACAATCAACCATTCAATTCTCAATTATCACTTGTTTACAATTGGGTTGACACTTAACTGGGTTTTATTGGCCATAATCGATGACCACTAATGATCATGAACGTAAAATAACTATACGATTTCTAATGGTAATTAAACTTCATTACAAAAGATAATTTTCCAGTAAGTTTGAAAACTGATAAATTGAAACAGTTTTCATCTTCGTTTAGATTTAGAACATAGTGTATACTGTGCTGACATTTATCGAACAATATCAAAGCTAAGCCAGTACAGAGCTGATTATCCACTTCTACTTTCACTACCTGATTTTTTTAGCATTGACTAATAACTGAATTGTTCCAGAACAAAACGAAGTGCAGAAGTATTCAGAATGGCGCCAATTATGGTACCCGAACATTGAAGATTATTCCAGAGCTGAAGCAAGTGTCAGCGCAGACAACAATACAGTAACCAATGTTACAGTACAACTGGGGGCCACAGCATATCTACATTGCCATGTTAAAGCTACCGGAGATCGAACCCTGGCTGGAACTGAGGTATTTTTTTGTCAATAATAATTATGGCAATGACATTCAACAGCCTTAAAATGATAATGAAACAATTCATTTGGATAAATACTTAACATACTCATTAGACATTTTGTCTTGATACTTGAGTATCCCTGTTTCGCTTCTCTCATTTTTTTAACCATAGATCGATTATCGTTTGCATACAGTTGATCAACGGAGACCTTATTCTAATGAACTTGCACAAACGGTTCCAATAATGAAGACAATAATAATAACATTATCAATTAAACATTGAGGAGAAAATCAGACAGTATAATAAATAGATTATTAAGCTATCAATTTTAAGAATGGGGATTCATTACTTTTTGTAGGAAAGATTTTATTGTTCAAGTATGAGAGCCCACTCCGCAAACGTATCCAGAACCGTTATTGAGTTCTTGTATGTTGTTGTTTTCTTTCGTTCTACGACAGTTATGAATGATGCCATTGTTACGAGAAAAATGTGAACGGGCAGTTTCCAATTATGATATTGTAAATTGTTATCTCACCATCCATATGTGAACCTATACGGGTATCGTTGCAAAAGAAAGGAAACAAAGAAGTGACGACCGAGATGACTCTCATTAATATTTGTCCCTATGTTCATAAATTCTTTTGGTTTGGGAGATTCTAAGCTTTATCTCCTGTAGCTCTTTGGTATCATTTCCGAAAATTTCCACTTTCAGAGTAATGAAGTTCAGCTTATTTAGGGCAATTATATTTACTCTTCTGTAGATTTTATTCACTACCAGTTATTGGTAGGTATCCTATGTAGCAAAGCTGCCTTATTAATTATCAATTAGAATTCATTTAGATATCAAACATGTTGCTAAAATTCGAGCTCGTTTCAAGAACACCCAAGTGGGACGGGAACAAGATGTGTAGCCTCTGAATTCTTGTCAAGAAATGGTCATTATAATTAGTAAAATATCGACAAAGTCGAAGAGGTTCACAGTTTCAATAGGAAATCATAAAGTACGTGTTTAACATGAATGGTTCTAAAGAAAACAAGTGTGTTACAATATATTGGTAGTTGTGACAAATTTTTATGATCTAATTCGAAACGGCAGGTTGATCGCTTGGTTTGGCGAGCCTAGATGTTCCAACACCATCTGCCGAAAAGCAGATGTCCCACAGAGGGTGCAATTCAGGATGCTACGCATTGATAAAAGAGTTCTCGCGATTCATAGAATTGACTGGAAAATAGTTGGAACATCTGGGTCCACCAAATATTTCCGGGGGGGTTTTATCATATCCCTTTCGGAGATCGTTGATCATTGACTTCACGTCTACTTCGTCTCATTGACGAGCTCATGAGACGAGCGAAACGGCTGTCTGAGACTACAGGACGCGTTACCATTGTGCAACCTGGTGAACCAAAACTTTGTATATTGACTGCTAACACTAAATGTGTTTGTATTTCACTATGCATTACATGGAACTACTCAAACGATTCCTCCCAACCAGCGTTATTAAAACAATTTAATGTGTTCAAGCAAATGCTTCACATATCAAGTGATTTCGACTGAGATCCAAATCACTGCTAATGTATGCAAATGACATTCCGAACTGCGCTTGTTCTCTATTCTCCCATTATTGGATACTAAATCCAATAAAGGCTCCCTTGTTAATTAAAAGTGGTACAAAAATTAAGCGTATTTGATACAGATAATTCATGCAGTTCGGTTACTCGTTCCTTCCACAGCTCGCTCAGCCCAGCTTGAATATTATAACATTGCACATGTTTATGCAATATTTTTAACATAAAATTGTCCTATGCTTTGAGTTTAAACGCTCTCTAGAACGTTTTAACACAACTTGCGTTTCCTCTCTCTGGATATAGCTCTCCAAATACATTTCAAACATATTATGCTACGACCGAAAAAGTCGGAAGCTGGAGACGGCGAGGCGATGCCTGTCGTTATAACAAAATGTCATTCAATCCGAATTTCAAAACACTGTAAAGAACAATAAGCCACCAGAATAATTCAGGTAGGTAATTGACTATTGTCTTTCCTACTTTATTTGTGTTAAGAAGTGGTTGAAACCCTTTAACAAGTAAGGTATCTGGAACGGTTTTCTGCGTGTGACAATTTAACAGCTTGGTTTGTCAGTATTATTCTCACATATGAGATGACTTCAATTACTAGAGATAGATTACTTTGAACATAAATGTGTTACAATTTCAATTATTCTTGTTCGTTGGCATTTTGAATTAAAATTAACGCTTTGTGTTTGATACAATTAGTTTTGAAAAATCCTGTTTTAGACCAGAAAATTTATGTATAATTCATATTTAGGTCAGGAAGCGTTATCAAAAGTTTCACAAATTGCCATATAATTTGCATTCGCGGATCTCTAGTACATCGCTTGAACATATGCAGAGCCTGTTCCTTAAATTGAAAATATCTGGAATCGTTTCTATGTTGATAATTTTAAGGAATAAGATATCAATCATGAGTCATGTATTGGGCAGACCTGCACATTCTAGACCTAGATCTAAGGAAATTACTCATTCATGCCACGATCTCCGTCTCAATGACATAGCATAACAGTTTGTATATGGTGTATGAATACTGCAGACAAATAGGGATATTCTTTTGTCAATTCATATAAAACAACGTTTCCTACTATTTTGGATTTTAATATTGTGGATGATAAATGTATTGGTCTATTTTTATCCCAATTACTCTAAGTATAATCAATATGTTTTTCAAATTATTATTATATCCCTGAATTTCAGACATCACTTAGATAAATAAACTATAAAATCAGTTTTAACATGACTAATGCATCCAAAATTGATATCCACAACCTTCTGAAATCAGATAGATCAAGTTCCATCAGTCATTTGAAGCTTCAGGAGTTTTCGAATTTTCATAAATTTCATAAGGGGTATGGAAAAATAGTGAATTTGTTCGATCTCATCGATTCCGATATAACTGCGTAAAAACACACTTTGATGGTTGAGAAATTCGATTCTACCATTAGTTTGCACCTCAGACACTGAGACAACATGTCGCAGCGTTCCGAAACCCTGAATTTCAGCCATCCCTTAGATAAATACACTATAAAATCAGTTTTAACATGACTAATGCATCCAAAATTGGTATCCGCAACCTTCTGAAATAAGATAGATCAAGTTCTATCATGTCATGTGAACCTTCAGGAATTTTTGGATTTTCGCAAATTTCATAAGTATGGAAAAATAGTGAATTTAGTCGATATAACGTCGTTATAACACACTCTCATGGATGAGAAATTCAATTGTACCCTCAATCAATTTTGTAAACTCCGTATTTGTCGAAAAGTTAATTTATTAAATTCCGATTTATCTCCAGCTTCAGCTTGTTTGCATTATTAACCCCATGTAGTGTTTGAACAGGTATATTTTGTTTTCTAAGTTAGTTCACTCTGATGATGGCTACTTGGTAGCTGAAAGGTTCTTAGTACTTTGATAGTATTTTTAGTGGATAAGGGTTATTATTACTTACTTATAAAGATCCTACACTATTCTAGGATATTGTTCATTCAATTGCAGATGCTGTATAACTAGAGCGGAGAATCGATATGTTATGGTTAGAACACTCTAAAATTAAGTCTCAATTATGTAAATAGCATTCGATTTGTGGAAATTTATACCGGAAGAGTCCTGATAGTAATTCTGATAAAGTGTAGACTATTCTAGAAGCGGATTCTACCACTTTTAAAGCTTCTATCGATTTTATTTCTACATACTCTTATTCTAATTCAAGCACAATAAAACGGATAGACTGTGAAAAGAAAATTTGCAGAAACTTATTCCGGGTGTTTGTTTTCCTCGACTCAGTGGCGAAGTATGAAAATATTTCAAACATTATGCAGACTGAAAATTTCGAGGGAGGTTTCGTCTCTTACTACGCCACTGCCTTGAGTTCTACCAAACATTAATATCGTCCAATGATGTAATACAAGACGAGCATATGCTTTCTGGGTATGCTGTGAATCATACAGCAAGTATGTGGCTTACCACTTACCACTACGAATCCTTCACGAGTATCATGCTGAGTTGATGACTTCAATCAGTGCCTTGAAATTACGCTTAGGGCGTTCATCACTTCATAATGAATTCATTAGAATGGTCCGAAGGAGCCTGACTCACTACTTACTTACGTACTTTGATGGTCAAAAAAAAAGCCAGAGGAGAGGCTGGCCATTACCCTCCCTAGTACAAGGCCTGAACACTGAGTACAAAAGTGAGTGTAAGGTCATCAACAAGAGGCTTACTAAGCTCAAGACAGCATCGTTCAGTATTAATGGCGCGTAACAGGTATTGACTATGACAGGTGATAAATATTACAATTTAACCAAGTTTTATCCATTTCTTTTGGAAATGTATATGCTGCACCTGTTCCTAAGGTGTTATCATGTGATTGGAACGTATTTTATTTGTAGATAAGCATGTATAAGAGTATTATAAATGGAATGCGTTGCAATATGAATTTCTAAGTGAATGTTCATGTTGGCCTCCCGCGTTTCGTGTCGTACTTTCAACTGGCGAAGCTGTAAAAAATGACTCTGGTAGGTTATTATATATAAACTCTCGGAAATAGGTCACCCTAACGCATATGCTTATTATTTTTGTCTTTACGCACGTTTCGGTCTCACGACCATCATCAAAACACGAAAATGTAACACATTTCGATTATTCGTGTTTCTGTTCGTTGCGGCGATGTGGGCAGTTTTAGTTGAGATTGGTACGATAAGAACGCTTTGTGCTAATACAATTAATTTTAAGAAATCCCGTTTTAGACATAATAGGTCTTCTGATGAAGGTCGTGAGACCGAAACGTGCGTATAGAGGAAAATAATAAACATATGTTGTAATAATCTGAAAAGCTGGTATTTGGGAGCAATTGAATAAACTTATTTATATGGTTATTGCACACAAGCCAGGTAAACCAAATTCAGCTCAGATATTACTAGGTTATGTATTTTTATTGTTCCCTCAGGTCAAAGCCCTATGGGATCCAATGAGGCTACGGAGAGTGAAAACCTTATTGTAACTATTGCTATGATAGCTACCCTTTTATGCAACTCGAGGGTTGCAGAGATAGTAGAATGCAGGGTACACTACGAGAAGTGCCCTGTCGTTGGTAGTATGGTTTAAAATTAGCTGCCACCAGTCCCCTTTTACAGATGTTTTAGAGAATAGTTCAGGGAACGAAACTAGACTCGAAGGAGTTCCTCTCCAGTAGCACTTGGTATAAATAGTTTAGTAGCGGGGCCCTTCCTGGCCGATTTATACACTAGGCTAGTATGACAGCTTCACGTGGCTGAAGATGTTCGGAGTGACAAACACGACAGGATTGTTCACCTCCACTACAAGGTTATCTAAGGGATGGTGTTTCAATGAAGAACAATGAGAACAGTATAAGTTGTATATTGGTGAAAAGTTAATTGTATACAAAATAAAACAATAAGGATTTCACGGATGTATATATAAGTATATATACTAAGTCCCATACATATAAACTTAAAGGGAAAAATATGCCATATAACCAACAAGAACAAACAATGAATTTAAATTAAGCCAATTTAATTTTGATGCTAGATATCTGAATAGTATATAAAAAAACAATATATAATAAATTGCATAAGACTTTATCGAGACCGATCAATCAGTGAATTATTGATTTGCCTGATGTAACGAAGCCAGGGAGTTGTTTCTTTGGGGGCTAACCTTAATTCTGAAATGGATCTACCACTCTGATGGAGTAACTATGGTTATAAAGTGAACCAGAGGGGCCACTGATAGTAAGATTGAGATCCCCGAAGGGTGACTCTCTAAATAAATCCCCTGTTGTTTTTATCCACAGCTACCTGGTTCGTTATGTATCGGTAGATCGAGTGAATTACACAACAAATAATCAATACAATGAAACCCTAGTTTTCCCGATGAACTCAAACACTTTCTGTCAAATTAGCCGCTGATGGTTAACTCTCCCTGTCCTTAAAGATCAGGGTCTCAATAGGGGTTTTTAGACCCCTTGAACTTCCAGATAAAAATTAATAATAATAATAACTACCCTTGTAGCAACTTTTGAATAGTGAGCTTTCCCCAAATAATTATATCTTTGACCCTACAATTACGGTAACACTGATTCCAATTATACCTATCCTAAGTAAGTCCCTTAAATACACTATAAAATATGAGAAATTCGCAGATGGATCGCTACGCTTCTAGCAAGTCAAAATACCCTATTAATGCTTACAATTACCGGGGTGATGACCTCAGAATTTTTGGCTTGAACACAGACTAAGCAGCTTTCTCTAAAGACTTACCCTGACTTAGTATTTTATCCTTAATCCACAGGGTAAACTTAGACACTTGAGCTTACACTTCACGGCTTACACAGAATATATTACGCGACGTCTTTTCGTTAATTTATAAATTTCACCACAAAGCTAGTTCTCTCTCGCACCCAGATCAATTTATCTAAACGTTAAAGGCAATAACTTCTCCAAAATATCAAATAACTATGGATTTCTAACAGCCAGTACTAATAACGTTCTCCACAATTTCTTTTATAGGTTATTATAGATTCTAGTTACCAAACAATATATTCACTAAATAGCGAATGATATTGAAGTTAAATGTAAGGTCTCTTGAAACTGACACCTGGAATGATATAAGGTGAATTGAAAGTAACTTTAAGAATGATAAAATTTGGTTCTAATGAATTTAATTTACTTTGAGTGACAGACAAAAGAAAAATATGGTTGTAAAAATAGAATTCTTGTAATTTGTAATTCAACAAAAAAAAACAATCAAAAGACTAAGTTAAAAATATCATTTAAAAAAAGAAAAAAAAAAAGAATTAATGGATCTGGTTTTGAGAGAGACTCAGCTTTATGTACAAGGAACTAGGCTTACCCAACAAGACACGAAAAAAAGGAACTGCTCTTGCAAAAGAGTTTTCATTTTTATAATTTGTCTCCCCCCCGAAATTGGCTTCCTGATTCGCTAACATAAAATTCAAACGGACCAATGAAGTTGGTTGTATCCCGTTTGTGACTAATACACAAATCTGTATTTAGAGTTGCCTGTATTCCCACATCGAGGGGCAGTGAGTGACCACAAAAAATGATTTCTCCAAACCCTGCTGACTAAGTAATTAACTCCGTCTGCGTAGAAAGTGCAAGGTCCGCGGAATAGCGCCTCGAAGGCTCTAATTCTTAAAAATCACGTACAACTTGTAAAAGGTATTAGATGGCGTATCTCTGGCGCCAGACAGGAATTCCATTATTTCAATCTGAATAAAACTCTAATTGTTGAATATAGAATGTATATGTATAGTCTGTTCCTGTCAGGAATTTAGAAATTTTAGATTTGAAATGCCCGTAAGGACGGAACTACACTCTACGGAATGATTTGAGTTGTACTCTCATGTGTCAAGTATTCCTGGTTTACTTAGAGTGGCTAAATTTTCGGGAGTTTTCTCATGCTTACGCTACTTTGATTCAATCGTAAAAAAAAAATAATAATCCCCCGGATTATTACATCACCCTCACCTTAAAGAAAGAGCGGGGTTCGGAAGGAACCAAGCTCCTTTCTACAACCGGTATTATACGTATATTTTGATCCATCTGCCAAGTTCTGACCAGCGTGGGAATCTAGGGGTACTAGACCCACCTTCACGCTCAATATATGTATGATCATCAGTCCGATTGGACTTCCCAATAACCTAAATCCTATTCAACATAATCACGTGGATTTACCACATGACTACAACAGTACAATCCTTAAGAGCTAAACAATGAAAGTCTACTTCTGTTTCCATATTGTCACAACACTTTTTTCGGATTGACTTTTACGCACTAACCCGCACTGTCACTCGATGGTTTCACATACCAGGACGCTCGTGGAGACTGGACATGGACCTGTCGTACAACGAACCGGCTGCTGATCGTCTTCCCTCGCGTTCTGTCCAGTGGAGGGTTGGATACATCGCATGGGTGGCGGTGGAATCTGTGGTGGTGGAAACTACAGCTGCTTCTGGTTCCCTTGGGATGACATTGGTTGATGGAGCGGATGGAACTGCATCCCCTGGACTTCCATGGGCGTGATGTCGGTTGACTAGGAAGGCGGTGAGGGTGTTCCATAGACAGGCGAATAGGTGTAGACCCCATCCGAATAGCTGGTACAGGCTCCATCCGTTTAGGCCGACACCAATAACGAACTTCACCAATCGGAATATACAGTATAGGCCCAACAGCCCGTTCATGATGGTCCCTATGCTTTCGAACCAACCCCATATCTGCCGGATGGTGGACCTGACGAGACTGGTAACCTCTTCTTTTCTGAATAGTTTGAGAGTGTTGTACCCTTGGTCCAGAGGCTCCATACCGGACACCCGTCGCGCTATCATCGTTTGGACTGCATCTCTTTCCATGCCGAAGATCAGGTTCCGTTGGCTTTTTCTCATGTCCTCGGATGTGTATAGTCCCCCTGCGCTAATCAGCTTGATCGGTTGGAACTTCAATTGGTCCTCTGCTTCAATCTCAATGGTCAGTGGTATAAGACTCGTCAGTGGTAGTGGGGAGAGGCCGATCCAGGTTCCCTCGACTTGGTACAATGGTGGCATAAGGCTATTACATTCCATTTGAACAGCTACATTTTTGGACGACGTGGGTCAACGATGCCATGATTTTGTAAGCATTGAAATGATTGAGCTTCGTTACATTTTTCCGCTCCTAGTTCAAATGAGTAGCTTGCTCATCCATTTACTACTACCGAAGAGTGACTGTGCATGCCGCAATGCGAGATGGTCCTTGTAACCTCTACCAGACAGGCGCGTGCGTCTCTTTGTCCGTAATCCCTTCATTATAACTTGTCTCCAGTGAAACCATCGTTGCGTTTATCGGGTCCTCTTCTCAGTCGTACACGATCGACCCATTGCCATTACCTTAGAAGTGTTGTCACCAGGACGGGGTATATCCTTGGCACTCTGAAACAGATCCCGAGAAAAAAAGGGGGGGGGGAACACAAAAACAACAACAAAAAAAAAATTTTAAGAATCAGGCCCCTTATTGTGACATACCCCTTAACTTCCAAACTCTATCCCCTTATCAGTGATAACATGAAATTTGGGTATCAACGACCCAAGGAATACGAATAACGCAAAAAAAGGTCGTATTATCTCTACCCGTTTCCCGACCATCTTAAAGGTCTATGAATTTCCTTCCCTTCCCCTAGGACTTACTCAATTCCCTCTCTCTCTCTCCCTAGGGTTACGTTATCTCTGAAATACATGGGGAGGATCCAACTATCCCTCAATTAAGAGCCCTTACCCTCCGGCGCAGTGATCCCGTTCGCAGGGTGCTGCAGCCACGGAAGCTGGAAGGGTTACTACCCCTTTCCAGAGGTTTCTAGCTCATAGTGAAAGCTAATCTTATTTTCAACAAAACACAAAAACAAAATTTAAACGGAACGCGGTGACTGGAAGAGTCAGAGGTTCCGAATTTACTGACTATACTTTGTTCATAGGGAACCAAGGCCAAGACTCACAAGAGAGAACTAACTTGACACTGCATATAAGCTACTTGGTTCCGCTATGACGTCACTCGATCTAGGGTGAGGGTGGCTATATACATCTTTGGTAGAGGAGTCTTGAAAATTGGAGTTCTTGTCGATTCTCCGGCTTCCACTTCCTCGATTTTACCGATGTTAACACCTCGTTACCCACACCTATTCGACTCATTCATACTCTGGGCGGTGTCCTGTCACCCGCCCCGCGCACTTTCTTGACCCAATTTCCCGGCCTCATAGACGACTACGCGTCCCGCTGCTCTGCAGGCGGCCTATCTGCTCAAATCCCTCATGGGTCTTCCAGAACATACAAACTCCTGTACCTGCGCTGGGTACTACACATTTTGGTATCGACCCCAAATTCCTGGTCCACTATCCCTACTGGCAAACCCTACCTGCCAGACTCACAATTGGCCTACCTGGCCTTCCTGTCCATCCTGGACTCAACAACTCCCTTCCAAACTTCGGGCTTCTTACCCGTCCTTCTCCCTTGGCACAACTGGCCCAACAGTCCAACCTGGACTTTCTCCGTACACAAAACTCTTCTGGCTTCCCTGGCCTAACCGCTTCCAGTTTGCCCTCTGTCCTTACTGGACATTCTTGTGCTGACAGCCCTCTTGAGTATGACCTTTACTGACCTCGGGTATGATGGACCTTTCTCCACCGCATCGGACGCATATTACGATTCAGCCCAATACTTCCTTGAAGGTTTATGCTCTACACCCAGTTTTGAGATGCTGGGTAGAGAACCTTCCACAACGACCGGCTGTAGCCAGGTTCCGCGTTGTTCGAAGTATGGGACATCTCCGACGGACGCATATTACGATTCAGCCCAATACCTCCCTGAAGATTATGCTCTATAACCAGTTTTGAGATGCTGGGTAGAGATCTTCCACAACGACCGGCTGTCGCCAGGATTCGCGTTGTTCGAAGTATGGGACATCTCGATATCGATATGCTTCGGCCAGTCGGAGCCGATCCTTGCTTCCGCATTACTGGATAAGGTCTACACATTGCCCCGCGTCGTACCCAATGTCCTTAGCACTTGAGGCACCTCCTGCATCTCGATGAAGTGCGCGAATACCCCTAACACCTACATTCGCGCACCATCCACACACTGGGATGAGGAATCACTGTACTGGACCACTCCGGTGCAGAAATTTAAATTTCCCTAGGCTACCTTTCCATCTCTATCAGGATTTGAGACAGTCCAATACAGTGACCTCATTCCCACTACGGGGTACAACTACCCTTCCAACCTGGTCAATAGGAATATCCGGTCCCTATTTTAACTAGAGACAGCATACGCCCATTGGCCCAGTCGCTCCTTTTTGGGGGAATCTTACCCCTCCGCCATGGATTCGGCTACCATCCAATTCTACTATCAGTTGCCCGGGAATGGTACGGGGGTGAGTTAATATAGATAATGTCGTGCGTAATATTTTACTATTAATTTCTATAAAATTCAGTAAGCTTAAATATTTGCTAATCAGTAAGCCCTCAACTAATTAATCGATATAACAAAACTAGACTTAGGTAGCTCGTACATTTAAATTTCGGGGGCTGGTTGCCCACTGTGTTGGCGAGTAAAGGTTTACTAATATCTCAATATTATTTGAGATCCCATGGTTCCATTTCAATCTTTCTCTAGTAGGTGAGCACAATGCCAATCCATTAATTGCAATACACAAAAAAACGACAAAAAAAAAACAAAAGTCCGTTCAAATCCCTCGGACCTTACCTACTGGCACTGACCTGTCCAACATTGAATCATGAATTACTGCTTTAATTTAGATTCTAATAACATTATCCCAAAAAAAAAAAAAAAAAAAAAAAATAATAGCGGCCCACGCCATCTTAACTTCATCAGCCTGTAAGCTCATTGACCTCATTTAATCTCAGGGCGCGCTGAACCGCCAGACTTGAATCTACTTGAATCCTGCATTTTCAATTTAAAGGGACCCCACGTGACTTCATCAATTATCCAAGCTGGGGAGAGCTTGGTGCGTTATAAAGGCTCTAACCCCTGCTTCGCGCTGCTGCGACAGGTTCCCACGAACTACCCCCCTAGATGGATAGTGTTACGCAAATCACTTCCCTACGGGCCAGCATGCGAATACTACGCTAGGAAGAGATCAAGCCTGGACTATCGTCGGGGTGCTTGCTCTTCCTGGTCATCGACCTTCCGAAACTGTGGGGTGTTCCCTAGAGTGTCCCTTCCATCCCGGGGATTATCCACTCTACATCCGTACACCGGGATAACAATTCCATATCCCTCACTAACACAGTGTACTCACAAATCATTGCACATACACGTCCCTCGTGTCTACTGTGCCCATAACTCCCTTAATCCTTCAGCCGAACGCCCACTCGTCCCCACCCTGAACATGGGTTTTGAATTGAAAATAATGGGTACAGTCCGTTTAAATTAAAACCAGTTCCAGTTTAAAAGCAGTAATAAAACCTAAGCATATAAACATAAAATTTCAAAATCTACGATAAATGACAACCTTTTGCTCTATCAGTGTTTCCTAACATACCCTGCTTGTTAGATGTGCTTTACTTCGTTTCTACCTAGGACCAACATAATTCGTATCGACTGGATACTATACGCGAATGTTTTTAACACGAAACTCGTACTCCAGTCCTGGCTGTAACTATGCTAGCAGAAAAAGGAATTACATAAACAAAATGTAATAACACAATTATTCTCCTGGTCGTAGATCAGCTGGTTCCGATGTTTTCGCCTGAATCGTTAGTTCAGTTCAATATACAACAACAACAAAAAATTAATAATTCCTGTGAAGCGAAAACATCATCAAGCAGAACTAAAGCACCTATCTTTGACTACAATTCGGAATGGTTCCGCTACCGGAAAGCCACTGTGTACCTGCTAGACACTACACCAAAACAAAGAAAAAAATTTGACCTATCGTTAGCTTTCGGCTACTTCTTTAAATTGAATTTAAAAGAAATTCAAAAATAAAATATTACTGGTGAATTTAATCTGCGTTGAAAGTTAGAGAAAAAAAATAAAATTTTTGACTTGAATTGTTACTATAAAAAAAATTTTTAAACTGTTTAGGTTGACCCTGTAATACAAGACAAATAAAAAAAAAATAAAAATAAAAAAATAAAAAAAATAAAATAAAAAAAAATTAAACAAGATGTAAAATTCCAAACGCAGAACTCCCAGAATCAAAATCTTTCTGCTCGAACACGTAATTAGTGCTTGTACACGAGAGACACCTTTTGATTCAATTCACCCGGCTCCTTCTCTTGCTGGTTCACCGTTCCTTGACCTAGTTACACAAAAAAAAAATAACATACACTTTCTCTTGGCCCTAGTCTGCAAGCTCCTACAATGCTGTAATCACTTATTTCAAGCTATTAACTAAAGCACCTACTATTTATTCTGATGGTCACACCCCTTTCCGATAAGAACCCGTTCCAATAAAAAGGTATACGGAAACCTTATCCGGTTCCCTAAATGAAAGGTTAATTTTTACCTTGTTGTTATTAATGGTAAACAAAACTTCCTAATTGGAAATAAATAATTTCCGAACTCTCAGTTGCTATGCCTGTTTTCACAGGCGCTCAGTGTATATATGCTTTATAATAATCTGACCTACTATTTACTGGGGTTATTGAACTACTACCCAATTATTTACCTTACTGTTCTATGTTCTCGACACCCCACACACTGTTGTTACCCTTGCTTTATAACCTTACTTTAAAACAAAACAATGAAATGTTTTGTTATTTCTGAAGCTGTCCCTACTAAATTTTTCGAAGACGTGGATTATCACCTTGTTATTTAGGCTTAAAAAAAAACCTAAGATATCACCGCTGCGACACCAAATGTAATAATCTGAAAAGCTGGTATTTGGGAGCAATTGAATAAACTTATTTATATGGTTATTGCACACAAGCCAGGTAAACCAAATTCAGCTCAGATATTACTAGGTTATGTATTTTTATTGTTCCCTCAGGTCAAAGCCCTATGGGATCCAATGAGGCTACGGAGAGTGAAAACCTTATTGTAACTATTGCTATGATAGCTACCCTTTTATGCAACTCGAGGGTTGCAGAGATAGTAGAATGCAGGGTACACTACGAGAAGTGCCCTGTCGTTGGTAGTATGGTTTAAAATTAGCTGCCACCAGTCCCCTTTTACAGATGTTTTAGAGAATAGTTCAGGGAACGAAACTAGACTCGAAGGAGTTCCTCTCCAGTAGCACTTGGTATAAATAGTTTAGTAGCGGGGCCCTTCCTGGCCGATTTATACACTAGGCTAGTATGACAGCTTCACGTGGCTGAAGATGTTCGGAGTGACAAACACGACAGGATTGTTCACCTCCACTACAAGGTTATCTAAGGGATGGTGTTTCAATGAAGAACAATGAGAACAGTATAAGTTGTATATTGGTGAAAAGTTAATTGTATACAAAATAAAACAATAAGGATTTCACGGATGTATATATAAGTATATATACTAAGTCCCATACATATAAACTTAAAGGGAAAAATATGCCATATAACCAACAAGAACAAACAATGAATTTAAATTAAGCCAATTTAATTTTGATGCTAGATATCTGAATAGTATATAAAAAAACAATATATAATAAATTGCATAAGACTTTATCGAGACCGATCAATCAGTGAATTATTGATTTGCCTGATGTAACGAAGCCAGGGAGTTGTTTCTTTGGGGGCTAACCTTAATTCTGAAATGGATCTACCACTCTGATGGAGTAACTATGGTTATAAAGTGAACCAGAGGGGCCACTGATAGTAAGATTGAGATCCCCGAAGGGTGACTCTCTAAATAAATCCCCTGTTGTTTTTATCCACAGCTACCTGGTTCGTTATGTATCGGTAGATCGAGTGAATTACACAACAAATAATCAATACAATGAAACCCTAGTTTTCCCGATGAACTCAAACACTTTCTGTCAAATTAGCCGCTGATGGTTAACTCTCCCTGTCCTTAAAGATCAGGGTCTCAATAGGGGTTTTTAGACCCCTTGAATTTCCAGATAAAAATTAATAATAATAATAACTACCCTTGTAGCAACTTTTGAATAGTGAGCTTTCCCCAAATAATTATATCTTTGACCCTACAATTACGGTAACACTGATTCCAATTATACCTATCCTAAGTAAGTCCCTTAAATACACTATAAAATATGAGAAATTCGCAGATGGATCGCTACGCTTCTAGCAAGTCAAAATACCCTATTAATGCTTACAATTACCGGGGTGATGACCTCAGAATTTTTGGCTTGAACACAGACTAAGCAGCTTTCTCTAAAGACTTACCCTGACTTAGTATTTTATCCTTAATCCACAGGGTAAACTTAGACACTTGAGCTTACACTTCACGGCTTACACAGAATATATTACGCGACGTCTTTTCGTTAATTTATAAATTTCACCACAAAGCTAGTTCTCTCTCGCACCCAGATCAATTTATCTAAACGTTAAAGGCAATAACTTCTCCAAAATATCAAATAACTATGGATTTCTAACAGCCAGTACTAATAACGTTCTCCACAATTTCTTTTATAGGTTATTATAGATTCTAGTTACCAAACAATATATTCACTAAATAGCGAATGATATTGAAGTTAAATGTAAGGTCTCTTGAAACTGACACCTGGAATGATATAAGGTGAATTGAAAGTAACTTTAAGAATGATAAAATTTGGTTCTAATGAATTTAATTTACTTTGAGTGACAGACAAAAGAAAAATATGGTTGTAAAAATAGAATTCTTGTAATTTGTAATTCAACAAAAAAAAACAATCAAAAGACTAAGTTAAAAATATCATTTAAAAAAAGAAAAAAAAAAAAGAATTAATGGATCTGGTTTTGAGAGAGACTCAGCTTTATGTACAAGGAACTAGGCTTACCCAACAAGACACGAAAAAAAGGAACTGCTCTTGCAAAAGAGTTTTCATTTTTATAATTTGTCTCCCCCCCGAAATTGGCTTCCTGATTCGCTAACATAAAATTCAAACGGACCAATGAAGTTGGTTGTATCCCGTTGCACCTTGCACTAATACACAAATCTGTATTTAGAGTTGCCTGTATTCCCACATCGAGGGGCAGTGAGTGACCACAAAAAATGATTTCTCCAAACCCTGCTGACTAAGTAATTAACTCCGTCTGCGTAGAAAGTGCAAGGTCCGCGGAATAGCGCCTCGAAGGCTCTAATTCTTAAAAATCACGTACAACTTGTAAAAGGTATTAGATGGCGTATCTCTGGCGCCAGACAGGAATTCCATTATTTCAATCTGAATAAAACTCTAATTGTTGAATATAGAATGTATATGTATAGTCTGTTCCTGTCAGGAATTTAGAAATTTTAGATTTGAAATGCCCGTAAGGACGGAACTACACTCTACGGAATGATTTGAGTTGTACTCTCATGTGTCAAGTATTCCTGGTTTACTTAGAGTGGCTAAATTTTCGGGAGTTTTCTCATGCTTACGCTACTTTGATTCAATCGTAAAAAAAAAATAATAATCCCCCGGATTATTACAATGTGTTAGTGTGAAAGTGTGAACTATTTCTCGGGAATTCAAAGGGGTAGATAACAACTACAGAAGAACACGTATATCCCTGTCTTCTGCTTGTGTTTCCACTAACAAGTTATACGATGTAATTGAAATAAATTAAACCAACCAATGTCCTGAAATTAGGATTTACCTTCGCAAAGATATTACATGGTCTCCCCATTGATAACATTTTCAGGCAACGATAATTAGGAAATTTCTGAGGAAAAACAAAGTTAAACTCAGAGTACATATCTTCTATCTTTTCGTTACCTCTCGGTCATTCGATATCGAAAGTATTAACCTTTCATGTTCAATCAATGAAATATTAACACTAAGCGCTAGTTGTGCATCATGGTTCCGCTTTCAAAATGCAGGGGTCAGAGTTAGTCTCACTCGAAGTTTATTATAAAAGGAATCCTAGATGAACTTAATTATGAAATGGTTACAAATAATTATTAAAAATCTGTAAAGTTCAAAACGTTACACTATGTGTACACCAAACTTTTCCGACGACCCACTTTATACAACTTATAAGAAGGTATCTACTTAATAAGTTAAACTAACTCAAAATTAGTACTACAGGGACTGACTCTATAATGTTATGAATATATTTGTAGATTTGTCATTGTCACAACTACCGATAATTGAGTGAAAATTAGAGCACCTACTAGTGAGAAATATGTGATTTTCTGCGCTAGTTCACAGTAAGAAATGAAAACACCAGTCATAACGACTTCCTAGGAGGGGTGAAAAATATAAACGAACTCCCAACGTGATCTTTCTCTTCAGTAAATCCATTCCCATTATGGATATGAGTGACGATCCGTTATCTTTAAAATGCATAAAGGTGCCTTATATCCTGAAACTCTTCTCTAGCTCTGACATCTTCCATTTCACCATACTTTGGCAAATTAACTTTGATGACCAACCGAAGGTTATGGGCTCCATCCGGGTTTTCAACATGCGGCTTGTTCGTTTGAATAAAATTTATGGAGCGTACGTTATGACCAAAAATACACTGGAGACTCCACATAGCCTGATGAGTGTAGATAATATATTACATTGTTTCTTTAAGGCAATGCTAGAATCGGAAAGAAGCATTGATAACGAATAGTAATTCATCTCTCTTCATAAGCATTGGATTTAATTCAGCGTCACGAGGTTTCGTCAATTTCCGCTAGAAAATCACTATTCGTTAAATGTGATTTCCTCGTGGCTATTTTAGATTGAAAAATGTTGTACATTCGTTTTAATCTTGGGGTTGTTCACTTGCTAAAAGCACTCTAGAAACGAGCACCACTTTAATTGAGATAAATTCTATCTATCGAATTTTAGAGCCACTTATTGCAAATAGGTTTCCAAACTCTTGGCATCGCTATAGGCATACTACGAACTCTAACTACGATTTATGTTGAAAAATGCTTGCAATATTATTTCGTAATTTTGTGTTACATCTAAATTATCATTTTATAATGGACAAAAGGTCTCGTCAAAAATTATATTAACTGAAACAAATTTCTGTTAATCCATCGTCATTTTTTTCAATATCAATTCAGTTCGCAGATGACAATTATTGACACATATCTTTGAAATAAATATCAGTTAATGAGTTTTCCAAAAATGTCTATTATGACATTTATATTACTCCTGTCACAATTTATTTTACTTATATAACTATTGTTGCAACCATTGATTAATATACATAAGATTGGTACCTCCTGTGTTAGAATTCGAAACCCTATTAAGCACAGAATTGTATAATGTGTTGCCTGTATCTCAGGAACTAAAACTAAATATTAATGAAAATATTCCAGGTAAATAAACCTCCCCCCAATATATTGTAGCTTAAGCTTTCCAATGGTAGATGGATTCGACCTCCTAATATATATTAAGAAGTTAAAAATAACAATACTGTTCGTAGAGAGATTGTTTGGCACTTTGTAAGAGAAAAGAGACACGATTTGTTAGGATTCAAGTGAATGCCTAGGCCTAGACATATACGTAGAGCTAAAAAATTTACAATCGGCCAAGGCGGTAAATGCAGACAAAGGGAAACGACACAGAGTGAAGCAAATTCAACGATACACATGAACTTTCGTCTTTGAGACATTGAAACTCTTGGGATGAATGCGGACAATACATTCATTGCGGGGTAATATCCAATTCGATATCAAAAACGGTAAATTAAAAAAGTTGATTGGTTCATCTTATTATTATATAGATATACAGTCAAAATATTAATGCCATTTATTATTATACGATAGTAATATAGAACGTTTATCCTACGTAATATAATATAATTTGTAATTGAAAATTGATATTTAGCACTAAAGTATAGCTGTCAGTTGTTATTATAATTCAATTAAGTCAATCAATAAGTCACGAGATGTTTTTATATTTTAATATTGATTCGTAGTTATTTGAAACGGATTTATAATATATAATTGTCAGTAATAATTAACCCCTCTTATTTTCAAATATTATATCGTCAACAATATGCAAATTGTGTAATTAAAAAATTCTTTCATTCTGAATAAATTTTACAGTAATTTAATTAATGTTAAAGCGGAAAATTCAAGACTGTTTAGGCAATAGGTTTATTATGAAATTGTATATCTTTGCTGTCTTTTTAAAATGGATTATTCTTTTATGATGGTATAGGTCAAGGAGTTTTTAATAAAAATCAATTTCAAAATAATTTGATTGCAAAGTACCTACCCAAAATCGCTAATTCCTGAAAAGTTATTGAATGTCTTGGTTTATTCATTGATTGAAATACATTAATCAATGGTTCATTAGATACTCTATTTCTTCTAATTCAAATTATAATACTGATCACAGTTTTATTATGTTACAGGGGTTATTAATAAAACACATAGATAACTTTATTTTCTTATATTAATACTGTAAGAAGGTGATTGACATTAATTTTCAATAAATTGACAATTTGTTGAATGAAATATTCATCGTAGCCTTGTTTTTACCTCATTGTTATTTCTAGTCCATGCTCTCAAAAAATTGGAAAAGCTTCAGTAGATTAGGAAGTTTCGAGTAGGAAAACAACAATTTATTGATATTACTTTTATTTCACATTAGAAACCTCAATTTCAAATGAATATTTACTTGCTCACTTACTTACGTAATGTGATAATATTAATAATAATCTTCATTTCACTGTGATACATAGAAAATAATGTACAAGCTAGTCAGCAGGAAAAACGTGATAATAATAATAAATATTGATAAATATTTATCATACGGATGTGTAAAATAATTTAGAACACAAAAACAAGATATTCGTTCACTGAATAAGGTTCTAGATCCAAAAGCATTTTAATAAGTGATATTTTATTTCATTCAAATTACTACCATTTTTTATGGCTAGAGGTAAATGATTGACAAATTTAATGCACCTCTTTCAGTAGATGATAGGTGATGATGTGAAATATCAAAGTTTGACTTGTATCTTGTACCATATGGTGCTTGGGATCAGCACCAATAGCGCCCTCTCATAGGATGATAATGTGAGGTCCACTGCAAAAACCACTTTACGGTTACTCTATTCCGTGCCATGAGCTACTTCATAGCCCAGCAGCTCCCCATAATCTACAAAGCACAGATTCGACCTGTCCTGGAGTTGTGTTCACATACTTGGAGTTCGGCTCTCAAACATACGCTGAAGCTCTTGAACTATATACAGAAGAGAGCTATTCGTTTGATTGATGATGTCACACTTATGAGTTCATTGACTTCTCTAGAGAGTCGTAGAAAAGTTGGAGATCTCCCCCTTTGAAGCTTCTATAGTTATTTCCATGAAGTTGCGAAGATGTTGAACTCTTTGCCTGGTGAGGACTTTCCCTATTCCTATAACCTCCAAACCTTCAAGGAAAATTCGAATATCTATCTCCTCTCCCAACATTATAGGTTTTCCTCCCGTTTAGTCAAAGTAAGTGTAAAAATCGGCAGAATAAAATGTTCTTATTATATTGGTCATCATCGAACAAAAGCGATATAACCGTATAGATAACTCAATAGTAGCTACTCTTGTTTTCTCCTCAGGATACGATATTCTAAAAAGCTGATACCCATTTCTGAGAAGGTAAAAATTAGGCTTATTACATCCTACTTAACTGCAAGGGAGATGGCCTGTTCGAGTTCATGAATAGGAATTCTTCTTGGAAGATCAGAAAACGATAACCCATTTGTGGGGAGGGGTATAAAATTAATTGTGAATAGCTTTATAGGTCTAACATACACACAATTATCCTCGCCATAAATAAAATGCCGCGCATACTTGGCAAACCGCTGTACTAAATTATCAAGACGTTGGTTCATTATATTTAAGCAATGAGAATGGGAATACTTTCCGAATATTCAAAGAACTGGATTTACCGGAGACCATATTCTACATAAATGAATGTCCGAATGATAAGTTGACAATAGAATGTCATGAAATATAGATCCAATTTTCGTGAGAGTAGTTTTTCACTTCCCTCTTATTAAACAGAGTAAATCATGCCTCTGCAACTGGGATTCTAAAATTGTTACGTTTTCAGATGCTCCTAAATCATGAATTTATCTCACTCCATGATATTGTGTTACAGCAGCTACCATTTGATTTACAATACAAAATTGCCTTCAATTACAAATTTCATATTCTCGTATAAGAAATACAGCTCTAGGTAACTAACTATATCAGTCAAGTTCATTCATTGGGCATAACTAGTATATTCAACTTTTGCAACATATCCTCGAACTTTAATTACTTTTTCAAAGTAAGTTTCGCAAGGATGTTTTTTCACACTTCCTCCAGAGATAATTTCAATGAATACTTTATGATCTATGTTTCTATGTAATTTTTTGCTTACTATTAATGTGAAATCAAACACGTCCGAAAAAACAGTAAGAGATTATATGTAGAAGCCTGAGTACCAATAGTTCAATAGATCTGACACGAATAAAAATTAGCAATTGTCATCTAAAAGGCGGAATATATGCAAAGTGCATATATTTGCATATTTTGCATATTTTTACAAATTTCATAAAAAATTGCATATTTCAGCAAAAATAAAATTTGTACGCATATTTTTATGTTTTTCGTTTTATCAAAAGATTAAGTGCGACCCTTGCAGATAATTGAAATAATTTAAAAGGTGGGTAGGTTTTATTATTATATGGTTTATGGACCCATTTCATTAATATATGGTTTATTGCCGGCATTTATTGGATGTTTAGGAATTTCCAAGTAATCAGCTTGCCTTATTCACCGAACAGAAACAAGACAAGAAGGTTCACTTGAAGCTCCACCCCTAATGTAGTCTATTTCGCTGGCACACTTAAATAATCCCTGGTGGTGCCAAGTCGTGTTCGGTGGTAGTAAGTATTGTCACCGAACATAAACTTCTGTTCGGTGAGCGGGGGTCTAGTTGGAATGCGGCGGCTTGCTTTTATAGTTCGGACTTCAAAGTACCGAAGCCAAGTGAACCTTCTTGTCTTGTTTCTTTTCGGTGCCTAATTGGAGAGCAAATGTGGTCTCTTCTTTTGTATTTATATTGTATAGTTTAGTTTGTCGATAGATTCCAGTGTGAAAAGAGTGATTTCGAAAATATTTATTTCAAACGCCTGAAATGCCGAAAGCCGCTTCGTGGATTAAAAATTTTCCTGAGTTGGAGTTTAGTGGGGATAAAGTGTTTTGCAAAGTTTGTGCCAAAATCATTGTTTGTGAAAAGAAGTTCCAAATTGATCAACACTTGAAAACAGCTATGCATAACGCTAAGTTGCAGAAAAATAAATCTGTGCCTGTTCAGCAGTGTGTGCAAACCGCTCTTCAAAATGTCCAACCAAAGAGTGAAAAGGAGGTGTTTCATCAAGACTTATGCAAAGCTTTAGTCGCAGCAAATATACCTTTGAAGAAACTGCAAAATACACAATTCAGAGATTTTTTGCAAAAATATTGTAATCAAAACATCGCTGACGAATCCACACTTAGAAAGAAGTATGTGCAAACAGTATACGAAACCGTAATGGAAGAAATTGAAGTTTCACTGGGCGATGAACATTTTTATATTATTGTTGATGAGAGCACAGACTCATGTGGTCGATATATCGCACATCTTATTATTGGAGGGCTTCAAGAAAATGAGCCAGGGAAGCCATATTTAATATCTTCTAAACAGTAAGACAAAACAAATAATGTGACCGTAACTCGATTTATTCAGCAGTCTCTATCAAAATTTTTTTAACCAAATCCTGTTCCAGTAGAGAAGTTTTTTGTGTTTTTGTCTGACGCAGCGCCGTATATGGTTGAAGTAGGCCAAAACTTAAAAATATTTTATCCCAATATGGTACATGTCACTTGCCTTTTACACGGGATAAACAGAGGTGCAGAAACTATTAGAACAGCATATCCCTTGGTGAACAAATTAATTTCAAATGTAAAGGAAGTGTTTTTGAAAGCACCTCTAAGAGTGCAGATCTATAGAGAGAAATTGCCAGGAGTTAGTTTACCTCCAGAGCCCGTAATTACTCGATGGGGAACATGGATTAAGGCCACGATATTCTACGCAGACCATTTTGAAGCCATTAAAGACATAGTTTTAGATTTAAAAGACAATTCACAGTGTGTAGTGCAAAGTCAAGCAGTATTCAAAAATGTAAATTTAGTTAAGGAACTTGTTTTTATTGAGGTTAATTTTAGTTTTATACCAGATATAATAACTTCGTTAAAAAATAGGAATATGAGAAACTTTTTCCGACAAATGCAAAAAAGTTCCCGGTGATGTAGGAAATCAAATAAGAAGTAAACTCGAAGTTATTGTGGGAAAGAATGAAGGCTTCAAGTAGTTAATGGAAGTCAAAAATATTTTTGATACTAAACCATCCAACGAAGTTATACCTTGGCCTTATAACTTACTACCCAAATTAGAATATTGCCAGATCACATCGGTAGATGTTGAAAGATCTTTTTCTTTGTACAAACATATTTTTACAGACAGAAGGCAAACACTTTTATTGGAAAATTTTGAAAAATATATCGTTATAAATGCATTTTATACTATTTCAGGTTAAAAATTTTACCTGCTATATTTTTCTTTCAATTTTACTTAAAATAAATAATTTTTGTAAGAGTCGGCGTTTCTTTATTTCCATTCTTCCATGTTATATTCAAGGCACATAATTGCATATTTTGACAAATAAATGCATATTGTTGCATATTTCAAAGAAAAACTATGCATATATATGCGCATATTTTAACTGAATTGACGTGCATATATTCCGCCCTTTAGACTCATCAGAATGTCTATTATTGGATATTATCCTGTAAAAATTGAGATCTTCAATATATAATTAATTTAATTCCACGTGTAACTCTTTGAGAATATACCAATATGAAGCATAAGTACTTTGTATGAGGTCCAATCTACTGGAGAATGTCACTTGCTGGAATACGTATTTAGGTTACTAAATATTGTTGACGTTCCATATTGACATCATATTGTTGTATCGGTCACATGTGTCGACATTGAGTTACAAATTTTCAAATACAAAAGTATTATTTAGCTAACACCATCAAACACAAATTTTCTTATTTCTTCAAAAATTTCATTATCTCTCTTTGTTTATGCGTAGAAAAATAAAACACGAAACTAAGCAACCGAAAGCTGGGAACAAAATAAAACCATTTTTATCATAGTAGCCTATGCAAAGGAGTAAAAAATTCAATGATTGACAATACTATAAAATTAACACTAACTGCCAACCAAATTGCTTTTTTTTAAGCTGAATCATTTCTGAGATAATCAATAAAACCTACATTTTAGCTACCATCTTCAAAATGTCAAAACTTTGTATCGGCGGCCCAAATAGAATGTTTTTATATGAAACACCTCCCTTCAAATCGGCCAGGGAGGTCACCGTTGCATTTTTACCGGGTAGTTCCGGAACATCCTGTATAATAAAACTTGAATAACGTTAAAAAAATCTTAATTCATTTTATTGCTGTAACTCATGTGCATATAATATCTGGAGACTGTAGTATTTTATCTTAATCAATTTGTTACAGCAAATTTCATGGGTGCGACGAAGGGACTGGCATATTCTATCGTCTGGCGTTTTTACCTACACCAACGACGAACGCTTCCAAATTCTACATGCGGAAGGCTCCGATGACTGGACTCTTCAAATTAAATATGTCCAGAAAAGGGATAATGGAACATACGAATGTCAGGTATGTACTTTGTAGTGGATAAAGTACTACGTTCTACTACTAAAACCTGGGGCACCCTGTATATGTTTATTTATATACCTACCTACTTTATAGCTCGTATTATTTTGTTTTGCCCCACCCTACGAAAAACTTTGCGGGAGCATATGGTCTTCAGATTATGATATATTTACATGAATGAATGTTTTTTGTTGATTTTTCAAAAATTATAATAGTTGTTATTGTTGAAAAATACAAAACATCTTTGCTGTAATATTTGCTATTTAGTAAAATTGAAAATAATATATTCAAACGCATCACATAATAGATTATCACAAGACTCAACTGTGTTTCATAACACAGTATAATTCATGAAGGAAGCTTCACAAGAAGCTGCTTTGAAGAGTTTTCTTAGGTTTTACCTTACGGTTGTCATGCATCAAAAATTTCTGAAAGGTGAAATAATCCCCTGCTTCTTTAACGTACGAAATACGTTTGTTAATTAGTGTTCATTCTAGAAGAAAAAGCTCCAAGCGATTGTACACGAAATGTTTGAAATGTAGGCTGAGCGTGAAAGGAAGGATATCCGGTTCCGTCCAGCTTTGTTGCTTGTGTAACAATCAACAATATGCCCGTTTCACACCTAAGACGCTTGTCACACACACACACACTGGTCACTACTATCTTTAATTCAATCCATGACGCTGCTTGTTTGTCCCAAAAGACCTGTTTCTGAAGTCGTGTTCCATTCTGTAACAGTGCAAAAATTCGTCGACATCATATCGAAAAACGTATTAGATTAGGAAATTCACCCCAGACATAAAGAATAACGTAGAACTTATTATAATTATCTTATTGTTGTTTCCAATAATATTTCATACGCATTCACATTATGCATTTTGTTCGATTCACTAAAGCATTGATTGCAAAATACCAATTAAATAATACCATTAAAAAAAAAGTATGCGTTAACCAATTAATTCAAAAAAAATTGCGAGAGATGTTGGACGTCATAGATGCTGAATATTTTGACACCTTGGCCACCTACTGTAGTTTTAACAATAAAATCTATGTCTAAAGCTATACTTACAGCATAATTAGATTTTATTAAGTCTTCGGAAATTGTGTTTGTTAAAACTTTAATGAATCGTATTTTCAACTTTGAATACCCCTGACTCCTGGTGCCGACAGCCAAAGGTTGCGATCAATACTGGGCTTGTCAACTGAAGAAACCAATATCAAATAAATTGAAATATTTGTTGTATTATAAAGACTTCTCAATTTGCATTTCACCAAATCCAATTGGGCAATACGTATGGTATACTGATATTGCATCTACATTTAATTTCTGTCCAATTATGTTTTCATCAAATCCTGGGAAAAAATTAAAGATCCTGTCCATTTTGTGATTGTTGATTCACTAGATGGAACAAATGTATGCTCCTTTCTTGAAAACTCGTGGATAGTTTAAATAATATTGACAGTTTTTTCCTGCTTCGTTCACGGAGTAGATCAAAGTTTTGTTAGACTCAGAATGATAATTCACAAAATTTTAAAATGTTACCAATTCCATTCATGATATTGTGACTTTACTTTTTCCACAAATCACATCTTTTTGCTACTTGCAAAGTTTGATTCCTTTCTCTAAAACAATTTTTTTTCAACAGATACTAATTTTTTTCTTTTTGGAGTTTCGGGTAATGGTAAATTTGATACATGGTGTGAAAATATATGCTTATAGAAAAAAAAAACTTATTTTTACCTAACTAACCGATCCGGAACGTGTGGCGGGTCAACCTGTATATTCGAAATTCTAACTGAACAATATAATAATAATGAAGAATTTGTTTTCATTGTAATTATGAAAAATTTTTAACCAATTATCTAAATATAAGTCAACTTCTAAGTAAATCCGCAAAGCTTTTTTTTCAAACATGAACACAAATATACAATAATTAACATAGTTATTCTACAAAGCAGAAACTCGTTCCACAAAATATAACGTAAAAATACAGAAAGCTGTTATTGAGAAATAAAAGAGGAATAACAACGCTTTCAAAATTAAATTCGTTTCCCTAGAAAATTTTCATTTATACGAACTGAAGCGAGAAGAATAAATGAACAAATGCAAATTCAATAGCATTAAAACAGTTATTCCATTCTTATTGGATCAGATGGAGCCCAATAATTGTTATCCTTCCGTATTCGATTCCAATGACTGTCATAAAAATTCAGACATACTTATATCGGGCTTTGACGAATGTATTCAATAAATGAAGAGTGGTTTTCAGCCATTGATGGTCATTTATACCCTTAATTCGTACGCTTTTATTTTCAAATTAGGATAACTAAAGCGGTATTTCATTATTTTCACAACAACAACACAACAAACAAATTTAAAGTTTCTTTGCCTAATTGGCCACAATTTCATGTAAGTACATTAAGAGATATAGAATTAAATTTTTTTAATTATGAAGATAACTATTAATTATTGTATTATATCTGATAAGTTTATCCTGTACAGATTTCCATAACGTCCCGATATAATAAATTGTTTTCTGTAAACGTAAAAATTGAATTTGTTAAGTAATTGTATTGTGTCAGAAAGTATGGATGATTAGAGTGAAAGGGAATCACGACATACCAATATACACTGTGCTTTACCCGGAAATAAGGGTGTATCGTAGATAGTCCACCGCGTTTATCTAAAATGACTTTCTGCAATAGCATTTAAGTAGTCAACAAGTAACCAAGTATAAATTTCAATTAAAGCCTGCAATTCTGATACTATTCAGTCTGCCCTATTGACCCCTGGTTACTTACTGCACTGAGACTAACCTGGGACAAGGTTATCCATAGATAGCACAGTGATACACTTGGTGGTAAGGGCCCTAGCAGAAGCCCTTTAACGAGGAGTAAACCTTGACAAAAATCTGGCGCCCCAGAAACCAACATAAGAGTCAAACGGATCCAGATCTGGTAGACTTGAAGGAGTATTGAAGCCGTAGTAAGTAGAAATCGCCAAAAAGTAACAAGGTACGTCACAATCTGAAGTTCAATCGTTTTGATTTGAGAATTGAAGGTTACAATATTACTATGGTTGGTAGTTACTCTTAACAGTACTCATTCAATGACAGCATCCCGGTTCTTATATGTCTTTCTTTTGGCCATTTTTTGTCTAATTTGACTGGACTAAAGTGTTCTTTACTGAAGTTATCAGATCGAAATATTTTTAAAGTTTAGATATTATATTAATTTTGATCTGAACAACTATGTCACGTAAGGCACCAGCACTTTCATTTGTAGCCTCCTCTAAAGAAGTAAAGTGGTAAGGTATTGTTTGTATCTACTATAAGAAAAAAAGTTAACCATTATCTAGATTATTCATATTTTCATACATTAGTATCGTGTGAAGATGACGCTAGTGTCGAAACTATAAATTATAGTCACGATTTGTTTCTATAATATATAACAATAACTCAATAAAAAAGTAAAAGAGTTTCATTTTATTATATCAATATGATGAATTATCACAAAGTAATGGCTTGAATTTTTGAATGTATTGTACATTCATAGCTACTTTCGGGTTTTAATTACATTCGCGTTCATTTAATTTCCTCTACTCAGTTTTTGTATAAATTATTCATTTTAAGCATTGAAAATTGATGAGGAACCGTAACAGTAACTCGGCAAGCAGCATGTGCATTCCGGGCACGTAACTATCACGGTGTGCCAGTAAAAGCAGAATAAATTGACCCGGATATATCTAATAATATGCAGAGCAATGATGAACGAAGGTTTGTGTGTCCGAATTGGTATCCTTCCACACATAAATCTAACGATTTGTCTTGCGACTGTAGTTCCCAATAAATTCATATGTACATAAAATACAGGGTTCGTCTGTGAAGCGGGAATATTTAAAACTACTGTATCTACATAAGTTTTAAGCTATTGCATATAGCTTTTATCGCGGGCTTTGAGCGCGGCAACCGAATCAAGAAATTCCGTAACGAAAAATAATGTAAGATCTAGACACCTAACATGTGTCAAATTAATTAATTAATTTGAAATTTCTAAAAGTGAGAAATTTCGCTATTTTATACGAATGTTATAACACTCTAGCGCTTTAGACTCCGGGATTTTCACGTGGCCTATCGAAATTAGAAGGTTCGAATTATATAAAAACATAATTGCATGAACTCCAGACGTCCTATGTAATTAGCTACGAACGAAATCATTTTGACATATGCCTCTAGGAGCTCGCTACGCGTCAGTTAGAGTTTATACGTTAGACGCGCGTAGCAGAGACCTGAGAGTACCTGTTTCTATTAAGCTATTGCATATATTGCATATAGCTTTTATCGCGGGCTTTGAGCGCGGCGACCGAATCAAGAAATTCCGTAACGAAAAATAATGTAAGACCTAAACACCTAACATGTGTCAAATTAATTAATTAATTTGAAGTTTCTAAAAGTGAGAAATTTCGCTATTTTATACGAATGTTATAACACTCTAGCGCTTTAGACTCCGGGATTTTCACGTGGCCTATCGAAATTAGAAGGTTCGAATTATATAAAAACATAATTGCTTGAACTCCAGACGTCCTATGTAATTAGCTACGAACGAAATCATTTCGACATATGCCTCTAGGAGCTCGCTACGCGTCAGTTAGAGAAATTAGAAGGTTCGAATTATCTAAAAACATAATTGCATGAACTCCAGACGTCCTATGTAATTGGCTACGAACGAAATCATTTTGACATATGCCTCTAGGAGCTCGCTACGCGTCAGTTAGAGTTTATACGTTAGACGCGCGTAGCAGAGACCTCAGAGTACCTGTTTCTATTAAGCTATTGCGTATAGCTTTTATCGCGGGCTTTGAGCGCGGCGACCGAATCAAGAAATTCCGTAACGAAAAATAACAGGAACTCGTTTATGTTGCGCTCTCTCGGGTGACTAATATTGAAAAATTGTATATCACGACAAAAAACGATAATTCTACATTCAAGTTTTATAATAATCGAAGGCAAGCTGCATCGACTGCATCTTTGTTGCAAGAATTCAAAAGACTGCCTTTAAATAGTGTTCAGACGACAGCTCAAAGTGTCTTAGATTTCCTTAGTAATAGAAATGGCATTTCAATAATGACTTTCAATTGCCAAAGTCTAAATAGTCACAAATACGATTTACAAGATTCAGTTACGAGACAAACAAATGTGTTACTTCTTACCGAATCTTGCATGGCGCATGATAATCCGATTGAAATACCTAATTTCAATTGTATTGTTCAATTCAAACGAGATACTTTTCCAAAAGGTGGGGTAGCTATTTACCAAAATAATAATAATGTAACTAATATTATGACTCCGAATATTGAAATAAATATAGCACACGTTAGCGATGTTAATGTTAGGCGCTCATTTTTTGGAGATATTTGTGCGTGCTTATGCAAACTTAGAAATGGCCTACACATAGTCATGGTAGCAATTTACATTTCTCCGAATCCAAAATTGGACGAGGTAGAGCATTTTATTCATCGCACTTTACTGGAGTACACTGAAGAAGGGTCGAAAATACTTGGTACAAATGGTAATAAATTTCCACTTATCTTGGCTGGCGATTTCAACATCAACTTCGCTGATAAAAAATCAGAGCGGTTGACAACTTTTCTTTCGGTAAAATTGAATTTGAAAATGAATAATGATCCACAAGAATCCACAACAAAATATGGGGCCACCATTGACGCGGTATTTTCCAGATATTTAGAGGATATCAAGTCTCAAACTTATTTCAGTTACGATAAACCTATAGTTTCAATGATAACAAATTCCTGAATAACCTACATGTATTGTAAGATAATTAAAATATTTTAAGCGATATTAACTTCTCATTCATCCAATAAAAGAAAAAAATTTGTTTTCTTATCGGTCACCACGCTCAAAAAGTGTAACTTGAATTAATATCAAAGAAAAAACTTGAATTAATATCAAAGAAAAAAAAATACTGCATAAATTAAAAATAAATAAATAATTATAATTGCATAAGTTGAGAAAAAATGCTATGCAATAGCTTCACCGCGGCAGTCCCCGAGTGCCACACGTCTTTTAACATTGATGTTTTTACAATTTTCTGTTGAGTTAGACTTGCCATTTTATTTTTTTTAAATAATACATAACAAGTGGGCACCATTACGATCTACGCATTCTTGTAGTCTTTTCCGAAAATTTTCCATTACTCGCCGTTACATTTCCGGTACTTCTTCTTGAATTTTTCGTTTTAGTTCCGCTAACGTTTGCGGTCGCTCAACGTACATCTTGCTTTTGAGCCAATCCCAAAGATAAAAGTCGCATGCGGACAACAAAACAAATTAGGCGATCTAGCCGGCCATGCAATGTCTCCATTTTTGGATATGATGTGGTTTGGAAAGAATTCCCTTTAAGCAGTGTGTCGTACCTTGCTACTTTTTGGCGATAATTACTTACGACGGCTACAACACTCCTTCAAGTCTATGAGATCTGAATCTAATTGACTTTTATGTTGAATTCTCGGGCGCCAGATTTTTGTTAAGGCTTACTCCTCGTTTGAGAGCTTCTGCTAGGGACCTCATCACAAAGCGTATCACTGTGATATCTATGGATAGCCTTGTCCGAGGGTAGTCTCAGTGAAGTAAGTAACCAGGGGTCAATAAGGCAGACTGAATAGTATTAGAATGCTGGCTTCAATCGCAATTAATACTTGGTTACTTCTTGACTACTTAAATGATGTTGCAGAAAGTCGTGTTAGACAAACACGGAACTTCCCAATAATAAGTTTAATAAGCTTTAACATCGATAAATATTTGACTCTCTATATAATAATAATTTATCCCGACCCGGGGGATGCACAAGGAAGCTCAGAAGCAAAGAAAACGGTCCAAGCAGGCTATTCTCTTTTTACAGCCTTGCAAACCAAATAGTCATGTGAGTATTATTAAAAACGGCTAGTCAAGCACTAATTACTAGCAAAATTACTATAAACCTAATACTTCAATAGTAACTGACGGAACACTTTCTTTAGGCGGCACAAATGATTGTTTTCACTCACTGACTCTAGTTGTCTAACTGACCATGATCGTTGCCTCACTGACTATAATGAATTCACCGTTTGCGAGGCGTTCTTTCATACCAATCGAGGTGCTGGTTAAGTCATCTACACCAGCTCCAGCCGAGCCCTTTTTTGCTCATTCTGCGTGCATGATGCTCCACCAGTTCCTCAATTCTGTAACGTGTTTTGTTTATGATTACATCTGATTCGGTATCTTATGTTTACACGAAATATGTACGGTTCTGAATGAAATCAAATATACGCGGTCTATGAGTTGAAATGATGCAAATCTGATACTTAAACTACACGGATGTCTATGCACGGTACTATCTATATTCCTATACAATAATATAATTATTCAGAATCATGAATTGTAAATACTAATATCTACGTGTTTCCCATCAAATAATTATTCAAGATTTTAGAGCTTCGTTACAGCAGCAATAGACATACGAGCAGTATGACTGGTAGCACCATCATGCTGTAACCACGCAATCTCTGGAAATGGAACCAGTTCTTTCCCCAAAAATGTTGTGACCATGTTTGTGTAACGAACTGCAGTAACGGTTGTAGCATTTCCTCGATCGTCTTCAAAAAATAATGGCTCGATAATGCCAGATGATAAAAGAGTACACCACACTGTCACCTTAGAACCTTCTCATGTATCTGAAGCGGGTTTCAGCGCTGCAATAATGGCTATTCTGTCTATTTACATAGCCGTTAAGATGAACTTCATCTGACATAAAAAAGTTTTCTTCCCTATCCAAACGCTGCAACATTTCTTGACAAAAATTCATGCTAGTAACCAAATCAGCTTCTTTTAGTTCTTGGATAATTTGAATTTTATAGGGGTGACAATTCAAGTCCTTATGTTAGACTCGACATATCGACGGTTCACTCTGATATCCAATGCTAAATGCATGTCTAATCGCAGAACATTTTGGACTATGTGTTATGGCGGTTCGAACTCTATCAATGGTTTTTGGCGTTCTAACACTTCTTGCTGCTCCTTGATGTCTCAAATTTAAAGTAGATCCAGTTTCTTAAAACTTTTGTACCCAGCAATTAATTGCGTTAATAGACGGTACCCGCCCATGACGCGAAATCTTGAACTGATTGCGAAATAACCTTCTCACAGTTGTGGTGGAGTCATCATTTGTATAAAACAATTCAACACAGAAAGCACGATGAGAACCTGACCACTGTTCCATGTTCACCAAATGGCGTTAAATGACTGACAATATATCATTAGCTTCAGCGCCCTCACCCCAACGTCAAATGAATAGAGTTTTTAAATTTTCCCGCTTCACTGACGAACCCTCTACTTATGATGTGGTCCGCTAAAATTGTGAATAGTTAATAGAAAGACTAGAGAATATCAAAGCAACATGAATTTCTACTTATAAATCAACAAATTGATTATCATTTCGAACTGAGTAATCGGACTATTCAGGACCGTCTACAATTAGAACTTACGTAAGCTGCCAAAAACACATTCATAATTTACACCATATATATTCATAATAATAATAATTCAAAATACGATTAATTTGTTTTGTCTTCTCTTTGTTAGAAACGAAATTAGATACAGTTTGCATGTAAATATTTCACGAAAGTTAATTTCCAACTTCCAGAATACACTCATTCTTGTGTTAAATCGAATGTTCGGTGAACTTAATGGAAGCAGGAGCTCTGTTTGTTTGTAGTCTATTATTAAAGTTTATAGTGAATTCATTATTTTATCGCCAACTTTATAATTGTACCCTAGAGGAATCTAAAGTAATTATTCTAATAAAATCGTGTTGTACACAATTATCTGCAGCCATATACCAGAACATTTTGATTTAACTTCAGAGGTTAGCGAATCTGTATCTTCGCTCGAACTTGTAATATTTACTCAAATAAACCCCATACGTGAACATTCTAAGATTATAATTATGAACAACTGTGTTCTCTCAAGTACAAGCTAGATAATGGCTTAACCTTTTTTCTTATAGTAGATACAAACAATACCTTACCCCTTTACTTCTTTAGAAGAGGCTACTAATGGAAGGACTGGTGCTTCATGGTAGTTCAGATCAAAATTAATATGTTCCGTACATACTTATGTTTCAAATTAACATACCTCGTGAAATCGTCTGAGCTGAAATAGATTTTGAAATGAACAGTTGACTACGATATTTTGACGGCAATGGATCAAGGACTTCACACTGTTATTGATAATGTTAGACTTTAGCATGGCCTTTGATACAATCCGTCATGATGTTTTGCTGGCTGTTCTCGGCTATATTGGCTTGGGTGCGGGTGCATTGGATGTGTTTGGATCATAATTGAAGGATGGGAGACAAACGGTTGTCGTGGTTGAGGCCGCTCCGGATTCGGTCGATGTCAGACTAGCAGTTCCTCAGGGTTATATCCTAGGGCCTCTGTTGTTTGCTATTTATACACATATCTTTCCGAGTTATTTGAGACAAGGCCGAGTGCATACGTATGTTGACGATACCCAAATTTACTACTTTTTCTCGGTATCCGAAGTGGAAGATGCTCTACAGAAAATTAATGAAGATTTACAGTTAATAGCGGATACATCTCTGAACTATTCTCTCTGCCTTAATCCAAAAAAGTCTACGGCATCATTGTTTGGTAGCAATGCTAATAATAACGTGGTACGGAGTCAAATTAAGCTACAGATAGATAACACACCGGTTCATTTGGTAGACGGGGCGAGGAATCTTGGTATCGTTAAGAACAACTCTTTTAGGTATAGAGAACACTTAAAGCTTTGTAACAAAAGGGCTTATGCTAACCTGAGGATGTTGTATCCACATCGAGGTTTTGTCGCAGTTTAATTATTGCTCATCAGTTTATTTTCCACGCTTGGATGTAGTCTCTCTTGCAAAAGGGGTTCAAAAGATATATGTTCGATGTTTTGACTAGTGTTCAGTGGGGTACATGATGAATGTGTGTTTGCTGGAGTTTGATTATTTGGTTTTTTTTTGGATATTATTGTTATTGTGTTATTATCTATATTTATATTCAAGACTCATAAAGTTTGTCGTGTAACAGGGGTTTAATTTTGGATTTTGCACCTGCAGTTTGATATAATCCGGGTGGATATTGCATTGTATTTGTTTTATTTTTATTTTTCAAATTAGGGTTCAAGTGGTAGAACAGAGGATGACTATTCGTATTCATCATATTTCTTTTTGTTTCTTTTATGATATTTACTTGCATATTCTATGTCTAATTTCTTGTGTGAATAAAGACGTTTATTATTGTTATTATTATTATATTTTGGTAATTCCAGTTTGAATGTAAATGAAAAATAAATTTCTGAAGAAGTCGAAAGTCATAACGCGTCACTGAGAAAAATGTTTGTGAACATTTGTTCAAAATTTAATTTTCATAGTTTTTCCGGAAACGCGAATGAAAATTCTGAACTTTTTTTATTTCATTTTTAAACAAAATCGAATTCTGAACAAATGTGAAACAACATTTTCCCCGGGAAATGCACACTTTTTCAGATATCCAAAGTTTGTGGCGCCAAAAAACGCGAAAAAATACATGTATTTGATCGAAACCCTTGGATATCTCAAAAAGTATGCATTTCCTGGAAAATGTTCGTGCGCCTTTGTTCAGAATTTGATATTGTTTCAAAATAAACTTTAAAAAGCTCCAAATTTTTTCTGTTTTTCCGAGAAACTGTTTAAAGTTCATTTTGAAACAATATTAAATTCTGAACAGATATGTACCAAAATTTTCCCCGGGAAATGCTATTGCTATTAATGTATCAACTAGTGAGCCCCTGCGTGACCCACCGACTCGACTCGTTTCTGAAATTTGTCTAATAATACTAGACTACTTCATGATTATTCAAATAGTGCATTGGTAGAGATTAATTCATTGATTCTCTACCTTCTTCTGAATAAAGTAATAATATCAATTCATCATCAACAGAATTATTTGAAACTGCCTGTATCCCGACAAATAACTTTATCTCCTGTGATTATTTCAATGGAAAGAGATTACATTCATTAGATAAAAAGAATGGTACTATAGATTAATAAGAGTTATTCAATAGTCATGAGCAGTAATATCAAATGACCCAAGGAATGAGGTTTCATTTTTTTTATGAAAAAGACATCAAATTCGTGAACCATAGAAAATCCTATCAAATACAACCTCGACATTGGAAGGGATCAGCACTTTGCAATTTTGAAGGTCCTTGGTCCAAGGATATTTGGAGTATTTCGTCCCCACAAAGGCATATAAATATCTGTATAGCATTCATAGAGTAAAACCCATAAATTTCACAAAGTAATCATTTATAACGGAAGACTACAATTGTATACCGTTCGATGATTTATTGGAAGAATATTAAAAGCTTAATAACAGTCATTATGCTGTACTCCTACTCTTATATTGCATTTAGTACTGCAATCGTTCTATCATTTGACGAGCGTTTCGAAATAAATAATGGAATTATATAGAATATCAACAAAGTGTACATTCCATCGTTGTTATTGGAAACAATTTACTAATTGTTTATCGACATCTCGTTATTATTATCCAACGTATTAGAACAGAGCTTGTCCAGAAAGAAACTTCTAATTATGGTTTTAACAAAAGGTTATCAAAGCTATTAACTAGTTTCTTCTGATCGGCCAAAAAACAACACAAATCAATTTCTTTTAATTATATTATTCACCTTCATATTGTAATATGTCATGAGGAAATAAAGAGAATTTCCAAGGAGTTTTCAAACGACCATCAACATGTGCAAAACTTCCAAAGAATCTTCGGTAGACCGAAACAACCCTCAGATAACAACACCCGAGGAATAAACCTGTTTCCTCCCTTGTTTCGACGAGTTGAGAGTACTTCTCGAAAGATAATTCGTCGAGGATTCTCAATTTATCAATGTTCTTGCCTGATTTTATTAAGTCCGCGTATTCCCAGCATTTCCCTATATATAGCAAGTTACTATTAGGACGTTTGTTCCAATTCAACCATGGATTATGTATTGTGGTGCAGCTTACCCCAATACTGAGAAATCTCAACGATGAAAATAGCTAAGACATCAGTCGCGCGTTAGCGCGTACTCCGTCTTAGTGCCTTGGCGATCCTCGCGGTTCATCGTGAACTTTATACTCTAAAAAAATTATCGATGCAGTGGCTCAGAATAAAAACCGATAGTATTATACATTCTATATATTTCCAATGGGCCCTTCACAGGGCCAACAATTACAACAATTACTGAGCATAACCACGAACATAACATATGAAATATAATAAAATATCTAAAAATAATATCTTATATCTGAAATACCTACCGCCTTTCCTCATATTTTTCTTTCAGTATTCGCTTTTTCAATAATAAAAATTCGAATGCCCATCTCCTCTCCGAATACTCCATCGCAGGGTAACACGATGTGTTTTGAACATTATAGGTTTCCCTTTCGTACAGTCCAAATATAAAAATAAAAAATTCTTTTGAGTTGTAACTCAAATGATCAGATTATATTTGATGATATTGTTAATATTATATTAATTACAGGTGTCGAACAATGCAGGGCTTCTTTCACACTTTGTGAATCTACAGATAGTGGTTCCTGAAGCTACAATTCAAGGCAGTAGAGTAGGAGAACATCATGTGGACATTGGGAGTATCATTGATTTGGTTTGCATAATCGAAAAGGTAAAAATATTCTCATTCAAATCTGTACCTTTCTGTTCTCTTTCGGTACCTATAATGTTCCTTTGATGGATTGCTGAACATAATTATAAATAAATGCAATTTTTCCTTGGTTCAAAAATTGATAGCATACAATGAAAATATAGCAAAAGAAAAATTGTGTGAAGAACTCATAAGTTTCGCGAACAGTTTGCTTAATTCAGAAAACACCATTACGGAGAAATATAAATCATACTATTAAATTGAAAATGTTTAGGAACAAGATGAAGAGGATGGGTGATTCTAAAATATGCAAAACTTTGAAAACTGCGCATCATATCGACCACACTGAGCCTCTTTAGATCATACCTATCAAATCGCTACCAATATGTAATCAGCAAAAGATAAATTGGGAAATCTAGTTAGATCAGACAAGTTGAAAATTTACAAGGGAGTACCGCAGGGATCAGTGTTGGGGCCGCTTCTGTATGTAGTATATACAAATGACTTACCTGATTATCTACTGGAAAGTTCTGAACAGTTTGCTGATGACACATCTATTACACTTTCAGTTTCTCCGTCTGATGCACTTGACGTGAGGGTCTTTGAAACTCTATCAAGGGCAAATAGTTGGTTCTCTGACAATAATTTAAAAATGAACTGTGAGAAAACACAGTTACTTCAATTTAGTTATCAATCAAATAAAGAAATTGTACTTAACAACCCTGTAGACACCATCAAATGTCTGCGGTATTGTTCTTTTCTGGGTATTTTATCATCGATTCAAGACTTGACTGGTCCATGCAGATTGACAAGGTGGCGAAATCTCTATCAAGGCATTGTTTTGCCCTAAGAACTATTTCAGTACTAGTAAATATTCAAGCTTCCATGACTGCCTATCATGCTTATGTCCAGTCTACCCTAAAACATGGAATAGTTTTTTGGGACAACTCAGGCGACGTTCAGAGGGTGTTCGCTCTTCAAAAAAGATGTGTTAGATGTATATTTAAGTTTCCTCAGAGAGAAAGCTGTAAACAGTATTTTGTAGGGAATGGAATACTTACCTTACATAGTTTATATATTTATGAGGTAGTGCTCTTTGTTTCCAGAAATCGGGAAATATTCAGGGACTACTTACAGAAACACGATCATGGCACAAGATATAAAAACAACTATAAGTGCAATAAATTGAATTATACTTATCTACAAAAAAACTTTGAGTTCACTATCCTGAAAATATACAATAAATTGCCTTCATCACTGCAAGAACTACCTACTCTAATCTTGAAAAACAAGTTAAAGAAAATACTCATTCATAAAGCATACTATACGCTAAATGATTATTTAACTGATCCCCATATAGATATTCTTTGAACTGTTCCATAAAGTATGATATTGCATATCTGTATAATGATTTTACTAATTTTATGTATTGAATATTTCAATTTATTGTATTACTATATTTAAACTACTTAAATGTTATCTGACGTGTTCTACGCCACTTGAAGGCATATGTAAATTTGAACTAATAAACGATATCTATCTATCTATCAAATTACTTATAAACTATAACTTATATAGCAAATCATATAGTTTATTAACACTAGCTTACCAATATGTACTATCCACAACACAAGTAGCTTGTGAAAGGTGTTTTTCCACCCTAAATTTTGTGAAAACCAAACTAAGCACTACACTAAGTGATAATCAATTGGAAGCATTTTTATTAATGAAAACAGAACAACCGAAAAAGACGTGTCAAATAACTTAGATAGTGATGAAATAATTGGCATAATCTCTGAGGAAAGCTGTTTATTGGGAAGGGAAATATCTTTATAAAACTTATCTAAGATTTTGTTACACATTTCTATACTATAGGAATAGGAACCTAATTTTAGTTTGTGGCCGAGTCCGACTGATATATTTTGTTTCTTTCCTTAACACCTTATAATTATAAATAATATA
The DNA here is from genome assembly GCA_958510875.1 of Endomychus coccineus. Classification (NCBI taxonomy): domain Eukaryota; kingdom Metazoa; phylum Arthropoda; class Insecta; order Coleoptera; family Endomychidae; genus Endomychus; species Endomychus coccineus. The sequence goes on from OY294068.1 coordinate 18,446,176, forward strand.
GGTACTGTTGTCAGTCCGCCCCTGAATACACTTCATCATTTCATACTCCACTTGAGCAGCTACTGGTAGTAGTTGTATAATCGTAAACAACACAACTGTGAAAATCTTGAGAAACCAATACAGCTCAACGTAACTGCAGTCAAGAGATTTAAACCTCATTGAAATTGCAGAGCCGATCACAATCCATGGAAACACTGCACGGAGTGCAAGAACATAATGACCGCACATTTTGTTATCAAACAACCTGCATTTGGTACCAAGGATCGTAAAATTGAATCATGGCAACATTATTAATAATAAAACGTGAAACTCCCATTAATCGTGTTAATGCTCTTAGAAAGCATTCAATTATGCTTTAAGCGCAAGTTAAAAAAAGTAAAGTAATGAATAATGAATCAATTCCGTTTTGATTTCTTTAAGTGGAGTTTTAATCGCCCTCCTTTATCACCATCGTTTGTACGGCTGGGTGAGAGAAACTTCCAAATTATCACATTGCCGAATAGTTATCATTTCAGCGGAAGCAATATTGGGCGTAACTTTGATTTGCAAAACTATACTGTTAACTGAACATCGAATGCATTAAAACTGTGAAACTAAGGGAGAAATCCCACATTTATAACAAAGGTAACGGAAGAAGTATAGAAGTATTACATATTACAGTGAATACATAGAGCCTGAACAATCAGATAATAAACTGGGGAGTGAGCCTTCTCTGCCTGATCACAGAATAATTTGTCACAACGAAACAGGGCCAAGTATAACGGAGACTGGCAAGAGATACACCAAGAAACTAACCATCTACTTATGCAGTTGTAGTAGTCGGATAAGATGGGACATGCACAACAGTTCTAATCCATAGGAATTGATGTAATCTTAATTGTTCTAATTCAAGAGAAAATTCTATCACACATAGTGAACATGCCGGAGGTAGATATGGTGAAAGGGGCAGGGTTATCTTCTTCTCTGAGTTGGGAAAAATGAATACAACACATCACAAATCTCTGCAATCAATTACTGTGGCATCGTTCATCCTGACAATGGTAGAAAAAGCATAATCAGGAGAGGCAACCTGGAGAATACTCCCTGCGACATACTTCAAAGAATGGTGCCAATCATTGGATCTCAACATCTACCCATAGCGATCAAGAATAGAGTACTTGAATGACGGATATCGTCACTAGCTCTAAAAACTCTACAGTGTTTCTAACTCTTTCTAATTTGTCGGAAGAGACACTATTTCATATGTTGTGGTCTCTCAAAATCAACTAGTACAATGAATATTGAAGAAATCATCATTGAGATTAAATCCTGTTTCGTGTAGAAATCTGACAGATGAAAGTTCTTTGAAATAGACTGAATACATATAATATCGCCTTTTAGTTTTAAAATCTTCTTCGAAAATTATTGTCCAAAACGGAAAATACTGGATTCCTCATGGCACAAACATTTGTTTCTTTCTTAATTCCCTTTTTTCATTTTGATATTATATGTAATAATGGAATCCAATTTGAATATTTGGTAACAGCTACACATCTGAACCTCTTGAAATCCTGTTTTCGAAATTTGTATCCTCAAAAAGATTGTCAACTGCCCGATCCCAAATGATCGTGGAGTCATTCTGTTGTTTGTTCGTTTGGCTGATGAGCCGTTCCATGCCCTATACAATTTATTGAAGTCTAAATCAAAATGCAAAGCTTTTTGAAGTAGGTTAAATAGTCTACGAGCCGCCACTGTGATTTTCAATTGTTGTACAACAAATGATCATTTCCAAAATTAATGAATTTATAAATTACACTAAATCGGAATTCGCTTTAGAAGAGTTCAGTAAGTAATTGATTCACGAAAGTTGCTTGACGATCTTGATAAAACGATGTGATTCCTTTTCTGTTGTCAGAGAAATCCCCATTTAGCTCTCGCATACAGTAAAAATTGCTTTTCTACCAACAGAGCCATTGCTATTTAAATCCAATTTACGTCTGCGGCTCCCCTACAACCCTAACCTACTTCTGTATCGTGAATCTGGAAATTTATATTCAGTACATTTACCTAAGAGGTTTGAACGTATACAGTGATGGTCAATGAATACTGACATTTGCACTTCCCTAGATATCCGTATCCGTGTTTGTATTATTATTGTAACATATTAGTTGGAAAGTAAGGAGACAGCCAGTTGTATTTTTGTCTAACTTACAAAAACAAATCAATCAAGTGTACAATAATTACTTGTTTTTGCGACTAACATGAATGAGTTTTTTTTATACTTTGAATACACGCAACCTATGATGTGTGAGTCAGCAGTGGAATGTATTTTTCTTGAAGGTTTGGAGGTTATAGGCATAGGGAAAGACCTCACTAGGTAAAGAGTTCCACAACGTCGCTGTTCGATAAGAAAATTAAGTGTAGTAGGAAGAAGTTCGGCAGATCTCGAGCTTGGCAGTAAAGGGGTGACTAATTTGAGCTTGTCTGGCTCGCTTATCTCGAATCTATCGTGGTGGAACAACAGACGAGATTTCTGATGTACACCGACCACGAATATAGCTATAGATACTCGTAAGTGAGAGATCTTCCACCTTTCTACGATGCTCATAAGTGTGACATCATCAATCAGACGAATAGCTTTCTTCTGGATAGAATCCAAGATCTTCACCATATGTGTGGAAGCCGAGCTCCAAACAAATGAACAGTACTCCAGGACACAGGTCGAATCTGTGCTTTGTAGATTATGAGAAGCTGCTAGGATGTAAAGTAGCTGTTGGCACGGAATAAAACACCAAGTTTTTGTGAAGCGTTCTTCGCAATGGACCACACATTATCGTCACGGAAGGGTGCTGTTGGTGGTGATCCCGAGCATTGTTACGGAAGACTTCATAGGAATAGTTCTACCTGACATCATCATATTAGGGATTGTGGGATTCGCCTTCCTGGAGAAGACGCAAGCTTGAGTTTTGGTTGCATTAAACTCGATTATCACATCCCCATTTCAAAATTATTGTCAGATCTTCATTAGTTACGTCCACCTGTCCCTGTCCCACTCCCCTGGTTTCATTGGATGGTATAGAGGTTCTAGATGAGAATCTACAAAGCTGTAGACGGGACAGGTGGTCACTTCCAGCAGATAGTTGATATGGTGCAGAAACAAACTTGGTACCAAGATAGATCCCTGTGGAACATCAGCGTTGATAGCCATCATATCAGAGGATACTTCGTCAACCACCACATGAAGTGATATATTTGAGAGACAACTCGATAGTAAGCAAGATTGAGGCGGCAAACCATATGACTGAAGTTTCTCAAGAAGGCTTTGGTGCCAGAGCCGGCCAAATGCTTTGGAAATATCCAATGATATAGCTAGAGATTCCACATATTTTCCAATAGATTTCTGCCATACATGTGTTACGATAATCGATGTCCACTAATGAGCTAATGACCCATTTATTCAATGAGTGCTCTCAATATCAAAGTCTATGCTAATTATGAATTAAATTAAATTTCAATCTTATTGTCTTTCGATGAATTTTACAATAAAATTACAAAACATTGCCCTATGCCCTTAAAATCGATAATTTTATACAATTTGATTGACAGGCAATAGGTTGGTCACGTGATTTGCATATATACATACAGAATTATATAGAATATAAAGATCATATCACTATAAGATTTGTAATGAATCGTTTCACAGTACTATCGATTTATTCAGTGCAGTATGTATTCATTCATATGCAGCGAAATGCAAACGCAAAATCTACAATGATTATTATTTATTATGCTTAACGAATGCTTTGAATATAAAACCTCAGGAAGGAGTATTGGCTGATCAAGTATACGACCGGCATGGTCGTTGCATATGGAGGTTAAACAGTGGCGTAACCTTTACAAAGGTAGCAAACCATAATCAAATTTTTAAGTCAAATAATTTCTTAGGAAAACTTTATAAGCGAATATCAACTATGGCAAGTATTTCCGTTCAGTGTTTGTTTAAAATTGAGATTGTATTCAATGCTTGTTACGCCTATGATCATAGCCTGACATGATATGCCATGTTCAAAATGAAAACTTCCAAATACACTTAAATATAACTAAAATTATGATGAGGTACTATTGAATGTACTGCCCCCGATTCACACGAGAAATATAAGCAATTTAATGAAGCTAGTCTTCAATTTCGTATTATTATTCATCATTTTGTTAGGAAAACATGTAAGAGCATTGAAATATGTTAATCAATGGTATGAGTAAAGCCAATTCGTCGAACCTTATTTATATAAATATTCCATTCTTCTACATGAGCGCATCATTTTGGATGAGAAGATCTCTTTCTGTCCCAAGCAATTTTACAGTAAATAAAGCAAGTAGTGAACTTTGTAAAGTAACTTTTCCTTCTACATGATCTTTTTAAGTTTGAGAAAACTGTAAACCAACTATAGTCAATAAACCACAACATCATTCCCATACATTCGGAAAGTAGATGAATTATCATGATAATTTATGATGATGATGAAACTTATATATGAGGTTAAAAATTTATCTACAACCTCTTATTAACTTTAGTGTACAATTTAACTTCTTGAGAACAAGCAATTTGTTCAGAATAGAATACGATAAAGTTGCTGGGCATAGCAGGGCTATCTGTGGAAGAATCACGAATAGGATATTGATCCCTTCAAGAGGAAACCAGCGATGGTTTTTGAGATATCAGATAAATTGTGTGTCGTTTATGTTTATGCCTCATAGTATATTCAATATTATATGGCAGCAGCTACCTCAATTCCTGTAGAACTGTAAATTATAATAAGACATACTGGTTACAAAACGACGCTCACAGAGAAAGCGATAAAGTGAATTATAAATATGGAACTTAATTTGGTTTTAGTTTGCAGAAGCCAGTAGAGTACTAGCTTCACTTGAAATTTCAACAGCAAGTGCCTGAGGTATGTTCAGTTCGTTTCCTGTATTTCGCTGGGGAGATGAATGTTCTACGTTTAAAAAATTCAAATAGATGGATGTCTGATTTATTGATAGAACATTTGAAAATACTAGAGGAACAATGTTCCTGATTCTTCCGATTTCATGACTTTAGTTTGCTCTTGTTGGTACGTTGCATGATTTTTTTGCATAGAGGAGGGGAAATCTTGCCTAGACGCTTTGGGTGCCCGCACTCCCGGGTGTGCCGAATTCTTACCGACCGAAACCCCTCCGCCATAAGGTTGGTTCTTCTTCCTTCAGATGGAACTCCACTGCACTGCGGTCATTAGTGTTCTATTGTGCCCTCACATATTCATATCTCTTCATCAGTCCGGTGTATTTGAAGAATTTCTGTAGCCTGATTTAGGGGATATTTCTGATTTCCTCGGGTGTAGCTTTATCGTTCCCAAGGTATGTCTGAAGACCAATCGCGTATGCCGTGCACTGAGACAGTACAAGCATGGGTATCTCTTCTTCCACGCCTCAACCGCAGCATGTGAGCTGACCTACCAGATCTATCTAGAGATGTTTGTTGCATGGGACGTGTCCGATCAGGAATGCAACAAGATTCCTTATTTCTTGTCTGTTGAACGTCAGTAGATTTTTCACCGCTGCTACTGGAGGTCTCCCATTAGTCGCTTGGAGTGCGACATACGGGGCAGTTCCCTCCAATAGTACCGGTGCTCTGCCTCGAGTCATTTTTGGATTACAGAGTTCGCTGTGGTATGAGAAATGACACAAGTTGGCTCTGGTCTAGTCAGGGATTGTAACTAATTTTTGTTTAGGTTCTTCAACCCCAAAATCTTCCATTTCTTGGAAATTTTCTTCATTCATTAGTTCTGCTCTAATTTCTTTATTTATGTATATTGCCAAATTCATATGCCATAAGCATTCATGTACGTAAACTTCTACTGATTTGACACGACTTTAGTGGTGACATTTCTGAGAAGCCAAAAAAACCACGATATTTGTATTTCACTCGGTAGTTGTTTAGTCACAAGCAGCTTAACCTGCACACTTGCAGTTTGCAGTGCAGCACTTCTCAAGCGCGTCCCAACGAGTCAAGTAAGCAGGCAAGATACTTTCTAGCATGCAAATATGGTAGAAAAGGAAAGCACATCGGCACGCAGACATAACCTAATATATTCAATTGACTGTCTTTAGCTCGTCTGGAAACTTATATGGTTCTTTCCTTGCCTGAAATAGACATATAGATGTTTACACAAAAAGCAAGTAACTTTAGAAAGTTGCTTGTTCACTTGACTTTCTTCTCTACTGGCTTTATGTAATAACCATCCTTTATAGAATCGAACGATATCGAATGTTCTCAAGATTGATGACAATTATGTTATTAAGCTCATGTTTATAAGATTTTCATCTCAGAATCGCATCAAGCGTTAGTTATAATTTTTAATGAGTTAGTTCGTGTTTCTACATTGAAACCTAGAATCAAATATCAATCTTGAATTTTATCATATTATTGGTAATACTGCTGATGAAAAAGTTGTCTGGGTCCATTCGACATCTGAATAAAGTTAATCTACATATCTTTGTCTGTTCCAGAGCCCGACTCCCCCGCAATACGTGTTCTGGTATCATAACGAACATATGATTAACTACGACACCGCAAGGGGAGGAATTACTGTTGAGACGGTACCAGGACCACGAACTCAAAGCCGATTAACGATACGAGATACCAACGACGCGGATTCTGGCAATTATACATGTTCTGCTTCTAATACGGAGCCGGCTTCCATTTTTGTGTTCGTGTCAGAAGGTAATTATTGTTTTAATCACCGCAATTCCGACACGAGTTTTTATTCGCAAGATTCAACGTCTAATCAGAGAAAGGTCATCGACATCATTGAATGGTCAAATAGTCGGCACACAACCTCTAAAATGAGTAATCTTAATTGCTTACGATTTACCAATGGCAGTTTTCTTGGTTTACCGTAATCATTTTTGATCTTCTGACTTTTCATCACTGTTTGTTGTCAATCTTAATTACAAAAAATGTGAATAGGTAGTTACATTCTATCGGCACGGATAATTCAAACAATGTGAAAAATGCTTGCAGTTGTCAATAAATTCTCGTATATATTATAAAGGAACTCATCGGGCCCCCATAACGTATGTACTGAGCTGTTACTAGAATTAAGAGATGTTTCCCAATTTTTAGATCTTAAAGTATGTTAATACTCTAATCTAAGATACTTTCCAAAAGTTCTCAGTAGCTTGTACCAAACAAAACTCTCTCAAATTATTTGCACAATTGTTGCTTCAGACAATAAATCTAGAGATTTGCAAGAGCAATGGAAAATTCAAGGCGTGTTCGCGTGATTTTTTTTTTCCGTGAAGATTGAGTATTTCGTGTATCTAATTCAGGTTCCGAAATAAACAACCGCGGATCAAGTTTCCGACGAAATCAGCTGTTCCTCATTTCTTCGAATGAAACAATGTAAATATGTACTAACATTCCTATAGATCATTTTAGAATAACTTTAAAGTAGATCACCGTTTGGACTTCCCAAATCGGTAGATCGGTTTTCCGATCGGTCGTGAAAAAATTGAGATAGCTGATAAGCTCTGAAAAATTGAACAAGAAAGAATTTGGGTCGGTCTGTCGCGATTCCTAAGTATTCTAACTGGTTAAAAACATGTATCAAACAGTAAGGAGTTAACTATTGTCACAATTCCTCAACAAATTCGCATTCGCTACAAATGAAAAACCGATTTGCAAATCAATCTACTTTGGAAAAACGTCAAATCTTAATGAACGTAAACCTGGACACCTATTGGACAGAGTACTTAGTCCTCCTTAAGACCATTGTACGCCCCCCCACCCCTAATGTGCAATGTACCTAATAAATAAAGTTGTTGACACTTTCTAAGTAAAAATTATCTATATACCGGGATATCAAAAATTATCTTGGTCAAGGGTGGTTGTAGAATTTAAAACGTGTGTCTTACTTTACGTTCGAAATAATTATGTCACTGTCACACTGACATCATCAATAACCTACAAATTTCATACCTATTTATTTCAGTTGTAAAACAATAATGAACTACAAATTATGAAATAATTATGTGAACTTTGAACCTTTTCAGAGGTCGTGATAGCCACAATCCGGGTCAAAAACTGTTTGAAATAGTTAATTTTCAGTAAATCGAATGACGTTCACGTGAGAAGCCCGTAGCACGCGAGTTAGAAAAGTGCAAACTGGTTGTACCTAATACCGCTTTACGACGACTTTTCGCATGCCGTTTTCGCTCTATGTATTTAGATTTAGTATCGGACCGTGCCCGACGGCCCTTCTTTTTTCGATGAATGTCCATCAAATAGGAAAATTTAATTAAAACAGTTTGAGCTATTCTCAAATCTCAGCTACGCGCGTCTAACGTGCGACGTACCAAAGGAAATTTTCTCGCGACTAAAATATACACGAAGCGGGTAAAAGCTAGCGGGCCATAGCCTAAAACACTCTATTACAACTGGCGCCGGTCGCACGGGGCAAGAAACGGCCCCAAATTAACAAGACCGAGGTAAAATGTATAAACTCTAACTTACGCGCAGCGAGGCATATGTCAAAATGATTTTATTCGTAGCTAATTACATAGGACGTCTGGCGTTCATGCAATTATGTTTTTAGATAATTCGAACCTTCTAATTTCGATAGGCTACGTGAAAATCCCGGAGTCCAAAGCGCTAAAGACTTCTGAGTGTTACAATATTCGAACAAAATTGCGAAACTTCGCACTTTTAGAAACTTCAAATTAATTATGACATAATTATTTCAAACGTAAAGTAAGACACACGTTTTAGATTCCACAACCACCCTTGACCAAGATAATTTTTGATATCGGTAGTAGTCTCTGTTTTTTTTTTAATAATCAAGACTCGACTGAAACGTAATTCGTAGAACTTTGAGTCTATTGTTTTATAGCAATATTTGTCAAATGTAACAATGATCCTAGAGTACAAGGAGACCCAACTCCATGTTAACGCGAATGGAATATATTTAAGGGTTCGCTTCCACTTTTCGGGACGCGCCGTGTCATAAGGAAAGCGCGGAGATAGGCCTCCTTTACTTCCTGAATGTATGAATTCCTACATAGAGCACATAGTTAATTAGTGTGACTGATTGCCTTAATTTTCATGTTTATTTGCCCTAAGTGAGTGAGTAAGCCATCATCAGAGTAAACTATGAGTTTAGAGTATATTCTGATGATGGTTACTTAGTAGCTGAAAGGTCCTTAGTCCTTCAATAGTATTTTTAGTGGATAAGGGTGATTATTTCGTAGGTATTTAGTGTAACCACAGTTGCGAACTCAGTTAGAGTATTTGCCCTAATTGCAATCATATTTCTGTACATTCCTACATCTTGATCTCAATTAATACCAAATAATTTCTCACACAAGCTGCATATCTTCGAGGAAACATTTTTGTTTATTCTGTAATGTAATCATGTTCGTGAATAAACTCTATTATTTTTTTCTAATAGTAATGAATCTCGTTTTAGGTGACAACGTCGACGCAATTCTAATGCGTAAATCTTGTGCCATATGTGTGGTTAGTCAACTGGTGATACTCCTTATTGCATCAATGGCTACCACCATCCGATAGAAGATCAACAGTTAAAATCATCTGAAACACAAACTCTATGGACATGTGTGCATGTGTAAGATTTTGAAGTGATAGAAAACTTGAATTTATACATTCTGGAAAATTAATTGTGAATCTCTTTTTTTTAATCATGGTATAATATATTCGTACATTTATTTTCTTCTGGGAGAAAATTGCAAATACCTTCTTAATATCAACCCTTCAATTTATGTAAAACCACACTAGATAGCATTCCGATTTTGAATAATCTTGATTTCATGTACCACATTCATAGCAATATTTGTTATTGGAATCAGTGATGTTAATGATTTATATCTCTTTCTAATGGCATATTAAATTGAGTTAGAAATATACTCAATATGGCGACAATTGCACGGTAGTTCAATCATAGAGATCAAGAATAGAGTACTCGAGCAACCAATTTCGTGACCGGCTGTAAGAACATTTTCGGTGCTCTTTCCTTTTCTAACTTATCGGACCTCTCTTCGATATATTAAAAAGAGACAGAGCACCGAAATTTCTCTTACAGCCGGTCAACGCAATAGTATTACGCTTACGGGACTCGAGTACTCTATTCTTGATCTCTATGAGTTCAATCCAACAAAAATATAGGGAACATTCAACGTAATTTATCAATTTCATACTGTCAATTCAGCTATTCCACATCACTGATTCCTCTAGATATCACTGAATGTAACAAATGAAAATTTAGTTACTGCAGTAGCTTTCATTTTGACTCTGAAACTTATATTTTACTAACATATACTTTTGGATCTTTTGTTATAAAATCCAACTAACAGAGGAGATAAAATAAAAATAAACGTAGCTTACTTAAAAATTTTACTGAAATAAATTATTAATATATCATTTAACTCAATAACTGAAACCAGAAATTAACTCTTTGTGACTGGAAACTGGATCTGTTGTGACATCATAGAATATTTGAAATTGACTCGTCCAGTTCTGTCCTTACAATTTTCTAACATAATATTTCACAGATAACTAAATCTAAAATTGAAAATTAAATTGAATTTTTAACAATATCTTCAAGTTAACATATTAAAATTGTTGTGAACATAGAAAAAGTTATCTAATCAATTTTAACTAACAATTTTAACTAATTTATAATAAAGTAAAAAACTCGTTCAGCTATTCTCCAGATGACACGTATCTAGGAGAGTTTAATTTAGATTTTAAGGTAAAATGCTGTTTCAGAGTCGATACATTGGAAGAGAGTGCACTGAACAATTGATATAATTTAGGAAATTTAACTTATTGATTGTACATAAAATTTCTTATCTAGTCACATCTAATATTGTTAATTTTTAAAAACTTCTATGTAAATAATGTTTAATTATTGTGAAAATGTATAAGTATAAGACAATGTATATATTATCTAAATTCTATAGTAAGCATCTAAATAAATTCTATATATAGCTATATAGAACACGATTTGTGTTCTAATAATCATATACAATTTGTTTCTTTGATTTTGTAATATTTATTCTTCATATAAGTATCTATTAGCGTATGAGTAAGTATTAATTGGTGAGCAATGTATTGGTTAAACTGTCAATTTTTTTTTCCATATTTGACTTTATATTATATGTGTTATACTATACATTATATTGTTTTGCATTTTAATTTAAAAAAAAACAAAAATAAACGATCTTTAAGGACTTTGTTTATTCATTTTAGAAATAAATGCATGATATTCACAACTTAGTAATTGCTAAATTGCACTTACAGAATACAATTCTATTGTATTATAAATTTTAATATTATAAACAAATTAAGGCATTTTAGAATGTAGACTTTCGCAGACAGCGATCCGGATAGACTCTCAAGACTCCTCTCTTCCATCCTAATAAAACCCCTTTTAGACAATTCCTTCCATTTTGTCGAAAACTCGACACCAGTACTGCAGTGGTGGCTTCTGCAAGTAGGCTGTTCCACCATACAATTCAAACTCAGGAAGAGAAAAATAAGTAGTACAGTATTATTATTCAAAAGATGCAGAAATGAATATTAGCCATATTTTCAAAAATGAGTTCAATTGCGAGGTAAAGTATTCACTTCACTCACACGCATAGAATCTGCAACGCAACCAATTAAACTCGTCATGAAATTCAGCTCTCTATACTTCACTTGAGGCAGATCACCTATACGCCGTATGACGAGGTGAGGTTTGATCCCAGCGACCAATCAGATACAGTCAGTGGAATTCGTTTTAAGTCGCATTTTCATTACAATGGACTGAACAGAGATATGTGGTCGTAAACTTTCTTTACCAATCAAATAATCGATCAAAGCGGGGATGAACAAGTCAAAAGCACTTAGATCACTTGATTAGGTCCATTGTGCGCCCCTTAAGTTCAGACAACACTCAGTCCAGCAGACCTGAGGCAACGCCGAAGACGTGAATACTGCTTGGACTGACGTCTCTTACGTTCTTAAGCAGCATGTACGCGCTGCCGAGATATTGCAGCCTAGAAGAAACCAATGCTAGACATTCTACTAGGATATGAGAGGCAGTTTCGTCCCCCTCTCCGTATCTAATACAACCTGGGTGATCAACAATGTCCATTATCATCACTTGATGGGAGGGGGCTTAGCCCAAAATGCACATTGGCCACTTAGTTGAGCCCATTGTGCGCCCCATGGTGAGAAGCCTATTCTATACTAGCAGGTTTTGGCCCGCCAGAAACCCAGAATTTTACCAGTGCTGGCTTCCATAAGTACTTCTGGGAGCTGTTTTGAGGGATGCTAATGCTGGGCATTCCAACAGGATATGAGAGGTGAGACGCAGTTTCTTCCGCTTCTCCTACATATTGGGTCATCTGTGATGCCCATACTGTGTAGGTGTTTGTCAAAACGACAGTGACAGGTTAGGATTCAAGTAATCGCTCTGTATGTCCCTTCTATTCAGAGAAACTTTCTTTGAGAGCCTAGGCAATGCTCATTAAGTGCACTAACCGAAGTTTGTTCCCTCTGGCTAATTCAGCCAGGGTCTCCCTGCACTCCAAAATACATTTTCTACCTGATATGTATGTGATTCCTACCATCTACAATCCCGAAAGCAGCGCTGATGCCAAATAATTTAGAATATACAACGCTACACCGGACCTCAAATATTTAAAACTGGCAATCATTGGAACAATCCTTTTGATTATCACATGAAGACCAAGCCAACCAAGCCAAGCCCCATATTAGGATATCATAGACGTTTTTAAACCAACAACTTGAGGACAATTAATTGGCTTGGCAACCGGAGTCCTGTTCATTGGCCGGCAGGATCCCCCGATCTTACGCCCCTAGATTTTTATCGCCGGGTACGAACAAAGGACCTCACATATAAAAGTCATTCTCATTCGAAAGAAACGTTGGAAGCATCAGTGCGACATGCTTTTGAATCAATACCTGCGGTAGAATTAAATAATGCTGTTAATCATGTCAGGAAACGAAGTCATTTATGCTTCGATTTAAATGGTGTTCAATTTGAACACATGTTGTAAATTATTATAATAATGCAGTTTTGAGGTTATAATTTTTGCTCGATATTTTCTATTGTTTAACTCAATATTGGGTTTTCTAGTTTATTATCAGGTTTGTTCTAAATCAATCCATCCACCAATAAATTAATAAAAAATAGGCAATAATTAGCTGAAAGGTTATTTTGTTTTATTTTTCAAGCACGACACCCCAGATTTACAAAATTCATCCATAGTAATTTAGGAACAGAATAATAAAATGTTTGAAAAGAAAAGTATACTTTGAAAGAGAAATTTATTTCAAAAACGAATATGCAATAATATAGAGAAACAATAAAAGTGTATGCAATAGCTTTGAAACAATTTTTTTTACAAAAAACTAGGGATACCATTGAATTCCTTGCGGGTTTCGGTATTTCTCACAAAAATCAAGCTAGTAACATGTAGGTTAGTTTTCTCTAACTCCTCTAGAAAATCGTCCAATTCGGACCAGTCTGTACATATGCGTGAAACCATCAATCGTTAATTCACTTTTTTAAACAAATGAGAATACATGTTCCATTTGGGGTCATGTTTGGTATTTCTACATTGGCTCTGGCTGATCCAGAGTCAAGCAACGTCCAAATGATGAAAACATATAAACTTCTTGCATCAAATGACAGACTTGCCAGACCAGCACCGAGATTGACCTGCCGTAATCTAAACAACCCGAAGCCGTTGCTATTGTGCAAATCCGAGAAATAGAGAGTGAGTATTAATTGCCGTTTAAAATCCATTCAAGTCATTGAATTAACATTCCAGGATATAAGTCCGATTTCAAATTCGAACTTTGTTTATAAATTCAATAGTCTACAAAACAATCCTGATAGCTTGGACGAATACGATTCAGCTTCTGCGAATTGTTTTTCTAGAGACTAAGTTAGGATTTTGTCCGAGACCGATTTGTAGAATTGTGAATAAACACACAGCCGAAACCGCTGGGAAAATCAATCCTTATAGCTTGGACGAATACGATCCAGCTTCTGCGAATTGTTTTTCTAGAGAATTAACATTCCAGTATATAAGTCCGATTTCAAATTCGAACTTTGTTTATAAATTCAATAGTCTACAAAACAATCCTGATAGCTTGGACGAATACGATCCAGCTTCTGCGAATTGTTTTTCTAGAGACTAAGTTAGGATATTGTCCGAGACCGATTTGTAGAGTTGTTAATAAAGTCACAGCCGAAACCGCTGGAAAAATCAATCCTTATCGCTTGGACGAATACGATCCAGCGTCTGCGAATTGATTTCAGGGGCTACGTTGTGATTCTCTCCGAGACCGACGTGTGAAATTATTAAGTCAGTCATAGCCGATAGCTGACAAATCAACCTAGTCCGTTATACCCCGTTCCGTAAGAAATTACGTCTGAAATACAGGTCAGAGCGAATACACGACCCACGCTCCGTCGAAGTTAACAGTGTACTAAATATTTAGATTGTCGCGATTCATTTCATTTCTAGACCTAGGGACAAAAACTTGCCGACGTTAGGAAAACATCTAATTAGCGCGTTATTTTATACACGGAAAACGAACACATTAAAACGGCCTGTTCCTAGCAACATTTTGTAAATAGATTGTACATAGCTGGTGTAAATGTAAATAGAGATAATTAATAAACTTAGTTAAGCAAGAAATATCTGTTTTATTTGGCAATCCACACGAAAGAGAAACAGCAATTTTAAAACCTATATAAAAAGGGAACCTGGACCCTCAAGAAACCCGAGCAGGTCAGTTACTGTCATAAGAGGACAGTAAGTGACAACCTCCCCACTTGTAATTAACCATTCAAGCGGAAGGAGGTTACAAAATGGCAATAGCAGTGAAAAATTTTTATCATACAAGAACAAATTTATATCTAAAAAGGGGAATCAATAATAAGAGGAATCAAAACTACAATACATTAACATAAAATAAATATTTCATCAATACAAACATTATAATACACAAATACCATAATACCATCAAAAACTATATTCTCATCCTGCAGGACTGTGCTGTTGTTGATATGTCAAGGACCAATAATATCCTTTCAGTTTTTTCAAGGATTCATGTGTGCCCATCTATAAAATTCAGAATGTATCAAGACATTGGCACCAAAAAGAACGAAAAACGTCTATAATTGAACAATTCTTAAGCGCCTTTGTCCGCTATTTCAATTGAAAATGTTACCTACATCGGAATATAATAAAAACTAATTGAACTGTTTGCTTATTTTGGAACGGACGGAATGTTTCCCAATAGTAAATCCATACTCTTTGAGAGTAGTAGCTACAATCAAAATCTGATAGCGCTTGCTCACGTGGTTTAACGTTCACACAGTATGACCTGCATTGATTGAAACAACATTTGTAAATAACAAATAGTCGAGAAATTTTACGTTATGGAGTGAAGTACGATTTCCGGCTATATTCGCGTTTTTTTCAACATTCTGATCTAGACAGCTCAGGGCTCCGCTATCTTCCAAGAACTGACCATTATTTGCTTGATGTGTTTGGCGGATAGGCTGAAAATAAAATGCAAGTGGACCCATTTGCTCCAACGTAAAAGGTTGTTCAGCGACTTGGTTCCTTTTTGGCCCAATGGTTTTGTCAACAGGCAAAATAGTCGCATTTGAAGTGAAGATAATCCACAAGCAATTCTTCAAAAGTCATCACAACCATCATCGGGTTGTATTAAAAATGATGGCGGCCAAAGGGTTACTGTCAATGCCGAACGTTTGAAGATACTGTTTCCTTCCTGAAATGGATGGCATGAATGTGGAGGTGATGTGGTTCCAACACGGTGGCGCTACATGCCATGCAGCGCGTGAAACTATGGATACATTGAGGGAAACGTTCGACAAATGGTATGTCAATTGGGCACTACGATTCTGCAGGATTGTGTTCTATAGGAATATGTGAACTCTTTGGTGTGCAGATGAACCAGCGACGTGGAACCATTAGTACGTGTCGGGTCGCTCCACAACTACCAAACTGATCTGTATTACAGACTATATTTCAAAGGCTATTGACGAGGGACTGCAGACGGATGTTATCTACTTAGATTTTTTTAAAGCGTTCGACAGACTGGACTACGGCATTGTTCTTAATAAACTTGACAACTTTGGTTCCTTTGCTAATCTTCTTTCCTTTTTTAAATCTTACCTGAAGTCAAGAAAACACTTCGTGTGTTATCGTGGTCGAAGATCGGTCGACATTTTTGCTACTTCAGGGGTGCCACAGGGGTCTATTATTGGCCCTCTATTTTTCATTTTGTCATTAATGTTCCCCATCTTTTGTATGCCGATGACCTCAAAATATATTTCAGGGTATCTGATCTCGGTGACTGCCTCAGACTTCAATCCCATCTGTCAACTGTGAATGCATGGTGTTTGAAGAATATGTTGCCTCTTAATGTTGGTAAGTGTGCTGCCTTGACATTCTCGCTGAAGTCCAATGACATTCTATACTAAAATACCCTGGATGCCCGTGTCTTGAATAGACCGAAGACGTTCTGTGACCTCGGTGTTATCTTTGACAGAAGATTTATTTATCATATCGGTCAGTCAAAGCGTCTAAGATGTTGGGGTTTGTTCTAAAATGTTCTAAGGAGTTTTCCGAGATTCATCTATTCTTCTCTTTGATACATTTGTAAGATCACGGTTGGAATATGCGTCCTTGGTATGGACTCCATCCTACCAGATTCATGTTGCCTCTGTGGAAAGCATTCAACGCAGATTTCTCAAATATCTTGCCTTTAAATGTGACAATATCTACCCTGTTATTGACTATCCGCATACCGATTTACTCTCGAGGGTTTCTTTCGACAGCTTGGTTTACCGGAGATCCAGGTCGGGTATAGTATTCCTGTTTAAGCTCCTTCATTTTTCTGTGGAATGTTTGGAAATTTTGCGGGCTTTGTGTTTTCATGTGCCTAGATTTGAGTTCAGACTTAATTTATTTTTTTAGTTGCCTACACCGAGAACAAACAAAAGCAAGTGCCCGCCAATCGGTGGCATGTGCAGAGCTTACAATAACATACATATGCGGGTCGATCTATTCACATGTAATTTGACTTATATGAGGTCTGAAGCGTTTCGTGCAATCCTCAGTTCTCTATAAGTTGCATTTTCTCTCTTCTTTGTTTAATTTGTGTTCTAGTTATATGATTGTTCTGTTCTTGGAATGTTATGTTATCTCAGTTTAATTTCAATGCCTGTTATAATATTTTCTTGTAAATCTTATCTTGTGTTATTCCTCATTTTGTAATTGGGCTCTACGCCTGTTAAATGGGTGTAATGTAAATAAATAAATAAATAAATTAGTGAAATCATGAACCATGATAAATGGATTTTCTAATAAACGTATTCAAAATTCCGTCCAGTCAGTCGTACGTGTTTTATTCCAATTTAAAGTGCTTGCACGCTACAAAAAAATATTACAAACCTCCACTATGTGTCCTTTATTCAAAACAACTATTACATCCGCGTTTTGAATCGTGGAAAGACGATGGGCAATTACAATAACCGTCCTCCCTTGTTGAGCAGTTTCTAGAGCTTCTTGAACTATTTTCTCAGACTCCGAATCCAAGGCACTGCAAAATTATTATTAAATTCAAGTAAACTCGATTCTGTGTTGTTACCTCGTTGCTTCATCTAGCAGTAGGACACATGGATTTTTTAAGAGAGCACGAGCAATAGCTATCCTTTGTTTTTGGCCACCAGATAAAGTAGCTCCTCTTTCTCCAACTGTGGTATCATAGCCATTGGGAAAGTTTTTGATGAATTCTTCTGCATTAGCCAATTTTGCTGCTTGTTTCACCTAACACAAACATGAGAAATTTGAAAAATGAATGATATAAAATATTCGCAACCAAAATAGACTATTCACCATAATGATGTGGACTCACTTCAGCATCTGATGCACTAGGTTTTCCATATCGTATATTCTCGATGATGGAAGTTCCAAAGAGAATTGGTTCTTGACTTATCAGTCCTAAGGCGTTTTTCCTCAGCCAAGACGGGTCCAACGTTCTTATATCTTCTCCATCCAATGTAATACTGCCTTCTTTAATATCATAAAATCTGAATAAACGTTTAATTGATATTAACAGATAATACCGTTTTCTGTACCATCCTAATTTATAATAATATAATCAGCAATACAGCAACATGGAATACATGTTCGTCAAAACTTTGCAATAAAAGCATAAGCAAAACAAGAAATATTGCGAGCGATTTAGTAATTATTGTTGATTACCTTTCTAAAAGGGCCACAACAGTAGACTTCCCGTTACCTGAGGCCCCAACAATAGCTATGGTTTTTCCAGAAGGAACTTTGAGATTAAAATGACTCAAAACTTCCTGCAAATAACGTTAACTATAATTTACATTTCACTATCAGATATGTAAAATGTGTTGAACGCCAGATTCATAGGAATGATCTTTATTCTCTAAATTTACCTGCTGAGGTCTGGTTGGATATGCAAACGAGACGTTTTTGAATTCTATGTCTCCTTTTAGTGAATCAACTGGAATGATTTTTCCTCCTCTTAATGGAATTGAAGGTTGTAAATCCATATACTAAAATATAATGTTGTTACATCAGAAATGCTGAATTGAATATCAGATCGGACATCGATCTAGCAAAGAAAGTTATTGGGTCTGTATTCCAATAACACTATGTAATAAAATTCAACTTTTTGTTCTGCCTAACCTTTTCGATGTTTGCGTTCGATTCTACATCTATTTTGAATAATTAAAAGCCACCTTAGAAGTTAAAAAGTTTGCTTTTGCGATCAGGGCGATTTTTTTTCCAAAAGTAAAACTTCGCTGTGAATATCCTGGAATAACTTTTTATAAACTTGACTCAGCACCAGTCTATGATATATCAAATTATTCGCAATTGTGTGGAGAAGTGAGATAAGCAGTTAAAAATTGCATATGTAAGATTGTTTGGCTGCTATCTGCATAAAAGTAAAAAAACGCTAAAATTTCATCAAATTCGACGTAAAAATCGTCAAATAAAAAATCGTAGAGCCAAATTCAGATCCAAATACCGTTTTTTCGTGATTTGTATCTGTAAAGTGACTCATTACGAAGAGATTGATACCATTCTGAAGTACATATGGAATTTTATTAAAAAGTTATAGCTCGTTAACCGATTAAGTTTCGTGAAAACCCATCAAGGCCCAGGCAAAACGCAGCCTAATTACATCCAAACTAATTACGCAGTTCATAGCATATGGAAAAAAATTACCCGTTTTTTTTGTTGGCCAAATTGAACAATCATTGTTTAAACAATAAACAATCATTTATTAATGAGCGTTATAACAATATACAATTGCTGGGTTTGCGACAAAAGTTCATAGATCATAGTAATTTTGTTCGTAGAGTCGATTGGCGCCCCCAAATAGACGAAATTTTGTTGATTTATAAAATTGTTTAAACAATCAAAACAAACAAAAAGACACGGGTAGTTTTTTTTCATTGATTCTATGATCTGCTTAGTTAGTTTCATTTTTTTGCACTTTCCTGAGCATGGATCTAACGGACTTTTCAACAGCTAAATTGTTTATTAGCGTTTTAACAATAACAATTGTGCAACATGCGAGGATAAGTCCATATCTCGTAGTAATTTGGTCTTCTAAGTCGATCGGCACCCTCAAATCGGAAGAATTCCGATGATTTTTTACAATTGTTTATACAATTATTGTTTAAACAATTATTTCGGCATAAAAAAAACACGGATAATGTTTTTCCACTTATGCTATGAACTGCGTAGTTAGTTTGGCTGTAATTAGGCTGCGTTTTGCCTGGGCCTTGATGGGTTAAATATGTGAGAATTTGCACGAAACTTAATCGGTTTACGCGCTATAACTTTTTAATAAAAGTCCATATGTACTTCGGAATGGTCTCAATCTCTTCGTAATGAGTCACTCTACAGATACAAATCGCGAAAAACGGTATTTGGATCTGAACTTGGCTCTACGATTTTTTATTTGGCGATTTTTAAGTCAAATTTGATGAAAATTTAGCGTTTTTTTTTACTTTTCTCCAATTAGCAACCAAACAGTCTTACATATCCAACTTTTAACTGTTTATCTCACTTTTCCACACAATTGCGAATAATTTGATGTATCATAGACTAGTGCTGAGTAAAGTTTATAAAAAGCTATTCCGGGATATTTACAGCGAAGTTTTACTTTTGGAAAAAAAATCGCCCTGAGCCCAAAAGCAAACTTTTTAACTTCTAAGGTGACTTTTAATTATTCGAAATAGATGTAGAATCGAACGCAAACATCGAGAAGGTTAGGCAGAAAAGTATGTTACAAAGTGTAATCCAACCATTCAAACGAAATAGATCATAAGAGGCTCACCATTTTCCATTCATCAAAATACCGAAGAAAATAGCTAGAGTTACATAAATACTAACCTCAAATACCCTTGTTCCTGATGCCATGCCCTTAATAACCGAACCAAAAAGTAACGATATCTGAGCTAAAGATCGCTGTACAGTCTGAGTTGCCAATAAATAAGCCATTAAATCACCTGGCGTCAGTTTGTTGGTCGATAGAAGATAACCTCCCGCATATATAGTTGCTAACACCATTCTACAAATTCATTGAAAAATTATATAACTTGTCAAATTTGGTCTTATTGAATTCTGCTTTCGAGTTTTAATAATGGTAGACTGAGATAATAATTGATGAATATTTGTGTCAAAAAAGTATTTGTTAAATTTTAAAAGAACAAATCGCGACAATGAACTGCCTGAATTGCTTATTAACGAAAGAGATTAAATTTTTAGGTGAAATTTAAAAAAAAATGTACAGTTTTTATTAGATGAAAACGAATAACATAGAAAATGTTCAATGTTCTTTCATCCCAACAAATAAAAAAGAATAAATTGATAATTCTGAACAAGGTCCGCGTCCTCAGTAGCCTGTCTTATATGAATGTGGTCACAGTCACGTATACGCTCGGTTGTTACCGCGCTCGCTCGGCGCTGGTATAAGAGAAGGAGGAGCCTATTGGTCTCGACCAATCAGACCTGTTACGATTTAACGTAACGGTTCTCGCGTAACGCTTTCCTTCAATTAGGTCCTCCGTAAAAACATATTCTATGTTAAAATACTGACCCATTCAGGAACAAGTTTGTCCCAGCTTGAAACCAACCAATACCAAATCCTAAATGTTGATTAAGAATCATAGCCATTTCCGCTTCACCATCAAACAACTGCCGTTCCTCATCTTCCATTCCAAATGCTCTGACAGTGCGAATGTTGGCAACAGCTTCATCTGCTACAGCTGTAGTTTTTTCACCCTTGAAAATGAGTTTTTGAAACAGCGAAATATAATAGATAGTTTTCAATTATACCTGCGATTGTGCTTTCATCGATATACTTCTTAATAGTGAACCAACAATAGTTCCAATGCCAACCACTGTGGGTAAACACAACAATGTTAACAAAGTCATATGTGGTGAAATCATAATCAGTGAAACAGTGCATCCTATAATTTGAGTTGCAGCTCTTAAACCACCTGAAACTATTTGCTTAAAGCTACTTTTAAAATCTTGTATATCAGATGTTAACCTGGAAATAATAGTTTGTTATTCTGTATTCAATAGTTATGTATCATCTACTAATTAATAAATAATACAGTTGATAATAAAAGATAATCTATGTTCTTATCAACACTTCAAGTCACAATAATAGTTAATACGACCTTATCCACTGGTTAGTGGGCAATAATTTACCTATGGTAGGTAAGTGGTATAAGAAACACTTTCTTATACTTTAGTAACCATCAGAGCAGAAAATCTAGCATTCTACACTTTTTGCATCAGAACTTAGTTGATTGAAAACCAGGAATCTATAATTTGTATTATTTTGCTGTCATAAAAAATTCTGGAGGGGTGACTTATAATAAGATAGTTTTGAGGTCTAATAAATGTATATTATATTATTAAATTCATGTGAAGCTAATATCATCGCTTCAGTGTTATTTAGGGAGAAAATGGTAGTAACAATATATCTTTATATTGACCTACATTGTACTTTGTTTAAGATTGGGCCTGATGTTTAGAAATGTTACAAATTGTTACTATATTTTAAATCATCAGACTTAGCAAAAAATGCTAGATAATATTCGGAGATTTTCATGTTCGTGAACTTGTGTTTTGTGCCCAAGCTGAAATCTATTCCTTTTTATATATGAGCCTTTCTACTAAGTCTAAGTCAAATCATTTGTGGTTATGTTTAAGTGATTTTTCATGCAACGCTTTTTTAAGTACTCTAGTGGCTTACCTATTTATAATTTCACCAGTTCTATGTTTGTCAAAAAATGCAACATCTTGTTTCAAAATGGAAGCAAAAAGATCACTTTTCATTCTGTAAGCCATTTTTTCTCCCAAATTAGATAGCATGTAGATATAGAAAAAGGTACTCAGCGACTAGAAAAAATGTATTTTTCTTATATAGTGAAATTTCACTTGTTCATTATGTATTACATACTAGCTATTTTCCGGGCTACGTCCCGCTAACATAGTTCTTTTTTATGTGCAACGCTTTTGTACGAGTTTAGTCGAATAGTGCGTGGTAACCTTTATGTTAGGTGTATGGGCACCTTTAGCTTGTCACTTTGACAGACGTCAACTTGACAGTTGTTGGTTATATAGAGATAAGTACGCGTTCATAGAAAATTTCACTATTAGCACGTGTTACAAGTTATTCTATGGTATAGATCGTATGTCACTTTGACATTTATATATTATAGAGTAGTAGGTATTCATAGAACAGTTAAAAATTAGAATGCAGTCAAATCTTGGTCGAAGGTGTAGTTCTAAAGTAATATATTCATTACATTTTGCCAGTTTCATGAAATTTCAATTGTCAGAACTATATACTGAGGGTATCAAAAATTCGAAGGATCACTTTTTTTATCAGAATTCATCTCCTAAAACAATTCCAAATTATCATAAAGTTGTTTGAGTGCTTCTAGAACCCAAAAATTTTCCATATATTGCATTAGGTACTATATCAGTTGAGGTTATGTACTTATCATCATAGTAGAAGAATGTATTTCAATGTTATTTTACTGTTTTTCTTCTGAAGATATCATTGAAAAATAAATTGGCCTGTTCTCAAGATACAAGTTAAAAATCTGTGCAATGCTTATCGAATCCCAGTAGGTACTGGAATTCAAATTTGAATGAAGATGTGTATTGAATACACCTATTAGAAATATCCAACAACAAACCTGTGCAACATACATCCCCAGAATTTTTATAGCTGGAAGTTTTATTTCAGTGATGAATGCTTCACTATTTCTTGTATCTCCAAACTTTGCAACTACATTAATAAGATGACCCATCACTAAAGGAATTTGAATATTCAAAACTGCCACAATCAGAGCACCCTTGAAATAAACAAATATTGTATTAGGAGTAA
This sequence comes from Endomychus coccineus, assembly GCA_958510875.1. NCBI lineage: Eukaryota > Metazoa > Arthropoda > Insecta > Coleoptera > Endomychidae > Endomychus > Endomychus coccineus. The sequence continues at coordinate 18,469,730 of OY294068.1, forward strand.
TCGCAATGATAAAACTTGTGAATTAGGAAATCTGCTGTCCTCACCACTATTGCTGAAATAAAGTACCATATATGAGGAGTTAAATATTTCCAAAATTTTCTCCAAGGGAATGGTACATTTTTATTCTCTGTTTCTTTAAAGGTATCCAACCTGGTTTTCTTTTGGCATAATGCGTTACTATTTCTCATAGCTATTCCAGAAATACCAGTACCTAATGAAATCAACCCCAATGTTCTTAAGCAAAATGGAATTTTATTCGACTTGGCGGTATTTGTACATGTCACGCTTGGTATTGTTTGACTTCGTACCTTGAAAGGCTTACTAAAATTACTTCTTATCGATACAGTATACCTAAAACATGAATGTATAAAGAATTCAAATCGTATTCAAGAAAACGATCTAACTACCTGAAATTGGTTTTTAAACATGAAAACTGGTTCATGAATTTCAACATTTCTCTCTTATTATTATTGAAACTTGATTTATATAAAACTTGACCTAACCTATAAAATAAAATTTGAATTATGGAACTGGACAACTGAACTAATAATTGTGGTTCCTAAGAACTAATTGCTATCTATTTAATTGGCCTGAGCTTTACTAGAAATTGCTCAGCAAATGATTTGAACATTATTTTCCATAGAAACAGGAAGAGGACTTCTATGTTATTTTCATTATCTTTAAATTTATCCATTTCGAATGAAAATATAATCTTAAGTAAAAGGATTGTAGTCATATAAACTATAACATAATGATCATATGTGTACATGGAATTCATGGATATCATAATTTTACAGTGTAGGTACAGTAAACACTACGTAAATACCTACTTACCATACTTTTTTGTATATTGCAATATCAAAATGATATGTTGTATGTAATATGATAACTATTTTCTAATTATCAAATGTCGGTCAAAATCTTATTGATCGGCTATTCGTTTTATATTTCTCTAACTTAACTACCAGGTACTAATTAAAATTTCGTTAACGGATTAGATACCTATCCGTTAACTAAATTAGTTGTAGCTAAGTTAGAGTTACAGATGTTCACTTAGCATTATCCCCAAATTAAAACACGCCTCAAATTTGAAACAAATCAGTTCTATATGCACAAAAAACAACAAATAAACAAGGATTACAATCATTATTAAAGTACCAATTTACATTGAAGTGTTAAATTATCCTGTAGGTATAAATAAAAGTTGCAAAATTTAAATTAAATATAAAATTAAATTATTTTTTAGGAACTGTCGAGTTTACTGTAGTCATAACGGGCTCCATGTAGTATGCGTATTTTCAGTGAATTAATATTTTCACTATCGTTTATTAATATTCAAAGATCAGATGTAAATCTTTCATAGATTTGCTACTGCAGGGTCGCGGAATTATTAAATTTAAATAATCTAAATGAAAATCAAACAGGATCATTTTGTAAGGGTAGTACTAGTAATATTACTACCTTCATTTAATTTATGTGAGTTATAGCTTGTTGGATTGAATCTGCTATTCTTTCTATTTTATGAAAATTCGGAACAGGACCACCAATCATTTATTACAAAAACAGTTATACATTTTCCACGTCAAGGTAAATCCCTTATGAGTTATCATTGTATCGGTTTGGTTGCTGTATAATATCCTGTATAGTATATGCATTGTTTCATATCAATCAATGGTATATGATAATATATGGTTAAATAATGTTAAATGTGAAAATCGCTTAAGTAGTGGGAGTAGTAGCTACTTTTAGGTGCTATGCTCTCGATGCTATCTTCAGAGAAGGATCTATCTTCTAATAAGTGACTTTGAGAATTAATAATTATTATGAGATGAGCTGACCGATAAGACAACCTCAGCAATGGTGATTGTGGACATCAATCCAACCCTGAACGTGAATCAATTTCATTGTTCAATTCAGTATCTAGTGTGCAATATCAACTTTTATCATTATCAATTATTTAAAATTAGTCATCCGTCAATAACGCTCGTGGTGCGATGTCCACCAGTTCGAATAAAATACGAATAATTTAAAAGATAGCACAGTAATGCATGTGTACACGTATGTACATTGTGTTATTAGTGTAATTATTAAGGTGACGGATCCCTTTGTATATTTAGCACAAAGGAATGGATATGACCCGAGATGATGAAAATAGAAACGAACGAATGCGGTAAGTTTTAGATTTTAAAGAAAACGCGCTAAATGCCTAAATGGAGAATTTAAACGAACTACCCTGTTTCTGTGACATCCAACATCCAATCCAATCTACAATCTACATCTACAGTTCTACACCTGTGCAAGCGAAAGGAAAGGGAATTGACAATGAAAATAACCTCAATTTTCTCATGGAGTAGACGAAATATTATGATTTTGAAAGCAGAATTCTTTAAAATAATTTTTTACGTGTTCCCAATTTTTTTTCTAATCATTGTTGTATTCTGTTTGAATAATATTTTATATATTTTGAGGTAGGTAATTTAAGAGTTGTACTTTTTATTTCTTTATTATTTATGCATTTTAATCACTACAACTGTGTGTTTTTATTGTAGCTGGTTGAGTCCTAGCTGGATAACATGGAATAAGTACTCTGAAACTATGCTGAGGACTTTAGAAAAAAAAATATTACAATGTAAGTAACTAGTGGAAAGTTGTGAACAATCTTGTAGAACGGAATTCATATCTGATACTGATACTAGTATGTATTAGTAGTTGCCCAGACATATAGTACCCTGTTGTAGCAAATATATTCATGAAAATACTGTTACAACTTGATAGTATCCCATAGGTATAGGTCATGGGTGCTCATTATCAGTAAACGCCATATTACTTTATCGTATACATGTGTCAGATTATTTTTTATGATAGTAACAATCTTGAAGATTTTGTAAGCTTAAATATCAATGTCAAAACTATACTTACTCATATTGTTTAAGTGTATGTTCCTCAAATGATAACCTCTGAATAAGTTACACAAACAAAATTAGTCAGTTTACGAATGTTCAATTATCATATCATGTTTTACGAGGTTTTCTTCATTTCAAGAGTGTTAATTAAAGAATTGAAGGAAAATAGATAGAAGTTCATACAAATAAATAAACATATAAATCTCGATATAAATGTATAAAATGGAAAATAACATAATTCTCAACAAATGGAATGTGACATTTGGAAGAAAAAATCAAAGTCTTTTTCTAATGAGAATAATCTAACAAAATATAAGTTCCTCAATAAATTAGGATTTAAAAAAAATGGATCGAATGGGTCTTTTTCAGGTTCCTCTATAATGATTATTATTTATTTAAATTTGTATTAAATGCTTATCAAATTTTTTCTAAAATTCTGACCCTACAGAAATAAAGAAAAAACTCGAAAAACGGAAGTTATAAATAAAAATGATATCAACATAGTAGTGTTGAATTTTACAATATTGGTAAAGAAAAATATTTGGCACTAATTTTTTGTTTTAATATTCAAAATAGGAAGCGAATCGAATGTCCGGGCTACGACGTCTGTGAAACAATTTTTGTATATTTCTCTGGTAATAATGTAAATTATTGACTGCCGCTTTTTTATAAATGGTTCATTACAACTTTTCTACAAATTGGCCGAACGTTTTCTATGTTCAAGTAAAAACAAAAAAATATTGATAGTTTATAATTTACTATTGCAATTCCTGAAATTGAGATAAGCCCTCTGTCTGATATGAGATTCATCTCACCAGATAATTCGCGACGGTAATCTGGAAATACATTTGGATTAAGATTGCAATAAAGCGCTATCGTACACGTGCATCTTTCAAGTGAAAATATTGTTGACCGTCGACTAAACAAAACAGTGATAAAAGAGTAATTTAATCTTGTAAAACTCATTAAATCACGCAAATTATTACGCTCGAATATGATCAACAATTTTTTACCATTACATCGGAAATAACTTTTTAGTTTCAGCTCTTTGTTTCTGTGGGAATTAATAATTTGCATCTGAATAAATATACAAAAGAACTTTGAACAGGAAGTGTCCCTGGTATTCAATTTTAAATGAAATAAACTTCACTATCTATAAAAGATAAGATTACTTCGATACAGATAATATAAATTAATGTACACTTTCTCACGCATTATCATTTGCAACGTCATTAGATAAAAAAAATAATAGAAAATAATTTGTTTATCATATCTACATATACGAACATAAATTATTATTAAACTATTGTTCGATTTATAGTAGGAGAGCCACTGCAAATTTGGACAGTCATCTGATAACAAAATGAAAAATGGCGATAAGGCGTGCAAAGACATTGTACTCCACTTGATGGCACCTGTGCCAATCTTTATCCTGGCCAGAATGATTGAAACCATGACACCATACAACATTTCGCGATCTGATAACTGGATAACAATTATATCATTGCATAGTCATTAACTTACAGGTGCTAATACCTGCCACAACGATTTTTTGCAACTCTTATTCCGGACATACTTGGTCCCTTGTAACCCGGAACCGGATTGACAGAGGCTGAAGAGGCACTTCGTGCATAGATGAGGCAATATATATATTGTATTTCAGACAAATTCATGTTCATAAACAATTATGTTTCACAATTACGTTATTTCATAATGCTCTCGATTACAGTCTTCTGTCAATATGATTGTAAATACCCTTGAGAATATAAACGCAGCGCGTGTTATAAATCGCGCTATACCATTATTATGACAGAAGTATGTCCGGAATAAGAATTACAAAAACATCACTGTGCCGGGTACTACATCAGGGTAAGGGGTGGCCCGAGTAGTGTTTCGAGCGTTCTGGTCAAAATAAAGATTGTCACAGGATAGGTGGAGTGCAATGTCTTTGTACGCCTTATCGCCATTTTTCATTTCGTTATCGGATAACGATCAAAATACTATAAATCAAACAATAGTTTATATTAATTTATGTAGTTATGATAAACAAGTTATTCTCTATTGTTTTTTGTCTCATGACGTTGCATATGATCTGAAAATTCACTGCAGACCTAAAGGAATGAGATCTACTGAATGAAAGTTATGGCATGGACGTTAACTTTATCATATTGTATAGAGAATCCCAATAGAAATCGGAGGCAAGTCAGACTTTTCCGAGAAAGTATAATATTTTGGAGTCACCCTGGACAAAAACTACTCTGGCAGAAGCAATTGGAGACTAAGTGCCAACATGGTATGGTAATCTTTTGGCAGTGTAAGAGAGCAATTGGTATGAAGTGGGGTTAAGGACCCAAGCAGATGATGTGGATCTATTTGGCTATTATTATCCGAAGACTGGTTACAGCCCAGAAACTTCTGGACAGAATATAGGGGACTCTTCTTCAGAAGCATTACATTCACAAGGAAGAGTACATGGACTGCAGCATTGAGGGCATTGCTGGGCATGCTTAGCTGCAATGGCTCCCTAGAGAGATGGGGTGCAGACTAATCCCTTCTATTCTGGGGGCAGCCTGAAAGGCTGCCATTCGAAACGGAAGACAGAATCAAACCCCTGATGTTAACGGAGCAGCATTTCAAGGTCACCCCGTCGAGGGAGGAATGGGAACCGCACCCCAAGACTCGGCACAATTTTGGTATACGGATGGGTCTAGAACAAACACGAGAGCATGATTTTGCGGTCCTAGATATGTTGATGGATAATCCGTGCGAATGGGGGATTTAAACATAGTCTTCCAAGACGAGATGCTCGCCATCGACAGATGTGCGGAGAAGCTACTCGGCCATCTAGATCTGTTCAGACAGTCAAGCGGTAATCGACGAACTGAAAAGTCGGACTGTGTCCTCGAAACTTGTTAGGGGTACCAAGGAGATCCTTAACAGGCAAGCCGGTGGAAACAAACTATTCCTATGAAGTCTTCTATATCCATACTCGGGATTACCACCAACAGTACCCTTTCATGGGACGATCATGTGAGGTTCATTACGAAAACCGCTTCACAAAAACTTGGTTTCCTATTCCGTGCCAAGAGCTACTTTACATCCCAGCAGCCCCTCATAATCTACAAAGCACATACCTGTCCTGGAGTATTGTTCACATGTTTGAAGTTCGGCTTCCAAACATACGCTGAAGCTCTTGGATTATATCCAGAAGAGAGTTATTCGTTTGATTGATGGTGACCTCTCTAGAACATCGTGGAAAGGTGGGAGATCTCTCCCTTTTCTATAGATATTTCCATGGTCAGTGTTCATCAGAAATCTCGTCTGTTTTCCATCGCGAGAGATTCCAGATAGGAGGAATAGGCGCGCTTAAACTAGTCAACCCTTCATTGTCAAGCTAGAGACCTGCCAAATTTCTTCCTACCAGACTTAATTTTTCTATCGAACAGCGAAATTGTGGAACTTTTCACCTAGTGAGGTCTTTCCCTATGCCTATAACCTCGAAACCTTCAAGAAAAATTCGAATGTCCCCTCTCCCAACATACGGAAAAATTAATAATTCGGCAAAAATCGAAAATAAACGAAAAAAAATGTCAGACACATATTATATATTGTTGACATCAACAAAAAATCCTCTTCAACCAAACCACAGCCTAGCCCACTATGGTTTCTATTTTTTTTAAATACAAATTTGTGTCATAACTTGAAAATGGAAAGAGCTAAATAAAATTCCGCCTACGCCAATGAATTGCACCCAAAAAAGTGCCCATATAATGTTTTACTTTCTTTAAACATGTTACGAGGGTTTGTTGAAATCCTGAAAAATCGAGTATTGGGCAACAGCGTCTAAACAAATGACACGAGTCGAAATCCATAGGCACCCCCAAATTTGTCTCAAAAAAAGAGCTCGAGGATGAGCGGTCGGTTTTTTTTTTAGCGCGAATATAATGGAGATATCCTATAAGGACATCCAATTTCCCAATTTGGTTCAGCCTGTACTGTAACGTTCCGCCGAGCGTTGTGTTTTTGTAATAATAAATCTGAACTTAACTTAAATTAGATTTAATATTCCCAGATAAGTGAATAGGTTCGGAATCCTATCTCACTGCTTGTAACACTTGAAGTTGTAACAGTCGGCTGGGTATTATTTCAGGTAGCGTTAATACCTCATCGACGTGTTATATGAATTTTAAAATTGTTTGTTGGAACCTGTTCGGGTATCAGAGATCTTAGTTGATCCGTGTACCCTTAAGGTTCTTTTAAGCTGCCACCACTAGGCGTATATTTCAGCCCACCTAGTAGATGTTTTTAACTACTTTGATCCCTTGATCTCTTTCAAGGGACCGCCTCGTACAATTACTTATACTTATATCTTCATATCTATTCAAGCGTAAATTCTGATGATCGCATTCGCTGATAGGTGATTAGGAATTACCAGTTAAACTCGTAAATCAAATTAAAAAAATAAATATATATATTGAATAAAACAAAATTAACAAAAAATTTGATACATTAACCAACGACGAACGATTATAACATTAATCCAAAATTTGATTGAAGGAATGCTGGCATAGATCTAAAAACGTCTAATTCAGGTTCACCCCAAAATGGGAACCTGTGAAACCGTTATCAATGTCGCTAGTTCTACCCCTTTCGCCAGCGAGCGAGTTCCTGCCAGGATCTCTGGAGAGTTTGAATCAAATGAAAGACTAATTAGCACACACGGAACAGTGATCGGTTTCGCGCTCGATCACCCCGATGATTGATAAATAATGTTAAAAAAATTAAAGAATTCCTCTCTTTCTGGTAAGCTGGGGTAAACCTAACGACATGATGCTCTATCATTTCCCCTAAGTAATCTCCGATAAGCGGAATTTGTATAGACACTCAAAATAGCCTGAATGGCAGGAAAAAATTATATTAACAAATAAAACAGTGGCGGGCGAAACATGATCTGAATGGTAAATAACCACATTATATTATATTACCGATTCCGAGGTTGAAGTCAATATAACAGTTGTTCTTTGGCAATCAAAATGCACTTACCCTGTTGGTCTGATAACCCAATTCCCTCTCGAACCCCCTTGTAGTGATAAGGCACAAATAATTTAAACACTCGATTTTTACGTCGAATTAAATTTGGTATGATGTGGAATTGGCACAAAAAAAAATTATTTTAAATAAGGTAACAAACACTTTACGCGTGACGCGGAAGACGCAAACAAGTCCAGCGCTGCTTTAGCCCCCCAGGGATGTATAACCCTTGTTGCATTGTTCATTCAATATCTATAAATTTCTTGAACTTGATTTGTATATTCTGGACAAACATTATATTAATTGATTTGATTTAATGCTACAATGAGCATCCCTGTGGACATAAAGCAAGCTGGCCTTACCGACAAGTACCTGGTGGAGAACTAACTGAGAAGGTGGTTGAGAACTGCCTTTTTTCCTCCAAGTAATTAGTTTTTATGAAATCATTGAAGCGGTGGCCACCCCACGCTCAATGTTTAGAAAATATGTTCAATTTCGAATTCCGGGATCAAAACACGCCCATGAAATATAACAACAGCCAATAGGAATCTAACTAGGATAAAGAATTGCTCTGTTCAACTCCACGTAAATTTTCCTGACTCAGGGAAAAAAGTACCATTGACCTCGTGCCGTCCTTACGTTTGTAAAGCATGGTTCATGGCTGACCGGCCAATGATACAGGAAAGAGGACTCAGATTACCGTCGCTAGGTCTGTCTGGTATATCGTGTTCAAGATATAATAATTTATAAAATTTTCAATTTAAAATTAAATCAATATTATTCAAAGGCCTAAATACAAAAAGTAATAATCAATCCGTCGGATTATTACAGTACAGCGGGAGAGACGATTTTTCGAATAAACTGCATTATACAGCAATTTCTCGCATCCAAACGAACCACATGCAAAACTAATAGAAATATTCCAAAACAATAAAATGGGTGAGCTGTGAAGACAAATTTATCTATATCTCCAGCTGTTGAGGGAGTAATTATAATTTGGCTCGATTTGAAACGATACATCACGAGAACAGGAAACGGAACTGCCCAAAAGAGATTACAAAGTATCATGTACATTTATTATTTCAAATTGCTCATTCCATGTTAACCACGAGACCCACAGTTTTACCATAAAAAGCAACACTCCAACTCGTAAGACTGAACCAGGCTTAGAAATTATCAATAAATTATAACATATTTCGAGCTCCTCAACCAATTTTGATATTAATTTGCCCTAGTCTTGAAAGTGCCGTATCGAGGATGGTACGTTGACATAGGACCGGTGGTAGGTCCCGCAGATAAAATATGGACGATATCTCTAAACTCCGAATCCAAAAAAACTCCTCTAATTTTGATCCATGGATTGGGAGCAGGGGTTGCTTTGTGGTGTATGAATTTAGATGCTTTTGGAAAAGAAAGGCCTGTATTTGCATTTGATATGCTAGGTAAGTGCGTACAATAAACTATAGTTTGCAATTAGTAAAATGTTAAAAGAAACATTATTTTCGTTTGCGCATAACTGAATCATCAGTTAAATTTTGCGTAAAAGATGTATGAATGTTTCCGTGGGAATTGCATTCACGAAAATAAAAAATTCAGAAGCGAACTTGTTTGCTCGAAAGATAATTACTAATTTTAGCGGTGCCCTAGCATCAAAATGGAAAGGTTCTAATCATTTTCTGACAAAAACTAATTCAAGATACTTTTGAAAAAGTAGGAACAAAACAAATTGAAAACTATTTGAAACAATTTTTTTTACTACTGGTTCAATTATTCGAAACTCTTATCGACGCAAACTGTGGTTCGAAAATAACAAAGTTAACCATTTTTTCCATTCCACGTAAAAACACAGTTCACTTTTCATGTCTTTGTGAAAAAAACAATTTCAAAAGATCGTATGTGTGTAATGAAGCGAATCTACATCTTTTGTTTGTTTGGTGCAGCATTCAGAATATCATTCCACGCACTAGCAAGTCTTATCGAGACTGAAGTAACAATAGATTAATTTTCATGAAGGCTTTGGTAGAAGTAGTCGACCAGTGTTTAGTAATGGCAGTTGGGAAGCCGAAAGGCAAATAGTAGAATCAATCGAAGAATGGAGGAGAGAGATGAAAGTGGAAAAATTCATTTTAATGGGACACAGTATGGGTGGCTTTATAGCTACCTCGTACGCCATGTCCCATCCCCAAAGAGTGAAACATTTGATACTTGCCGATCCATGGGGCTTTCCCGAAAAAGACAAAGAATATCATGATTTGCCACTATGGGTAAGAACTATGTCTTACATGTTGTTGCCGTTCAATCCACTGATTGGTATAAGATTCGCCGGTCCTCTGGGTGAGTACCTAATGTCGATTATGTTTACTAGAAGGTGTGAGAATTTAATAATTAGAGATGAATACGAGAGCATGGTGAAAGAAAAGTCCCTGAAAAATGAAACAAGAAATTTACTTGGTCAAAACTTATTTTGTTTCTCAACATATTCTCCTTGTAGTCCGATACACTTCGTCCAACGTTTTTCTAATTTTTCGATTCCTTCCAAATAATCCGATTTCGGCAATCCTTCAAAATAGGCGTTTGTTTCTGCGATGAACTCATCGTTGGAGCCAAATCTCTTCCCGCCGAGCCATTTTTCAAGTTTGGAAATAGATAAAAGTCGCACGGGGGTCAAATCTGTAGAATATGGTGGATGATGAACCAATTCGTACCTCAATTCATGCAATTTTGCCATTGCGGCTGCTGACCTGTGCGCCGGTACCTTGTCCTGGTGGAAGAACATTTTTTTCTTTGCCAAATGCGGCCGCTTTCGCTTAAAATCGGCGTCGAATCTATCCAACAGGTCTGCATAATGTACGCCGGTGATCGTTTTGCCCTTTTTAAGGTAATCGCTATGGACGATACCGTGTGCATCCCAAAAAACCGTCGTCATGACTTTGTTCGCCAGGTCAAGTCCACTGTTTCGACTGTTCTTTGGTCTCTGGTGTGTTGTGATGGACCCCTGTTTCGTCCACGGTTACGAAACAGATCAAAAAGTCCTTTTTATCGGACACTCCTTTGAAGTTGTCACATGGTAGCGTATGTTGTCAACAGAGAGCAAATGCGGCATCCATGTGGCAGATAACTTTCCCATATTCAAAAATGTATGCAAAATGTTCCATACACGATGGGTTGAGATGCCCATAGCCTCAGCAATCTCGTGCACTTTAACTCGCCGATCGTTCAATATCATACCATGGACTTCTGGCATTGTAACCTCAATTGGACGACCAGAACATTCGGCGTCCTTTGTGGTCATACTACCCCAACCAAAATCAGTAAACCACTTGTGAATCGTTCCAATTGATGGTGAGGAGTCCTCATAATGTTTAACATGCGATGCTTTGGTTTGCGCAATGTTTTTTCCACGCAAGAAATAATGTTTAATAAACACGCGAAATTTACTTTTTTCCATGTCTACAAAATCTTCAAAGTTGCTTTCGATGAGTGTCAAAACAGAACTGAATGACATCAGTCTGAAAATTTTAATGCGTTCTAGTTAAAGATGGTACATCACAAATGTCACATGGGATTTTCGATTGTGGCGCCATCTGTTTTTTTTTTCAGGGACTTCTTATCTTGCCCTCGTATTGTCCATTGGTACGCTGTTTGGGCGGCGCAAAGTGAGCATTATAAAATAGATCTACCTAATTTTGAGCCTAGCAAATGTTATCTTCAATTCTTATTTCACCCTGAAAATCATCTTCTTCCAATACATTGTCATTAAGCATGTCTTATTTCTCTCAAATATGTGATAAGCCCAAAATTCAAGCAGAAATATATTAAATGTCCGAGTTTTTTTGGCTGGCTTCATATAGATAAGTTTCCTTCTTTTATTATGACACTTTTCAGGCGAGAATACGCTTTACTTCCAAAAAAGTTAGTTTTCATTGAATTACAATCCATCTTTTACTACTTATGCTTCCAGCTTACCTGTTAAACCACCCCATCTCTAATACAATGGGGATGCTAGCACTTTCACAATTTACCAATTTCACTTCTCGCTTTGGCTTTACGTATTAAATGTACCAGCAAGTACTTTTCCGAGAAACTATCGGAGTTGGGAACTCTTCAGTGTATAATATTTTTTTAATTAGACTTTGGTTATTCAATCAATACATTTATTTCATTGCACTTGATTAATTGATTGAGAATTAACTTGACTCATGTTGTAGGACCATGGTTTATCAACACAATACGACCCGATATTTCCAAAAAATTCGCTGGGTCCATACAGCAAGATCTAATACCTCAGTACATTTATCAGTGTAACTCTCAAACACCAAGGTAATTTCTTAAGAAAGAATTAGTTGAATGTATGGTCATATAAAGAGCATTTTATGTACAGGGTGATTTATTTTCTCCATAACAAACAAACGTAGCTTGAAATTAGTTTTGGTTATGATTGAATTCATAAAAACGTAATATAATATGTAAATATTCGAAATTCCCAAATATGATATGATTTTTTACGTGATTGTATATTAAAATCTCCAACTTTTGTAAAATTTGTATCTCATTGTGAAGGTGATGTAACCTTTGGAATTCTCAGCAAATGCCACCCAGAATTCTTCGCTACTTATCGCACGATAGTCGGAGCATTAACAGTGCTCAGAACTCTTTTAGGTTCTGTAAAACTTCATTTAAAATGGATCCGGTATTTTTTCCAAAGACCAGCATCTGGTTTCATGTGCGTAAATTGTCATAGAGTTATCAATCACCCTGCATTGGATTAAAAGAATAACTCATGGTAAACGGAATAACAATTGTCGTAATTACTGTGAAATATGTTTTCATCAATTATTGTAGATGAATTCAGTAATGCAAAGCTTATGAGTTGAGAGAAATTCTCATTCAAAAATGAAACACTCAAAAGTATGTCCTTCTTGTATATAAATATTAATTTTAGTGGAGAAAGCGCCTTCCATTCGATGATGTCTGGGTTCGGATGGGCCAAAAATCCCATGGTCAAACGTTTAGACCAACTTGATGCAGATGTACCGATCACATTATTGAATGGTTCGCGATCATGGATCGACTCGGCAGCTGAAGCGATTAAAGAAAAGAGAATGTATTCTCATTTCGAACACAAGGTGAGCCTTCATCGTCGTATTGTATTGTCTTATGTTGGGGATATTTGCACAATGTGCAACACCTATTGTGTCTTCTTCTGCTGCTAGGTCATTTAGGATAGCTCAACGACTACATTAGCTCCTCCAACCCTGTAGCTATATATTCAAGATGTCGGGTGGCTGCAAGTTGGGTAAATCTCTCTCTCTCTCTCTCTCTCTCTCTCTCTCTCTCTCTCTCTTCTATTTGATAGATAGTGCATTCAGCGAGGACTTGGATAGAAGTTTCGTCTATCTCTTCTCAGAGTTTATTTTTTCTTAGGTTGATGCAGTCATTAGATCTTTTATGGATATTACTTCCCAAAAGTATCTTTGCCTGCCTTAGTCCTTGTAGTTCTATCCAGTGATGGGATCTTTTATTGTCTTCTTTTTTCTTAAGTTCTTACAGTATTCTTCTGGCGCTCATTCCGCAGAAGGGTTCATGTCTTCGAAATGGTGTTTCGGCCCCTTTTTTCGTTAGATCATCTGCTATGTACTCCTATTCCAGTTCCTTCTGTTGTTTTAGAGCCATCATACACAAATATATATACTTCAATTTTAATTAAAAAAATAATATGTATTTATGATCGAAGCCACATTCAAAAGGTGAATTTTTTCTCGATCAAAACATAATATTTTTGAAATAAATTACATAACATTATTAAAATATTCATTAAATGACCTTTCTATTGAGTCTTGGGAAGATGTTTTTGCCCCTTTCGCTTTTGCGTTGAATTCTTTTACAAAGCTATACCTTTTTTTCATCTTATCTTGGGACATGTCCCAGGTTTACTGATTTGAAGGGAGGAGTTCAAACTTACGTTTGGTAATTCCGTCTCCAGTCATTCTATTTGTTAATCTTATCGCCATACTCTCCACTACCATATGGAGGGGTGTGAAGTTTCGTAGCCTTTGGGCTTCTTCTCATTACACCTTTTATGCATATACAGACTAGTCTGCATTTCCGATTTATCCTTGAACTAGGCCGATTAGTTCTCCCCTATAGAAATAAATTCGTTCCCATGGGAGTGAGTGTTGTAAGAACGTTCCTTCTCACTTTCTGTGAAATTGTCGATTGTACTTTTTGCCATGACTTTATGCAGTCTCGCCGCAGCATATGTAGAGACAATATCTTCACAGCATTTTCTGAAGCTATTTCTTTCAGCTTTCCTTATTTCTTGTAATGTTTATTTCTAACAATCCATTTTCTTGTCGATCCATACTACCAGGTTTGAAGGTCGATTATTAAACGTCATCCTCAGGTAGCTTCCTGAATTTCAACTATTAAACAGGAATTATACAGGGTGTTTCAGTTTTTTCGTTCATAACTTCGGCAAACGATAGAACTTTTAAAAATAATAGGGGTCTTTCATATAAAATTTTTCTCTAAATCACTTCGTTTTCGAGATACAGGGTTGAAATTGAAAAAAAAATTTAGTTTTTTGCGAATATCTCCGGAATCGTTCATCGTACAGAAAACAGCTTTTGTAAGCAATCTCTACTCATAGCAAGCTATGTTTTGTGCCATAAAAAAAATTTTATTATTCATAATTGGTGAAGATTTTGAAGGGGTAGTGGTTGTTTTTCTCCCCAACTTCTACGTCACTGAAAAAAGTACGGTTTTGAAATGCCAATGTTTTCTACACAAAAAAGGTACTCTTGGTCATAAGCTCCAAAGTTGACCGTTTTCAAGAAAAATTACTTTTATGTTGAAAAACATGGTCAATTTTTTAGTTTTGTTACTTGTTTAAATAAATTTCGTTTAATTGGTAAAAATTAAATTTTATTTCAAAGAATTGACAATGTTTTTCAACATAAAAGTTGATTTTTTTCGAAAACGGTCAAGTTATGACCAAGAGTACCTTTTTTGTGTAAAAAACATTGGTGGTGCAAATGAGCATCTCTAAACCGTACTTTTTCCAGTGGCGTAGAAGTTGGGGAGAAAAACAACCACTACCCCTTCAAAATCTTCACCAATTATGAATAAAAAAATTTTTTTATCGCACAAAACATAGCTTACTGTGAGTAGAGATTGCTTACAAAAGTTATTTTCTGTACGATGAACGGTTCGGGAGATATTCGCAAAAAAATATATATTTTTTCCAATTTCAACACCCTGTATCTCGAAAACGAAGTGATTTAGAGGAAAAATTTATATGAAAGACCCCTATTATTTTTAGAAGTTCTATCGTTTGCCGAAGTTATGAACGAAAAAACTGAAACACCCTGTATAAATCAAAAATGAAATTTCACATATAAACTTTAATTATCTGAATGTAATGAAGCCAAATTGAATCCATTCTTCATATGTACCTGAGGATGAGGTGTAATAATTGACCTCGAAACCTGGTAGTACGGATCTACAAAAAAATTGATTGTGAGAAATAAACATTACAATATTAATATCAATATGAACTCACACTAGGGTGAAACCAATTTTTTTCCTTATTTCTTTATTAGAGATGGTAAGTTTCTCCGTATAATTCTGCCAATCTCCATTACACTTGCCCCTATTGAAAAGCTTTCGTATTTCGGATCATATTTTTTCCAGATGATTATTTCACCAAGGTGCGCCCCTACAACTTTGTTTCGTCATATGGGGGCAGCTCGATTAATTTCTTAATTCTTATAATTTATTATAGTTATCACTTTCTATTCTATGTTTTCCTTATTCAACAGGTTATATTCGGGGCTGGACATCACGTATATGCAGATAAACCAGAATTATTCAACCAAACAGTATTAGAAATTTGCGATTCTGTGGATAGGAGTAATAAAATATTGGCAATCATGCCTACAGGAACAACCAAAGAAAATATGCATGACAGCAACGAAAATAATAATCAACCACGATGATTATCAAAGCTAAACTAATTGCAATTCGCTAGTCAAATTTTATTTACATTACTACTTTTACTATGTGTCAAATAAATTAATTTTCAATAGTTTATGATAATCTAATATCTTAATTTATAACATCCCAGTACTCATACAATCAACAATTATATTTATTTTGAGAAATATTTTAAAATATTGATTTGGAAATATTTATAATGTATAAAATTGATTATTAATAAAATGTGAAGAAAACATCAATGTTGTTTCAGTGGGGTAGTTAAAAAATATTTCGGGGATGGGGGTGGTCTAATATGTATTAAGCTGAATTTTAAAGCATACAAATATTTTAAAGCTTACGCAGATTGAAATTTGGGAGGGGGGGGGGGAGGTACGGTTCGTCTACAAAATCCCCCTTACTCCTCCAATGTGTTGTTAAGCTATTGCATATAGCTTTTATCGCGGGCTTTGAGCGCGGCGACCGAATCAAGAAATTCCGTAACGAAAAAACCTAAGACCTAAACACCTAACATGTGTCAAATTAATTAATTAATTTGAAGTTTCTAAAAGTGAGAAATTTCGCTATTTTATACGAATGTTATAGCACTCTAGCGCTTTAGACTCCGGGATTTTCACGTGGCCTATCGAAATTAGAAGGTTCGAATTGTATAAAAACAATTGCATGAACGCCAGACGTCCTATGCAATCAGCTACGAACGAAATGATTTTGACATATGCCTCTAGGAGCTCGCTACGCCTCAGTTAGAGTTTATACGTTAGACGTGCGTAGCTGAGACCTGAGAGTACCTGTTTCTATTTTAATTAAATTTTCCTATTTAATCGACATTTTGGGGGCCGAGACTATGCTCTTTAGTTGGCCCCGTTCATAAACTAACGACATGGAGTGAAAACCGCATGCGAAAATTCCTCGTAAAGACGTTCTATGTTCCGAAGATTTGCACTTTTCTAACTCGCGAGCTACGCGCCCCTCACGTGAACGTCATTCGATTTATCGAAAATTAACCAAATTAAAACAGTTTTCGACCCCGTTTGTGGCTATTGCGACCTTGTAAAAGGTTCAAAGTTAACATTTCGTTTTACATTCCACAAGCACCCTTGACCAAGATAATTTTTAATTTGTAGTTCATTATTGTTTTACAACTGAAATAAATAGGTGTGAA
Organism: Endomychus coccineus; assembly: GCA_958510875.1. Lineage (NCBI taxonomy): Eukaryota > Metazoa > Arthropoda > Insecta > Coleoptera > Endomychidae > Endomychus > Endomychus coccineus. The sequence goes on from OY294068.1 coordinate 18,486,821, forward strand.
ATTTGTAGGTTATTGATGATGTCAGTGCGACAGTGACATAATTAAGGCAACAAGCAGCCGCTCTAGCAGTGCAAAATAGAGTCGACAATCTCGCTGTTCCCATTGAATTACGAACAGCAAATATTTCATTAACATCGAATAGAAAATGTATAGCCAAACGCAAACATTTTCCATTAACTTCAGCTCATGCTATAACTATACATAAGTCGCAAGTGGGACTTTTGACGAAATAGTATATGAGTATAGTAAAGCACATTCTCAGGAACTTGTTTATGTTGCGCTCTCTCGGGTGACTAATATTGAAAAATTGTATATCACGACAAAAAACTATAACTACATTCAAGTTTTATAATCGAAGGCAAGCTGTATCGGCTGCATCTTCATTGGAAGAATTCAAAAGACTGCCTTTAAATAGTGTTCAGACGACAGCTCAAAGTGTCTTAGATTTCATTAGTAATAGAAATGGCATTTCAATAATGACTTTCAATTGCCAAAGTCTAAATAGTGACAAATACGATTTACAAGATTCAGTTACGAGACAAACAAATGTGTTACTTCTTACCGAAACTTGCATGGCGCATGATAATCCGATTGAAATACCTAATTTCAATTGTATTGTTCAATTCAAACCAGATACTGTTCCAAAAGGTGGGGTAGCTATTTACCAAAATAATAATAATGTAACTAATATTATGACTCCGAATTTTGAAATACATATTGCACACTTTAGCGATGTTAATGTTAGGCGCTCATTTGTTGGAGATATTTGTGCGTGCTTATGCAAACTTAGAAATGGCCTACACATAGTCATGGTAGCAATTTACATTTCTCCGAATCCAAAATTGGGCGAGGTAGAGCATTTTATTCATCGCACTTTACTGGAGTACACTGAAGAAGGGTCGAAAATACTTGGTACAAATGGTAATAAATTTCCACTTTTCTTGGCTGGCGATTTCAACATCAACTTTGCTGATAAAAAATCAGAGCGGTTGACAACTTTTCTTTCGGAAAAATTGAATATGAAAATGAATAATGATCCACAAGAATCCACAACAAAATATGGGACCACCATTGACGCGGTATTTTCCAGATATTCAGAGGATATCAAGTCTCAAACTTATGTCTCTTATTTCAATTATTCAGTTACCATAAACCTATAGTTTCAATGATAAGAAATTCCTGAATAACCTACATGTATTGTAAGATAATAAAAATATTTTAAACGATATTAACTTCTCATTTATTCAATAAAAGAAAAAAATTTGTTTTCTTATCGGTCACCACGCTCAAAAAGTGTAACTTGAATTAATATAAAAGAAAAAACTTGAATTAAATTATCAAAGAAAAAAAAATACTGCATAAATTTAAAAAAATAAATAATTATAATTGCATAAGTTGGGAAAAAAATGCTATGCAATAGCTTTACCGCGGCAGTCCCCGAGTGCCACACGTATCTTTTTTTTTATAATTTGACTACACGGGTGGAAAACCTAGAATGTTCGAAGAACATCGTGTGAGCCAGCAATGGAATTTAGGGAGAGGAGATACGCTTTCGTATTTTTCTTGAAAGCTTGGAGGTTATAGGCATAGGGAAAGAGTTCGCTGTTCGATACAAAAATGAATCTCAGCAGGTCTCGAGCTTGACAGAGAAGTTTTGATTGGATTGAACTCAAATTATTTGCCAGATCCCATTAATTGCGTAACTGTCCTTGTCTCGCTCCTCTGGATTCATTGGTTGGTATAGGGGCTCTAGATGATAAAGCAGTATGAAGTGTACCATTATCTGCAAAGCTGTGGACGGCACAGATGGTCACTTCCAGTAGATCGTTGATATGGAGCAGAAACAAAGTTGGTGCCAAGACAGATCCCTGTAAAACACTAGCGTTGATAGCCATTGTATCGGAAAATACTCCGTCAACCACCACATGGAGTGATCTGTCTGAGAGAAAACTTGATAGTAAGCGACAAAGTTGAGGCAGCAAACCATATGACGGAAGTTTCTCAATGAAGCTTTGGTGCCAGACTCGGTCAAATGCTTTGAAGATATCCAATGAAAAGCTAGCTTCTTCAAAACGGCAAAAAAAATTCTTATTACTTCAGGTTTACTGAACTAAAATCATTTGGGCACAAATTCATCCGTTCACACAAATTATACAACATGGAAACTGATTGAGGACTGTTGCAGCTACAGAATAGAAACATTCCGATCCGAAGATATTTGAATTACAACTATATTCTTTACTTTAATATAACAAAAACTTGATGAAGATTGTAGGATTTATTATTGAATCGTACATATTTAAAAAATTTTATGCAAAATATTCGGACCTATCCCAAATTCTAAGTTTTAGTATTATTTTAATTACGTAATTGATTACCCGCCTATAAATAACCTACTTTACGGCTCCTACAAAACTAACAGACTAACCGACTAATTTAGGAATTTTCATATCTAAAATGTTAGTGTTTTGTAGAAATTTAGTTTAGCATCGATTATGTTAAATAACCAATTTTCCATGAATTCGAATTCACCAGCCTTGTAGATACATCTAGATCGTTCGTACTGTAGAGTTACCTGAAAAATATGTTCCGTTTTATTTCGATGCTTCTCAAAATTCAAGAATATTTATTTGGACTAAACTAATTTCTGGACCAGTTTCCCTACGTTTCCCCCTAACATTCTGGGACTCATAGCAATACCCAGTCAGCACATATTTGATCTGTTATACCCATAGAGATGCAGAATAGAGTTCTTTACTTCCATAAGCGCAATGCTTTACAAAAAGACCCCATCTAAGAATTTTGAAGAGAGGCTACCTCTTTCTAATTGTATGCTCCGCCTACTTTCTTGACGCGTTGTTTAAAAACAACACACGGAGCATAACGAGAAGAGAGAAAGACGCTCGTCAAATTCCTCAGACGGAGTAAAAAAATATCTACCTTCAAGTACTCTCTGGTTATTCTACGCATAGTAAAATACAAACACATTTCATGTTCGAAATCAATAGACAAAGATTTGGTTCACCAGGTTGAAAACTGCCAACACGTCCTATATAGTCTCAGACCTTCGATTGGTTCCTCACCATCAGTCAGTACCTCCATGTTGAAGGGCCTGAGTCATTAGGGTTTCGATTTCCATACGAATACGTAAGCGCATGTTAGGAATAATCTTATGGTTGCAATCCGACAAGAACGACTGTGGCGTGTTTATTCATACTTACACTAACTAGACAATTTTTTGGTTTAACCCTCGAAACCTCTATGTTGAAGAAAATAGAAGCAGTTGCTTGTGCTACGGGATATTCCTTCATGGGGATCGACCACATTGCCTGGAACAAGTTCAATGCAATTGCAACACAGGAAGTGGATGTAGTGGTACACCGATTTCAGTAAGGTCTCTGATAAACTCAGCTATTTCTTGCTGAGGTCGGTGTAGTTGGATATGGGCTTATGTTGCTGGAAGATTTCAAATCTATACATCTGCATAGATTATGAACCAGACCCCTTAATGGTAACCTTTTGGGTATCACAAGGCGACCATTCAGGACCTTTACTTTTCATAATATATATTACCCATATTGGTAAAAGTATCAGAAATGCCAACTTCTCATTATATGCTGACGATCTGAAAGTTTATCGTTTATATAAAATATTCCGAACATTACGATAAACTTCAAGATGATCTTGATTCATTTGTCGAAATATGCAAAAATCCCAATTCGTTTTTGAACTACGATGACTGCCTCACAACAAATAGGTATATAGAACATTTCATCTATAGGAGTCATCATGAATTCTAACATGACTCATATCGGAAAGATGGTTAATAATTGCAATCGCTTATTGGGATTCGTACATGATAAGGAACACTAGACACTTCATAACTGTCTTGATCCTAAATTACACATTCATATAAATGATGTTTCTCAACTTATCCGACAATTTTTAACCACACATGCATATTTGAATAAGAAGTTGATATCTTTCAAAAATTGAATACAAGGCCAACAGAAAAAAAACGAGAGATACACTGCTCTCTTATCACCGAATTAAATGTTTTCAATCATTATTGTATTTTTATCTCGTTTCCTGTTGAACTTTTTTCAAATTTTTTAATAGACGTTTCATTTGATAATGCATATGTGGTTACAAATTGTAGGTAAGCTGTGAAATATCCTGTACAGTAGATTAAATTTTGCATAAATTATTTGGAGTCCCCAATACTTCTCCCCCACGTTATTACTGCCAAACCTTATCAGGCTTAGGCCACTCTAAAGCGTTCATTATAGAACTTTGGATAACAAAACCTAAAATACTTCTAGAGTAAAGCAGGTGAAATCGGTTCAAACACAGGACACCACCACAACTATCACACACAATTTTAAACATAATATATGGATATGAAGAAAATTGTAAGTATTTAATTAATTAACTATATAAGTTTGACTTAATGACTGTACATCGGTTCTGTGATTAGCAGGCTTACGTTTTCAGTGGAACATTTGACATTTCCATTATAGATCTTTTATAATAATTGGTTCTTTAATTATACAGATTTGTCTAGGCATTCCATAACTAGGTTAGCGATGGTAGCTGAAATAGGATATCTCATTGCTGTGCAGAATATCATCCCAAAATACTGTTCACCTTATTGAGAATAAGTGCATTGTAAGCATTTATTTTCAATATCATCATTTAAATCACCTGATTCTCCCAACATTTTCTTCTCTTTCACAACAAACTACTTCCAAATATCACTGTTTACAGATATTACAAACGAATTTGCGGGACAGTCATAAAATGTCTAATTCTTATGCAGTCTCTCACAAAATGACTGAACTAATCAAGGCATATTCTAAAATAGACGTTATTTTCCAACATGACTAAAAAATGTTATAAAAACGGTCTAAAAATGTCTGTCAGAATGTAAACAATTGAAATTTATTCCGTACGGCCAGTCATTTAGAAAAAGTCTAGGCGTTTTATAAAACGCCTTGTTTTACAAATGGCTGCAGACATTTATATCTCTGCTCATATCACTCATATGGTAGAAATCTATATTTGACCTTCTCGGAAACGAACAAACATGATTAAATGTAAGTAACTGAGATTTAAGAAGCCATGAAACTATTAATACACCCTTTCGAAAAACAAATCCAGGATGAAACTCTCCCATTTGCAGAATGGCCAGAACATTCAACAGCTGTAATGAAATCGATCAGGATTTCTTTTCAGACATTTATGAATTACGTGTATTTACGTGGAATCCATGTTTTGTTATCGTTAATTAAAAAATAATGGAAAATTTTTCCCTGGCAATTTCAATCTAGAAATAATGTAATAATTTATCTTTACTATTTCCATAAGGCGTGTTCATACCAACCTCGTATAAAAAAAAATCAGCATGAAGATCGCTGTAATTCGCCATATAATTGATGCTATACTTCCAGTCTTCGTCGTAATGCCACTCACCCATAAATTCTGCAATTCTAGCCACCCCCGTAGGAATTGTGAACTGATCAATTGTGGGCCAACCACTGAATTTCGTTTCATGATTAGATATGAATACTTTGGTTGCAATATGTACACCATCACTTTTGTTATTTTTGTCAGTCCAAGGAACTATTTCCACCTTGGAATCTTCCGGTGTCATAAGGCAAATGCAGGAATCATTGTCCGGGGAACTATCTTCTCCAAATGTGGCTTCTATTAATTTTTCGCACACGTCTAAAATAATAGTGTTCGTTCAGTTTCTTGTATAAAGATTTATTTAAATCTGATTATTAATTTCTAGTACAGAATACAGTTTTTCTGTGCTTTTCAATGGGAATGAAAGACAACTGAAGCAATTCGTAGGTTCATATATCACGAAATTGTTCGTAGGAGAACTGATTCGAATTTCCCGCAGTTTGCTGATGACGACTAAACGTGGATACCATCAGAAAATGAAACTAGTGAAGAATATTCTTAGCAAATGATTCGAATTCAAAATCTACTAATCTCAAGAACACCAGTGGCTGGTACCATAGTTCACTTGAATCAACCTGTGTGTGGCGAAACTTGTCGTTTTTGTAGTCCAGATCGATAAATATCGTCACAAACTTATAGTTCCAGATAGCTGTTTTGCTCTCCTCATAGAGCCCATCAGTGAAACGCGCAAGTTTCCAACATTACTGAACGATCTCTGTTGAAGGTGTCATAACCGGCCAATTAGTCGAGGAAATAAAGCAGAAAAGGCCGAAAAAAAAATCGGCTGAGTCAGGAAGTCATTTAGAAAAAATGTTACTATTTTTTATTTTTCCAATCTGCGTTTTACCATTTCTACAGAGGAAAATGCATCTTTTTGAATGCATTTTTAAGAGATAATTAAAAAATGTCTAAATGAAAACTACAAGAAGACCTAGATAATCAGGATATCCTGACCAACAGGTGACTATTACAGTGTCATGGTTATGAGCCGTATGCTCTTCATTCCTTTGCAAAAGGTATTTCTGCGAATTCCCTGGAGACGACGATAGTACCAGGATGTCCTCAGCCCCAACTGCGTCGTTGTTAAAATCTGGCACCGGAATCGTATTCAGCGGCCCAAAAAACCCCCCGAGATACGAATTTGATTGCATTTCAGAGCATATTAAAAAACAATCCATGGAGATGACCTAGGTCATCAAGGTATCTTGACCATCAGGTTACTATTGAGTGTCATGGTCATGACCGGCAACCTCAAGAGAACCTCCCCAATAAGTTTCACTTCATTGCAAAAGATATTTTCACGAATTCCCTGAAAACGACGATAGTACCAGGATGACCTGAGCCCCACGTGCATCTGGCACCGGAATCGTGATCATATTGATATCATATTATCTCCTCAAAATTCATTCAAAAAGATGCATTTTCCTCTGTAGAAATGCTAAAATGCACATTAGAAAAATAAAAAATGATAAAATTTTTCTAAATTACTTCCTGAATCGATCAAAAAAATTTATCAAAATCGGTTGAACCGATTTTTTTTTTACTTTGGCCTTTTTTCTGCTCTATTTCCTCGTCAAAATCACATGGTAAAAAGACCAAACATTTCTAACGCCATCTCGATTTCACAAACTTTACGTGATAAGTCTGTTGTCGCCATGTGGCGCACTAAAGTAGTTTCACATTCCCCGTAACTTCTTGTATAGGTCAGGACTAGAAAGACATTATCATTATCTGGCAAAAGTCAACATGAGATAAATGAGTAATGTTCATTAGTTTCTGATTCTCTTACATTGGTTTGGTGTCGCCATCTGGCGCACTCAAGTAGTCTCAAATTTCTCGTAACTTTTGTAAAGTTCGAGAAACCTATCAGTCAATGTGGTACATTGTTTATTCCGTAGTGGAACATCTATTCATAGATGGCGTGAGATACTTTTGTTCTTTTTACCATTTTGTTTACCTTCAACAAAGATCGTTCCGTAACGTTGCAAACTTGCTCGTTCCGCTGATGCGCTCTATGAGAAGACCGAAACTCAGCTGTAGAGTGATGGTTTGGGTGCAATAAATTTCGATAGTAATTAGTTAATTTTCCTTCAGGGCAATTTGAATTTGGTGGTTGATTGAACCAAATTTGTAAACAAGATAAAGGCCGCTCTCACACATTTTTTGGAATAAGCTTTTTTCATTTGGTTCACAGTGTCCCTCACCGATAAATGAGCGTAATCAATCACTGTGGTGCAACTCATTATTGAATTTTTGTTGTTGTTGTTTTTGTTTCTTTGTTGTATCAAGGAATAAATTACAATAAGTTCCTAGCAATTTAGATGAATTTTCTGCAACTAATTTCCAAAAAAGTGAATCTAAGCCCTAGATCGACATTGTACGCCTAACCTAGCAATGAGAAGTGAAATATTGCTCATAGATCCTGTCTAGGCTATTATCTGAGCCCCTCACCGATTGACATTTGAATTATGTCTTCCACGAAGATCTTTGCATAGTCCAGTTTGTCCAAATATTCGATACACATTAATTTTTCATAGATTAGGCATGTTTCGGTAACGGACGACGCCCTTTTCGTCATGCTATTCTTGTGTAATGGTGCTGATACTGGAACAACTGGATCTGGATCATCCTTTAAATTCTCAATATCGATAGTAGTTGCAATATCCATTGCTGATGTGTAAACAGACAAATTTTGCACGAGTTTCGTCAAACTGTCTGATGTTTCGCCATTTTTAAGTTTTGTGTTGTCACGTTTCGAAGAATTGAACATATAACTCAGCGCATCTTCATTTTCTGAAAGTCGCTTAGGATTTATCATGATATCTAAGTGGAAATTAGAACACCATTCGAAATATTAATAAAAAATATTGCGCAAAATATTAGACAAATACTACTTCATCGAAAATGACAGATTCAACAACAATTTCCATAAGCATAGAGGAACGTGAAAATTTCGGTGAATGTTGCACCTAAAAATATATATTTTTAGTTACATCGTTCAGTAAATATTGAAAAGAGAATCAGTTGAATAAAGTTCTTACGGATTCGACCGAATTGTTGAGGTTTCACTGATACTAAAATTCACAATTTTTATTTCCCTCACTATACATAGTATAGGGTAAGGGACTTATTCTAATCGGTTCAAAAAATGTTTCAGTATTTTCTGAGACGATCTAGACTATTTTCGACATGATGTCTGTGTGAGTGTGCCTTGGAAGTGGTGAAAATAGGAACTGTGTTGCTGTTAGGCGCGGTAGCCACGTTTCGAATGGTATTTCTGACATCTATTTTCAGTTTTTCCAATGAAATTATAGTATTTTCTCGAATCATAAAGACCACCATGTTTTTCTGGCTATAAATATACCAGACTCATATATTTAACACGCAGAAGTGTCCCAAATTCGTATTTTAACCATGGATATGACGTCACTGTCTACAGTATGTCTTAACTGTGGAAAATTTTGATAGTTCACGTGACAGCAAGTGTCAGTATGAAACAAGGTTATATGTCAAAATTCAGCCTAAAGATCGTTCTACAGTTCGCAATTCTTGAAGTGACCTTGCAGCGCTGGCCTGCAACTTTTTATGACAAAACGTTTTACACTTGGCAATTTTTACTTGCATTCTTCAGTTCTCTACCAACCTTGAAACATATAGGTACTCAAATAATGAAAAGTTAAGAATTATTAATTTGTTCATTGTGTGTTTTTAATTTATTATGCAAAAATGAATAGAAGCAAACAAAACGTTGATGCTAGAATTATTATAATTATTGCTGCCGCTGCTCTATTAGCCAGAGAGACTGGAGAAATAAGACAGCGTGGATAAGGCCTTTGTTAAACCAAAATAGAGGTAATATTGGTTTAACTGTAGAGCTCATTACTTCAGATAAAGAAAAGTTCTCAAATTAAAAAAACTGTTGTCCAAAATTGCTCACACTAATAATAACTTAAGATATCTGGCTGCAGAATGGTTAGATATTGCCAGAAAATTTGAAACAATCTTGAAACGAACCGCTTCGGGTCGGTTTTAATGGCCCAACTAGCTCAAATTAAAGTAATTAATCTCAGGGCTCATAGTGAAACCTGCCCTGTGATTCTAGACTGGTGAATTGCCTGAGCGCCAACTGCTTAATAATAACTACAAAAATAAGTGAATTCACAGTCGAGAATACAGGCACTACGAGATGGTTTTATAGTTGATGGAAATTCAGAAAAATAATACAAGTTCAACTTAACTATTTGATTTATTCCAAACGAAATTTGGTAAATAATTAAAGAAGGTACAATTTGGTATTACCTAAAATAAAACTGAATTTTGAATATTCACAAAATTGAAATTGAATACTTGGTACAATTAAAATAAACAAAATAAATGAACATCAATTTTAGTTAATAGATTGAAATTAAATATTTAATTTAAAAAATATAGAATCTGAGAATTAACGTGAATCTCGAAATGGATTCTATAAAGTTAGTGGAATACAACTTCGGTTAAATAACAAAAATCAGAGGAATGAAAATATGGTCATTCAAACAAGAAAATGTTACCCTCCTTGGAACTTGATGGAACTGGAAGTCGGTCCTGTCAGGAAATTCACTAAACCGTCTCAGAAAGAAGGAATGAGGCACCTCAGACGTTCAAACCCTGTAATTTCAAAGAACGAACAGTACCTGGCCTAAGTTCAAAGGGACAAGTAACAAAGTCAGTCGGTATAACCATGCGATTCCACAACTGATTATATTATCTCCCCAAATTGTAAAAAAACTATTACAAAATTGAAACCTTGAAGAGAAATCAATTTAAACGACAAACAATGTTAATCTGAAAGAATTAAATTATTACAATTGATACTTAAATAGGCAAAACATTAAAATGTGACTGAAAGAAAAATAATCAAATTGTGACTAAAAGAATAATAATCAAAATGTGTCTGAAAGAATAATAATCAAAATGTGTCTGAAAGAATAATAATCAAAATGTGTCTGAAAGAATGATAATGAAAATGTTGAAATTTGTCAGTTAGCACAAATCTGAATACTTGAATTGAATTGCATATAAGATTTGATGTTGTAATTTCCACTACAACCCACACGAGCGTAGCAGACCTGATAATTAAATATCCAATAAGCAGTAATTGAATAATTACTTTATGATAATCCCTAACAATATCTACAGCACGTTTCAGACAAAAGACAGCTCTGTATACGCTTGTACCAGATCTACAAAATGGCGATTCAAAAATAAATCACTCAAATTACCATGTGCTATTGTGGGATTAAACACAAAGGGAACAAAGAAATATTATCACTGAAATTTGCCTACCTCCCGCTAGACTGTCTACATATAAAAATTACAACAATTAATGCAGTGATGGAAACGATTATCTCTGAATTATGCTAAAGACAAATTGATTGGGTGGAACTCTAGGTAAGTCGAGCAATACTTCCACCGAAATATTATCACATTCAGGTACTGAACATCCAGCAGTCTAATTACAAAACCAAAACAAATAATATGTAGCCTGATGTGAATTATATTTCGATAGCAAAAATTAAGAAAGAAATGAATGCAATAGATTATAAAATTTCGACATACCCAGTTTGAGGTTCACACGACAATTAAATTCCTTTCGACTTCCGTTCTCAGACCTACCCCACCTCGCGATATTCGCGCTATCCAGCATGCGGGAAGTAATATCAGTAATCGATGCTATTGAACGTAAAGATGTCTCTGAGATATCATATGACAAGTTTCCTAGCCGAAAAGAAATCTAATCTGTTCATTACAGAGTTCTTTAAGAAACACGTAACGGCGACCCGTTACAATCTGGAATGCTTTTTCTGGTTTTAAACTACAATACAACAAAATTTACAATTTACAGCAAGAGCGAAAGCGAAAGAATAAACGAAACACAAGAATCAATAAATCAATAGATATAAATCTTTCTGTTGTTTATTGATATAAACGTCAACGTCAATAAGCGTCCTTGTGGGAACTTTTGTTCAGTTGGTAACTAAAAAACCTCCAAAATGTCCCCCCATAATGGCACGAAAACCGCAATTAATATAGAACCAGACCGATTCTGTGCACTGTCTTCAAATGGAAAGAGACTTGCACGCAATTTCTGTATTGGGCATGCTTTTGATCAAGGGTATTGCGTATTGCAACAAGAATTGCCAACTGTAAAACGGTCTTAACAGCAGGTGTGGAATACATTATAATTAATAAACTTGTTTCATTAGCAGTTACTAAATCGTTAATAGATTTTAACTTAACTTGTTTATCTATCAATCTATCTATTTGTACGTTCTGGTGAAATCTTGCAAGTGAATTTTGACCCACTTCTTGGCGTTCGATTAACTTGCAATTTGGCAGGTATTCATCATTCGAGTGATAATGCATTATGCCAACCAATCAAATACAAAGGTTCGGAAGCACCGATCTGGACCTGAATTAAGAAGTTGACAGGAAAAATTTGAATATTCATTTTTATTGTATAAGAAAAACGTAGATATACATAGGTTTAAAATTTTCCATAAAAAATATTGGAACCTAATAAATAAAATATTCTCTCAACATTGTCCTATAGTTGGGTCAATAATAATTACTCTTCTCTCATGCTTTCAAGCCAGAAAAAATGTGATCGTCTTTATGAAATTAATAAGTCTACCGCGGCTATTATAATTTCGGCTAATAGAACAATGTCAAAAGACGTTCCTAAAATGTGATAGTCTTGAAAAGATTCAGTTTCGAATCCACTATATTAAATAACCAGTCTTCCATGAAATCGAATTGGCCAGCCTTGTAGATGCATTTGGATCCTTCGTACTGGAAAGTAACCTGAAAAATGTTGAGTTTTTAATACATCAGTTTCATTGTCTTGACTGAAAATAGTTTTGATTTGTATTTAGATATGAATCAATAGCCTTAATTTTTGATTAACCATTGGCTGCTCTATTACATTTATTTCGCCTTGTCAACCACTCGCATGTGATTACTCGTCTACCTTTAACATTTAAGAGCGACACTGAGAGCCAAATGACATCCTTAATTACGATATTTTAGTGTACTTTTAGTTACTATAATATTTGAACTTGGATGCGCCAGAAACTAACAAAATTGTTCTACTTACACCAACTATGCAACATTTCGGTTTTATTCTCGAAACTTCTATGTTACATAAAATAGAAGCAGTTGCCTGAGCCACGGGATATTCTTTGGAGGGAATTGACCACATTGCCTGGAAAAATATAATTCAAAGCTTGGATAAATGAAGGCTCCAGAGTACAACAGATCAACATTTATTATTGAATTTCAAAACCAAGAATCAATAATTTGTTATTAATCATATTTGAAATTCAAACAATACAAGAGTACAATCTCAATATCAGTTGATGGTATACCTTGTGAAGGACAGCAATACAGTTTGGATTTAAGAAAAAATAGATTAGTTGTGTATTCCATCTTAAGACTAATTTACACTAAATAAACAATGAATGTTTTTATTATCCACTATTGCTTACATAAGTTATACTGACCAAGAACGGCTTTATACTATAACTAGCGACCCGCCCCGGCTTCACACGGGTGCAATGCTGATAAATTCAAAGTGCTATAGGGAGAACCGCGGCCTCCGACGCGCTATTTATAGGCACGCTCCCGCCCGGCCGGCCGGTACCGCCGCAAACGCTACGTTCCGCAATTTTTAAATCTGTAATATCTTCGAAAATATTCATTTAAATCATATGCTGTGAAGGGCCATATAGATCTATATTAAATCAACAATGTATTTAAGGTACCTATTTAATTGGATAAGGATTAATGCTGTATTGGTTAAAATCGCTTCGAAAATAAGCCATTATTTGTCGTAAAAAGTAAATGACAAAAAAATGGTATTGTGGGATAACCATAAGAGATAGACATATACCATCGCGGAGTTTTCTGTAGACCTTTTCAATGTGTACAATACTTAGTACATTATTTTGATATATCTCGTAGGGTTCAGCCTGCGTTTGCAATGTAAGCGGAAAAAATGTAATTATTTACGACATCACATTAGAAACCTCAAAAATAACAGTATTTCTCTACTATTTAATGGATGTTATTATACATATAAACCTTCCTCTTCAATCACTCTATCTATTAAAAAAAACCGCATCAAAATCTGTTGCGTAGTTTTAAAGATTTAAGCATACATAGGGATATAGGGACAGAGAAAGCGACTTTGTTTTATACTATGTAGTGATGACTATATTTATTAAGTGAAGAGGAATACCATTAGTTACAGAACATTTGAAGAACTACTAAGGAAAAATTAATAATTGGTGAATGATAAATGTCAAATTGATCATTTAAAACTACATTATTTTTGTCTTTAACATGTTTGACAATTTTCAATGATTCCAATATATTCAATTTCAAGCCCTTCCGTTCGATATGTAATATTTCGGGATCGTGAGTGAAATTATGGTTATGTTTTATTAGATGATTAGCATACGTCGAATCGATCTTTTGGCTCCACATATGTTCTTGAAATCTCTGGTAAAAGCTGGGACCTGTTTGGCCAATATACAAAGCATTACAGTCATCAGAACATAACTTCCGATTTTTAAATTTATCTCTATTTATTTTAGAATTATTTATGTTTTCGTTTAAATTATTTGACGTTTTATATGCGACTGTTTTATTGGTTTTCGATAAGAATTTTGAAATATTGTTTGTTGGTTTGTAGATACATGTTAAACTAACATAATGACGTTCAGTTTTTTGTTGTTTTGTTGGGCAAATTAGTAGTTTTACTTCCTTAACTTGAAAAATGAATTTACACATTCTTAATGCCGAAACTATTCAATACTTTACAAATAATGATTAATTTTATTTGTTCCAACTTAAATACAAGTAATCTTACAGCATTCTATTTACATCGATCGAAGAATCAAATATAATTTTGTGTAAGATCATAATCATCTTGGGTATGAGCATTGATTATATTATTAATCAATGGTATGAGCAATAAAAGTGAAGAAAGTTTACTTCTTGTAAATTAAATTAAAGAGTTGAATAAATTCTGAATAGAAATGTAAATATAAAGAATGAAAGACTGCCTATACATATATCTAAGAGCCCGATACGCAAACCCTCACGATAGCCTTCTCTAATCAGGCCAGCACCTTGATCACGTGCCATCATGTCACACGATCGATTCCGCTTTAACATGTTCACTGGAGAATTCCATGCTGTCAAAGCCGGTACATATCGTTGTTCTAATTTTGTTACAGTGAAAATAAAGAACCAATTGAATTCATTTTCGGTGCAAACAATTAACAAAGCTACTACTTATAGGTCTCTCTAGATCGATCTGTGACACCACAGGTAACTTATTATCCCCACCTAAAGCTATGTGAAAAACATTGACTGAATGGATCCCTTCGTATCTCATAGAAGTCACGATGGGCAATGTCAGAACCAAATGTGCCATAGAGAGACACAAACCAATACATAACTGAGCAATTACATATTAGAAATTCTAATCCGCAAAAGTAGTATAGGTGTCTCTACACCTCTGATCGTTCTTACGGTTTTGTATACTATCATTAGTAAGACTCAATAATATGTCATGTCATGCTATTTTTTTAGTGGTGAGGCCGTCGTTTGATGTTTTCGATTGACAAGACAACTTATTTTGGATCCAACTAGCCTCATAAAAATGAAAATCCGAGCACATATCACTATAACTTGCTAAATAGCTGACATTGTGTTTCCATTCCTCTTCAAAATGCCATAGATCCATGAATTCCGATATTTTTTCGCATCCAAGTTCGATCTCAAAGTCATTAATGGATGGCCAACCGCTGAATCTCTGCACCTCGTCTCTTGTCGTTTCACTACTTGACAATGATTCGTAAGATGGATGGCCACAGATGCATGGTATTTCTTCAAACTCATAAGTCTCCTCATTGAATGTAGACTTATATAATTTATCGCAAACTTCTGTAAGACGTGAACAATTTGCATTAGTCAATGATAACACATGATAATATCGATGCATGTTGGATTCGTATAATAACAAAAATACTGTTGAATTCATTCTTGTACAAAAAGTAATTTTTCATCGGGAGGTGATTGTGTGGTTCAACTAGACTTCTTGGTCTGATTGTCACAGTTTTGTTCACACACTGATCTATAGATATCATAGACCTACTATTTAGACTGCGCTTGTGAGTTGTGTGCACGGTCGTATATACAGGTCTGGGAACTCTATGTTTGACATGAGTCTCTTACATGTCGCCAAACTCGTAGTCCCTCGCTCATTCGTATATGTGCCAGAGAACATCCCTCGACTCATGCGCCACCCTTTTGGTACTACGCAACAGATGACGCTTAGCGGACTCACTTCTCACATAGGAAACAGCCTCGAGTTCCCAGACCTGTATATACGACCGTGGTTGTGTGTGCCGAGATTTGTAGTAATTGCTTGACGGAAACCTCTAGGCCAAGTATCGTGCTTCCCACCCATGTAGATTGATAGCTATAGCTCCTAACGGCGAGCGAAATTTGAAACAAAACTATGGGATTTTTGCCGATAGGCTCAAAATTGGCACCTCTAGAGGCCGATAGGTAACAAAAGGATTACTGTGGTCGGTCATTCATGAACTTATAGGATTATTACTATAAGATTACATTGTGTGTTACAATGTAATCCTATAGTAATAATCCTCTAAGTTCTAGAATGATCGATCAAAGTAATCCTTTGCTACCTACCGATATAGTGGAATAAGCATGAATAGAGCCGTGGTATGGTTTTCGGGAAATGGTTTTTGGTGGAATGAGAACAAAACGGTAAAATACACTCTTCCCTAAAGGCAACAAATAGTTTTGATAAACATACAACAATTTTAGGTGTACATATATAGATGATAGACTTGGAATGTTCATGCAGATAAACTGAAAAACTTAAGTGGAGGTGTTTTTATTTTGAAAACGTTATCTCAGTCGCTATCTCCTTGTGTGATAAAGACTGCATATTTTTCTTTGATTGAAAGTCAGTTACACTACGCTATTTTAGTTTGGGGTGATTGTTCTAAAAAAAAATTAGATTTTCAGATTACAAAGAAGAGCGATAAGAAAGAATTGCTGCGAGTATTGGTTATAGGGACTACTGTAGAAAAGTATTTAAAGGATTAGGTATTAACATTCCCAAATCTGTATATATATAAATGTCTTAAGTATGCACATAATTGCAGAGATAAGTACTCCTTGAGTGAGGATTTTCATAGTTACAATGCTCGTAATAAGAGAAATATTCGTACAGATTTTCGTAGACTTAAAAAATCTCAAAATGGCCCAAAATTTTTAGCATTTCAATATTTTAATAAATTGCCCGGACACATTAGAGAAGTACCATTGAAAGAATTCAAGAAATCTATTAAAAATGTACTTCCAAATAATATATTTTATTCCACAGGGGATTTTTTAAGTAAGTTTTCAAATATTACAGTTTATAATAGTACTGTTTTAAAATTTGATATTGTGAACTTATGATGATTTTATGATGACCAGTGTAAACATATTATGTACATAACGTGAATAAAATGATCTATCTATCTATATACTTATATTATAGTAAAAACGCTGAAACTCGAGTAACGGAAGTTACAAATAAAAGTAATATCAACATAGCAGTGTTTTAATTTTACAATGTGTTCCGAATGTTTTCGAAGAAGAATTTATATTTGAGGCTATCATTTTCCAAAGAACTAGAAAATCTAGAAAACATGAAAACGTTTGCCAACAAAATATAATCTTACCAACGGAAATTTGAATCACCTCATCAACGAAAATCTTCGCATAATCTTCCACCTTCAGAAAGTATATACACTTGAGTTTATCCCAAATAGATACCGATTCAGTAAAAGATACCGATCCAGTGAATGATTTTTCGTCAACATCTTTCGATTCTTTGTAAGCCTTTTTCGATAAACTTCCTTCTTCAACTGAACTATCTTCTCCTTCACCCGGATGTGTTTCATACGGAGTTAGCTCTTTGTATAAACGTTGTAAACTACTGGTCATCTTGAAGTCCTCCATTGAATGTTTCGATAGCCCCATGCTCAAATCTTCTGCTACGACATCTTCGGCAGACATTTTAAATAAAAATTATATCTTCGGAATTCGTGAGATTCTGAGCAAATGGTAATAAATGTCAACTTCGACGTTGGCGTTTTTCAATGTACAGGTTCCTGCAACACAACGCGACATCTACCCAGTGGCGTAGTTAGAAATAGTGGCCACTCGAGTACCTTTATTAATCATTGGCAACAGTATGTACAGGTTCTTCACCGGTTAGCTATTCTACTCTTCGGGGGATACCCTAGACTGCCCGAATATTATTTGTCTTTTGCGATCTAATGGCTCGCAGCATTCTGACAGTTTTCGTTTGACAATTTATGTCCCTAAGCCGCATCGTCTACGGGAAAGAAGTCCATTTGTACACTCCCAGTTTGTGCAGGTATTCTCATTGGGCTGTGGCCTGTTGTTGTTCTAGTTCTCCTCATGTTTATTAGTTCTTCAGTTCTGTTCTTTAATAAATGTCTTCAAGTGCATGCAAGAGCTTTATTCTAGCGCTATTTTTCGTTTCACCCAGTCTCGTATGCTACCTTGTACACCGGTATTTGTCCCTCCGAATACAGTTTCTGGGCCTAGTCATCAGTTTTTTTGTTGCCCTCGTTACCACAGTGTCCTGGGATCCCCATCGAAGTTACTTTGTTATATTCTGGCAGACTGCCAAGTGCATCCCGGCTCGGGAAATGACAATGACTGACTAAGTTTGAACTTAAATATTACTTCTGAAATTACATTGTTGCAATTACTAAAAAAATAATGTGATTAGGGTAAATTTTCTTTCTGTAAAATTGAGGAATTTGTCAGCCTTTGATATTTTTCCTCATGGTAAAAAAAATACGGGCAGTCACCGAGCACTGCTGACAGAACTAAAAACTGACATTATGAAGTAACCAACTTATTTTGGGAATTTCATCCAAATTCGTAAAATTTCGCCAGTATCATCTCTTTCTGCATAACACAATTTTCCGACAGTGCCATTGAACAATCATTGAAAATTCATATAATATGTTTTCCTTTAGTTTTCACAACTGTCAGCATTTCAATCAACAATTATATACATTTTTATATTTAATAATAAAAAACGTATAATGGGCGGTACAATCCCTGCAAAGAGTATGAATGTAACCCGATAGTCAATATAATAAATACACATTATTTTATTTTCAAAACATATTATTTATTGATATTTATGTAAATGAAAGTAATGTTAAACAGCATTGGTCCGAATTGAAGATGTCTACGGATGGTGGTAAAAGAAAACATCTTCAATTCGGACCATTGAACAAATAATCTAAAAAGAAACGCAAAATGTAAACATATAAACATTTCCGTCAAATGTCAGTATGATCGTAAATTACACCACAAATAATTATTTGAAATAAAATGTTGTACTTTCGAATTAGTAGTATTAAAAAAAAACATCAAGACGATACTCACTATTATATTTGATGATGTGATCCAACATTCGAACAATGGAAATAATAAACTAGATATAAAACAACGTCATCAATGTGTAGTACACATGCAAAAGTTCTCACTTATAAACATCACTAATGTTATATTCTTATGACAAGAATTATATTCACAATATTTAAAACCTTGCACGTAGATACGATACTAAGTACACAATGTACAATTAATAAATTCAATAAAAATATAACTTTCGTCTGCACGAGGACCGAGGATTGAGTAAATGAATAACGTCGAGTATCCGACTCAGATATGCACACATGTGTAAGCGTATAGAAAGACTGCCTGACGCCTGACCCGAGTAGTTGCGCACGCGATAGTATACATAATATCTAATATATATAGCTACAGCGTGACGGCACGTGACGGACTCATGGTCTTACCCCGCCATCTGAAATAGCTCAACGCGCCTAAAGAAGTTTTCACTGCAAAAAAATGTCACTCGTAGTGGAAGCTTGAATTATCATTTTGCCATAAATAAAAACAAGTTTATTAGACATAAAAGTAACATATTTTCCATTTAATTTTCAAATAAATTTTTTTTCGAATCAGCTTAGGTATTTTAACCTTCAGCAATTTATGAGCGCGATGACATGTGTGACATAAATGATATTTTGCCACATTTAGTGTTCATAACCGACAACAACCTAAAAAAGGTTTTGACGGAAACATACAAACTGTTGGATATTATTTGTACAACGCCCATGTCGACAGCAGAAATGTCAGAAGATCAACTGAACGCATTGGCGGTCCTATCAATAGAAAAGGAGTGCGTCCAGTCTATCTCGCATTTTGACCCTTTTCTCAAGCACGAAAAATAGGAGAAAGGATTTTATGTACAAAAAATAGGTTTTTTTTTTGTGCCGACCCCCTTTCATAACTCACGAGCCGCCACTGGATTTTGTAAATATAAATCAGCAAAATCATGTAGGAATTTAGTTAGAATACCGTGCAATACTAGACCCACGATCATATTTCAAATTTCTTATTACGTCGTAGCGGAAGACTGGATAACATTGTGTAGGTACGTATCGGAATGAAAGCAATACCTAATATTTTTTGAACCGAAACCGAATTTTTATCTCATTTCTGTTTGGGTCTGACCAAGAAATTTACCGGATCATGAATTTTTGCTAGCTTCTAGAGACTTACTGATATTTCGTCCGCTATTGTCCAAAACTGATGCATGAAGTAAAGGTCCCATAATGTTCCTACCACTCGCCACCCGTTATTTGGAAAGCTGCTATGTTCTTTCGATTTAATCTGTGCTTCCACTTTTTCGTCGAACAAAAACGTGTGTCTGTCAAAATGTCTTGTCACCTCCAAATATTTCATTGAAGATTCGCTTCTTCATTGAAAAAAGAAATTAAAATGTATATGAGGCAACTCAATCCTGAAACAAAAGGATGAGTAAGATAACAAGAAAAAGAAAAAAGAAACAACCTAAAAAAATCAAAACTCGAAAAACCAAGAAACCCAAGAAAGTTAAAAAAATCAAACAAGTTAAAGGAAGGAGGAAGATAAGAGGACCCAGAAAACCCATCAGGAAAGCCAGGAGAACTCGAAAAATATACATCCCCAAGATACCGACATTCATAGCCTTTCACGAATTCCCCAGGATGATGTAATAATATTTTATTATTCGATAGATTTGTATTATTTACTATTAAGGTCAGTCTAACACAACGTAAGTTCCTCATTCGAGTGGCTGAAGGCTTCTTTTGCAAAGTTAACCAATTCACATTATGTTTAACGTTTGAATAGGTCAATGCAAATTTAAAAGAACAAACCACGCCAATATTATTGACTAAAGCTAAATTTATCACCCTGTCTGTCAATTCTACCAGCAATTTGCCTCCGACGTGTTCTGAAATCACCAATAACATATTTATAAGATTTCAAGAGTTCTCATCTCATGAACTTCTGAAGATATTTGTTTCCACTTCAAAATAACTTTCAATATAAACGGTTTGGTTCTTTTGTGAATGGGACGAATATAGTATATATAAACGGTAGATTAACCGATTTTTTTATGCAATATCTTCTCAAATATACTTTGGAAAAAGTTATTCCATTTTCATAAAACATATGAAGTAGTTATTCACGTTACAAGGACGGAAATTGACTTATTAAATTAC
This sequence comes from Endomychus coccineus, assembly GCA_958510875.1. Taxonomy (NCBI): domain Eukaryota; kingdom Metazoa; phylum Arthropoda; class Insecta; order Coleoptera; family Endomychidae; genus Endomychus; species Endomychus coccineus. The sequence goes on from OY294068.1 coordinate 18,508,024, forward strand.
AAGTTTGGATGTCTATTACGGACGAGGCAACGAAGGAGCCGAGTCTGGAATTTCTAAACGAGTACTTTAATGGTATTTTACGACGTCGTAAAATGTTTTGTTTCATACGGTTTTACTAAAATAAAGAATGTTCAGCTTTAAGCTGTAGTGTGTAGTGTCAGAATAGTAGTTTCATTATCAAGTTACAAGTTGACGTATGTCAAAGTGACAACCTAAAGATGCCCATACGCCTCTCATATAGGTTACCACGCACTATACGACTAAATGCTTACAAAGGCGTTGCACATAAAAAAGAAATGTATGTTAGCCACTGATTGTTAGCTGTTCGTCGGGCGTAGGTCGGGAGAACAGCTAGTTAAGTCACTGATAGTCGCTAATAGTGACAGCTTACATTCTTTCTGTCAACAAAATTGACACTGCATCTTGTTCGGGCGACGTAAACATGGAAGAAATTGAATATAAAAGCACCAAACCAATGGGAAAATGTTTTCCAAGCAAATCCATTAAGAGGTACGAAAAAAATAACTTGTTAAAACTATGAAAATTCGTGAAATTTCTTGGAAACGATGACAGGAGTAATGTAATGTTCGACTTTGCAGCCACAAATTTAAGACGGTTTTTCCAGATAAATATATTGTGATGATCCTAATTCAATATCAAAACAATAAGTAATGATGATAACATGCTTGAAGATACAATAGATAAGAAATAATCACCCTTATTCACCAAAAATACTATTAAAGTACTGAGATTCTTCGGCTACCATGTAGCCATCATCACAGTGAACTAAATTATGAATGAAAATGTGCCTGTTTAAATACTATTTGAGGATAATAAAGTAAACAAAGGGTTACTTTCAGCTGGAGATAAATCGGAATTTAATAAATTAATTTTTCGTTTATGCATTTCCATCCCTTCTAAATTACCTAGATATTTGTCTGTACTGTAGGTGGGGTATTTATAAATAGTGAAACAACATCAAATGAAACGATAGTATCAGCAAGTTCAAGTTTGAAATCTTTCAATTTTGCCATAAGTTCCAGAGGACAAACTTGGTGTGGCTTGGAAGTTGCTAAATATGCTAAATATGTTATACGTAGGACAATTAATGTTCGAAATGATTGGTCTCATGGGATCTTATGAATCTTAGGTAAGCAATATAGTTTAGGAAGATTTGTATTTTAAATTATCGGAGATTACAACTCTTAACGATTTTATTGAATTATTGACTAGTTTAAAGCATTTTATTAACGGATTCCTGGTAATCTGTTCGTAGGGACCATCATTTAACAAGTTATTTACCGAATTGTGATAATCCTCTTTGCCCATAACTACATGAGAATTTGCATTATCTGCTTTCAAGTAATTAATAACCGTCTTTTTCTTTTAATGATTTACAGATATTAGAAGTACTTTTATACGATTTATTTGAATGTTCAATAATTGTCTTGCAATTGTTACGAATAACAGCTTTATCTTGAAAGTAGCCAATTTCTTAGAATCAATTGCAAAATTTAAACATTTATTTAACAAACTCATTTCCATTTCATTGAAATTATTATTGGTTTTTTGTGAATAATGTTTATATTTTTAGTTTCTTCTCTAGAAGTGTAACAATTGTTGAAATTTATTGTTGATTGATTCAATTTTTCTATTGTTTTGCCGAAACTGTGCTCGATAATTTGGAATAAAAGGACTCGAATTCGTATGATGTTGATTCAAAAGCTAGTTTTGAATATAAGTTATAAGCCAACAGTTGTAAATCATCTAATTTATGATATTTGTTACTGATTCCTGAGTTTAACCATCTTTGTTTTGCAGAGATAATGATTTTATCTATTTTCGCGTTCTTGCACGTATATATTTTAGTGAATTTTGGGAGAACGTTATTTGACAAACAATCTTTAAGGAAGCTACTTTTAAACAGGAAATTTTGGTTTTTAATTTAATAAATTGGTTGAGCTGACCTGGAGACCTTAGTAGTTTATTAGTATTTTTAGTGTATAAGGGTGATTATTTCTTATCTATAGTGTAAAAGTGTATTCACAGTGTGAACTCATTTATAGTTGATATTAACCCAATTTCCAAAATTCTATAGATTATTATTATTGTTATTGATCTTTCCTCGAGAATTCATAATACTGCATGATTGGTTTCCCAGATTCAATCATGTTACACATAATGACAACACTTACGTTTAGGAGATGACATCAATGAATACGAAAACTAGAACATTTTTTTAGGATGCTCGTTTCAGGGAGTCAAGTTGTGAACCAAAACAGAATCTCTTCGATCCCGAAAAAGTGAAAAAAGTAATAAAGCAATGTCTGTGCGAAACTATCACAGGGTCTTATCAAGAAATTGAATCTCAGCAAAAGGGGCAAAAAGCGTGTTGTTGCATACGCGACAGAGTGAAGGAAATGGGATTCGATGAGAAGTGAGTTATGATTATTATTTTTTTTTATTATTAGTTAAGGGGGCATGGCGGTCCCTTAATGCCTAGGGCGAAGCACTTTGCACCCCGTGTCACCTAGTGTTACGAGTGTTCACCTATCTACCAGAGGGGCGGTTCCCGCCCGAGAGTGTTCACCATTCTCTCCCAGGTGAACCATTCCTAAAGAGGTTAACACCACCTTCGTGATATATTATTCAAGCGTCGTGCCAGTGAAGCGGCTCCCAGTCTAAAGTGCTCTACCGAGAGTGCTCTGCGTCTTGTGGGAATCAGTGTTACGCTAATACATAGAATGTGCATTTAGGTTTCGTTTTTCTATTTGCATAACCTGCACAAAGGCGAATCGCTAAGGTTCATCCTGTGGAGGTCGTAGTTAAACGGTCCATGCCCTGTCAGTATATAAATCAGCAATTTGTCATCGGTTTTAACCATGTTCCTCACTTGCTGAGACCAGTCTTCTCTAATGTGTGGTCCAATCAGAGCTTTCGACTGCCTGCAACCGTTCACTAGTTGTGTTCTGATTCAGCAGTGGATTGTGTCTTTGATGTTATTCTTGGAGATGCTCATCGCTGGTTCTAGGCCTATTAGGGGTTCTATAGCCCTTAGTTCTGCAAAATCATCGGATATTTCGTTTCCCCTTATTCCAGAGTGACCGGGGATCCAAAATAGGTTGAGCTGCCTTCGTCTCCGCCAAGATTGTTTAGCGTGTTGATGCGCTCCAAATTCGATGTTTTTATCACGCTACCCAGAGCAGCAAGGGCTGCCTTGCTGTCTGTGCTTATACTGATGTGGGTTTGCATTCTTTCAGAGATCGCACTGGAAGTGTAGGAAACATTGCTTCCTTCCCATCTTAAGATACACCTCGACATTGCATGCATTAAGAATGATATTTGGAATAGATTGGATTATGAATTGCTATGAAATATGAGTTATGGAAATAGTTAAGCAGTCAATTTTATCCAGACGTTTGCAGTTCATTCGACATCATGTAGTTCCATTTGACTTTAAATTTTGCATAACGAATGAACTAATAGAGAGGACATTGGTCAATGTTTTTGATCGTTTTCAATATAAATATACTTCCAATATAATGTAACTTATCCCAACTTTTTTTGTTTCAGATATAAGTACGTGTGTGTGATGACGGTGGCGGAAATATCGGAAGCTTTGCCACAACTTATCAGATGCGCATGGAATACGGAAACAGACATGTACGCCTCATATGCCCTACAGTCCTGTTCAGTATTTGCTCTGGCCCATTGTTTTGCTGTCTTATCGTCTTGAAGTTGTAATATATTGCTGTAAAAACGATAAAACTTTTGAATGTATATGATTTTGATTATTTGTGTTCAAACTGGGTGAGTATATTCCGAAGTAATCCTTCAAACAATGTAGATCCTCCATCGCCAGAGATTTTTTTGATTTAAAAATCTTTGATTTATAAAATGCAAAAAAAATAACGATTCAATATTTGATTTTATTCTTTCAAAACGGTATTATATTATAGTTAATCAAAATGTAATTGTGGCACCATTAGTGGCGACATCTGTTGAATTTCTGGCTACATTTAATAACCGATTGTCATTTCCGTGACTCATTCTGATCGACTCTGAACGGTGTAGCTTTTGATTAGAGATTCGAATCTCCTCGGCAGTTTAAACCGTTCTGGGTAACTTTCAAAAATTACACTGGAATTGTAAAAACATCCTTATCCTTCCTATCTTTAAATCTGCCTGTTGTATGCATTTGTACTATTCTCATATTCTTTTATTTTAATTCTTGTACTTTATCAACCACCACCTCCAAGACAAAGGGGTACCCAACCTTGTACTCAATTAATTTCCTACTACTGTCTCTCCAGTGTCAAACTCACAGCGGTCCTCTGGGTGTGCGTGTCCTCACGGCTTCCAGCAAATAATCGGAATTTGCAATCGGGCAATTAGCTTTACCTTTCAACTACTTTATTCATTATTATTATTACGATATGCCGCCACCACCTCCTTTTTTTAGAGGGTAACCAGGAACCCTCCGGTACTATCGATGCTTGTAAACTTTTGTTTGAGAGCAGCCAATAGAAAACGCTATGTCATTAAATGACTGTTAAGTATCAGCTGCCGTCATATAAACGTTACTTGTCTTGTTCATGGGTTATGTGTTGTCTGTCATAGCATAGACAATCTGAACTGTGGTAATGATCTATTAATCTATGGATCTGTCTCATCAAAATATATCGAATCCCTTTTACCCCGTTTGGGATTGATTTTCTAACAATCCATTCTTAGCGGGTGTCCAGGTCAATGCTACGCCGTATAAGGAAAACATATGCCAAGTTTCATGTCGGTCCATTTTGTAGTTTTGGAGATTTGATAATGAGCGAGTGGTATTTGCCTTATATGTAGGAAATATACTATCCCATTTGTACGCTTGATGGCACAAGATTGAAGATTTTCCCTGAAAAACTAATATTTGAAAGGGGGGACTTCCCCTGTACCGCGTATCATGGAAAAAGGTCATTCATAGATAACACATATCAAAATAAAAATTTAATCTGGTAACTTGTTTAAAAATCTATTTGCTTGAATTCGAGCGACGTCTCTTCAACGGTTCTTTATTAGTTTCTGGAGCCATCAATATACTTTTAACTGCCAGCAGCTCAGAGATTTTTTGAAATTCGATAGCATCTTCATTCAATTTCCAATTATTTCCATAAAACACAATTGTGGCTAGTCCATCATCTGGTGTACCTTTTTCGTTTTGATATCTCAAAATGGAGCTAATACTACCCAAGCTATACTTGGTTAATTTATTATCTGAAAGAAGATTAAACAAACAAAAGAGCTAATTCTCAGTTTGAGTTAAAAATGATGCACATTGTGTTAACTAAGAAGATAAAGCCAAAATATAATAAAAATCACTGTAGGTTAATGTTTCTGATCCTAGTCAATAGGATCATACTTGCGATTTTCACAATTTTCATCAAATAATTAAGTCATATTGACACGAAAGCATAATGATCGAAAATGAAATAGACCAGTACAATTTCTGAAGAATTCCAATTTCAATAGATTTAACCATATACCTATTTAATAGTTACTTACACGATATGTTGAGATGGCTTAATCTAAAATTCCCATTACAAAATAATTCCGTTTCCACAGCATAACAGTCTTTAACAAAAGGATTTTCATAACTTTCATAATCCAACAAAGCGCTTAAATCTCCGATTGATTCCAATTCGGATTCTTTGGAATTGATACGTCTTTCTTTATGTCTAGCAGTGCCGTGTTTACTCAAACTTGAAGTTTTCGAAGACTTAGCAGAAGCTGAAGACACATTATGTTGTTATGTTATTTGATAACAGCAAATTGAATCGCATCGTATCATACCCACTGACGATGCTGATTTGTTTGATTTTCTGCTTTGCATCTTCATTTTAGAGCTTCTCCTCTTTCTTGAGGAAGACGAAGATGATTTTTTTATTAATGAGCTACCTCCTTCTGGGAAAGGTTTCGACTGAAATCAATTAATACAGTTAGGTACATATTAATATTTTTGGTTTGCAGGAACCTCCCATTTTTAGGTAGTATACAGAGTGTAAGAGAACTACGCTGCCAAAATTTAACCTCGGGTTCTACATCGAAAAATATTTGAAAAAGTATATTTACACGTATATTCGCAAATGTTTCGTTATGGATATATTGAAATATGTTAAAAAATATATTATTTTTCAAATATCTTCCAAAGTAAAAGAGATAATGGAGAGAAATTATGTACACGACATATTGCCATAAACAGACACAAAACGTGATGGTGTGTTGTTTCTCAGGTAACCAGTGGCGGAGAAATGGGGCTAGTCAAATTAAATTGTACCTCCACTTCTGTGCGTAATAATTTGAAACTCCAAGCCAGAAGGGTTAAGGAGAAATATTCCTTAACCTAGCACATTTACGACAGTTAAGCGTTGAGTAATACCTGGCAATTTTGTTTTACAAAAATGGCAATAGTTCTATAGAACCCCGGTCTGATGCCATGAGGGGAGTGAGTCTAAATTCAGACACATTCAGATATATCCGGTCAGTAGATCGGAAGGGTGCCATCGTGGTGGTTGTCGCCAACAACGTCATTAGGTGATCATGATTCGTCCTGAGTTTCGCTACTAATGGAACTGATCCTTCTGTAATTGTATGTCTTCTCTTTCAAAAACTGGGGTTAACTTAATTCTTAATAGTTGACCATTCTTGAGGGGGCAGAGCTTTGATCAGACTAAATTTGATTGTAGAAGAAGAAATGTACTTGATAAATTGCCCAAATGTGAAGTGTTTTCTCATGTAAATATTTTTGGTCGCAGCGTCTTTTAGATCAGTACGCTGCGCATGCCTGGAGGGTTAAGACGGAGTGAGTTATTGAAAATCTAACTCATATTTATTTTATTTCTTCATTTTACTATTCGCTACGCTCACTCGGTCTTAAGCGGAGGCATAATCCCGCCTCCATTAAGCGTGTGAACGTGTTGCTGTATTTCCCTCTGCAATCGGCCAGAAAGTTATCGCACCAAACGACGCGTGAAACAGGGCGAATAGCGTCGAGTATTCCGGCGTATTTCGAAAACAGCTGAAGGTACGACTTTGAATTTTTATGCCAATAAATTTCGAGCATCATATCTAGTTTGTATAGAAATTTTAAGTGGACTACATTTACCGTTTGGCGGTTACTCGAGGACCAACCTGGTGCCATATAAACCGATTCAAGAGAATACTCGGTTCGCTAACGCTCACACCGTCTCAAATAATGAAACAAAGCTGTACAAAAAGAGGAAGATAATAAAATATACGTGGGATGTAAGAAAACTCACCAATTCGTATTTCTTCATATAAAATTCATAATAAATTTTTCTCCTCATGCTGATTTCATTTATATCCATGGCAAATGTCCGAAAAACTTTCAAGAACGTCTCAAGTCCGGCATCCGTTATTTGATTATCTGCTACGTTGAGAGATAACAGAGTTCTATTGATTCTTAGAACATCTGCAATTTTTGTTAAGCCCTGATCACCCAATAAATTGCTGGATAAGTTCAAGTGTAACAATGGGTGAGCAAAAGGACTTTTTATGCCAGATAAAAGTTCGTCTACGTTTAGATGAGAGATTTTACAAAACTTCAAAGACAAATATTTCAGATTATTCTCTTTCAAAAGAGCACCGAAATTTTCTTCTATTGGATTACCATTGAGACTCAACTCTGTCACGTTTGGATTCGCAGTAAGATATTCTCCTATATCAACAATTCCTTCAGATTCAAGATGACAATATTCTAATCTACAAAACAAATTGAAGATATCATGTTTTGGTGACAAATTGAAGTATACAACCATTGCTGGATTAACGCACAAGCTTAAAAAAACGCAATTGCTTAGGGCGTCCACCAATAGGGAGCCTCACAAACAAAAATGTTGTTTGTTGGGTCTAAATTTGATTTTTCTTCCCAACGTGGCACCACTGTAACTCCTCTATATTCATCACGATCATTTGTAGTGCCGCAATAATGATATCAGTATTATCGATTTCAAATAAGTACCGTTCCGTTGAAAAAAAAAACGCCTGCCGTGACATGATGGCGTCGGATTATTAGGTTATCCTCCGCTGGAACCACAGAACAACAATAATGTAATATTTGGAGTGGCGCGAGAGCTGATTCTGAGGATTTGAGTAAATATCTTGTTGACGAGCTACGACATTTTCGTCACTATGTGCGATCGAAAACAACAGAAGACCAAAGTATAGAAGTCAATTATTTTGATTTATACAACGTTATTGCAAAAGGTAATTTAATTGTTTTTCCCAATGTCGAAATTGCATTATGTATTTTTCTAACGTTAATAATCACAAATTGCTGTTTTCTTGATTAAAACGGATTAAAACATGCAGAAAGATGGACACCGAAATGTATGTATTGAAAACAAATTAAACACATACATATACTTACCTGAGTGTTGTTATGGTATCGAATGGTGAAATAAAGGATATGAGAAACTTTAAATAATCTAAAGTTAACTCATAATACTTCCATTCAAAAACTTTCATATTTTGTTTCATCGCCGACTCAAGAATTATGGATACTAGAGGAATGTATTTTCGGTCATCTTTAGAAAGCTGAAATATAATTTATTGTTCACTCATACCATTAAGTGCAAGTCACAGATGATAAAAAGAATACAAACAAATGGTGAACATAAACAAAAACATAGGCAAACACAAACACCCACATCAGTGGCGGCTCCTCCAAGGAGGCTAAGGAGGCTCAGCCTCCTCACCAATTTATCTTAATGATCATTCTCCATTTTATTTCCTGTTTCTCTGATAATTCTTTAAATTTTACAATTAATTCCCCGTTCTCAGTAGTTATTTTTAATCTGGCAACAGTGGCCAGAGGCTAGATTCTCTATATATCTCAAACGCTAAATACGTTTGGTCAACACAGTTGTCGTTTTTCCAATCAGTTCAATTGCCAAATAGGGTAAAACAGCGAATATGGCAACACTCTATGTAGGCTAGCTTCTCGTTCGAACTCGGTCGGTCGTATGAAATACGATACTTGCTACGACAGCGTCACGTGCTCCGTCATTTATTGTTTTTGTTTCGCCACGCGATGTAAGGTTAAGTTATAATTTATCTGTTCGGTGAGTTATTAACAAAGAGTTCTTTGGTTATTAAACGTTAAAATGGGTAGTGTTTTATTTGCTGAGATCTTAGAAAATCCATTTAGTGGATTAACATATGACAGAAAAGTGTTTTTAGAAATAAACGGCCTTTGCCGGATTTGAAAGGATTAGTGATGACAGGTATGTTTCAAAATCGATCATTTGATACTGATAATTTTAAAAAATATTTATGGTTAACGGGATCTGAGGTACACAATGAATTATATTGCTGGTATTACTTGCTATTTACATCTGATACAACTTTTTAGGGGGCACTCGGGTTATGATGATTTGAAAAATTTAGCTCGTGGTATAGACAGACATGAAAAATCGCAGGAATATATTACATCGAGTATTAAGTTTAAATTAACCGGTAAACAGAATATTGTTAAAGGAGGAAAACATATAATTTGGTAGACAAGAAAAACATTATAAACAATTTTTTTTATGAAATTTTAGATACTATTAAAGGTCAAATTTAGATTCGATTTTCCGATTTACATGAATTGACGTTTTTCGACTTGACGAATAGAAGATTTTTCGAATCTTTTTCAAAAGAGTTTTCCAATACACTTTTAGATAACTTAGTTCTAAAATATAAATTTTTTGATAAAATAGCACTGCACAATGAATTATGCGTTGTATACTCGGATAAAGATATTTTAGGCCAGTACGACATTCACGCCGATATGATAAAATAATGATAGACAATGATTTGCAACTAGTTTTACCTCAGTTTTATAAACTACTTTGTTTGACAGTCACCATTCCTGTCACGTCGGCATCGGTGGAGAGATCATTTTCTACTCTCAAACGAATTAAAACTTACATGCGAAATACAATGGGCCAAAATCGTTTATACAATGTTAGTTTGATATCTATTGAAAAAGATTTAGTAAAACACTTAAAACAAAATGATACATTTTATGATAATATTATTGATCATTTTTAGCAAACTAAAGACCGTAGAATTCCGTTAATATATAAAAAAAGTTAATAAAAATAATAAAAAAAAAACAAAGTATGAAAAATTTCAAAAAAAAAGAAAAAATATCAAAAATCCAAAGAAAAAAAAAACGAACAAAAAATTTTTTTCTAAGAGAAACTCTACACCTCCACGTTGGTTCTTGCTTGGCAACAATTAATTTTGTCACTGAAGTAGCTGGTACGGTCGCTGTGCAAAGGTTAAATTAATTGGCTGAATAGAGTATATTTTTACAAAAACGTTTTATGCCCAGTCTCCTCTCTTAAAAAGTTCACGAGCCGCCACTGACCCACATACAAACATGCGGACGCTCGAACACCTTACAAACAATAAAGAGTATTGCTCATATTATACCATTGCCCTTTATACTGCAATAAAACCCTAACTATCACTCTGGTCATTAAAGGCACCAAATAGGCCACCTTTTTTGGCAGAGCCAGAGTACAATTTTATTTACCTGCAACGCTAATTATTCCATTTTAAGTAGGTAGAAATAGACCGTTTGGAAGTATTATACACCTAATAATATAAATATGAAACTGAAATTTCTCTTTTTGTTATACTAGCGTTAGAATGTGACGTAACTGGCCCATTTACTACTGATGAGAATAGTGTGGATTTATTAAGAATGACAATTTATAAAATGTTAACAATCTGTACCTATACTGGTTTCCCTAAAAAATGGGCTGACCAACGACGAAACAAATATTTCCTATAGCATTTGAACTAAGGGATTCCCCTTAGCTTAAAATGGTTTTTCAATATCACTCGATAGATAATAGACAAACCCTATGGAATCTCAAAGTTTACAAGAATGAAGTTATGAATATATGATGAGTATTAAGCCACATAGAGCAGAAAATCATCCAATTAATCTATCTTGACGGAACATGGGTTGATACACATGACTGCGGAAAAAAGATGGAATGATTTTTCAAAAAAATGCCAAACCAAAGCTCCTGCAAATAAAGCCAAAAAAATAACAGTAATACATGCCGGTTGTTCCTAACTGTCTGTTTACTCGGTGCGTGTAATCAAGCCATTAGAATAGATCTAGGAATTACAACCATGCCTATAGTTTGACACTATATGATGGTTAGATCGTGTGTCGTGTCAAAAGTATGCACGTTTTCTGTATCTACCTCCGATACTCGAGAGTTGTCCTCAATTCTGAAGATCTTGCTGCCCCTCGAACTGTCCTGAGCAGTGATTTTCACCGATGGAGTAGCTTTTGTAATATGACATAATTCTGACTTGAATGCTAACATCTTCTCCATAAATGAATTAGATTTGCTCAAACGAGTTGCACTACCCTGTCTGTCCTTGGACGACATTTTTCTTATTACAGTTAAAGACATAGCACGTATTTCAGGATTTTTTACTAGGGAAGTACAAGCCGATAATCAAATTTCATTCAAATGTAACTGCTGGTATGTCTATGACACCACGGTAACTTAACAAATAATAAAAAGACTATATTTACTCTATGACCATTGGATATAGAAAATAAATGTCAAATAATCTAGCAACAGGAACGATTGGGTTCAAGGTTCAAGGACAAGGCTGCCAAAATTAAACACAACATTTGAAATTCGAACATTCACGGTACTCTAGTTACCTAGGTAGTTCGTCGCTTTTTATTTCACTCCCCTCATATACTTACTCTCCTGGTTTTCACAGAAGTACGTTTTGAGCCTTTCTGAATTCATCTACAAAATGAAAAATATTTCTAAAACCCGCAAGTGTGCCGGTTTTGCAGAATAAGGTAGAAAGATATCTTGATTCACCAAGTCTAGCCAAGTCTAGCCTTGGAGAAGCGAGGTTAAGAGTTTGTATATAGGCAACATGAAGTACGTGACATTGCTAGATGTGTTGCCTTTATAGATCCATAAAAACTATTTCTATTCCGTGTTAAGAGCCATTCATCCCAACAGAGCTCCTCTTAATCTACAAAGCACTTTTAAAATGTATCCTGGTCAAAGTTAAGGACCTGTGCTGTAAGTGAGATGACTGTGTAATTTATTGTAATAGCTAGATGAAGAATAAGAAATGATGTTCCAACTGAATCATTGCACATCTAACGTCAAAATTCATGGCAGATAAAAAACAATAAATAAATATGAAATTCATTCAAGGTTAAAATAATTATTTATACATTTCTAGATTGAGTGTTGTAGGGATCAGATATAACTGTTATCTAAAAGTGCCAGTCACTGTTTGGTGGTGATCTGAACACGATGGCATGGAGTAAGTTTTCAGAAAACAAGCTTGCTGCCTTGGAAAAGAAAATACTGTCAGGTAGGTGTAATTTTAACATACTCAGCAATTCATACATACATCATAACGGGAGCTTATATGGAAGCTATTATTCTCAAATTCTTATACTGATCAGAATGTTTAGTATAATCTCCCACAAGATCAAAGTTGAAAATAAATTGATAGGAAGTAACTTGAATGAATTCCTATGCTTTATGTAGCTGTAGGATTCCTAGTTCAACAGAATAATAATCTTCAATCAATTCACTTCTTCTGAAGATAAAGATCTGACTCTAATATGAAATTGGGGACTGATATCATAATTTTATTTGTATTGATAAATCATCGTCTTGAAACTTTTCAAAACAACAACAATGTGACATTCTAGGGAAGTACTGTATTTTGTATTGCATTTTATCTCAACTCTTGTACATTCCAGAATGCAATCCAATAATTGACAATAATAAAATGGAGTTGATTCTTTTCGAGTGGTAACTTCGTAGTGTCAATTTATTACAGTATTTGATTAGGGCAATTCGTTAGGAATGTCAGGGTAAATTTGAATGCTGATACATTGATTGAATGTATTTCAAACATTTAGATACAGATTTCAGTTTACAAAGTAGTTCTTTAATAATCAACCAACATTTGAGTTTAAGTTGGTTTCAGTAACTCACTTTATCAATTAGTCCTCTGTCAATCGACATATTAAATTTTACATCAGCATCTCAACTGAATCGATAATCAGTTGTAAATGTTGTAAATTAAATTTTATGTCCAACATTATTGTGGTATTGATTGAATAATTTATGAAACTGGAGTAAGTTTATTCCAACTTTCGGAGGTTGGAGAATTAAACTCAAATTTACCCAGAACATGTAACATTTAATTCAGATTTAATGCTGACAATTGTTTCACTACACCATAGAATACTCAAAGCCAAAGCCTGAAATACTGACGGCAACAAAAACTTTATGCCCAGATCACATTCATTGGAAATGGATTAATCATCTGTTAAATTATAATAATCAGGCATGTAGAAGTCTGGAAGTCTTATATTTGAGTATGTTAAACATGTTACAGACAAGTTTTCACCAAAAATTAATTCTCATCAGAATATAATAATGATTCATTATCGGGGCGATGTTCGGATGTTTGCAAATTAGCTGTAGGGGCTTGTAGATGCGTTTTCTGTGGCTAAAAATATTAGTCTTCTCGATCTTGACATATTACTTCATTATAATCATAATAAGTTTTATCAATCGTCAGTCGTAAACGGAGCATACAGATTTATCGAAATCAAACTTATTCCTCAGTTGATTGTCTAACCCTTGAGCGGAAGTGACATATTACATATTACACTTCTAAAGTAGCTAGTCCACTCCACACTCCAGAGTGATTTAGCAATATAGCGCTAGCAAATACGTCACATCATTGATACAAACAAAGGCGTGCGACAGACGGAGACGCAAAACTAACGTATACAAGAGAGAAGTGAATAATGACAAGCTTAAATGAAATAATATTAATAATGACTTGCTAAGTTGCTAATATTAGATCAATATCCGAAACGTCAACAACATATCAAGCTAGACTTTGAAAATGTTATTAAACAAGATAAGTACTGCGTTAATGAAATACCTATCACTATCAGTAAATTAAATGATGCATTCATGTATAAGCAGGTTTAAGAGTAAAGCTGCTTTGAATTTCCTTGATCACATATAATTTCGATGTAAGTGGTGTCTTTGACTGTATAAATGATCTAAAACCTTAATCAATGGGATAAAACGAAATGCAATTGAATAATGTAATTGTCCATTTACAGCTGTCAATTGTATGTTTTTCAACAATAGCTTTCTATAAGTCTCGTTATATTCAATCAGAGGGGCGTTTCTAGGTATATATGGTATATCATTGTATTAAATCACTGGTAGCTCATACGTAACATAGTAATTACCTCGGTATGTAAGCTGTCATTACTGTGATAATCTATTATTTTCTTATTGAGTTATTATAGTTTTAACTCGAGGAAAATACTGAAGTTGTAATCGGTTGTAATGCGATAAATATAAACGAAGATTTGGAACATATATCCCAAATATTCTGTTCATTAATTAATATCAGATCTACATGTCGTTTTTCCGTGAAATAGCGAGTAGTCACAACTTTATAAGTGACACTTATTTACTAATTCACCTTTGACTTTAACCACGATTATAATAATTCAATTTTGTTCATAAACATGAATTCGAGAACATTCTCCGTGAACTTTTATATTTGTCTATTCCGACAATTATAATTTCCTATATTTTGCTACTTCTTGGAGTATCATTTTAGTACATTGTGTAAATTACAATGTTTGTGGCTGTTTACTTCTCGGCATCTTGAAATGAAACATAGATAATCGCTATTTTCCATTGTAAACAACTCGATATGAATTCTTGAAATCTTTTGGACATGTTGAAACAGTCTCACTCAAACAATTGAGCGTTACTTCTTGGTAGCTGAACAATTCTTACATCATAAGATTGGGCAACACCGTTCTTGTATCCATTTTGAGTGGCCTCTGCTTCTGTGGTGAAATAATTGTCAATTATTGTTCTTGAAGTTTTCCTTTAGAATTAGGATGGTAAATGTTCTATTATAATGGATTCCTTTATACTACTTAAAGTATTTTAATTGATATGTTGAAACAATGACCATCTTATCATATTCGATAAATGTTCCATTGTTTATACCGATTAGAAGTGAGTAAGTATTGATATTGATAAAAATATGTGATCAATTGGTCACGTGACTTCCGTCACTTTTGTTAGCAAAATGTATATAACCAGGAAAACACGGTTGACATCATGTAAAAATAATCTAAATCGATTTAGAAAGGCTCAAAACGGATATTTCCTCGGAAACCCGTAATAGTTATTTTTATATCAAGTCCGCGAAATGACTAGCTATTGAGAGAAAAATTATCGCCGAGGCCGCTGCGGCCGAGGCAAGGTAATCTCGAGGATTGGTAAAGAATTTCGCGGCCATGATATAAACACCATTTTTTTTACAATCATGAAAAATATAAATATTAAGTTACATATTGCGGGACAAATTCATTAAAAATTCAAAATATTTGGATTTACTTTCTTAGCGTTTCTATGGACATCGAGTTTCTATGGAATTTCGTACTGACAGTTAAGAGAAATATTTTTTCAATTTGCGATGTCTGATTGTGGTAGTTCAATGCACGGTCGTATATACAGGTCTGGGAATTCTATGTTTGACATGAGTATCTTACATGTCGCAAAACTCGCTGTCCCTCGCTCAGCCACCAGCTAGCGCATGAATCGAAGTATGTTGTCAGGATTAGGCGCCATATCGTTCGAACACGGTCGTCTACGTGCCAGAGAACATCCCTCGACTCATGCGCCACCCTTTTGGTACTACGCAACAGATGACTCTTAGCGGACTCACTTCGCACATAGGAAACAGCCTCGAGTTTCCAGACCTGTATATACGACCGTGGTTCAATGTCATGCACTCCTCCAGAGTCATACTCTACTACCGGTAGTAGAGTTATTTATGTCCGGAGTTAAAAGATGTAGTCGATTCTGCTATTGGGAGTTTAGTACCTGAAAGTCTAGAAAATTTCGAGTCATGCATCAAAAAGTAGTTCAAATATTGGTTCTGATCACGGTCGTATATACAGGTCTGGAAACTCTATGTTGGACATGAATCTCTTACATGTTGCCAAACTCGTAGTCCCTCGCTCAGCCACCAGCTGGCGCATGGATCGAAGTATGTTGTCAGGATTAGGCGCCATATCGTTCAAACACGATCGTATACGTGCCAGAGAACATCCTCGACTCATGCGCCACCCTTTTAGTACTACGCAACAGATGACGCTTAGCGGACTCACTACTAACTACTATTAATGTCAATATCTATCCTACATAAATTATAATTTTATAAATATAATGAAGTTTGCTTAGAAAAAGCCTTCATTGATTTCGAAATCCCTGTGTAAAGTCAAATTGACTGTTAATTTCGCGCCGTTACTAAAGGTAACGGCCGCGAAATTGCATTTTGCGGACTGTATAACGCCTGCGAAGTACTCGCTTCGCGTACGGTTGTACAGAAACATTTTCTGGGCCGATTGCAATACTTCGTTTACACTATATACTACGTATAGTGAGGGAGGTAAAAATAATAGATGCGTTCACTCAAAGCTCGCGTTTACGTTATAATGTTCCAAAAGCGGCAAAAAATTTTCAAGCGCCCTTTCTCGAATTCTCTTTTTTTTTTATTTTCAAATTCTAATTCATTTTGTTGATAATATTAAATTATTCATTTGACTTTCCTCCGAAAAATCATGTGGAAGATGTCTAGGTTAAACAATTAAAAAATATATAAACAAACTATCAATGTTTTAGAAAATGAAAATGACATAAAAAATATACATTGTGCCTTGTAAAATTAAGATAGACAATATTCCTTATTCCATTTGATGTCGAATTTGGTAGAACCGGAAGAGATAGGTTCATTACACTATTTTAATTGAGTAATTACCAAGCATAAAACTCATGAACAAGTTTTCAGGTTCCATCACCTCTGATTTGATCGTGTTATCATGTATATTATTATTGAATCATTCCAATTCTTTTCAGTTTTAAAAACTCCCTACAATGTGTCGCACGTCCCAGTTAAGTCAGCCCAAGGTACAGATGAAAAAATTTGGACCATCTCATTAAATACAGAATCGAACAATACTCCTCTAGTTCTCGTCCACGGTTTCGCAGCTGCCATTGGATTCTGGTGCCTAAATCTTGATTATCTTGCTGCTAATAGACCCGTTTATGCATTCGATATATTAGGTAAATTATGAAACAAGTTATGAAATAAACCAACCGTAATGATTGACACGCCGTTTTTTAGGCTTTGGGCGATCTTCACGACCTGATTATAGCAAAGATGCTTCCGAAGCTGAGGCACAATTGGTGCAATCAATAGAAGACTGGAGAAAACATATGAAATTAGAGAAATTTATATTACTTGGACATAGTATGGGTGGATATTTGTCGACTTCTTACGCTATCAAATACCCCGAAAGAATTAAACATTTGATTTTGGCCGAACCTTGGGGATTTGCCGAGAAAGATCCGGATGCAAAACGTCCTTCGTCGTTTTTCCTCAGAACATTGGTTTGCGTGCTATCTCCTCTAACGCGGTTGAACCCACTTGCGACAGTTAGAGGTGCAGGTCCGTTGGGTATGTATTTCTATTGATACATTTAGATACAATAACCCGTACTTATGTCCCAACAATCGTTATAAAATTGTGATCAAGACTTATATGATTTCCTTTTGCAGGACCTTGGCTGATTCAGAAACTTAGAAGCGACATTGCGAGTAAATACAGCGATGTTGTAGGAGATGAACATTTAATAACTGAATATATCTATCATTGTAATGCTCAAAAACCAACGTAAGTGTTTCATGAATATCATATATCTGCAAAATAATTAGCAATATTAGCAATGCAGAAACAACAGAAAGCATCAAGGTAGCTTAAATAAACCACTATTTTTATTAGTTTTGGGTTTCTGGTTCTCAAGGTATTTATGCAATTGCAGGGGAGAGACGGCGTTTCACAATATGATCGAAGGCTTTGGTTGGGCGAAGAATCCGATGATTCACAGGGTACACAATTTGAAGAATGAAATTCCGCTCACAATAATGTACGGAACTTTATCGTGGATGGATCCGAAGATCGGAGAAAAAGTGATAGAACTGAGACCAGAATCTTACGTCAAAATGAAGGTAAACTTTCCAGTATTTGTGTGATTTGTGGAAAAGGGTGCAGCTTCAAACCCGCGCTGCGGAGTGATAATTGCGGGTCGTTAACTTTCGGTGAATGAAAGAATAATAGAAGGAGAGTCTGTGAGCTAGATATACTGATTTGAATAAAAAACGCAACACCTAGTAATAGCAATTTAATTGAAATTTTTACAGAAGCGGCACATTGATGAAACTAGTAAATGATTAGATGTTGAAGCGAAAAAAAACATAAATAAAAAATCGGTTGTCTGTAAAGTCGGTTTACTGACGATAGTTGAACGTGACAACGTCATAAGAAAATACTGATGGAATGGTTTCATTTTTCAAAAGAAAATTTTAATTTTATTTGTTTGATAGATATTTTGTATGGATATAGAGAAGGAGGTAAATGGAAATCACAATTGAATTGATCAAGTTACATTTATTTGTACGCATAAATACAATTTAGCTTTTAAAAAGCCCGCCTCAATGTGTTTGATGTAGGAGAAAATTGTTCCCTTTGACGGCTGGCTGGTCCTACCTGTCATTTCAGACACGTTATGATATGTGGAAGATTTAACATTTATGTTTTAATTTTTTGAAATCATAGCTACGCTCGATAATTATTTCGATCGAATAGTAAAGCAATTGATTTCTTACTCATCGTGAAACAGTTCTGTTAACTTATTGTTATAGTTTTGTCAATTATAGCATAACCTACAATCGCTGCACTAGCGGACCGATGCTATTTATTTTAATGATGAAAGCACGAATATTCTACAATATATCACTGAACATATATTTAATATCGAAAGAATCATTACCTTTATCGCCGCAATTATCGTTGCTATAAACAATTGACACCACATTCACTTTTCACTGCACTTACGAAAATATGTAAAAGTATTATTGTACAGCAGCTGTCCACGCGCATCGCACCGGCTACTCAAGTAGAAGAGCTCGCTTGCACTTCAAGCCTTAAATGGAACGCCTCAGAGCGAGGTAACGGACAGCCGGTCAAATGAGTCATGTTTTCTCGTGCGTGCAGCCGGCTCCATCGAATTATAAGACGTTGTCACGTCAAAAATTTATTCAATAATGAGTGACCCCACCGCGTTTGTTTATGCACTCATTTACTCGATGGGGTACAGTTTGAACAAGATGATCAATGTCGTCGCCTTGAGGTATCCCATCCCAAGCTTCTTGGATACGAAGTCGAAGATCATCTTAATTGTGAGGGGGTGGCATAAACTACTCAGTCTTGTACCGATTATATCCCATACATGTTCAATCGTCGAGAGATGCGCTGAACGGCAGGCCATGGAAGCACCACCACATCAGCATCTGCTAAATACTGCGTTGTAACCCTTGCCGTATGAGGGCGGGCATTGTCCTGTTGCTAAATTGGATTAATTAACCCCCGAAGATATGGCTCTGCAACAGGTTCCAACACGTGGGTTATATAATTGGCTACATTTAAATTGCCCTGGACGAAACTAGAGGTGACCTACTACCATAACATATTACACCCCAAACCATTACTCATGTAAGGGCGGTATGACGTTCAACAGCAAATTGCAGATTTCTTCTTTCCCCACGTAAACGCCTCACCCTCCTTCGCCCATCACGGGCCCACGAACAAAATCGCGACTCGTCACTGAAGCCCACATGATGATTTTTTTGACAAAATTGATGATAAGCATCAAGTCTTAATATAATTAAAAAATTGCATGCCACTAATTTTAAATAACTATTTGCCCTTGCATATCAACTCTCCCATACCTCCTTAAAAAAATAAATATGTTTCATTTTATACAGGTGGTCCAGTTTATATCATCAGGATTCCACCAGCCGATAGTTTATCGAAAAATAAAGGTAGTTTGTATAATAAACTATGGTCGAAGAAGGCTTCGTTTTCGAGATACAGGGTGTTGAAATTGAAAAAAAAATTCGTTTTTTGCGAATATCTACGGAACCCTTCATCGTACAGAAATAGTATATTAAAGAACGAGTTTCCTAAGACTCGTCTTAAAGCACGAATTCAAGTTTAAAAAACGAGTGGCGAAGCCACGAGTTCTTTTAAAGAATGAGTGCTTCAAGGTCTTAGGAAACGAGTTGTTTATACTATTTTTTGTAATTTGCTCTTTTTATGCCGTTTTTAAACAAAAATGTTCAATTTAGTCCATTTAGGGATTTTTATGGTGGTTGGTAACATCTTAATTTTGAAAGTGAAAATTTGATTTAGTGGTTCTGTGATCGCTTTCTTGAGTTGTTGACGCTCGACACTGTCATTTAAACTGACATAATGATGACAAGATAATTCCGCATCAAGCTCGCCAACCTAAACATTTTCGTAAAAAGTTCCGTGCTTTTTTGGATATTAAGACACGGCGAGTGATGACGTTGCGTTCGTTAATGGGTCAATTAGAAAATCAAAATGGAGGCAAATTACAAAAACAGTTTTTTTTAATCATTTTCTACTCATAATAAGCTATGTTCTGTGCTATAAAAAAAATTTTTTTCAGTCATAATTGGTGAAGATTTTGGAGGGGTAGTGGGTGTTTTTCTCCCCAACTGCTACGCCACTGGAAAAAGTACGGTCTTGAGACAACCATTTAAACCGCCAATGTTTTCTACACAAAAACGGTACTCTTGGTCATAAGCTCTAAAGTTGACCGTTTTCTAGAAAAATCTACTTTTATGTTGAAAAACATGGTCAATTCTTTGAAATAAAATTTATTTTTTACCAATTAAACGAAATTTCTTTAAACAAGTAACAAAACCAAATAATTTACCATGTTCTTCAACATAAAAGTCGATTTTTCTCGAAAACGGTCAACTTTAGAGCTTATGACCAAGAGTACCTTTTTTGTGTAGAAAACATTGGCGGTTCAAACGGTTGTCTCAAAACCGTACTTTTTCCAGTGGCGTAGAAGTTGGGGAGAAAAACACCCACTACCGCTCCAAAATTTTCACCAATAATGATTTAAAAAAAAATTTATCGCCCAGAACATAGCTTACTATGAGTACGATAAACGGTTTCGGAGATATTCAGAAAAAACGAAATTTTTTTATAAATTTCAACACCCTGTAACTCGAAAACGAAGCCTTCTTCGACCATAGTTTATTATACAAACTACCTTTATTTTTCAATAAACTATTGGCTGGTGAAATCCTGATGATACAAACTGGACCATCCTGTATATATTTATTTATACTTTGTCATACTAAAACATCAAAATTGTTATTATTTTTTTCTAATTCTCTTTTGAAAATTTAATTAATAAATAATAGCAATAAAATCGTACTCAGGACGCCAAAATTACCCGAAAACAACTATAAACTCGATATTTTGGTCAAATTCGTATTTTTATTAATAAACAGAATTATTTGTAACAATTAAAAAATGTATGTATGCATTTAAAGACCATAATAGTAATAAAATTGAACTCAGGATGCCAAAATTATTATGACTATAAATTCTTATTTGCATTACTAATGCCAAGTATTTAAACAGGCACATTTTGTTTTTTCATTCAGTTTACTCTGATGTTGGCTACTTGGTAGCTGAAAGCCCCTTAGTATTCCGACAGTATTTTTATTAGATAATGGTGATTATTTAACTTGTTAGTGTTTAGTATATCGACAATGGGGAACTCTTTAATAGTTTATTAAAAATATATTAGTATTCACTTTTAAAATAATTTCAACTTTTAACTTATCCTTTGCACATACCAATTAAATATTTTAAAGATATAACTAAAAATTGTTGATATTCAATATAAATTAATTTTCACTTATAGCCTTTATTATATCTGAAGATGAGGTGGGGTGTAACAATATACCCGAAACCGCTAGTAAATATTAACATTTTCAAGTATTGCGAAAATTAAACTTCGATCTAATTTTCGAAATTAACTAAACTTCTTCATATACACAAATAGCAACATCCCTTTTTACTTAAGCGTATCATATCAAATGTTGCTTTCGCACCTTGTGTGATCCAAAGATAGTTCATAGCATGAACAAACAAAGGGTCATTGTTTTAATTTCAAACTTCGTTCCAGCTTGTTAATGGTGCCGGCCATCACGTCAACGCTGATCAACCAAATGATTTCAATAGAATAGTTATAAATACGTGTACTTTTAGCGACAGATCTACTACACCTAATAAAAATATTGAAGAATTAGACAAATCTCACGATAAAACAAACAAGGATGACCAATCGCTTGCAGATTCCACAAGTAAAGGAAGTATTGAAAGCAACGGAAATACGTTGATGAATTTGGAAAAAGCTCAAGATGATCAAGGTCCAGCTGTGTTAGAAGTGGGTTCTGCTCTTTGAAACGTTAATATAATTTTCTAGATAATGCACAAATATTCAATGACATTATATAAATAATTACAGTTCCTTGTTGTGTGCTTCAATATATATTTGTATATGAACCAGATCTAATATTGCCGTCCCACAAGCACATGAAACAACAGTATTTAGTTCATTGCAACGCAAACAGTATTTTTATATCTGTTTATAATACAAATAAATTTTATTCCCTGTTTTTACATCATTAGTTTTCTTTTAATCCCTTAGATCAGGGGTCTCCAAACTACAGCTAATGGCTTATTGTTGTTGTGGTAAGTTGGATAAAAAGATGCAGAATGATAATAACTCGGTTTTATTTACTTGCTAGGTAAAGTATAATACACAGAGAATTTAACTGAAGCATAATAACTAACAAATAATTGAAATGAATCCCACTAAAATTTGAAACATTACGCACTACTTTATTTCAGTTTAACTTCCATCATCGCCCTCCCTAGGCGGACTGACTCGCGGTCGCGCCGCTAGCCTTTTTATACTCAAATTACTGCCATCTAGAAGTAAGTGGAATACACCAGAACTTTCTCGAAAAAGCAAGATTTATTCGGTAATGTTCGAAAGTACTACTAGCGCTATCTGTTAACGATAAAGGGTACTATCACTAGCAATTTCCGCATGTGACCACTAGGTGTCATCAAGTGTCGCGGTCGTAACAATAAAGTACAATAGTAATTGAAGTAGCGAATTTAGCAAGCTCAGGAAAATTAAAACGGTTTTGGCCCTTGGAACTTACTGAAGTAAACAGTATGTCCCTAAGGCTGGAAAGTTGGAGACCTCTTCCTTAGATCAAACTAACTTAGAACTTCATGGTACATATTGAATTATTAACTGCTTTTAATGTTTGATGTGTTGTTAAATCCTTCAGTAAGTAATAAGTAAAGTGAGGCAAATGTGAAGAAAATAAAGTAGGAAATATGATTATATATGAAAGAAATTTAGTTGAAATATGAAAAAAAAAATTCGACGACCTGTCTCTGTCTTGCTCCTCTGACTTCATTGAATACTATAGGGGCTATAGATGAGAAAACGGTTTGAAGTGTACCATCATCTGCAAAGATGTGGACGGGACAGGTCACTTCCACAGATCGTTGATGTGGAGCAGAAACAAAGTGTGTGCCAAGACAAGTCCCTGTGGGACACCAGCGTTAATAGCCATAGTTTCAGAGGAGACCACCATATGGATCAATCTATTTGAGAGAAGACTCGATAGTAAACGACAGTTTCCCACGAACGCCTTGGTGCATGACTCAGTTAAATGCTTCGGAGATACAGCCAGAGGTTCGCCATATTTCCATAATTTGCAATAGCTGTCTGCCATACGTGTTACATAGGCAAGCAGGTCTCCTGTGGATCTCTGCTGACGAAAGACTTATTGCTCTAGGTATTGGATGAGCTCGTTGTTAATTGCTTTCTCCATTACTTTAGAGATCACAAGTAGTAGTGCAGTGGGTCTATAATTATCTACCTATCTTCCAGCTGGAAGGAAACTCACCAAGTTTGTATGAAAGGGTAAACAATCTGCAAAAAGTTGGTGTTAATTCTTGGGCACATTCGTTGGAAAGAACCACCTAATTGTGTGCTGCATAATGTGTTGCATATAAGATTTAAAGCATAGTTGACGAGATATAATAATACTCATTAGCAAATGGATTTTGAAACCAGTTTTGAATATTCACCATAGATATTATATATTGTATATATAATATCTATGATATTCACTATATCATAACCAATCTCAGTTCTTAATTAAAACTTAAATATTGATAGAATAAAACCCTATTACTTTGTCATATCACTTATATTATAGAACACTATTATTGTGACTATCTCAGACTAATATATGTTAGTCCGCGGCACGGTCATATATACAGGTCTGGAATCTCTATGTTTGACATGAGTCTCTTACATGTCGCCAAACTCGTAGTCCCTCGCTCAGCCACCAGCTGGCGCATGGATCGAAGTATGTTGTCAGGATTAGGCGCATATCGTTCAAATTTCAAACCCCACAATACAAAGATTGATTGATAATAACCGCACATTTTAAATAAAATAATGTTTCTCGTAAATCAGTATTTACTATTCTGATTTGAGAGAGGAATAGAACTGTTACTCTTGTCAAAATGTATTACTCACCTTAAAAATAACTTCCCCTTTTTCGCACACATAAAAGACCTCGTTAAAACAATTTCTTTCCGGAATCGCAAGCATCCACTTTTTTCGCATTTCCGCATCTTCCGGCACTATAAAAGTAGAAGTTTTTTGCTGTACACTTTTGTACCCCGTTTTGCATTTCGGCACAATACACGGTTTCGTCTTTTTTTTCTAAAAACGCCGGTAGTCCTTGTGTTTACAAGTCAACAATGACAGTTGCCAGAGAACACGGTTGTATACGTGTCAGAGAACATCTCTCGACTCACTTCTCACATAGGAAACAGCCTTGAGTCGAGATTCCAGATCTGTTTATACGACCATGGTCCGAGGTGACTATAGTTTCGACAACTAGCTTGTATCATCTTCTGAATGATACAGAAGTATATACCACCATTGATTTTACTTCCTGATTTGCATATATATAATAAAATGTTCTTAGTTATCAAAACAACTGACAAATAGAGATGGTACCATAAATGAAAATTCAAATTTATTATGAAATTTTTATTGCAAGTTTTTTAATTTCACATAACATTCTTGATGGAAAATCTAATGAAATATGATATTAAAATAGTATAGGATATACAGGCAATATTTACTTATTAATACTTTTATCTTGAAAGCAATGTTTCCTTCAAAGAATGTGTACACCGATAGCTTTCTTTTTTATTCACCCTCAACAGACAGAAACTGTCAAATAATTCTTTAAAAACTCTCAAATACACTCATAAAATACGTTTAACAATAAATTATTCTTACAATAAAATTCCTAAAACAGAATTGAAATAAGATTCATAAAAAAAAATGAATTTACCACCCCCACATGCAGATATCCACATTTTTGGGAATGTTCCACTCTAAAATCACATTAATTACATTATAAAAATTCAACACTGGTAAGTTTCAATCAAATTATCGGATTCATTTAACCTCTGTTGAAATTTCCAAAGGCTCTGCTAAACATTCAGAATCTTCATTATTACTCATATTTGAGAAAGAATGCATAGACTGTTCTATTGCCTCCATAATGGTATGATGGTGATCCGATATTTCTTTTTCATACTGTAAATATTCATTTTCCATAATTTTCAATTCTTCTAAGTGGTTAACTAACTCAGATTTATTGAAAAAAGGCAATTGTAAACTGTGATGTTGCAACGCAGTATTGAGCGAATGAAAAAATTCTATGAAATTAAGTGTACCTCCAGTGGTTGGTAAATTATGCTTTCCTTTATCATATTCTAAAACATTTATACCACTTTTTAGAAAAGATACAAATTTACAACAATGTTTGAAAATGTCTACTACACTGTCGATTTTTTCAATCTTTTTACGGAGAACACACATTCTTTCCTCCAATTCTTCAGTTGATGGTTGCTCTATTTGATTCGTCAGGTTTGGAGAAGTAAATTGAACTTGTATATTCCTCAATTCATTGTTCAATTTTATTTGTTCGTCCACAGTTTTGTCAGCTTCAGTTTGAAAATAAATGTACTTCTCTTCAAACTTGCGTATCAAATTGTTCGTTTCACATTTTATCTCATTTGTTAGATGCTTCAAATGGTTCGATTGTGACAATTTGATATTTCCGCTTGGCTTACATAATAGTAGAGAGTCACTTGGAAGTGTTCTGCTCAAGTGAGTATAAACAACTAATTCTGACAATTTACACATGAAATGAACAAACTTTAAACCCCCTGGAGCAATAAGATGGGAAGCCATCAACACAGGAATATCTGCATTCTCATATAAAATGTTCAACTCGTTAATATATTTCAGAAGGTCAGTCCTAAATTTATTCTCTCTTGCAATATTACCCGCAGTGGGCCAAGTTGGTAGTTTCACCTGAATTAATTCAGGATTTAAAATATTTAATAAATAGTAAATCACTTGGAAAAACGCTGCTTTGTTCTTTTTCACAAACATGTCCCTCTTGAATACTTCTTGAAAAAGTTTAGATGGAGGGTATTGTATATTTAAAAGAAATAGATTTTTATATAGCCTTTCGTGAAGTTTGGTTTCTGAATTCATTTCAATTGCGAGGAATATTTGGTACGCTGAAATTCACCAAAATAACGAACTTTAAAACTACTTTCATTTGAATTGCATTTTGACAGTCGCCAGTTATGACATTTCAACTTCAACATCACAGAGTTGGATCGGCTCGAGTACCGCTGTACTGAACTTCAAGAGCCCTTGGTGATAGATACCGTTATATACATTATACCATTGATGGTGATATTTTATAATTTTTGGAAGGAAATAACATATTGATAGACAGACGTTTGCAACCGTTGATCAATTCGGCATGAAGCAAATTCGACATTCTCCGGAGTGGAGCTGTGATTCCACGTACGATTTCACAAATGATCATAGAGAATTAGAGAAATGGAATGGTAGGAATAGGAACCACGGTCGTACATACAGGTCTGGAAACTCGGGGCTGTTTCCTATGTGAGAAGTGAGTCGGCTAAGCGTCGACTGTCGCGTAGTACCAAAAGTCGTCACGTAGGAATATTCTCTGACAACTGTCAGTTGACTTGTAAACAAGGAATACCTACGTTTTTAGAAACAAATTACGAAACCGTGCATTGTGCCGAAATGCAAAACGGGGTACAAAAGTGTAAAGCAACAAACTTCTGTTTTTAAAGTGCCGAAAGGTGCGGAAATGCGTTTCCGGATAGAAATCGTTTTAACGAGGTCTTTTGTTTGCGTCATGTATAACGAAAAAGGGGAAGTTATTTTTAAGGTGAGTGATACATTTTGACAAGAGTAACAGCTCTATTCCTCTCTCAAATCAGAATACTTAGTAACACTGCTTGCGATTCCGGAAAGAAATCGTTTTACCGATCCAAGCGCTAGCTAGTGGCTGAGCGAGGGACTACGAGTTTGGCGACGCGTAAGAGACTCATGTCAAACATACGAGTCGCCAGACCTGTATGTACGACCGTGGTAGGAACGTACAACGTACATAGAAAACACATATAAATAGTTTTTTCGAAAATTTTCACTTGAAATTCTTTTTAAATCAGACAAAATAGTGTGCGTAAACAGAAAGTATTGTGTAGAACTGTAGAGCTAACTTTGTGAAGTCATGATGCGAAGAGTCATCAGTATTATTGTCTGTTATTAGAATAGACTAATGTAAGAGTAGACTGAAGGTAAGTTGTTGGGAATAACAATTTTTAATTGGAGTGGCAATGTTTTAATTTTTCTAAATATCGTATTATATTATATTTCTCATTGGTTTTACATAAGTATACATCTATGAGTATATCAAAATAATCAGCTATTTCCTAACAAGTATTTGTTTATATATTCAATATGTATACCCCATGCCTTACTTATTCATAATACACACCAAAACATATTGCCAACCCAAAAACTTGGCCGGTTTCGTGGGAAAAATATGCAAATCTATCTCTGTCGCAGTCCCATAAAAATTTGCAGGATATAAGTACATTTTGAGAATGCTTCTCTCCAATGGTCACTACACATATTAATTTGTACCTGAAAGTATACTCTTTTAATATATTTTATATTACTTCGTCATCACATCTTCCGCTTTCAGTTTTATCTTGGGTTTTTCATTTATGTCTGCTTAAATTAATAACCCAATGATTTCTGTATAATACCTACCTACCTATATAAATAATATCAAAATGTTTGTAGCAGATTGCAGCAGAAATTTCGGTTGTTGTATTATCAGTAATTTTTTTTCTAATATCACGAATGTGAATACCGTTGAATCGACTAGGAATGGCTCAAAAAAATGTTCATCTTTGTAATAGTTCCTTGACACAACAAAAAAAAAGAACAGATAAGTACCTGTCAAATTCAAGCTCTCTAGTTTTGGCTCTGATAGCTCCTGACGCCCATTTCGCCTTTATTGGGCATCTAACTTCATCGTATGGTCCTTCTAACGCTTCCAACATTATATCTTGTAATATACGCGTTACCAACTCCGCATTGAATGGTTTATCAGAGTCGAGCTTATAAGTGTTCATGTAACGAGCAGTCTAAAAATGAGAAATTATTCGGTGAATGTCATAGAACTTATATGATGCTCTTCCAAATTCACTGTTATTCAGTAATTTCTCCGGTTGACCCACGGGTGAGATTTAAGTTTGTCATGTAAGCTACATATTCATAAAAGACGCACTGACGCCCGGTATTTGTTAGATCTGTAGTATTTTTGAGAACTGTAAGATCAATAATACGACTTTAGTGAAGGGATGAATTTGCCGCGCAAAGACGCTCGGTATTTAACAATAGAACCTGAGCAATATTTGTTATGTAAGTCAGATTCTAATGAGATTTTACAGATAAGAACATCGAAGACGGACATTTATTTGGTAAACTATTTATGTGATCCACATATATGCTCACAAACTCCAAATATTTGATTTCATTTATTTTTACTGTACGTAGTAATCATGAGAATTTTATTCAGATCATTACAGAAAATTGTGCAGAACGAATGCTTTATAATTATTTGAAACCTATTCGTTACAGTTCGTGAACGATTAATAACATTATGTAGGTAATATTTCTTCGAATTCATCATGAAATTGTGGATAATAACTCAAAATACAACAACGGGTAAGAGCATTCTGAATAGAAGTGGTACAGTAAAAACCATTTGTATAGAAAATAAAATATATTTACCTCACCGTTGCTTGCGTTTGTCATTTGGTAAGTAAATATATAATGCGATAGTTCAAAGTTGACACAAACTGATTTCTTCAGATAGCAAACAACTACAAACTTTTCAGAATGCTCAAGCTCGTAATAAACTATTCCATCATTATCGATTTGTGATAGAGGTACAAACTGGTACGTTATTCGAAGTTTGGGATATCATTAGATAATAGGGTTTGATTTTTCAAATACAAATCTGGTTCGCAAGTAAGCTGTGACAGACACGTAATGTAATAATTATCGTTACAGCAAACATTAAATAAAATGATTAACTTATTTACTTTCAGTGTAAATGTATCAATATACAGTTCTATTGTTTCACCATTTATTACACTGTAGTACATTTTATCTATATTGCAAAATTTAACATCTTAATACCAAATTAATTTGTAACTTCCGTTACCCGAGTTTCGGCATTGTCGGGTCGGAAACTATAGGCTAAGATCTGAAATTAATTGTTGTTTCCAAGTTTCCAATTATTTATTATGGATGTCTCTGAACAGAATTTATATAAGTGATATTAACATAGAAGAGTTTGATTTTACGATCTGAAAATACAGTTATTTATGTATTTGTTATAGTACTTATTTGATAACACCATTATTAAAGTAACAAATAAAGAGTAAAATCAAATATCATGTTGAATTGCATGCAATATATCATTAAATAACGCATCTAAAACAAACTCTTGTTCACTTTGAATCTTCAGGGACACCGAAACCCATAATATTAATATTGAAGTATCGAACCTGATTAATTATCAAGCTTGATAATTTGCATAATGACTATGCTATAATTTCCAAACAAATACCCACATAAAAAAATCATTGGTACGGTCAGATCTGGTGATCTACCTGGCCATATCTGAAAAGTAGTCGATTCGAAAACATTTCACGTAACAAACAAATGTTAGTAGATAGTGGACCACTTGGGACACCACCTCTACTCTACCTTTAGGCTCCGCCCCTTTCCCTCCTAGGCTAACCCCACCACGAAGCTCCGCCCTTTCCCACCTAGATTCGATGGTATGCCAATTTCCGCCTATGCTAACCTCACCCAGAGGTTCCCCCTCTTGGTGTACTTGTTGTTATTTGCTTACCCCTACCGTAGTAGGGGTCCTCTCTCCTGTGAATTTTTTACCTTACCTATTTTCCACTTTAAGGATTTTATTGTAAACCAGTTTATCATGAAAATTCTTAAAATCTCGATTTAATGGAAACCATTCTAAGTAAGAACGCACTAATTCGGGATGTTGCGAAAAAACTCATCGATCACACTAACTCTAGTAGCTCCGAGATGTCTAAATTCTCTACGAATTTCACTGAGCGCAGGTATGTGTTCATCAACATTATCTCCATTATCATCCAGGTATAATTGAAAATCGTTTTGGAGAAAGTCAAGATAAGTTTGGCCATTCAGTGAATCGTCAAAGAAATAAGGACCAACTACTCTATGACCCACCACACTATTCCCCAAACATGAAGAGACTATCGATGTTTATGGTCGAGTGCTCGAATAAAAGAGGGGTTTTGGTTATCTATTAATGAAAGTTAAGGGTGTTGACTTTGCCACAATGCAAATCGACGATATTGCCGCCAAAAGATACCCCAGGCTGTTTACACATCGGCAAAGTCCCAACTTGATATCCCAAAAAAAAAGCAAATGCGATTTTTTAATAAGTGCCTGCAGACGCATTAACTAAATAACTTTTGAACGGTTAAAGCGAATTGCAAAAACTAAACGGATTTATAAAGTTTAAAATAGTACAAATTCAAATGTGTTGGTTTATTTTAACGAGGCGGAGCCTGAAGGTAGAGTGGAGGGGATGTCCCAAGTGGCCCACTACCTACTGATGCTCAATATAGCAGAATGAGACGTAGCCCCGTCCTGCTGGAACCAAGACTTGGCATGAAAATGTCGCAGTTAAGGGTTACAAAATTGTTCAACATCCTAGTATCGAACCGATGTTATAGAATATGGAAGAACGCTTACGACCGACCTTTCTGCCACCTTTTTCGGAAGGCGAACTTTTGCAATTTTCCGCGTAGTTTTGGCGTTGATACAGCTGCTTGAAAATCTAATTTATTCATGAGAAATTGTTGAACTTTAAACCTAGATTACGTTCTCGTTGTTCTTGAAAAACGGTTCACTGACAAAAGCACGATGTTCGCTTGACCACTGATTCATTTCCACTAAATAACAATCCATTATTGCAATATAACTGGCATGATTCTCTATCCACGTTTCCTATTAGGTGAAATTATGATATTTAGCTATAAGAAAAATTGAGATAGATACCTTAAACCGGTCCATGGTGTCTCCAGCCATGTCAGATTTGTGAATAGAAATAATACTGCCCAGTACCAGTTTTGCTCTGCTATTCAACGAATCAGTTCTCTGAAATAGTGTATAAGTAGTGAGAAGTTTCTATATCAGATACACTTACACTTCTCAAAGAACTTCGTTGTCTCCTACAAAAAATGAAATCGCATATAATGAAAGCATCTTAATTGAACTCCTCTAAAAATTATTTTCCTGAAATTCTCGTATATTTAATTTTTGCAGAACTTTATGGAATAATTTCGTTTATTTTCATCGTAAATAAGGATGCACTTTTGACTAGATACGTATTGTTTATATCGCTAAGGATTTGATATAGATAAGACATTTTGCAATGTTGATAAACAATTTCTATTTTAATGATAAACTTGTATTCAAATTTTTGGAACACTTCACTTCAACTGAAGCATAATTCTTAAGCAGAAGCAACTTACGTGTATCACGATTCCAATATTAGCTCATATTTGAAATAAATATGTATATTGATGGTTACTTTACCTTTTTAATTAAGCTACGAAGCAATGTATCTTCATTGCTAAATGATAAATTCATTTTCAATATCACAAGAAGTTCTGGAACTAACATAACATAACTATCGTTATGCCCTAGAATTAAATATGCCTAAAAAGAGATTCGTACATGAGATCTGCTTCTTCTGCGCTTGTTCTCTTTTCTCTGTCTGCTTCCTCGTCTTGGCCACCTTCTGAAAAATTATCTTACTAAATTATTTTTCCTAAAAGAAAATTTATGTATACCCACCAGCATGACCCTCTGCAGCAGCTTCTTCACCTTCTGGTGGGACTTCCCCTTCTGGGGGAACTTCACCTGCTGGAACTTCTCCCTCAGGTGGAGCTTCACCTTCTGGTAGAGCTGCACCTTCTGGTGGAGCTGCACCCTCTGCTGGAGCTGCACCTTCTGGCTGCGCTTCACCCTCTGGAGGTGGTGCAGCTTCGCCAGCTGGAGGAGCTTCACCTTCTGCTGAAGCTGCGGCTTCTGCAGGCGCTTCTGAGGATTTTTCAGGAGCAGACGCTGCTTCTGCAGGTGCTTCTGGAACATGTGCTTCTGGAGCAGGTGCTTCTGGAGGAGGTGCTTCTGGAGCAGGTGCTTCTTTAGCAGGTGCTTCGGGAGCAGGTGCTTCTGGAGCAGGTGCTTCTGGAGCAGGTACTTCTGGAGCAGGTGCTTCTGGAGCAGGTGCTTCTGGAGCAGGTGCTGGTTCTGGTTCAGCTGGAGGAACAGCTACTTCAGTTGCAGGAGCAGCTTCGGTAGGTGGAGGAGCAGCTTCTGCAGGTGGAGGAGCAGTTTCTTCAGGTGGAGGAGCAGCTTCTGCAGGTGGAGGAGCAGCAGCTTCTGCAGGTGGAGGAGGAGCTTCTGCAGGTGCCGCCGCAGCGGCTTCTGGAGGAGCTTCTGCTGCCGACGCGGATTCTTCGTCCGCCATTATATCTTCAAGTCAAATTTAAAAAGTAAAATTGACACAAACTCATCCAATAATAAAATTTTTGACAACGTCAAGATTGTCGCCTGCATGATAGTCACTCTGGATAATTCAGTTGAATATTTCAAGCGAATTTAGAAAGGACTAATGTTTAACGAATAGCGGAGATAAAATTTGATCCACATAAATAATAGAGAAACTGATCTACTCTAGGTTTAACTGATCTAATTTGAAAGTTGAGGGTATTTGATATAAAAAAGGTTGTTCTGAAAAGACAACACACATGTCAATTTTTCTCGGCTTGTATTGGAAGTGAAATAATTGGAATATTAGTTAATGATAACGTACCGAATGTCCATAGATATTATAATTGCACATTTATGTCTACCTCGCCTTTGCTAACGTTATGCCGAAACGGCTATAAACTTTATCTGTGCGAATTTTAGAATTTAATTTGATTGTTGCTCTATTTTTCGGAACCACTTTATGTCGTTACTGATCCTAGGGGTGCAATGCAAGAGAATCTTATTGAAGGAAGGGCAAGAATAATTTATTAATAGATATTGAACGACCTAAATTTTTGTAGTTTAAAAACCAAATAAACTAATGTATTCAAGATTTAACACGCAACTCGGAATAGAACCCCTCAATAATGTTACTTATTTTATCGACCAAGTTGTATAATCTAGTCGCATGTTTTAAGTAAATAAACTGGCCGATAAAATATTTTGGCGGTAAAATCTTTAAGGGAAGTCTCCGCGAATGGTACTGCCTTTTCCCTCATAAATTTTGATTCATTTGATCATAAATATCTAAAACCCCTAATTTTTACATTGCTTCAAGATAATTAAATTTAAGAAACTTGTTATTTGAAACGCTTGTACACTAAAAGACGTGAATCTTGTTTTATTTATTTAATATAATAAGTTATATTATATGCTCTTTGAAATTGTCCTTGTTCTCTATAGTCCATGATGATTTTCACTCAAAATCCACAACGCTACTTCTTGATGATTTCGATCTACTTGAAGAAAGTTCAGAAAATACTTGATCTTTACTGTTTGCTTCAACCAATAACCCATTCGTTTGTTCCACAAGACTCCGGACAGTATTATTAATAGGCAAATTATTCGATAATGCAAGATCTTGGGTTTCGAACAGTTTCAGCCCTAAGTAAGGTGTTCCTCTGGCTACGTTTTCCATTATCTGGAAGAATATTATTTGATCTATTAACTGTTAGTAATAAATTCGAGTTGAGACGTTATGTTTCCTTGGTAGGATGGTGCAACACAACTTGGGATGTGGAAATTGGATGATTATGCTGAACGATTTAATTTTTATTATGATTTAGGAATGTTGTGAAAACAATTCGAAATTTTGTTGATTCTTAAGTTGTTTAAGTTCTCCCGAACCTGTATGATGAAATTGCCGTTGTCTATATTGTTTAGAATCACAGTTGAAACGAGCTTTGTCGGGTTCCTAAGCTTAATATGACGACTAATAGGTCAAACATTTTCAGTTTTGTAACAAATACCGTTCAATAACTGGATACATTTTCTCAAAAAATGGAGGGGTCATATCCTGGGTGACCAAAAAGACGCCAGCATTGGTAACCACAGAAGCCGAATTCATGATTATGACTTCACCAATTCAAGAATCCCTGTGGCTTCAAGATTTAGAATCAGAGATGTTTCCATCAATATCCAAACTGTCATTAATGACATGAATAAGCATGTTGATGACCAAGGAGCACTAATCATTTAGATGGGAACCACCACTTTCTTCTCTTCGGGAGCGGATTCACACGAGGCAAATTAAGCTGCAACATGTGTCGACCAAGGACATAATAACAGACAAAATACTTGGATAAGGAGAAATTATATTCATACATCAAACTTGTCACAAATAAGGAGACTGTTGAAATAGTTATTCTTGTCACCAAAAGACGTATTATGTCTAAAACGGGATTTA
The DNA here is from genome assembly GCA_958510875.1 of Endomychus coccineus. Classification (NCBI taxonomy): domain Eukaryota; kingdom Metazoa; phylum Arthropoda; class Insecta; order Coleoptera; family Endomychidae; genus Endomychus; species Endomychus coccineus. The sequence continues at coordinate 18,543,198 of OY294068.1, forward strand.
TTGTATTAGCACAAAGCGTCGAAACTAACAGAAACACGAATAATCGAAATTGTAACACGTCAATGTTTTAAGTGTATGAAATATATGAAGAATCCACTGTTTAGTAATATTCTTATGATATACGAATACATGTCAACAAGGTATGTAAACGACTGAAACCAAAAAATATTACATTCAAGTATCTACTTTCGAACCAGATATTAAAGATTTATGAGGTAATAGAAAAGGTTGTCAGAACTTCTCAGAAACATTACATATTGTTTCTGTTACTACTATTCTACACTTGTAACACATTTCAGTATCAGATCCATTACACATAATCGAAAATGTTCGGCCTCTCCAATGATTATTATTATGATTGGTATAGGAACTGGAAATTATGGCAAAACCAAAGTTACTATTATTCATTACCTTCAGCTTCTCATTGAATGCCATCGCAAGTTTATGATTGATATCATTTTTCTTATTGAAGTCTGCATAAATCATCTTTGACGTACAGCTACGATATTTTAGTAAATTTTCTGGATAATCTACTGTGGACCTTATACTGCAAGTAACATGAGTTCATTGTTAATATATGTAGTTCAAAATTTTAAATTTCGGAGAATATTTCAGAACTATTCTGACATAATGTAAGTTTCGACTTTACGAGCTGCATCAGAAGAATCATTATTCAAGATTGGTCAGCACTGCAGACTTCTCAATCAATCAAGCAATCAATCAAGACAGGTGCGGACCAGTCCGGAGCTCTCAGACCGCTTGATTGGGTCCATTGCGCGCCCCTTGATACAAGAGTCAGTCCAACAGGCCTAAGGCAGTGCCGAAGGCTAAGTTTTTGCATGGACTGATATCTCTTATGGATTCAAGCGGCATATGTGGGTAGTCCAAGAGAAGACAATGCTGGACAATCTGCTAGACTGTGAGAGGCAGTTACGTCCGCGTCTCCACATCTACTACAAGCTGGGTCTTCAACAATACTCCTTGTGTGTAAATTCTCATTCAGATAACAGTATCCTGTGAGGTGTCCTGTCACCAGTTTGAGTTCTCTCCAGCTCATAGAGAGTAGGATTTTAGAGAGGTTAGGCGAGAACTCCCTAATGGGGAGCTCCGACTGCCTCATGCCAGGAGCACCACGCCAGACCGAGAGCCTATCCAGTAGCTCCTTGAGGGCGTTGAGCCCGGTGGTTTAAGAAATACCGATCGTTGAATCGGGGTCAGGGCCGCTCAAGAAACCCGGTTTGGCCAATTCATCGGCCACTTCGATTCCCTTCACGCCAGAGTGGGCGGGTACCTAAATTAGCTGGAGTTTTTTCCTTCTGGCTAATTCAGTCAGAGTTTCCCTGCACTCTAAGACAAGCCTAGAAGTCACTATGTTTAGTTTAGTTTAGTTTATTTAGCCTATAGCTATACAGTTGATTTATAATGTATAAATGACTTATGTTTCCAGGAATACAACATACAATAATAATTACAGTATCATATATACATACATACTAGGCTGTGCCAAAATAAATCGATATTTTTTTATTTTGCTCTTCTTCGAGTATATCATTCCCCGTTCAAATTCATTCAGGTCCCCCAAATTTGAAACAAATCGGCTAATATTTAGAGGTGCATCAAGTCCAAAACGTGTTTTTTGATGTTGTTCCTCAATTTTTGAGAGGTTTCATAACACTGTTCTACAATTACGGGATGTTTGACACTTGGGAGACATTATTACATTCAAACACAAAGTATTTAATGCATTTCAGTCACCACATTCACTTTCCCACAGATATATTGGCGCAAAGAACCATTTTTTTTAAGACCTAAAAACTGTAATTTCAACTTTCAACTTAAATAACTTCATATTTTTAGGTTCGTGATGCGTCATATGCTCTTTTAACGTAGTCTAGTATCACCTACCATTAATTGAATTCATAATTTCAGAGAAAATCGCCTATCAGTTATGATAATCTACACTCGAGTGAAAAAACTCACCACTTGAAAATGCACCAAAAATGGCAAACATTCAGAGTGCCATAACTTGGTTGCGTTTAGTCGAAAATGGATGAATGTTTGAGTTCTGAAAAGGTTAGAACCTTTCCTTTACTGTGATGCTAGTTAATGTGATACGAAATCCATTCCACCACCTCCCACCCCGCTAAGAAAAATATGTTCCTGGTGTCAAAAAATGTCCCACTTTGAGAGCTCGTAGGCCGAGCCTTGAAAATCATGGACTCAATCAGACAACAGTTCAATAAATGTCAATCATTTTTCTTTAAGTTCCCTGAAAATTCGAGTTTCGACGATGATTTAGCGCAGGAAGTTATGAATTTTTCAGAAAAAAGTACCACATTTTGCGTTTTTTTTGGCCACAACTTTGCCAATTTTGTACCTCAATCAATGAATCTTTATAAAATTAATCGACGAGTCATAGAGTTAATAGAATGTGTTGAGTACAGAGTATATTCTAGTATTTACAATCAAATATTTATAACAATCATTTAATAATTTATAATTATACGTTTAATAATTTGTAATCATACATCACATCAACGCTTTTTTCGCAACGCTTGGAATTCGCCGCCTGTGCTCCTCGACAATTTCCAACAGGTACTGCTTTTTCTCTTCGTCAATTCGGAATTATATTTTGTAATTAACGCTATACCTCTTTCCGCGGTGTCATTCGTAACGCGCAAACATGAAAATTTTTCTTTCGCTTCTATATAAGACTCGTTGCTGACAAAGTGGGATATTTTTTGACACCAGAAACATATTTTTCTTAGCGAGGTCGGAGGGTGGTGGAATGGATTTGGTATCACATTAACTAGCATCACATTAAAGGGAAGGCTCTAACCTTTTCAGAACTCAAACATTCATCCATTTTCTACTAAACGCAACCGAGTTATGGTACTCTGAATTTTTGCCATTTTTGGTACATTTTCAAGTGGTGCGTTTTTTCACTCGAGTGTAGATTATCATAACTGATAGGCGATTTTCTCTGAAATTATCGATTCAATTAATGCTACGTGATACTAGACTACGTTAAAAGAGCATATGACGCATCACGAACCTAAAAATATGAAGTTATTTAAGTTGAAAGTTGAAATTACAGTTTTTAGGTCTTAAAAAATGGTTCTTTTCGCCAATATATCTGTGGGAAAGTGGATGTGGTGACCGAAATGCATTGAATACTTTGGGGGACCTGAATGAATTTGAACGGGGAATGATATACTGGAAGAAGAGCGAAAAAAAAATATCGATTTTTTTGGCACAGCCTAATAATACATACCTATATATACACATATCGCGAAGTGCGCTCAAGCCGCTCGCCTATCAGTGCAGATGTGAATGCGCCTACCTCGGTAGTTTAATCTCAGGTTTTCCAGGGTACATGTCTTTATTGCACAAACCTCCAGGAAAAGATTGCGTGGGAAACTAGGGGTAATGAAATCTACATTCTGGGTGTACAAGAGTAGACTCCGCCTCCGCTAGACATGTCCGTGAACCACACGAGTCCTCCTGGCAGAAGTCATCCAGAGTCCTTATTCTTTCAGTCCGTCCTCTGTGTTATGAGGTTGTCTGATGTTTGAAACCTGACAGCAGGCGCCATCGCATCCTGCTTCAGTTGCAGACTACTCACTACTACCAAATATGCAGACTCCTCACTACTACTAGATATGGCCATTGCATGACTTTCTTGTATATGGAAAATTGCCACGTAATCATCAAATGGATTTTTTTGCATACCTAGCTTATATTTATTTATTTTGATGATTACATTTAGCCAAAAAGATTGATCAAGTCCTATATGGGTCCCAATGGAAATTTTACATTTCTGTATGGTTCTAAACAAACTTTATAAATTACTTTTTGGAAAGTTCTTGAAGACATTCGTCATTCAGTTTCCATGTGCTTGGTATTAAAACGATATTCTCCATCGGAGGCGGAGATAAAACTGGCATCTTGTATGATTCCAAGAAGGTGTCATCTTCAAATTTCAATTCAACTTTTGCCAAGAAATTACAACAGCTGATCCATATATTTGATCTCCCCCACCTACTACACCTGAAAATGAATGATATTTTATGTAACAAGATCAGCTGTGGAGAGTGAAATAAATATATAGTGATATTCGTATTTCACTCAAGTAACAGACTCTTCTAGATTCTACTTATCCTAGAGTATATTTCAAACAATACCTACTCATGATACTCACATACGCTTATGCTGATCTTCGGTACTTATATTCTCTTCATTTGAGATGAACTCGCCCAGTTTTTTTCGTTTTGGTCCGGGATATATGCAATTTGATGCCCATTCGATTACTTTCCCATTTTCCTTGAAGCATTCAAATTCTAACTGAATCGTCTGGATACATTTCTGTTCTTTGATATCCCATAATTTGAGTATCTTTCGTTTGAAAATTGATGATGCATGAAACAAAAGGAAAGATTTCTACATTTGCAGATTGCACAAGTGACCTGTATGAAATTATTTTTTTACGACGGAGATATCAAGCTGGATATTCTTGTTTATTTAGTAAATAATCTACAAACGAAATTAACATACCCCATCTATCGAACAACTCAAAAACAACTTTTGTTTTTCTAATAATATTATACTCTTAATTTCTACTTTATGACCTTCCAAGATTGCGATTGGTTTGGTACGTATAAGTGTATTCCAGAGACGAATTAAGCCATTGTAACTTCCAGTTATTAACAAATTCAATCTTTTGTTGTAACAGAATGTTGATGCTCCCTGTTGGAAATTAATAGAATTAGAAGTTATTTACTTTAAACTCAACTGAATATAATATTTATCTGTAAATATTTAAATACCAGAGTTGATTCGATGAATTCTACTAATCTGTCCTAATCCTTACTGCTATGAAACCTAATGTGGAGGGCCTGGTAATCAAACTAGAAAGGAATGGTTTTAAAACAATTGGGTAGGCTAATAATGGCAAATTAGGGTAAGAAAAACTATCAGTGCCGACCAATTTCCCAGTGTAGCTTTTAACCGAACAAGGAAATCAAAGGGAATAAGTCCTATAACTCTCAAGGGACTAACATCTAGCTGTTGGGAGAAGTCAAATATCTCGGAGTGATCATTGACTCGAAACTAACCTAGAACCAAAAGCTAGCGAAAGGCCGTGGCAACATTAATGCTTACCAAACGCGCACACGGAAAAACAGGGGGGTTGAGATCTAAAATGTCCCATTGAGCATACATATGGTGAAACCCATAATCTTCCGTATGGTGGACAAAGATAATCCTGCAAATAGCTGCGGCTGAGTTGAGCAAGGTACACATACTCGTCTGCTTCAATATAAAGGGCTATGAAAACAACACCAATAGCAGCTATGGAAGGCAATAATTGGACTTCTGAGACTACAAAATACCAGAAAAAGATCGGGCCATAATATAATCAAGGAAATCGTGGGAAATGAAATCAACAGATCACATCCGAAGTATTTATTCAATAACAAATTCGAAATAACCCTAAAAGAATGAAGATAGTGAACAATCGATATAGATACCAGTCCAATACAAGGGATGGAATTTGATAACAAGACGGGTATGTGAATGCCGAAAAGAACTCTTGCTTGCTTGGCAGAACATAACAAAATAACTCTGATCCTAGTTCCACTATGTCATCGAATACAAAGAAAAAGCTGATGAAGTAGCCAGAATGTACTCGGAGTGACGATAATCATTATCCTCACGTGAACTATAGAAAAACTTTCATTGAAGAACCTTAGAGAAATAGAATTGTAGACCTGCTCAATATGAGTAGGAACCAGGTCTGAACAATAACAAGTTCCTTACTGGACCCAATTAGGTCACCTGCACAAAATGGGGCTATTTTCCTGTAAACAATGCGGCAAATGGACATAAATTGCCGAATATACACTGTCACAATGTGAAGCATTAGATCGTAAAAGACAAACAATATTCGGGCAGTATAGGCTATCCCCCGAACAACCAACCGGTACAATTTTGTGCAGGGAACCAAAGCAATGGAATAGATGTTGTCAACCATCTAACTCAATGGTTTACAAAAAATCCTAGTGGCTGAAGTATGGCTTGTGAAAGAACCAGCATCCAATGAAAAAATCTACCCTAACTTACGATCTAATATTCAAACCACTAGCACTGGCTCATACTTGAATTATGGAATGTATTCACATCACAATGGTGCTAAAATTTCGACCTGCTGAATTTCAACAGACGTCTGTGGCAAATCTTTTTCCCATCTTCCGTAGCCAAATCACATATGTGAATCTGTACCACGACAGTAATAAGATATTTTAAACTTGCTTAATGAATAAAAACAGTTCATTTAATTCATATTTTTGTTGATACTAATTGTTTTTTTTTGTTATTTATAATTTGCTGTGACATTGTTAAGTTACATTAACATAATATAATATATAATTATAAATAGATGAATAGAAAACATAGAATAAATAAGAAATAGAGTTGTGGTATCCCAGAAATCTACACCTACTTTGAGTGGGATATATCAGTTTTCATTTGTTTTATGCTATGAAACCGCATATTAGAAGACTCGTTGTGAATCAACTCACGTATTTAAATATCATATGAGACATATTTATTGTGTGAAAATTGGTCAATTAAATCTACCCATGGCATTCCGTACGTAATTCGAGATTTTTTTGGATCTATGAATTGTTTGCAGATAGCAGTGTTTTCATCTCTACTGCTACTGATCACAGCATTTTCCAATTCGTAATATACAAGTTCATTTGAACCATCTTGATGAATCTGTTTATTAGTAAACAAGACATAATCATTCGCATCCTTCATTTCCTGGAATGGTAAATCAGTGAATACTTATTGTATTAGATCTGATTCAAAGGGGAACTATACATCAAACTTACATCCCAATAATACACACTAGGTCTATCGTTGTGTTTCTTTTTTAAGAAACCATTTTGTGGTTGTAGAAAATTAAAGTGAAAGAGTTGTCCCTTATCATCAGTTAGAAATAATGTGCTTCCACAATCGATTTCATTTCTTGGAGGTTTGTATTCCAAACACTAAAACAGAGTAGAACACCTACTATTCATTACTTTGTAATATTTTATTATACCTACATTGCTAAGCTACTTATGAGAACATACATGAAAATGAACTGTTCGCGTTACCATCAACGTAGTATTAAGAGCAGCAATATTAAAACAACTAATTTTGTTTCTTCTGTGCTTTGTCCTTTGTCGTAGACGTAAGTCACTATTGAGACCCCTACCATACATTCGTCTGTAGGAAGGTCCCTGTACATGAAGTACCTTGGAGGTATACTCGACGCTAAACTGAGCTGGAAAATGCACCTTTAAACCCGGGTGAAGAAGATCGTTGCATCCTTATGGGCATGCAGGAGGGCCTCCGCGAACACATGGGGTTTACGGCCACAGGTTCTGCACTGGATCTATACGGCTATGATCCACCCAATCTTAACATATGCAGCCGTCGTGTGTTGGCCGGCGACAGAAACGGTTCTGTCCCGTCTGACGCTGGACAAGGCTCAACGACTTGCCTGCGTGGGGATAACGGGGGCTATGACGATAGCCCCACCAGGGCTCTGAAGGTTCTGGTGGGGATCGTCCCTCTACAGCTCCATATCAAAACAGTGGCCGCGGATACGGCGTATCGGCTGACTGAGGTCTGGGCCAGTGGGTCAGTGCGTCTGTGCCTCGCGGTCATGGCATAAATTGGGATTGGGCAGCCGATAACTGCGCGATCCTCCGACTGACGCAGGATGTGATAGCGCCTGCTGTCAGGTTTCAAACACCAGACGTCCTCATAATCTAGAGGACGGACTGGGAGAGAACAAGTATTCTTTGCCACTTCCGCCAGGGGGACTCGTGTGGTTCACAGACGGGTCTAAGGCTGTGCCCTGGAAAACCTAAGATTAAACTACCGAAGTAGGCGAATTTACATCTGCACTGACAGTCGGGCAGCCCCCTGGGCGCACTTCTCGACCACTTAATGACTTCTAGGCTTGTCTTGGAGTGCAGGAAAACTCTGGTTGAATTAGCCAGAAGGAACAAACTCCAGTTAGTGTGGGTACCTGCCCATTCTGGCGTGAAGGGAAACGAAGTGGCTGATGAATTAGCCAAACGGGGTATGTTGAGCGTCCCTGGCCCCGATTCAACGATCGGAACTTCATCGACCACCGGGATTCACGCTCTCTTGGAGTTACTGGGTAGACAGTAGCTCTCGGTCTGGCGTAATACTTGATGTAAGTTGTAATTGCTTTGTTTATGAAGTCTTAAGCTTACCTGTCCCACGTTCGGCAATGAAAATATCAACCATAAAAGAACATGTTTCAAGCCAAGGACATTGTATATCACAATACTCCTAGCAGTGTTTGTGGTGACAAGCATTTGTACATCTGAGCAATAAACAACATCCGTTATCCATCTATTCCTACGTCTTCGTTCAAAATCATTTCTGTAGAGATCTTCTCTGGTCATTATCACGTGGTACTCCGTTAACAGTACCATATTGCCATCATATATACCTACCTTTCCATATTTGGAATATATCACGTAGCAAAAATTTATTTCTGATTCTATTGTGACAATTTTCACTACTGAGTCTCTCTGAAATAAATCAGTTTCCATATAATGATGCCCTATCCAATAAAAAAAAATGTTATGGCAGCATCAACTAAATCTAAGCTAGCAGCACATAAAATAGTTCGACTGAAAATCCAAAACTTACATCAGTATGTGGTACTTGCCGAATATCCTTCACAACTAACTTATATCTGCTCTTCGTTTCACTGGGAACCTGATTTATTATGAAATCCAAAAAATCATCCCAGTTAACATAGCCTTCTTTTCCATTACATGACGCTATTGTGTCAAATAGCTCATTATACTCGTTGTCGAGTTCTTCGCAACCTTCAAAATGAAATTTTCTAACTCTATTTTAATAAATGCTTTAATAATCTAATGAATAGAATCAAAGTTCCGTAATTTCAAGTAATCTTTAGATCATGGACCATGGTTACTTCATAAGAAGGTTATATTAATATAATTACTCTATGGAATCATGAAAGTTCACATAGTCTTCGTGACAATGCTTATGACACTTCACCTGACAGCAAAATATTATAATAACACAAAGTATGAAACATGGAGTTGTAAAATACATATGGTGTCAATTCAAATAAACTTTGACACCATGACATGGATCATAATTTCTTATCTTTAATTCATTAAATTTCCCAAACGGATGGACGGATTGTTTTGAAATATGTTGTAATGAATGTCACTATTAATAGATATTACCAGTTTAGAGCCAACCAAATATGAAAAGCCAGAGGCGTGGAATCATCACTATGGTGAAGCTTATTAAAAAAAATATGTTGCGCTACTGACCAATATTGCAACATCAATTTTTTTGATTGAGTCATTATTTTAACACTGAAGAGTATTCTTATATAATTTCAGTATATAGCTCTCTTTTGGAATAAATCTACTTTTTATGAAAAGATGCACATAAATATTAGTCCAGTCGTCCTGCAATTTGGATTGGAAATTTTTCCACATCTTTATTTTATGGTTGATATTTATGTTTTTGGGTCGCTGATCACGAATATGGGGGTTAAAAAATCGTAGGCCCATGGCGTTCCGAGATATTGGCCATTTTTGACCCAAAAATAGCCGTTTTTTAGAGTTTTCGTCGCTTTTGGCGATTTAAAGAAAAACAACACATTTTATCGATTAGACAGTGGGAACAAATTTGTATAGAAATGAGAAATGCGTCGAATGGCGGAAAATAGAAGTCTCTAAGTCATTCGGGGCCTGATATAAGGCCCATTCTGGTTTTTTTTTTGGTAACGTAAAAATTAAATTTCGTCATACAAATTTTCCTCTAAGAACTTTATTTTCTGCGCAATGGTAGTATTTCATGTGTATTTTCGAATCAATCTTGGTTTTTCTTCTACCTCTTTTATTTGGCGCCAAAATCCGCCATCTTAGAAAAAATGGTTTTTTCATTATAACTCCGTTAAAAATTAGTCTTTTGATCCAAATCAAAATGTGAATTGAAGAATTTGATGTCTTCTACAACATCTCCAGGATCCAAGCATTTTGATTGAAAAGTGAAGATATGGGACCGTTTTGAAAAATCAAGGTCCCAGAAAAAATCAATAATTTTTAGATTAGAATACTTGTATGGAATCAAAAATTCACATGCAAATAGCTGAAAGTTCTACAAGTATTTTAAACCTCCGTAGGTCTTTTTTGGATTAGTAGAACTTGAGATATCTATTGATGTAGGTTTGGGTTTACAATGAGCCCAGTTATGCTCCTAATCAAAAAAATCAAAAAAATTCTTACAGAAAAGACTTCTGGCTATCTAACCCTAAATTGTCGACCTTCCACGTATCTGTAAAGAAATTATAGCGCGAGTTGAAAAAAGAAAACCGGAGCAAAAAAAAAAACAATTCATTTAAACAGTATGTATGTGTCCGAAAGCAAAAAAATGTGCAAAAGAAAACTGAGGGAAGCTAGTGATCTACGGATCAGTTTTATTTATTCAAATGTAATATAACATTTACGATTTTTACTTACTCAAAATAGTTTTCATTTTGTCTACGAATTGTTGCTTTTGTAATCCCGAAGAACATTGATGGAAACTGCTTCTCAATTCTTCTAACTGTAACTGACTGATAGCAGATACAAGTGTTGACCATGTTCTTAACGGAGTATATTCTTCATTACTGGAATTTGCGTCATATCACTTTCAATTTTTCAAATATAAAATAGCACACATAGTTACAAAAGAAACAGTTCTGACGACGTTGAAAAACATAAAATCTATAAAACTTTTTTACAATACGCTGTGGATTAAAAGTTATAGCAAACTGTATATTTAGGTTCTTGCTATTGATATCAACCAATAGCGTCCATAGTATAAGGCCTGAACGGTGAGTACGATAGTCAGTGTCAGGTCATGAACAAGAGGCTTGGAGAAGAGTCGTAGCTTAAGACAGTATCGTTTAGTATTAATGGCGCGTAGCCGGTATTGAGGTCATAAATATTAGAATTAAACATAGTTTTAACGCTTTCTTGTAAAAAATTATACATTGCACCTGACTATTATTTTATCTATTCAATTCGGTTCACATTCTAAATGTATAAGGAATAATTAGCCAAATTCGAAAACTCAATCAAATTATGTATCCCAACTTTGTCTCAGGAGGTCTAGAACATGATAAATTGTTAAAATTTGAATATACTATGAATTTGAGAGAAATCTAACGTACAAATTTGGAAAGTCAAAATATTATAGTAGCCCTTAAGTATTCAATAAATACGTTCTACAGGTTCTACTTTAATTTACAGCATTCCAAATCCACAGCCCAGTGAGCCCAGTTTATAAATATCATATTAATTCAGTGTTCATTTTATAAAGCAAAATTACACCCTCACAACTTTACAAAAAATTCATCGCGATTGACTCAATATTCTGCTAATGCAAATATCTTCTGGGTTAAAAGTTTTGAGAAAACATAAAGGAGTATCGGTTGACAATCAGAAAATAATAGTATCCCAACTTCCTCCACTTGACAAAAACTGTAGAAACACTTATATTAAAATAAAAACTTATTCAAATGCAGCAGTTGCACAAGATACCCACTTCAATGAATTAAATTAGTAAACATCTGATTTCTAACACTGTTGGATATGTCGCTAGCATAATAATAAAATCGGCAAGCTTTGAAAGCACTGGTTATTGTATATCACAACCATGAAAACTCACATAATATTACTTAAAGTTGGATTATACGGAGAAACCATTTGACTGAACAATTATCGTTGCAATACCTAATGTCTATTGATCAAACGGCTAGGGCGATCCTTACATCGTTGAGAACAACATACTGACGAGGGTAACCAATCGATTTCTTCTAGAACCAGCCAAATTCACACAATTATTTATTAGGTAGGGCCTATTATGAGTCAAACATTTGCGAAACAGTCTCTCATATGTAACAAAATTAAACTAAAAAGTAGGCACCGCACAAAGTATAAGAAATTTAATGATATTAATGAGTTCTATGAGTTTAAGCTAAAAGTTAAAACAATACTAAATAATGTTATTAATAGTATTTTCATAATAAGCCTGGAATGGATAACTTGTCGGTTTTGGTAGGGAACCATCGGCCAAACACTGAAATATGGAATTGTCCACTTCACAGCATCTTTGTCGAGGTGGTGGTGTTTCATCAGTCACCTCTTACGACAGGTAGGATTTACCATGGGGAAATTCTTAGTCTGTCCCCATACGGCCTGACCAATTATCGTCCTACATCAATACCTTCTGAGAGGTTTTTCGAATGGTTTCGCATGCTTACATCGATAATTAATTAGAGATAGAAAGGGGCAGGTGGATGAAGTATACAGATGCCTTGTCTGTACCACTTTCTACTATATTCAACTATTCATCATTAAAAACATACGAAAGCTGACCAATAATCTTCCTACATCAATACCTTGAAATTTCCCAAGAGTTTTTGGAATGGTTTTGCATGCTTACATCGATACTGAATTAGACGGATTTGGTTATATGGATGTAGTACACTGACTTTTCGTAAGTTTTTGACCTTATTTTCAAAGCGATTTGAAAATGTCAGTATGTAACGAAACTATTGTCAGCAATTAAACTTTGCAGTTCGTGTAAATTCAAATGTTTGTTGTATTTCCTTAATCTACTTGGATGTAATTATAAATTCTGAGTAACTATTTTATTTCGAAACTAATAAGTACAAACGAAATATAGAATTACTGCTAAGTTTATAAAAAAAGCAATTCGATCAATACAGGTTCCTAATAACATCCAAATCGCCTGTCGACTAGTCCCCAAATTTTGCAATGAAACGTTACTCAATTTTCCATAATCGTCCGTTATCTAGAAGCACAATATAGTAATATTTTATTGGAATTCAATTGGCAACTTACTTTCATTTTAGGTAAACAGAGAAGTATTCCCATAGTTTTGGAAGATATAATATTGGTCAAGATGTTCGATAAGTTAGAACACTTCTCATTCCTTGATAAATTGATTACGACAATAGATACTAAAATGGATGCTACACCAGTCACTATACTGTAGCTGTACATTTTAACTGAAATAAAATATGTATCAATATATAGTCCAGTCAATATAACTATTTTTTGGGCCAAACCATACGCGATTTTTGTAAAAAATGCAAATCGAATTTATAAAAACGATGCTAACATTTCTTGGCTAAACCTTGTGCGAAAAGAAATTGGAGAGAATATAATTTTCATTTCGTTATACCACGTGACCGCCAGGTAATGGAGGCATCTAACTTGTGAAAGATTTCGTGTTCTACTATTAACTACCATTTCCTGAAATTTTGCATCACAATCTTCACCACCGTTTATTTCGATTTTTCGGACACTAGTATGGTTAAGGAGTTTGCACAAGGTTTAGGTGAGAAAATATTGTCGATTCGCAAAGAATCCATTGTCAACAAAAACCGCATATGATTTGGGCAAGCTCATCGATTTTTGAACTTATATTGGGTTAAAATTAGTGAATATGATTTGAGGATAATTCTAAAATCTGCAAAAGTTGACAATTATTGGTTGATCAAGAGTTCTACAAATAACAAGAAGACCGCAAAATGAATTTTCTGGGTCTAACAAGCTAAGGTACAATAGTGGCGTATTATCCAGAAGCCTACCTAACCCAGGCTGGAAGCTCTAAATTTTGGAAAATTTTTGAGTATTGAGATTTTTCTATTGCCTCGTGACCTTTTTCAAAACAATTTGCTCGTCTTTTATCTGACTCCGAGGTGATCAGCACGTACAAAAAAGAATAAAAAACTATAAACTTAAATAAAATTACTATTAAAAATAATTTGGTATTTCTTAGTAAAACTGAGAAGGCGTTTCTTTAACAGTTTTTCAACAATTTTGGAAAACAAACTTATCACAGATATTGGCCTGTAATTTTCCAGTAACTTGTATGAGCCACTTTGATGGATAGGTGAAACTTTGCTTACTTTTAATATATCCGGAAATTTACCGTCTTTAAAAATTTTATTTATTAATCTGTTTAATATAGGAACAAGTTCATCAATTATTAAATTAATTTCATAATATTTTATTCCATCATTTCCCGCAGCAGAATTTCTTTTTATTTCACTTAATATTTCCTTAATTTCAATCTCATTTGTTTCATTCAAAAATAATGAATTTGGACATGATATTTCATTAAAAGTTTGATCTAGATTATTATTATTTGAATCTGTTATACTTTGACCTATGTTTACAAAATGAGTATTAAATTCATTTACGATATCGTTGAGATGAGTTAGTGTTTGACCGTTTTTAACTTTCAAATTATAAGAGTTATTGTTAGATTGTTTTCTTTTTAACTGGAAATATATTATTTATAGTTTGCCATTGTTTTCTTGCATCTGATCCAGCTTTATCCCACTCCTTTTTAAAATAATTATTTTTCAATCTTTTTTTTTAAATGATTTATATGTGTTTATAAATTCTATTTTATCAGCATGCTTTCGTAATAATTCGAAAGCCTTATCACGTTTTTCAATTAAGTTAAGGAAATCTGTTGTTACCCATTTATTATCATTTTGTATAGTATAACTAACTTTCTTTGTAGATTGTTTTTTACACATGTTCAGTATATTAATTAATTTATCAAATGTATCAATATACTGATTTGTTTGGGTTCTAAATAATTTACAGAATTTTTTTTTAATTGAAACGTTTTTAGTTAATTTTGTCTTAAAATTATGAGATACATCATGTTTAATATAAAAGCTAATTTGTTCATGATCTGACAAATGTGTGGTTAAGGAGTTTGCAAAAGGTTTAGGTGAGAAAATATTGTCGATTCGAAAAGAATCCATTGTCAACAAAAACCGCATATGATTTGGCCAAGCTCATCGATTTTTGAACTTATATTGGGTTAAAATTAGTGAATATGATTTGAGGATAATTCTAAAATCTGCAAAAGTTGACAATTATTGGTTGATCAAGAGTTCTACAAATAACAAGAAGACCGCAAAATGAATTTTCTGGGTCTAACAAGCTAAGGTACAATAGTGGCGTATTATCCAGAAGCCTACCTAACCCAGGCTGGGAGCTCTAAATTTTGGGAAATTTTTGAGTATTGAGATTTTTCTATTGACTCGTGACCTTTTTCAAAACAATTTACTCGTCTTTTATCTGACTCCGAGGTGATCAGCACGTACAAAAAAGAATAAAAAACTACAAACTTAAATAAAATTACTATTAAAAATTTGATTTTCATTACCATCGTAACTTCTTCAAATAGGAGATATTACAAAATACTAATTTACCACAAAAGAGCTAATCTATATAAAGCTAAGTGTCCTCGCTTGCTAACATCGTGTGTAGGGCATGGAGGAGATAAACATGTTTTTTTTTCAAATTCTTTTTGCATTATTTTGAATAACAATTGATTGAATTTTTGGTGTCAACGAGACAACATTACGTTTTGCTTCGACGGACAAATTTATGTAACCAGGTTGGGTGTCAGCATTTTGACCCATTTTTGCTTTATTTTGAATAAAAGTTACTTAAATATCGAAGTTTTTTGGTATCAACAAGATACCATTACTTTTTTGGACAAAACTTTATACAGGGCAGGAAGGACTCGTTTGCGACTAGGAGCTTATATATACAAATTTTCTACCGCATTGTCGTACATAACCTGTTCCAGTTTTGGCATCATCTTTTTGAAACACCCTGTATAGACCAGTTCCGCTGGTAGCGTAGCTTTTTCAAACAGTTAATACTATTACTGTTTGAAGAAGCTAAGGTGTTAGCGAAACCAGTTACAATTATTAAATTAACTAAAATCAAACTTATAGTAGTTGTTTTATTCAAATTTATATGTATTTGATACTTGTTTCCAATAAACCTCTCGTAAGATTTAAAATAATATAACAAATATTGGTATACAAATATTTGCGTTGAATGTTTTCCTTTCAAAAAGTTAAGGTTTGCAAAATATCATAATACTGCACTGGGTACCAAAAAATTGTGAACTCATGCTCCAGCCAATCTTACAAATCAACGAATCAAAGCACAACATCTACCTATATAAGGAATATGTTTGGAATGCACTGGAAGATACATGCCCAATCCAAGGAGGACCAATGAAGATGAAATCAAATGGAAGCATTGCATTGTCATTTTCGTGTAACCAAATGGAGGAAGCCAGAACGAAGTTAACAAAGCCGTTGAAACCACTAGAATTACATAAATTATTATTAAATTTCAAAATCCATTGTTACGCTCTTACCCACATAAGGACTGAAAAATATTGCGCTATATGCGTACGAACTTCTTTGCAACGTCAAACATAGGCTCAAAGTGGAGGGATTGAACGTATCTTGGGATTCTGAATTGTTGTTGTGGGGCCATCCAGAATTCATGGACACTTCCGCTTCTTCTATAATCCATTCCGAAGAGTATATGTCCAGCTGTGGCATGAAATGAAATTCAGTTAGATTGAAACTTTCAATTACAATTTTACTCCTAATGCTTAGCTTATGAAAATGGTACTCCATATTAGTGCATGTGTCAATTTTTACTTCTATTTTTTAATTTTAAGATTCAACTGGCTAATTTTCGCGTTACGAGAATTCAGGTTGTTTACACTAAGGTGGTAAGAGATTAAGAAGCAGAGTATGAAAAATCTACCTGATTATTCAGTGAAACATTACTGTGTTTATATTTGTTAATTTCTAAGTTATCTAAAAGTCTACGTTTATTTACCACATGTAAGATTTCCAAATTGGTGACATGCCTCTAACAAACAATTTTGGATCTTCAAACTTTTAAGTAGGTCAAAGTAGAAGGTATTTATCTAGTAGAGTGGGTGAACATGTTAGAAGTTATAGGAATAACAAACGTGACTCTCATTATGCCAAACATTTGATTTTCCATTTGTCGTTTCATTTGCTCCTTATATTGGACCTCACACTGCTCGAATGGTTCGAAATTATCTTTTTGAAGTCGACATTGGTATTATCGCCTGACCAGCAGGACGTCGAGACCTCAATCCTAATGAACAAGTCTGGGACATGCTTGGAAGACATGATCCGAGATCATTCGAATGGAATGGATTGGAACAGAACGACAACCAAACGATCATTTTAAGCATGAACAATCGATGGCACGATGTAATCCGGAAGGAAGATTAAAATTCTAGAATTTCACGATTTTTATGTTTCTAATTTGTTTTCATTTGTTACAAATTAGTCCGCTTTCGCTTCAAATCAGGCGTCGAATCCAACAGGTTTGCATAATATACGCCGGTGATCTTTTTTCCCTTTTCATGGTAATCGATATGGAAAATATCGTGTGCATCACAAAAAACTGTCGCCATGACTTTGTTGGCCGATAAACCCACTTTGTCCTTTTTCGGCTTCGATTCGCCAGGGCAAGTCCACTGTTTCGACTGTTCTTTAGTCTCTGGTGTGTTGTGATGTATCCATGTTTCATCCACGGTTACGAAACTGCGCAAAAAGTCCTCTTTATCCCGCTTGGACATCGCCAAACACTCCTTTGAAGTTATAGCACGGTCGCGCTTGTTGTCAACAGAGAGCGAATGAGGCACCCATCTTGCAGATGGCTTTCACATATTCCAAAAATTTATGCAAAATGTTCCGTACTCGTTCGGTTGAGATGCCTATAGGCTCAGCAATATCGTGCACCTTAACCCGCCGATCGTCCAATATCATACCATGAATTTTATAGACGATTTCTGACGTTGTAACCTCAATTGGACGGCCAGAACGTTCGGCGTTCTTTGTGGTCATACTATCACAACGAAAATCAGTAAATCACTTGTGAATCGTTTCAATCGATGGTGAAGAGTCCCCATAATGTTTAACAAGCGATGCTTTGGTTTGCGTGATGTTTTTTCCACGCAAGAAATAATGTTTAATCAAGACGCGAAATTCACTTTTTTTTCCGCGTTTAGAAAAATCTTCAAGGCCGCTTGATTTCGATAGGCGTCAAAACAGAAGTGAAGACATATCAGTCTGAAAAATTTTAATGCATTCTAGTTAAAGATGGTACATCAATGTTACATGGGATTTTCGATTGTGGTGCCATCTGTTTTTCAGATTTTTCACCTTGCTCTCGTAGGAAGTCCTATTCAAAAAAATAGAAACTAGGTTGATATTTTTTCAAGTCGCATATTTCGAAAGTTCGCAAGCAAATGTCAAACTTATGTACAAGCCTTTTTTTGTAGAATCAAAAAGGGGGTGAGTCATTTCGTTGGAAAACTCTTACTGCGCCAACGACTGCATGACAATCTTTACCAATACTACTTACAGATAAAAACAATAAATTGTACATTGTTAAATATCACTTTATGTTAAATAAAGTTGAATGCAATTTCCAACTTAACAAGTAAAATTTCTTGTTTTTATCTGTAAAAATGGAATATCACAAGGTATCGGACGGCTTCATTCAAATTCTAAATACTGCTTACAATCGTGGTCCCATTTTCAACAATATTAAGCCGTAAGTGATCAGCTTCAGCCGCAAAAGAAAACATTAAGTCACATCTTCGAATGTCCTTGGGCCAATGTTCGAAATCATCTGAACTGCACCAGGAGCGTAAATGTATGGGAGGTGTCCATTGAACAAATCCTGCTGAATTAACTATCATCAGAGAGTCTTGTAGAATATCTTTCCCATCGCCAACCGCACTGAAAACGTGTTAGTCTCAATAATAGCAAAATGTCGATGAAAATTAGTTCGCAATCATTGATAAATCAGCATTGACAACAATACTGCTTTGAAATAAATAGATGAGTGTACTGAAATGAATAAGATTCTGAAATAATGTGGGAAACTATCGATGGAATAATTGGATGGATTGTTTTCTTGCAATTAATTATCAATTATTCACACTGTAAATATTTACTTGAAGAGAATTAGATCAGGTTGCCAAATTTCCCTTCGGTATATGTGTATCATTTCCAATCCTCCATACTTTGTAGAGTTCCATATCAATTTTTCATCCTTCCAGTGCTGAAAGAAGGTATAACATTCATAAAGTAATAAGATTACGAATGACGTTGGCGATATTATTGCTTTAATACTTACTAATTTACAGATTCCTTGAACTTCCATGATGGATTTGTGTTCATCCTGTATAGAAAAAATCGAGTAATATTGTATCTCGATTTCATTAATGATTGAATTAGCTTACCAAAGTTAAAGAGTGAGTGACCAATTTCATTCCAACTGTAGTAATGCTTCTGAAATTTTTCACTGGTCTCACATAAGGATCATAGTTTTGCAACAAATCTTTACGCAACCTTTCTGAATGAGTTAGATTTTTCTTGACTAGCTGGAACCAGAAGTTTATCTTGGTATCGCATATCGACAAGATGAACAGATTCAGAGTGTTTATATTCACCTTAAGATCATCCCTTACACAATCAAAGAACCATTTAGCTTCTATTCCTGGCCATGTACTGAAACTAATGACTTTCAATGGGATGGGATCTAAATCGGTCCATGATAAGAATGCTAGTTCTTCACCTTCTTTGCCCACTTCTATCAAACCGTCTAAAATTCAGAAATAAAATTATTGGGGAATCTCTAGTTGTATCATTGGATATCTCCGTCTGGTTTGGCGCTTCAATTATGTCGCTTACTATCGAGTTTTCTCCCAGATAGACCACTCCATCTGGTGGTTGACGGGGTATCCTCTGATACAATGGCTATCAACGCTGGTGTTCCACAGGGATCTGTCTTGGTACCAACTTTGTTTCTGCTCCATATGAACGACCTGCTGGGAGTGACCACCTGTCCCGTCCACAGCTTTGGAGATGATGGTACACTTCATATCGCTTTCTTATCTGGAGCCCCTATACCATCCACTGAAGCCAGAGGAGCGAGATAGAGACAAGTTGACGCAATTAATGGAGATTGGCAAAGATTTTGAAATGAGGATCAGATAATCTAATAGAGTTCAATGCAATCAAAACTCGAGCTTGCCCTAATATGATGATGTCAGGTGCAACTGTTCCTACGGAGTCTTCCATAACCATGGGATCACCACCAACAGCACCCTCTCATGGGACGTAGCATCCCAGAAACATCTTTCATTTCGGAGAAATTATTCGGAGCAATCCGAACATGAAGAGAAATGACAGCCTTTATGTAAACCAACGATCAGCAAGATATTCAAGAATAAGGGTATGCAAGGAAATATAGAAAAAGTATTCAAGAAGAGATGTAGTGTAGATATAATAAAATAAAACTTTGTTTTTATCACATATATTATAGAAACAAATCGTGACCATAGTTTCGACACTTTTGTCACGATTTGTTTCTATAATATATGTGAGAAAAACAAAGTAAAAGTGTTTTATTTTATTATATCAATATGATGAATTAACACAGGCTTCTACCATCGACAGTTGACCCTTACTGGAAAGAACCAACTAGCTGTTTAAATAAATTGTGTTGATCACATCTTCAAACTGGAAGAATTGTGTCCAGTTTCGGCTTGAAAATATATCTATCTTCACATTGAATGAAAATAATGATCAATATTACTAAAGTACAAAAAAAATTAATGTGGGTGCACGGAAAAGTTTTACAATTATCAATTTTCACAACTTAATTCTATTTTACATTAAATTTAGTTCTGTGTCACTATCACTATTATCTACATCTAAGCCTAAACTCAGAATTAAGGGTTGAACTTTAGTAATCATAGACGTATGAGAGTCTTTCACCTTAATTCCATGTTGTATATAGTTTTTCCAACTGCCTATGTTTTTTTAAATTTCACTACATATATATTTGATGTGGGAGAATGTGGCGAACTAGACGAGCTCAAACTAGTCACCCTTCACTGGCTCGAGACCTAGCAAGCTTCTTCCCACCAGACTTAATTTTTTTTATCGAACAACGAAGTTGTGGAACTCTTTACCCAGTGAGGTCTTTCCCTATGCCTATAACCTCCAAACCTACGAATGCATTCTCCTCTCCCTACATTCCACTGCTGGCCCACACGACATTCTTCGAACATTATAGATGTAGACTCGTGTAATCAAAGTATAAAAAAAACAACTTACCTTTCGAAATATGCAACCAAAACGATCTAAAATCTAGTGCAGTCAGCAAATCTTTGCCCCTAACGGTGGCTTTCACTTCAGATTTCTGCATTCTTCGAATGTCGGAGAAAGTATTTCCACCCGCTCCTATGACAATTTCATAAGCGGGGTCATTTTTTTTCACGTTGCTGCTAGATGCTAGAAGAATGTGAGCATCGCTTGGTGCAAGCACTGAAAAATGGAAATCCAACAAGCTGCCGTTGTGTTTTTGTTTCGATATGTCATAGAAGTCCTTATAAGCGCTGCCAGATCGAGAATAGTGTACTTTACATTTTGAATAATCTACAAATCGGTCGTATTAATCAGAAATATGGAATAAACAATTTTGAAGAAAATAAATTAAATTCAATTTCATCCATTCCTTTCATTTGTTAGCTACACACCATCTATCAATAAAAAGATTCAAAACGATTAAGCCGGTTTGAAAATACGGTTGTAAGCGTTTCTGAGACTAAATACTTGAAGCGATTCTATCGATATGTTGATACATTTTTCTTTCGAAGATGCAACAAGTAAATCGACAAGCCCGGCAAAAAAAAAGAGCTATATATATTGGAAGATTGAAATAAAACAAAATCATGATTCACTCTATCAAAAAATAAATGTTTTTTCAATTGGTGTGATTTCGTTATTGCATATATTTTATGAAAATTAACGCGTAATCAATAGATTCGAATAATAACGAACAAAGAAGCATTTTCTCTGTACAAGTTTTCGAAAAGAATCAATCTAAATGTTCTAGGTGATGATCTTTATTCACATTCATTCTAAAAATAGATGTCTTCTCTTGGAACATAAGTATATAGGTATCAATACCTGGTTCTTCCCCTGGTGGATAAAATACAGCTTCAACTATTACAAAAAACAGAAAACACTGTAGATAGAAAAACAGCAACATCGTTGTTTATCGTTTTATTTAATTATAATGAGGAATAACACTGGCTTATCTGAAGGAACTTGCATTTCCCTGGACCTTCTATTCATGCTTTATCTTCAACCTCTGATACGCCCACATGACAGTAGCAGTGTAGTGTAATAATTCTAAATTATATATAATTCTGTTCTGATATGGTGGCTGTCTTATATATTTGATCTCCCTCAGTAATTAGAGACAAAAATCTTGAAATATTACATATTTAGTCAATATTTAAAAAAAAAATTACAAAGAAAAACTTCAGGAAGCAATATATGCCAGGAAGTAGTAATCTATTAAAAGTAGTGAATATTGATGTTGGCATGTGTTGATCAATTTCTGAATGTTCCCATTAAAATCTGAAGGTATTAAAGGTAATGACCAGAAGCTGTTGGCTGTAGTAAAATTGATTTCTTCAGTGTGAAGACCAGAGGCTGTATGGTGTCGCCCTGTACCTATTAATTTACCTGGATACCTAGGGCTCCTTATCCAAAAGATATGTTTATTTTGTTCATGCCTCTGACAGAACTGAACCAGACTCTTGTTCATCATCTTTCTCCCTTAATACGTTAAAAAATACACACTGTATAAAAAAAGGTACTATCTTCAATACTTATGTAAATACTATGATTATGTCTGCTATTTATTGATTCTGTAGCGAAGATTGAAGATATCGCTTCAACGCTTTGATTATTCGAATGTGAAGACTGAAGTAATCATTTGGAATAAAAACATTGTTGACTGTCAGCATGAAGTGTTAAACTAGATTAAAACCACTTATAGCATACAATGTATATTTATTCAGAATAATCGCACGTTAAAGTGATTCTCTATAAAAATCAATCAACTTTAATTTGATTCAGTTAAGACAAGGTGCAAATCTGTTTCAAATTGTGACATCATAGACTTTCTAAAAAGATATTCCAGTTACTGCATTCAACACAAACAGAGAAAATGCAACCGTTATTATTGGTCACATAATGTTGAGCTAGTACACCAGTTCTTGGCTACATTTATTATAGCTAGGAGAACCCAAAAAATGCAAGTGTAAAACCCACAAATATGGACCAAAATGTTGAAAATATGCAAATAAAGAATATTTAAAATACATAAATTTACTTCATTTACTACAATAAACAGAATTTTTAATTCTTCTACATGCTGAACTAAATCTAAATATGCATTATATGACGTTAGTTGTAAAAACAGTAAACCGCTAAATGTATGTCGACGTTCTAAATTAAAAATTTTTGTCTCCTGTCAGAACACAAAACTTTATAAATGACTAAAATCCTTTCCACCGATGTAATAGGGGTGGTTTTTAAATTGCTTAATATTACAGGATCCAAATCGAAGGATTCATTAAGTTTTCCTTCTAAAATATTAGTTACATGGCTAAGAAATCGAAATCCACAAATTTTTTCCATTACATTTTTGCTTTTTTGAAAAATTTTGCCTACCATATTGCCTGCGATATTTTGAAAAGCTGCCTCAGATTATTTTATAAGTTCTTCACTTCGGGTTAATGGCAAATTAGATTTCTCCATTTGTGTTATTGTTTTAGAAACAAAGGTTTTTATAAACAAAAGTTGTTGTTTTATTTCTTTGTTTCCGAATGATTGATTAACATAAGTGAGGGATTGGGAAGATTCGTCAGACAATTTTGGAATTAGATCTTTTAGTTGACAGAAATTCTCGCAATAAAAGAAAGCAGTTTCCAACCATCAAGTGTCCCATCTTGTAATAACAGGTTGAGGTGGAAGAGGAGTATTTGGTAGTTTTTCTTTATATAATTGAACCCTTATAGGAGCTTTAAGGGAAATTTTTTCATGTTGGAAATTAATCTATCTACAAGAGGTAAATGTTTCCTAATCTCTTCAGCAACCCTATTTGAAGCATAAGCAAGACATGTATCAAGTTCAAATAAAAGATTTTCAAATTTTGCCCTGCCTTTTTCATGTACTGTGGTTGACAAAGTGAGCAAAAAATTATTCCCATGAACAGGCGTAGGAACAGAAAATGTTGATAGTTCCTCTTGAACAAATCTAGCTACTATCAGTGCATTTGTTTTTTCTAACTCTTTAGAAGCAATGAGGTAAGATTCTGGGGTGGTTATATGGACATCTGTTGAAATAACCAGAAATGGATTTTCAGGCTTATATGTACCTACTCTTAGTGACTAAAGCCCTCATCCGAAAATACATATGGGACGCAGTACTTTGCCAGAATGCAACAAAGTAAAGTTGATGAGGGTCCCAGATCACAGTAGCATCGAAGGCATAGTAAAAACACATGAAGTTGTAGAATGTGCTGCGGCTGTTATTTGTTCTACATTACACAAGGCGCGCGGCGCGCCCCGGTTCAAGTGGTATTTTCGATATCCATCTTCAGTTTTCCAAATGGGATGCTAGTATTTCATTGAGCCATAATGACAACAGAGTTTTCAGAGTTTTTCTGGCTGTAAATATATATCACATGCAGAAGGGTCAGAAGCTGAAGTTTATTTTTGTAATTACTCTGTGGTATTGAACTGTACTCTATACAGTATAGTAGTAGTAGTAGTATTTTTAAGCTATTGTATATAGCTTTTATCGCGGGCTTTGAGCGCGGCGACCGAATCAAGAAATTCCGTAACGAAAAATAATGTAAGACCAAACACCTAACATGTGTCAAATTAATTAATTAATTTGAAGTTTCTAAAAGTGAGAAATTTCGCTATTTTATACGAATGTTATAACACTCTAGCGCTTTAGACTCCGGGATTTTCACGTGGCCTATCGAAATTAGAAGGTTCGAATTATCTAAAACATAATTGCATGAACTCCAGACGTCCTATGTAATTAGCTACGAACGAAATCATTTTGACATATGCCTCTAGGAGCTCGCTACGCGTCAGTTAGAGTTTATACGTTAGACGCGCGTAGCAGAGACCTGAGAGTACCTGTTTCTATTAAGCTATTGCACATATTGCATATAGCTTTTATCGCGGGCTTTGAGCGCGGCGATCGAATCAAGAAATTCCGTAACGAAAAATAACAGGAACTCGTTTATGTTGCGCTCTCTCGGGTGACTAATATTGAAAAATTGTATATCACGACAAAAAACGATAATTCTACATTCAAGTTTTATAATAATCGAAGGCAAGCTGCATCGACTGCATCTTTGTTGCAAGAATTCAAAAGACTGCCTTTAAATAGTGTTCAGACGACACCACAGCTCTTAGATTTCCTTAGTAATAGAAATGGCACTTCAATAAGGACTTTCAATTGCCAAAGTCTAAATAGTCACAAATACGATTTACAAGATTCAGTTACGAGACAAACAAATGTGTTACTTCTTACCGAATCTTGCATGGCGCATGATAATCCGATTGAAATACCTAATTTCAATTGTATTGTTCAATTCAAACGAGATACTGTTCCAAAAGGTGGGGTAGCTATTTACCAAAATAATAATAATGTAACTAATATTATGACTCCGAATATTGAAATAAATATTGCACACGTTAGCGATGTTAATGTTAGGCGCTCATTTTTTGGAGATATTCGTGCATGCTTATGCAAACTTAGAAATGGCCTACACATAGTCATGGTAGCAATTTACATTTCTCCGAATCCAAAATTGGACGAGGTAGAACATTTTATTCATCGCACTTTACTGGAGTACACTGAAGAAGGGTCGAAAATACTTGGTACAAATGGTAATAAATTTCCACTTATCTTGGCTGGCGATTTCAACATCAACTTCGCTGATGAAAAATCAGAGCGGTTGACAACTTTTCTTTCGGAAAAATTGAATTTGAAAATGAATAATGATCCACAAGAATCCACAACAAAATATGGGGCCACCATTGATGCGGTATTTTCCAGATATTTAGAGGATATCAAGTCTCAAACTTATGTCTCTTATTTCAGTTACCATAAACCTATAGTTTCAATGATAACAAATTCCTGAATAACCTACATGTATTGTAAGATAATTAAAATATTTTAAACGATATTAACTTCTCATTTATTCAATAAAAGAAAAAAATTTGTTTTCTTATCGGTCACCACGCTCAAAAAGTGTAACTTGAATTAATATCAAAGAAAAAAAAATACTGCATAAATTAAAAATAAATAAATAATTATAATTGCATAAGTTGAGAAAAAATGCTATGCAATAGCTTCACCGCGGCAGTCCCCGAGTGCCACACGTTTTTATTCAAGAAGCATTACATTGCATAGAACACGTCAAAATCTAATGTATTACATTATGATTTATATATTTTAATTGCATAAGAATAGAATATCTGAGCTTTAAGAGTGTAAGAATAAAAATCCACACTGTAAATTACTCAATTATTAAATACAAAATTGCTTGAATATAGATTAGGAAAAAACACTTAACAAGTTAAAAAAACATAAACTAATATATCACATATTAAATCCATTATTTAAAATATCAGGTACCGAGCAAAAACAATTTTCAATAAAATAATTTTTTAAAACTGTTTTAATTTGTTTTATGGGCAATTGTCTTACTTTAACAGGAAGTTTATTAAATATTTTTGGTCCATAGTAACTAGAACCTGTTTTGGTTCTGTGCAATCTATGATAATCTACCCGTAAGTCATCATTATTTCTGGTAAACTTATCCACATTAAGTCTCGTATGTAATAGACAAGACTAAAATGTAGGCAGACGGAACTGTTAAAATTTTGAGTTTCCTGAAGCTACTAAGACAGTCATCTTTGTAATTTAAATAATCCAGTATTAGGATAGCTTTACGTTGCATTTTAAATATTTTATTTGCAAGTGGTGCATGACCCCAATTTAATAACCCATAACTTATATGAGAGTATATCAATGAATGGTACGCTGTGATTAGGATATTCTTTGAAACAATAGAAGAAAGATTTCTTAACAGGTAAATATTTTTTGCTAATTTGCCAGATACTATATTTATATGTGGTTCCCATAACAACTTGGAATCCATGTATACTCCTAAAAACCTTACCGGATTTGGGTTATCTGTAATATCTATAGTTCTAAGGCTAAAGATAAGTTTCTTTGTTTTCCCCTCATTTAGCATTAACTGATTAGCTGTGAACCAATCAGATATTTCCGACTGCGTCTCCTCCAACTCACCGATCAAGGTGCTCAAATTATTATTTTTATTTGCTGCACTTGCATCATCTGCGAATATTGTAAACTGACACTTTGGAGAATTATATGGTAAATCATTTAAATAAATTATAAAAAGTATAGGGCCTAAAATTGAACCTTGTGGTATCCCTCTTTTTACTTCCTGTATGTCAGATTTATGATGCTTTAATACAACTTTCTGTTTTCTGTTATATAAACAACTTTTAATAAGATCTATACTATTATCACTAAAGTTATGATATTTAAGCTTGTTAATTAGTAGGTCAAAGGAGACACAATCGAGTGCCTTACTAAGGTCACAGAATAGAACACTGGTAAAGTTTCCATTTTCGTACCCTTCATTAATAAATTCTGTTAAAGAGTTTATAGCTCTAGATCATAGTTCTATGATCTGTGGTATCATGGAATAAGGTTATATAGTGCCAACACGCAATGGCAAATTTGCATGAATTGCACTACGAATTAGTTGGTCATCCACCATATTATCCAGATTTGGCCCCTTGCTATATTTATCTATTTCCAATTTTGAAGAAATGGCTCGACGGAAAGAGATTTGGTTCCAACGATGAGGTCATCTCTGAAACAAATGCCTATTTTGAAGAATTGCCGAAATCGTATCATTTCGAAATGATCGAAAAATCAGAAAAAAGTTAGACGAAGTGTGTCGGGCTATAAGGAGATTACGTTGAGAAATAAAATAAGTTTTGACCAAATAAATCATTTCTTGTTTAATTTTTTCGGGGACTTTACACCCTTGCCCTCGTACACTAGACCTGATCGGTATGATTTATATAAGCTGGTGCAGCATCACAACACAACACATCAGAACAATGTATTTCCTGAATTAAATTGAAGCTTTTGAATGAGAATTGTATGAAAAGTGCAGTTTGCAGTTGCTTCAACAATTCATCCGGGGACAGTCAATTGGTCGATGAACAATTAAACTTTCTTATACTCATCCATGATTCCTCTTAGAAACTTAAGATGAGCTTGTGGGTCTTCTTAAACACTTTTGATTACATTTTAGGGATATCTGACAATACTCAAAATCGTAGAGTTTAGATCCCACCTGGATTCGAACCCAAATCCAAACACTTCACTTTGGTTATCTTTAAAACCAAAGTAAAGTGATTGGATGTGGGTTCGAATCCAGGTGGGATCTAAACTCTACGATTTTGAGTATCGTCAGATATCCCTGAAGATTAATCAAAAGTGTTTAAGAAGACTGATATTATTCCTAATGATAATGTTATCGATTTACCTGACATTTAGAAATTCGATCCACCAGCATCATACGAATATATTTCGTCTATGGATAAATAAATCGCGTACTAATTACTAGCAATTACTGAAGAAATTATTCATTATTTCGATACCCTTGAAAACCGAGCGAATGAAACTCGTAAAATACTCTTCGTGTACCGTCCTAAAAATGACAATGATTCCTATACTCGAAAACAGAAATCAAGTTTCACGGTATAAAGTGAAAGGTAAACGCTTTAGTATAACCCCATCACCAACAGCTACATCGTTCTCACAGTAGTCATTTATAACCGTACAAGAGTGAGATCGAGAACGTCTACACCAGGAATAACAGTATAAACTTAGAACGCGGTTTTGTGCCATCAGTTTACAAAAACTTTTTAATTGGAAAAGGTGAAGATGAATGTTTTAAGAACAGTTTACGTGTTACTTATCGCCGTTTATCAAAATAGTTACTCGAGCTATGCCGATACAGGTAAAGTTATTAATTATATGCACAATATGTTTCACTTCTTCGGCATTGAAGTTTCAATTAAGAACGGTAAATCCCTGTTCCTTACACCTACATTCGAAAATGCCACCCAGTGACGCGCCAGTTTATTTGTATGTCTTCTGGGTATTAGTTATATTATTTTGATTTATCAACACATATGCAACTGATTATAATGAATTCATTTTTCATGTAACAAATTTGCTATACATCAACGAACGAATTCAATTAAAATAATGAAATGATATAAGTTAAAAGTATACTAAAGATATCATAAAATAGTAACAAGTGAACTATTGTAACAGACTTTTCGGGATTTCGAACAATTCTCCACAAACATTCCACGGGTTCACACTCCTGAAAGTAAACAATCGTGATAACCAGCCTTGAAAACCTATAAAACAATACCGAACTTCAATATTAAGTCGTTTATTAGTGCCTATTGAAAAATTTTTCACTATTTTCCAGTGGCAATCACAGTTTGTAGTCTTTTTAACCTCGGATTCCTAATTAGCAACCCCAAAACCTACTTGAACACATTTTCAGCTCCAAAATGTAAATTCTTTTTGAAATATTGCATTTGGTACTTAACATTCTTATTGTTAATAAACTATAAAAGAGTTCATACTGTGGATATATTATTACACTTATATTGATGAGAAATAATCACCCTTATTCACTAAAAATACCATTAAAGTACTGAGGTCCTTTCGGCTACCTTTCTTATTATTATCATGAATAGTAGACTTCCGCGGATAGCTAATCTTGAAAAATCTTAGCTTGCGGATGGATTCCGCGTCATGACTTGATGCAGACGTTTCGCCAACCATTACAGGTGGCATCTTCAGAGCAGGCTTGAGGCTTGAACTGAAACTGATTCTACTGGTTTCTGTAGCCCTATTTATTGTAGGAAAAAATCCTTCACGCTACACAATTCACTGCCTTTATTCCGGTGTTTTTTTATTTAAGTTCATTACATCCCAATATTGTTTTCACCATGGAAGTTGAATCGAAAGGTTCACTACCGTTCCTAGATGTGTTAGTTAGTCCACAGACTGACGATACTTTAGACATTCTGTGTATCTAAAACACACTCACACCGAAAGATACAATGGCCTCTGCCCACCACCACCATGCCCAAAAGCAATCTGTCATAAGCTCCTTGGTCCACAAAGCTGTCAACTTATCCCTACCCCAATCCTTAAAATCAGAATTACAATATCTTTCATCTGTCTTATTATCAAATAATTTCTCCCATTACAACCTTCAAAAAGCCATAAAGAAATACACTTCGCCTGAAATTTCAAATAAACCTGAGCCACAAATCCCCCCGCCTGATTTATCCACTGCCTTCCATATATTGAAAATATAACAGATCGAATTTCCAAAACCCTTAAAAAACATAATATTTCTACTAGGTTTTCCACAATTCCAAAACTATCAAAGATCCCCTTCACTTAGAAGGTGCTTATAGCCTTCCCTGTTCTTGCGGTAAAGTCTACATTGGTGAAACAGGTCGTACAGTAGCTACTCGTCTGTTAGAACATGAGCGCTGTACAAGGCTTCGTGACACCAGTAGATCTGCACTTGCGGAACACAAGTTTGACACTAATCAACAAATCCTTTTTGAAAATACTAAAATCCCCAAACTTCCATCAGCGAAAAATCCTTGAAGCTATAGAAATCCTAAAACATCCAAGTAATCTAAACTATGACTCGTGGAAGCCAAAATTTTTCAATTCTTGTTGTTGATAAAATATTCAAAAAAGTGAATCTGGGTGCTTAGAACATATACTTAGAAGTCGTTCGTTGTATGGACCAAACGAAGGAAAATCAGATGATTTTATATTGCCACAAAAGCAACTTATGAACTCCATAAATTTACTCGACCACATATGAATGTGGATTGTTTACCAACTTACTTCTGATAAAATTGCGGTGGCGGCAAGTTATTGATGACAAGCTTTTGGGTTACCAATACAAAACATTGAGTGATAGGTGTCATGGATCATGTTTGAGGAAAATTTCTTGAGAAACCATTTTGGAACGCCCAAAATTGCAGTATTTTATACAACTTCCTCATTGTCAACACCAGTTTTGGTTTGTGAGTATAAAAAGTAAAGTCAGTAATCGTTATGATAAATGTGGCTCAGAATGTGATCATAAACATAAGAAGTAATACAGGGAAGAATAATAATGATTCTTGGCCCCTATGAATTATATGTGAATTCTTAGACAATAGGTCACATTAACAGATATGTCAACTATATTTCCGTCTTCACGTACGTTTCGGTCTCACGACGATCATCAGAAGACGTTTGAAAACGAGGGGTACCTTAAACTAATTGCAAGTATGCAATGAGCGTCTTTAATGGCTCTAATTTCAATTAAAAATGTCGTTGTAACGAAAATGAAATTTCTCATACGAGGGCAAGGTGAAAAAATGTTCAGACTGATATATCATTCAGTTCTGTTTTGCACTCATTGAAAGCAAGCAACCTTGAAGATTTTTATAAACATGGAAAAAAGTGAATTTTACGTCTTCATTAAACATTATTTCTTGCGTGAAAAAAACTGCGCAAACCAAAGCATCGCGTTAAACATTATGGGAACTTCTCACCATCGATTGAAACACAAGTGGCTTACTGATTTTCGTTATGGTAGTATGACCACAAAGGACGCCCAACGTTCTGGTCGTTGGGGTTACAAAAAATTTTAATGCTTTCTAGTTAAAGATGGTACATCACAAATGTCACATGGGATTTTCGATTGTGGCGCCATTTGTTTTATTTTTGAGGGACTTCACCTTGTCCTCGTATGTGTTAATGTGACCCATTTCCCAAGATATTACATATAATACAGGGAAGATATTTTTCATTTTTCCTTTGCAGATTCTGCCAATGCAAATATTCTCAATGGAATAAAACAGATCACTGGATCCGTATTAAATACAAATAATTATATTCTCCTTTACAAGACAGATTTAAATTACAGTTCAGAATGGCTGAATAATTTTCTGTTTATAATTGAAACTTTTTCATTATTCTTATTCAAGTTTATTATTAATGATGTCTGATAACATCGTATGAAGTAACCTTGTAATTATTCATATAAGCAAGGTAAATAATTAATTTTTAATGGGATGAATCCAAAATTATAGTTCAGTATGATGAGAAAAGAGACAACATTCAATCGCAAGGTATAACAGCCGATACTTTCCTCGGGGTTGAAATTAATTGTAGACTATTAATAAATACGCATTTTAATGCAGATACAGCTGTTGTACTGCATTCTTATCTTAAGATAGCCATAGATGATTGATGATGTATGGCTTTGAGAATAACAAATGTAAAGAATAATACGTTAAAATCTAAGATCTACAAATGTTGGCACTCAGATTTTGAATTCACAATAGTTCCAAATATTGTATCAAATAAGTGGTGCGGGCAAAAAATTTGGCTTATCGAAATTCAACAACCAAATCTAATTGTATCATCAGTATTACATAAAGTATAGTACAACTCATCGATGCTATTCGAATATTAATTCAATAACATATTACAGTTTTCCATTTATAGAAGAATACTTGTTAGCATGCAAGGCTTTATAGTAAGTAGCATTGAATATATACTTGATTATGTATTCCTCATTGTGGAATATTGACATTGCGTAAAGATATCAACAATTTTGAAGGTTTTTTGATTGCTTGACTGGATGAAATTATTATACTTCATATAGGTCTATCGTATAATGGAAACGTATAGCCAGAGATCATCATTCCTCTTTCTTACATAAGGTCAAGTAGTTTGCTCAAAAGATTTGTTCTCGAAGAATGAATAAATAGGTTGAAAATTCCAGATGGAGACGCCTACGAACTAGTAGTAGCTAGCACAAGCTGCAGATAGGATCGTCTCTGCCAATTCGGTCCAGATGCTTCGTCAGATGGCGTCCAGTTGCCAAATTAATTCGTGTTCTGCTCAATTTGAGTATTGCGTTAGCTCTTTCAATCCCCCATCCATCATCACTTTGCCGGGACTTTATTCTACCGTGAGGCTTTTGTAGCACGAAGTAAAGACTCATGCCTTGTGGTTTGGATGGTTGAATTCTTTTATCGCTAGATTATTTCTCTATATCCTGAAACTAATTTTCATCTATTCAATGAACCTAATGAAGAGCTTGTTCAACAAAATATCAATATATAAGGCAAAGTCCAATATGCACCATAATAGCCCTTTCATGTATGTAAATAAGCGTGCTCATGTTACATCGAAGTAGCCTACATTCAAGCTTATCACACATCACGCCAATTAATTCCAAAATGGCATTAGAAATGTTTGATGCCATGACAGTTTAAACATCAACGAAGTCTAAAAGTAGAAATATTAAAAAAAGTAAAGTCTACGTGTCCGACGATTTTGGTGAAAAAATGTTAATTCCTCAATTACGAAATCTATTCCACAAATCGTTCCCTCACTGTAAAACTTAAAACGTGCAACCGACAAAAAAATCAAGGTTATTTTGAATCAGTAACAGTATAAATGGTCGTCATTGGGTGTGCCCGCAGAAGAAATGATAAATGTAATATCATGAACTAGACTTAGATTTGAGACGCAATTAAAGTCAGTTGTGGTTGAAAAACCAATAAACATATTATAAATTTACATTTTTAACAATCTTCATTTCATAGAATCATAATAAGCATTGGAAAATTCATTAAAGTGTTCCCTGTAAGTCCATATAAGATTCTATAATAATACCAAACTTTCAAGATTTGATGCAATCACCTTATTCTCTACCGTAGTGTTTGTGGTTTACTTCCTGTAACTTATTGATAATGACCACGATTCACCAAATCATATCCTCACTCTGATGACAAAATATTAACTAAGATCTACTAAAATAAGAAACGACAATGTGGTCGATAAAGATGTTTTCATTATTCGGATTTCAATAATTCTTGGTAATTTCAGATATATGCTTTCAATCTTCTATTGTTTCCACAATTACTGCCATATTGCTAATTGCTGCAATGACATACTTAGACAATTAAATTAGTCAATGGGAGACAGTGGCGTAAATAGCTTTTTGCGATGGGGGGTAACTCAGTATTATTAGTCTTTTTGTTAGAAGTATAGTTATTACCACAATAAAAATTAACTTATAAGAGCATTGATCCCCTTGAGCCCTCCTATCTACGTCACATTGAGCGAGTGCCGAAGAGCATTAAAAAAAGTATAATGTCACATATTTAGGACAAAAAGTTATGATGGTATCCAAATTTGGCAAAAAAAACTAGCTGAGCTGAACTCAAAGGATTCAAATAATTATTATCCACTAAAACTGAAGGTGGAAATTTTATCATTACTTAATAAAAAGAAAATAGAATTCTACAATGAAGACCGCTAAATATACTATAATTACAGATAAAAACAAGAAATTTTACTTTGTTAAATATCACTTTATTTAAAAGTACTTTACAGTTCATTACAAAACATGCAATGAGGAAACACTGATACATCATAGCACCGGGATATCAAAAATTATCTTGGTCAAGGGTGGTTGTGGAATCTAAAATGTGTGTCTTACTTTACGTTTGAAATAATCATGTCACTGTCACACTGACATCATCAATAACCTACAAATTCCATACCTATTTATTTCAGTTGTAGAACAATAATGAACTACAAATTATGAAATAATTATGTGAACTTTGAATCTTTTCAGAGGTCGTGATAGCCACAATCCGGGTCAAAAACTGTTTTGAAATAGTTAATTTTCCGTAAATCGAATGACGTTCACGTGAGAAGCCCGTAGCACGCGAGTTAGAAAAGTGCAAACTGGTTGTACCTAATACGGCTTTACGACGACTTTTCGCGTGCCGTTTTCGCTCCCTGTAGTTGGATTTAGTATCGGACCGTGCCCGACTTTTTTCGATAAATGTCCATTAAATAGGAAAATTTAATTAAAACAGTTTGAGTTATTCTCAGATCTCAGCTACGCGCGTCTAACGTGAGACGTACCAAATGGAATTTTTACGCGACTAAAATATACAGGAAGCGGGTAAAAGCTAGCGGCCCATAGCCAAAAACACTTTATTACAACTGGCGCCAGTCGCACGGGGCAAGAAACGGCCCCAAATTAACAAGACCGAGGTAAAATTTATAAACTCTAACTTAGGCGCAGCGAGCTCCTCGAGGCATATGTCAAAATGATTTCGTTCGTAGCTAATTACATAGGACGTCTGGCGTTCATGAAATTATGTTTTTAGATAATTCGAACCTTCTAATTTCGATAGGCCACGTGAAAATTCCGAAGTCCAAAGCGCTAAAGACTTCTGAGTGTTACAATATTCGTATAAAGTTGCGAAATTTCGCACTTTTAGAAACTTTAAATTAATTATGACATAATTATTTCAAACGTAAAGTAAGACACACGTTTTAGATTCCACAACCACCCTTGAACAAGATAATTTTTGATATCCCGGTAGTTATGACAAATTTACAATGAATTGAATCGATTCTAAGAATTAATGGTACAGAAAGCTACTAAGACTAATTGTGTTGATATAGTAAACGGAAAGGGATTAAACTGTCGGTAATTACATTCTATGGTTTGCATTACGTGGAATTTAACAGGGTGAACAACGTCGAATTTCCTAAATCTATTTGCTCATTATGTAGATGGTTTGAAAGATTATACTGTTTGAATATTTCTATTGATTGTAATAGATTGAGTTTTCTGTCCTTCGTAATTGTATGTGAGATATTTAGGTTTTCTGGTGGAGGAAAACGGTGAAAAATTTGAATTACTTTTAGTTAATTGAAATGACTTAAAATGTCCCTTATAGCTAACTTCAAACGATCTACCTGTTTCACCAATCTATAGAGCATTACATTCCCCATAAGTTAACTTATAAACTCCTGATTTCCGAAATTTATTAAATTTAGTTTTTGCATTGAAAAACATGTTTGAAAGTTTTTGGCTTGGTCTAAAAGCTACCTTTAATTTTTGCTTTTATCAGCAATTATCCTATAATTCTTACAACGATATTTTCGTTAATGCATCGTTCTTGAGTTATGCGCGAATAAAAATCCTTGCAAGGTGAAACGTTACACGAAGTTTTGCAAATAATAGGTACTAATTATTATTTCAAATCCGTAGATGAAATCTGTGAAAGCGTGGCATAGCACGTACAAATTTGCAGTTACATTATGATACTTACAATATTAGCTACGGATTTAGCGAAAATCATGTATTAAATTGATGAAAATCAAACATTCAATAGTTTTTTTATTCGAGTATAAAACTAATTTTTTCTTATTTATTCACGGACATGGCGAATTCACAAAAATCATAATATATAAGAGACAATTGTACATTACTTTATGAACAAATATAATAATCATCAGCTAAAACTAAGTTACAACAAATTAATCTGTTACTTTTTAAAGGAATATGTGAATGTATCGAATAATTCAATTATTTCACTATTTTTAGTGCTAACTCAACTACCCTTGTAATCGACTCATTTTAGCCGTTTCTTGTTCTTTTGTTATTAACATATAGACTAAACAATTGGATTAAATTAGGACAACTCATATCTCCATTTATAACTTTATTGCGTAGAAATATCAAATCTATTTCAGCTCGTCGATGTTCCAAACTAGATAAATTCAAAATGTCGAGAATCTTGGAATATTCATAGTCCTTCCTCTGATACCAATTTTTAATGCACATGATCTTAAAAATTGATTTTGTACTCTCTTAACACTTTTAAAATCTGCATGATCAAACGGGCATCATACAATATTTAATAATTGAGCAAAGGGCAATACAATATTTTAAAAATGTAAAGGGATAAATTATCTGAAGATCAATGTGTGTCTTGAACGTTAATATGATGTCAAATAATACTCCAAGATCTCTAGCACTATGTGCCACTGACTACTTAACATTTTTTACTTCGTGAAAGTATATAATTTCTTGATAACATTTGTTTATATTTAGATGAAACAAATTTATATCACCCCAATGAGGAAAATTGCAATAGTTCGGCGTTACATACAGTGTTAATGATCCTATAGATCTGTGTTGTATTATTTCTGGTATATCATTAATAAATAACAAAAAGGACAATATACCTATATGGGATCCCTGGGGAACTCAGTTGTTGCAGTAATTTCAGATGACACAGAACCAGCTTATTTAACATCCTAAATCCACTTCAAAAAGTTATCCTCAATGCCTAATGCAGTAAGTTTTGCAATCAGAAGTTCATGATTGCTTTCGAGAAGTCAGTTATAGATAGTGTAAACCTGATGTCTTTCCTCAAATATGCTCAATTTAATATGTTCAGAATATCTTCAGAAAACACAAAACAGATGGCCAAGCTAACCTTTTTGTTACATAAAATTAAGTCTGAAATCAAGGTAATTGATTCTCAATAATAAATAGCCGGAAAGATTCGGTTCAGTAGTATAATTATGCAGTGCAAATTAAAATAGATGAATCGAATGGAAGCGTTAATGCGAATCCATTCCATCTCAGGCCTGTTATTAAAGTTTCAAATAATTCCGCTTTGACGGTATCTATACGCATGGTTGCATAATGTGTAAGTATTACCATTGATACTAACCCCTTTCGATGCACAGCATTATCTTATAATGATATACTATCAGGAATAAATTACATTAAGGTAATAAGCAAGTTGAGTCCTGGTTGGTCACCTTTGAACGCAGCGTTGCATATTATGGTTTCGAATCATCGGTCTGGATAACACATCAATATACCTACATTTCAATAACGATTGTTTTCCCACACAGTGACATCCTCAAAATGAGTAATAAACTAAATACAATAAAAATAATGCAACTGAATGTAACAAAGTTGTCAGTTGACAGATTTTTCGACCTGCTGGGTCTCGTCAGAACTATATGGCAACAATCATTTCCAGTCTTTTATAGCCAAACAACATTTATTTTTTTTCCATTCTTGAACAAATTCTGCAACGTAATCCTTTGAAGTATTAGCCCTGTTCAGTAAAGAATTGTAAGTCAATTTATCTGAGTACACTTTTCTTTCCTTACGAATTTGTAGACCTGAGAAAAACAAATGTCATTCCTTATTCACTATAATCTATTTATTATTTGGATAATGGTACT
Organism: Endomychus coccineus; assembly: GCA_958510875.1. Taxonomy (NCBI): domain Eukaryota; kingdom Metazoa; phylum Arthropoda; class Insecta; order Coleoptera; family Endomychidae; genus Endomychus; species Endomychus coccineus. The sequence goes on from OY294068.1 coordinate 18,581,377, forward strand.
CAAATTGGGATATCTATTCCTTTCTTGCGTTAAATGTAAAGGGCATTCTGAGCACCTGTGCCACTGTCTTGTTCCCTTGAGATTTTCTTAAGGATAGTGTTTTGAGAAAACTGATATTTTGTTATGTTGAAACAACAGTCGACTTCCTTGAAAAGGTATAGGTTTACTTGATACATGTCACTATAGTTCATCATCTTAGAGCAGTTCGTGCTGCAATTGTATCGATTACAATAATTTGACAATTTCAGATTGTTAATCTAGTAGGTAGATCTGTTGATGATGTTCCTTTAAATATAAGTGCCCATATGTGGTACTTACAGGGATTGCACCTCTGCACATTATGTCGTAAGGGAACGAAATCATTTGAATAACATATTCTCTCATCGATGGATCGGACGAGGAAATGAACATCTATAGCATCCATGAAGTTCTAATTTGAAGCCTCTCTTATGTTTCTGGGGATCTATTAAATCTAGTATATTCTGGTCCAATTGCTAATGTCAGTAGTGAATTTGCGGTAGAAAATAAACCCTGAAGCCCCGAAGAGATGGGGGGCATTCCGAAAATCAAAATTGAAATAAAGAATTTGGTTTTACTATTGCTTATCAGGTTTAAGTGATTAGGTTTCTTCTTATTTGTTACTTTTAAATGTATATGTGCAACATGTATATGTTTAGTTTCATTCTGTTTTCGTTTTCAGTTGTTATAAGAACGATATTAAACTTTTTGTAGTGATAATTTGTATTTTTAAACCAGTTTTCTCTGAAATGATGCAGTTTATCAACATTTATAAGGATACTTTTTTTCAACCAAAACGACTGTTGTTTCAAAATAACGAATACTTTTTGAAAAATCACTATTCTTAAAAAATCTCAAGGGAACAAGATAGATGTGGCTTAGGTGCTCAGAACGCCAAGTACAGTTAATGCAAGAAATTCTGAAAATTAGAGTACAATTATACAAAATATAAATAATCGTGAAACAAAAATCTCAGGCCTATAACTTCTTGAAAGGAAAATAATACTGAGGTGGGTTGATTTAAACCGCCTTATTTTAGTACAGGGAAGTTATTCCTGAAGTATTGCCAATTCTTTACTGAACATCCTCTAGATATGAATTTTAATAAAATTGAAACGTTGCGTTGAACAAATATTGTCAATTTTAATAAGCTATTTGAATCAATTTCCACCTTAAGGCGAATTGTTTTTTTTAGAATTTAAGAGATATTAGAGAGCATATAATCCACCGAATTCCATAATCATTATAATTGTCCAGTTGATACTAAATAGCATGACTTTCAATTTAAAGCATGATCGTTTTGACAATCGTTACAGTAACGAATTTCTAAGTAGAATGTCTTTGTCGATCCGTGAAAGTTTATAACATTATATCACAGCTATAATGTACAGCTCTGGTTATTTTCACAAAAAACAATTATTAGATCTTTATTTTCTAAAGAATCTAATGGCAACGATTGAAAAGAAATATTAATTTTATTCCTTATACAGAATAATAAAAATAAAACAGGAATTCGTGCCACGTTTAGCTTTCAAATAGAACTATTTTATTTCCGCCGTCTTCAAAACCGCAATAACTTTAACATGTGCACTTTAACAATACCTTTTATGGAAAATGAATAAAAAATTTAAAACATTGTAATGTATTGTTTTTAATACTTTGGGAGAATAGTATCTCACACAATAAGCAAGAAAGTATGATAGTAAGTTTGACTATTTTATTTCTGATTCCAGGGCCATCTCATGGTAAAGTAGTTGTTTGCTATTTGGGCACATGGTCGGTTTACCGACCGGAAAAGGGTTCGTTCACGATAGAGCATCTAGATCCAACTTTATGCACGCATATTATATATTCCTTCGCTGGATTAGACTCTCAACAAGATTCTATTAAGTCGTTGGGTGAGTAATGAAGGAAATTAAACAATTAAACAGTATTTCATAATAAAAAGTAGGTTATTAACATTCATTTGGAATAAAACATATACAATTTGACCAAATGAACGGCATCTTGGCTTTATTTAATAGAAAATATTCTAATTATTGCTTGAATATTATTTCTGGCATATGCCCCCCGCGACTGGGTCTAATATATCGCGCATCATGGAGGACCAATTTTTGACTTTTTCAAGCATGGGTCTCCCGATTTGTCCAATAACATGCACAATGTTACCCTCAAAATGGTTCAACGTCTCTGGTTGATCTACATACACAAGAGGAAAAGGAAAACCTATAACTAAGGCACTATAAGCATAACACCGACCATGGAAATAACTATAGAAAAGGGATCTCCCAGCTTACTACGATGTTGTAGAATGTAGTCACTCGTAAGTGTGACATCATCATTCAAACGAATAAGCTCTCTTTTGGATATAATCCAAGAGGTTCAGAATATCTTTGGGAGCTGAACCCCAATTTACATGATGGTGGTGCGGCATGTACCGCCAACTTGTTAGAAACACATCTCCTCCACGGGGAACGGAATTAATCTCTCATCATGGCTTTATGGCCTCCGCCATTCAACACGCTGATCGGCATTATTTTTGAAGAAGTACCTAACGTCTCGATGACGCTTATTTACATTTAATGGCTAATGTTCGGGAGTGTAAGCGTGTACATGTACTTTAATAACATATTGTATTCAAGGGCAAGAACGAAAATCAATGGATTACAACAAACTTTCAATAACCTACTAGCTTAGTATATATGGGAATATATATAAAAATTGAAAAAACCGACCCATGAAAAATTTACCTTCGATGACTCTGCCGCTTGGATTTTCGAACCTATGCCGCTATATAGGAAGCATTTGGCGTCATAACACAACTAGGTTGGGAAATGCAAACATGCCCAGATGTTTCTTCCAGACCATAGAGCAAACAAACAGTGAAATTTTCTGGATGTTATGACTTTTGAAGAATCGTTTGTCGATTATCTTCACCCCAAATGGGACACAAATTTGGTCACTAAGCCAAAAGAGTCTAATCTCTAAACCAATTTTTTTCATGAAATAATGGGCAACATGCATTTGATTGTCAGCCAATTCGCCAAAAAGACGACGCAAACGATGGTGATTCGGCTTCAATACTTGTAACAGCTTGCCCGGAAGATTAAAAAGTTCATGCTTCAATATACTGAAGATTAATTTGAATAATTTACTCGTAAGAAAAGCAGAGCACTAGGGCAGGGTGGTCGCCATGGGTGCTGGATCTATCGTGGGTGCTTTTTTCCGAACTACTTAATACTTTGGTATTGTTGCCTTGCATAAACATTGTGTATTTGTTATTATTTTGGTTTGGTCATATAATAATAATAAGTAATGATATTCACCTGAAATGGTTATTTTATTTGATTAACAAAATATAATATGTTTGTTAAGCGATCCCTACATCATGTACAGTATTAAAAAAAATTCTGGAACGAAAACTGTTTCTGGGGGTGGGTTAAAAAGACTGAATACAAGATTCTACCTACTGGTTAGATGATTATTTCAATAATAATTTTGTATAATCAGAGTTTTCAGTCTTTGTATTCAAATTTTAGCTTCCTTTTATCATATGATATTTAATAATTTCGAATTATATGGATTGTTTTGTAATTTAATTTTTGTATACCATATTCTCCCCTATTATCAGTTACATAATATACTGAACGAATCTATTGGAACATCTACATGCAGAGGAAATTTATTACGAGTAACAATTAAATGTTAGTTATTCAAAATTGAATAGAATCAGCCATTACGTAGTAAAATCTATTCTAAACTTAAATAGTTATTTCGTTTAAGTTTAATTATTAAACTCACACAGTGAGTCAAAACAAAAGTAATGCTTATGTATTCCCGTAACTCTGATAAAAATTTTATTATGCCATAAACTGGCTTGGCTCTACAACAAAAATACCAATAAAACTGAAATAATATCAATGCCCCAGACAGGAGATATGGACAAAGTATGTGGGTTACCTTGTACCCCAACTATAACAGGTTAACAGTTATTTAGTTAACAGCGTCGTTAACTATTATAGAGCTGAAAGTGCTATCTTGGTTATTGACAAAATACATAAGCTTATTCATTCAAAACCTGATTATCTATATTTTATTGAAATTATCACCTTTAATATTCAGATCCATGGCAAGACTTGACGGAAGACTATGGAAAAGGAGGATATCAAAGAATTACAAGACTAAAACATAGATATCCGCATCTCAAAGTCACCCTTGCAGTAGGAGGTTGGAATGAAGGGTCCGCAAATTATTCTTCATTGGTTGCTGATCAAAATAGAAGGAAGAGATTCGTGGAAAGTGCTCTACTTTTCATAAAGTGAGACTCGATCTTATCTATCTTACATTTCACCAAATCCTTCTTATTTATAGTATACAAATCATTTAAATTTCAGTAAAAAAGTTTAATAGGGAAATAAGATTAGTGCAGATGCCACACTTGAAACGTTTATCTTTTAAAATAATTGCTTTTGTAGGAAATATAATTTTGATGGACTAGATTTAGATTGGGAATTTCCTGGAAAAAGAGGGGGATCGCCGAACGACAAGCTGAATTTCCTGCTGTTAGTAAAAGTATGTACAAACAATTATCTACGGCCAAAATAATTCTTTACTTTTCATATTTTAGGAATTGAGATCGGCTTTTAAAAAACACAATTTACTTCTAACTGCTGCGTTTGGCGCTGGCAAAGATACCATCGATATCTCTTATGATGTAGAGGGGCTTGCAATCTATCTGGATTATATTCATATGATGTGCTACGATTATCATGGAGCCTGGGATCTACGAACTGGAGCCAACGCACCTTTGAAAAGTGATGACATACTTAACGTGGTAAGGATGATTTTGTTTCATGCTAATGATTAAATTGAACCTAAACCGAAAACATATCAGAATAGTTGATACAATTCGGATAATATAACTATTAAAAGTTCGCTTTTCCCTAGTTTTAATAAATAAATGTAGCTATAATTTCACTAACGCAGTAGCTTCTTCAAATAAATATTACAAACTTACTATAAAAGAGCTACCGTATATAGCTTTAATGGTAATCTCAGGATAGATGGTTATTGGAATTTTACCTAATTAGGTTTAACCCATTGAGGGATATATGTCTAAAATGGGATTTCTTGAAGCTAATTGTATCAGCACAAAGCATCCTTATCGCACCAATTTCAATTAAACATGCCCACGTCGCCTAAACGAACAGAACCACGAATAATCGAAATTGTACCACATCAATGTTTCAAGTATAAAATATATCAAAAATCCACTATTTAGTAATATTCTTATAATATACAAACGCATGTTGGTGTAGTCTATTTACGACTGAAGACCAAAACTATTACGTTAAGTACATATCTACTTTCGAACCAGATGTTAAGATTTATGAGGTAATAGAAAAAGGTTGTGTCAGACCTCATTGAAATCATAAATTTTGAGCATTCTTCCTAAAATATACTTTTAACATTATAGAGACGCATGTAGGAATTTGCAAGAGTTTCAATTAATTAAATTAGTATAAATCTGACTTAGTGTCTGAATATCTATCCTATGATTTACAGATTTGGAGTCACGTTTTATGTAAATCATCTCCAGAATAGTATTATAATTGGTTTCCTTAGTTAAAATATCAACATTTTTGTTTTTGTTCCTTGTGTACTTATGGCCATACATTCTTTAGATTTAGATTTAATTTTTTTAATTAGATTTTTCGTTTGCCACCAGTTTATCGTTCAATCCCTCAATGAGTTAAACCTAATTTAGGTAAAATTCCAATAATCATCTATTCTGCGATTATCGTTAGGACTTTATAATATTTATTTGAAGAAGCTACTGTCTTAGCGAAACTATAGTGACATTTATTTATTAAACTAATGAAAATCGTTATTTTATTCGAATTGCATCAGCTGTTTTCACCAGGTCTGTTTTCACCTTAAATACTCTCTATGATACATAATGTTTTCAATAATGAATTATTATTAGCAAGTAGTTTACACCAATACAGCCATTTTGACTTCACGAACTTCACTTTGCAGGAATTCACAATAGATTATATGATGAAAATGGGTGCTCCTGCGAATAAGTTGGTGTTAGGGATACCACTTTATGGGCGTACGTTCCTGTTATCCGAACCTGTGTCATTTACCAAAAATAAAAAACCTAAATTAGGTATGATCTCAGCAAACTTGGGTTTTCAAGGACCATTCACTAGAGAAAATGGATTTATGGGTTATAATGAAGTGAGAAAAAATATTAATAATAAGTAACACCGTATTGTACGAATTATTAAAATTTAAAATTACAGTTTGAGAAATCAACCTTATTGACTTCCATTTCAGATATGCTTAGAATTGATAAACGACACTGCAGAATGGAAAACTTTCTGGGATAGTTCATCAAGAACTCCATATGCTATACATGGCAATCAAGTGATCAATTATGATGACGAGAATTCCATCCAAGAAAAGGTCAAATTTGGCATGGAGAAAAATCTGGCTGGAGTGATGGTTTGGTCAGTAGATACCGACGATTTTCACGGAGATTGTAAAACTACCGCAGAAGATGAAACGCCTTTAAATTTCCCGTTATTGAGAAGTATAAACAAATCCATTATTAAATCACTTGATGAAATCGAAAGAGACAAAGAAAATAATATTATTCATGGAAAAGAAGAACAAAACAAAAATAATAACAATAGTTCGAATAGTTGCTGGAGAAGTATGTTGTTACCAATTTTGTTTATACAATTTATATTAAAATTTTATTAGAAAATTAATATTAATTTTAATTTTATCTGCTTATTGTCATTTTGATGGAACTAATTTAATCTGATAAATTTGGTGATTTTTGAGAATATTATTCTAGTAAACGTTCATTCCACTAGAATTTTGCAGATGGAACATTGACTTCACTAAATGTACGCACTGATGGAAGGGCAGAGCGGCAGGGGCATATATTTATATATAACACCTGTTTCCCCTTTTCGCCGTGCATTACTGCCGCAGAGGTAATTGATTAGGTGGGGCCACGGTCGTACATACAGGTCTGGGAACTCGAGGCTGTTTCCTATGTGAGAAGTGACTCCGCTAAGCGTCAACTGTCGCGTAGTACCAAAAAGGGTGGCGCAGTAGTCGAAGAATGATCTCTGACACTATACGCCGTGTTCTCTGACAACTGTCATTCTTGGATTGTAAACACAAGGAATACCTGCGTTTTTAGAAACAAATTACGAAACCGTACATTGTGCCGAAATGCAAAGCTGGGTACAAAAGTGTAAAGCAAGAAACTTCTGTTTAAAGTGCGGAAATCCGAAAAAAGTGGATGCTTGCGATTCCGAATAGAAATCGTTTTAATGAGGTCTTTTATGTGTGCGAGCATGTATAACGAAAAAGGGGAAGTTATTGTTAAGGTGAGTAATACATTTTGACAAGAGTAACAGTTCTATTCCTCTCTCAAATCAAAATAGTAAATATTGCGTTACGAGAAAAATTATTTTACCTAAAATGTGCGGTTATTATCAATCCATCTTTGTATTTTGGGACTTGAAATTTGAACGATATGGCGCCTAATCCTGACATCAAACTTCGATCCAAGCGCTAGCTAGTGGCTGAGCGAGGGACTACGAGTTCCCAGACCTGTATCTCCGACCGTGGGTGGGGCCTAGCCTTCACTCTCTCACAGTACCTCCATCTATGTCAGCTAAAGACCATAGATAATACAAAAGATACAGCCACGATTTAACACGAACGTCTCACGCCCAAAGAGTTCTATATATAGAGTAGACAACTAAGCCTTTCACTAATGGTATGTTAACAGATATTCTGTCCTTCTCGCACATGTACTGTGCACTAACATGTGCGAGGACAGAATGTTCGACCACGTACCAGTGCTTTCCTATGCTTAACACACTACTTGTCGACTCTATATATAGAACTCTTTGCTCACGCCAGTAATGATCTTGGCACAACGAGGTCTATACCTCGTTGTCTTGGCAGCGGTGACCGAGTTTTTGACAGTTGGTTTGATTAGTGACGTTTAACGTAAATAGTAGAGATTATGTGCTTGTCATTTGCTTATTTTATCAACATCGGTTTACAAGCGTCTGAGTGGTCCAATTCTACTTAGGCTAAGTCGACGCACGCGCAGTTAAGAATATCTCCCGGCGTCCGTTGAAAATAACTATTTTGTTTGATGCAAATGTCTAGAGGAAAAGCTCTTTTATAGAACATTTAGTTGTTACCACCACTTAAGACTGGGGAAAAAGCGTATCAGGAAATCGGACATTGCCAAGAACAAAGTTTGTTTCACAAGTTATCGCAGCATATGTAGTTCTAAATTTATGTTCACCAATTGGGAACATTTCTTTGCTGATTAATTAGTTATGTTATTATAAGAATAAAGAACTGACGTTTCACACTTCATAAGCTTTGCTACTGGTGTAGTGTTAATAAGCATGCGGGAGGCCCAATCTCAGGGTAGAATATCTAACCATATCCATGGTAAGTATAGTAAACAACCCTAGAATCATAGTCAAAGTATACAGGTCTGCCGGAGCCTCCCTTCTACGCTTTTTAAAATTCGAGTGCAAGCTGATTGGTCGTTTATTTAATGTTATTGACGACGATATAATATGATGTGATTGGAGGAGCTAGGTGACGTCACCTAGCGCGAGAAACGATGGAAGGGAGGCTCCGGCAGACCTGTATACTTTGACTATGCCTACAATACCTCAGAACACTAGTATTACTCGGTCAGCTTATTATGAGTTTCTAAAACGCATATTGACAAAGTCCAAATACATGTAAGTCATACTTTTATGAAAAAAAATGTTTTCTGTTCCACTGAAAAGAAAACAGGATTATCTGATGCGAAGGTCAAATTGAATTCATCCAGTTTTTATAATGACTGATAGATATGAGTTCAATATGGTTTGTGGAAACTGAATCATAACTTAATAGAACATGGTGGTTGCAAAAAAACACAAATTGAACAAGCAAAGAAAATAAATGTTTAATAGTTATAGTTGAACTAAATAATACAAGTAGATAATATTCATTAAGTTTCTACAGCAACATACATATAGCCCTTATAATACTCTTTACTTGGATCTATATATACTTCATCGTCATCTTATGCATTTCGTTATAAAACTAAATGCTTCAACATAAAGTTAATGAAAGTAGAATCAGATATGTTTACACCAAAATATGATACTCTATATACATAGGTGCCAAGATTATCATTTAAAAGTTAATTTGCACAAAACAACAATCAGCGAATTAGTTATATTTAGCTAGTTGCTATATTTGTACTGAAATACTTTGCCTATTCTACATCCGTCACCTTTACTGATAAAATAATAAAAATGATATCAATTCAGAAGCAGAAGCAAATATTGTTTCATCTGTTCTGAAAATGACTCAATCGTTTAATACACAATGTGTTGTTCAGTGTGAAACAAATGAAGTATCTTGGTAAAACAGAATTTTCAAAATACCCGAAATACACGCTTTCTCGGTGATTTTTTTTCTCGATAATTCTGATTTCCCATACTTCATCGATAAGCTATAACCAAATAATATTTAATTTCTCAGAAACAACTCAATCATTGGATTAAACAATGAAAAATATTGGACTAGGTTGCTGGCGTAAACATATGGTAGCTAATAATGTTAGAAATTTGTCCTACCTATATCAGACTGTTTTCATGTCGGTTACATCAATAAGGCTGAGTAGTTTTGTATAGTAGAATATCACGTAACAATTAATTACATGAACATATCCGAAATCCCGGAGTTAATTGTTTCAAAATGTGAAGTATAATTATTCATGGAATGTCTCTTTACTATAATGTAAATTATATGAATTTATTGTTGCATAAACTGACTAGCAAGTCTAAGTCATATGATATTATAAAATTCAATTAATGGAGTAAGGAATTATAAAAGTTGCAATAAAAACTTATATTCTCAGCACCTATGCAACTATATGTCATTTAAAAAAAGCTACATTGCTTTATTTGCGATACACAATTATGCGGTATCATTCATATGGGACTATAAGAACTTGAAGGATGAAAGATTATTAAAGATAGTTAAATCAATGAAATCTGAACCAGCACGTATTTCAAGATTTCTATTATGGTTTTCATTTGCAAAAACTCACAACTAATTAACTTGCCATTGAATAATATTGCATATTTATATATGTCAAATGAAATACACTCTTATATTTTATCCTACTTAGCTTAACGAATCAAGTTCAGTTTCATAAAAAAACCAAATAAAACTTAATACAACATAGTAACAATTTTTTTATAATCACTTTAAAACATTGTGGAATAATCAAATAATAAATAATAATTTAATAGCGATCTTTTTACAAATTATTGTCAGTCTGTCTTAAAATGTGATTTAAGAAAATTTGTTAAATGCATTAACTTACCAATAACAACTTTGCCTTTGATATCGAATTGCCTGTGACTAGATTTATATTGAATATACATTCACTTTGGCTTTCTAAACAAATATATGTTTCAAACTGATTATCACACAACGTGTACACTGAACAATACAAAAGTTTCTTATAACCCCTGTTTTCAATACTGAAATATGAAATATGTTCTTTATCTACTTTTTCCTAATCAAATCTCATCGCTTTAGTGGATACTTATATTACAATTCTTTGATGAATGGAGCTCACTTTGGAAGGCTGTGAAATATCTATCCAGAGTCAACAAAATCAACTAAGCATTTAGTTCAATTAATTTCTATTACTTTGAAGACCACAGCTGCAGTTTGAAAAAAAAGATGGATGAAACTTTACACAATGTATATTACGAATGAAATAAGATAAGTACAGATTTATCACACTTTATTGGAATTAGGTGTATTGAACAATGAAAGATATATTCTATAACTCACTAAATCATTTTCGGCATTTTGTGAACATTATAACAACCCTAAAAACCTCAACCAAACTTAACGGTTAGCTGAAAACAGGAATTTAATGATATATTCAACAATATGCATATCAACCTTGGAATTTTCATTTGTCACTGTAACATGTTACAAGAATCGTACAGCAGCTGGTGATATACTAAGAACCAAAGAAAGAGAATCGTAAGGAAGAAAGAGATAGATTCAGTCTATTTCCTTACCATTGGAATTTCGTTCGTCAATTGTTTCCTCATTCTCCATCTTAGTATTTATTAAATTCTAACACTTATTGGGTAGGATTCAATTGCTGAAATCTGTATAATCTATTTTATTTACCGATACAAGATTCTCAAATGATTTAATTATTTTCAGTGTTTGTGACTAGAAAGAATGGATTGTCATTGTATCACATTGCTAGAATCACTTCAAGCATTGTAGTGTGATAGAATTAGCTTTTTGGAGTTTTTAATTCTGAGTTAGGAGAAAAAAAATGCTTCAAGTAGATAATTATGATACAAATTTCAGCTCTTAATCTTTAAAAGAACAAGAGTTATGATTTTTTTGAAATTTCGAGCAAAATCGATGGTTTTTTACAATTTGCGGGGTCACCGCCGGACCAATCGGGTTCATCCGCAGCTCATTTTTCCCGTCTTTTTACGGCGCATAAGCTTGCTGAAAGTTTTTTCTTCGTAACTCAATTCGACGATGTCCGACGCGAACCATTTTTACCATTTTTTTTGGACCGTTTGTGACGATCAAAAAGTGTTCGATTTTGGTTCCTTAAATTTGTATCATAATTATCTACTTTAGGCAATTTTTTTCTCCGAACTCAGAATTATGCAAAAATTACCGACATTTATTGCTAATTCTATCACACTATTGTTAGAAAATACGGATATAAAACGCTAGGTAATTACAAATTTTAAGAAACTTTAATCTCTAGTACACTTGACATTTTGTCATTACCATTTTCAGGCGATGTTTGATTATTTCTCTAATATTGCTTGAGAACTACTAATTCATGTTTCATGTTTGTGAAAACTGATAAAAGTCAAAAGCCATTACATTCTTAGCCTGTGATAATTCTTCATCTCTCAGTTTTGCTTCTTCTATGTCAAGGAGGTTGTATTTTCCATCCTTTTAATGTGGCATTGCAGATGAAAAATATTTCATTCAAAACAGACTTCGAAAGATATATGAACAGATCATATTTTATGATCGTTCACACTCATACTGGGACTAAAACCTAACATACAACAATCATTCATGATTGTAGAAAATAATAACTTGATTGGGCATTTCAGGTCGTGGAAGAGACAATCATTAATCTAGACAAATACAACAAACAACCAGATACCTTCACAAAGGTATTGTAAAATATTTGCAATAGGCTTTTTGTGCACCTGATAAATTGTCCGTGAAACATTATTTGGCATTTAAGATCAAATTTCAATAATTGACCTAATCAGCCATGGGCATCGCCAATGTTCATTTCTGATAAGGAAGAAATTATATACACATTTTACATCTTAATCATATTTTACAATAATAACTACAAATAGTTGATACAAAATATATGAAGCACATAAATGCATGAAAAGATTCGAGTTTAATATAGCACACAGTTTATATCCAGATGAGATCATTAACGAACTATTAATACTTTATTGAATGTGTATTAGTAAACTACCTACAATAAACAAGAAAAACAAAGTTGTTAAAGGTAAATAACAATATATATAATATATATGTATATATACACTTACAGTTATAATCCGTGGTGCAATAAAAATATGATTTAATCTTAGATACTAACACACCAGACTTTAGAACAAGAATAGAACAACAATAACAATAAAAAGGCCACAATCTCCTGTTGTTGCCTTGTTGTTACACATTGAACCGTGTTTCTGAACCGTCCGCCAACATTAGCGTCACGATCCTATTGTTAATCCATATTAGTCTGGCTAATCGCATAGGATTCAATCTGGCAACATCCGCCATCGGGGCCGTACTATACGATTTTATGCACCGCGTTTGTGATTGACCCAAACCAAACATACCTAGAAAATAACCCAATTACGTTGATTTTTGATCCATGTGACGATGTTTTATCTAGTTATCGATGTCTTTTTACCAGTTATGTGCTTTGGATTACGCATTTTTTTAAATTTTAACGGTTTTTTTATTCAGTAAAAGAAATACTCATATCGAGCTAGTTTAAATTCGACTCAACTTATTGTATAATATTTTATTATATCTCAATAAGAATCAAAATAAAAAAGTATTACATATTTAAGCAGAACCCAGAGAATTGATGTAGCTAAAGAAATGGAAGAATTTATTAGAAAATTCAAACAAAAAGTTCTACAACAAAAATAATATTGACATAAATGTTATTATAATGAAAATAAAAGTACTTCTTCGTTTTTAGCATACTATTCCCATATGGATAAAGGTCAATTCCGTTTTGGGATAACGTTCTTGCAATCAAAGAGAGATGCCCTGATCGTTCCATGACAAAACATTCTAATACGCATGTGCATTTACCCACCTACCTCATGTTACTGGTAAACATGGTTATGATTATGACACGGCGAATGTCAAGTTTCGTATCCTACATACGGAGTTGCCATGACGTACAAAACATGATTAAAACTCGAATAATTAAAATATGAATTAATATTCGTTTCAGCGATTTTAAGTGCACACAAAATTGATAGAATCAATTCAAATTATATTAATTTTTCTCTGATACAATAGAGTACTTTCACTCTTTCATTATTAAGACGGAGTTAGCGGTAGCTCAATTATATGTATCGGTCGAACGGTGACTTCGAATTAGTCAACATTTTCTCATAATGTAGATATGATGCTCGAAATTTACTGGTTTGTAAATTCAATGTCGTACCTTCAGCCGTTTTCGAGTTATTGAACACTGCGGTCAGTCGAAATACTTGACGCTATTCGCTTTGTTTTGCGCACTGGTAGGTGCGCTGACGTAACTGGCCGATGGTAGAGAGAAATAGTGCTCGGCGATTAGTACACGTACCGGGGCGCCCTCTACAATTTAAGGGCGGCCGTTGAGCAAACTAGGTTTGTCAGATAGTCTGGACTTTGTCAGCTTTGTGTGCCAATGCCGCTTTCTTTTTTTGATGCCGACTGATTCATTCTCATAGATTTATAGCTTACTATAATAGTCTATCCACTCCCAAGATAGAGGTTTGAAATGCTGACCAGCTTAGAACAAACATGCAAACATTAGCAAATTTAATGAGAAGGGAATATCCTCAAATCTAACTCGCGCAGCTAAATAGATTGCGGCGGGGGCTCTTTATCGGTATTTGCAAAAGTTGTCATAAGCATGGCGCAAGCATAATAAGCCGATCCTTTGGGCACACACATTCAGTCCTAAACCTTCGGGCATGTCCCAGTATTTAAAACTAGGGGTTAATAGAACATGACCATGTAAAGCCGTGAATTTAACAGATGTGCCTTTGCGGATTTCTGCTCTGTACGGAAAGAATATATTACTATCTTTTTAAAAGTTGGACAGGAGTATGGTGAGGGCGTTATCCATATAGGAATAGTGCATGTGTGGTTTTGAGTTACTAACACTTCATTGGAACAATAATAATTGTGACAACAGTGTTTTTCGATGCTCATCGCATCATTATCGAAAATGCAGTCACAATTACTATTGTTCCAATAAAGTGTCAAGGAAATGAAGAAAAATACTCATTTTGTTAATAAACTATCATGAACACAGCTTCATGCATCGAATATCTGACTAAATGTTATCGATTACTGTTGTTATTGATACGACACGACTTTTTTTCTGTCAATAGCTATAACATCTAATACACTGTAAATTCATTGGAGATCCAATTAAATCAACATACCTGTACTTGTCTGCCAGAAACATAATTTGTTTTCTCCACAAGCATAACTGACTAAGAATTTTCCATCCGGGCTGAATGCCGCTGCAGTAATGGGACCTGAGTGGGCGTTGATGGATGTTGTTTTTATATGTCGAAGTTCATATAAAGTCAATGTACCAGTATTGGAACCAACTATATAAAAAAAGAAATAGAGATTAAGAATCTGATACCAATCAGTATAATAATTGGTTACGAAACTATTTCAAGTAAGATAACGCAGAATCTGTACCTACCAGCTATTCTTCTAGTTGCAGGACAATGCGACACTTGTGTGAATCGACAAATTGCAGGAAATACATCTTGTAAGCCTTTATTTTTCAGCTGACTCTGGTCTAAGCAATGCAGGATTATATCCATCAACTAAAAAACGATTGGGGTTAGTTGAGTCCGAAGATAACTCATCAAATTCACTTTGTTTTTAAAATGTTATATTCAATTTTTCAAGATCAACAACAACATTTCTGTTCACCACGAATTTCAATAAAGTATTGAACACAAACTGTTTTTCCAATTACTTGATCTAATTTTTTGTAACCTCGCATTTACTGATCAATTCCACTAAATTACGGATCAAAAGCTACTTTAGACTAGTTAATCCATTATACTTATAATACCAACCTCAACCAGAAGTTCACTCATTTCGTTTTGCATTTTCTCAATTAATAATTCCACCCCTCGTAATATTTCGGGTTTAGCTTTGTGCAAAATGTTATTATTCATATTAATATTAAGGGTTTGAGCATTTTGTTGCATTGCATTAAATCTAGCTACTTCTTTGGCCATAGTTGTGATGAATGCAGCTGGTCTGTAAGTAACAATTAGAGAAATCAAACATAGAAGTTGTCACAATTAAAGAACAAATATTGCATGGGATGATTAACAGTACACATATAGCTACCTATTCTAACATAGATCTATTATACAATCTTAGGATCCTATTATGTTTTTACTGACTTACAGTACAGTAGATACTGACAGCTGGTACTGGATATACAAAATTAAAATGCATACAAAATGTACAAACTCACCTTGCGGTCGCTATAAGCGTTAAAGCATGTCTAGCTGTTCTGCAAGAGTCTGCTTGAGGTGTTAATGGGAGACCATAGGTCATACTTGGAACTAACCTATCGGCATCAGAACAAAGTTCTAAAAGCCCTAGAAATTAAAAAAAAAATAATATTTGCATTTCACCAAAATTTATATCGAAATACCCCATTCGAAAGAAGAAAAAAATATGTAAATTATAAAATCAAATTTTTAAAACAAGAATATTTGCCTTTAAGTGGGCGATTAATGTGAACTTTATTTTTCGAATATCCCCACAAGAAAAAATCTTGTGCCATCAAATCAAGGGAATGAGGCGACCACTCAACATCTCCTTTTTTTAAGAGCATCCTGACAGCGACCGTTTAACGCGTCAACCTGTTGGAACCAGAAGTTTTCTATGCCAAGTTCTTCCAACTGTAGTTGCAAAAATTCACGTATCATTGTTCGATACTGTTCCTCATTACCAGTAACTGCATTGTCCCTGGCATCTTCAAAAAATCTTCATCATCTTCAATGATTCGTTTGGAGCATATTGCGAACCAAACAACGACTTTTTTTCATCAAACTGCACGTTCTCTTGAATAAAACGAGGGTTTTCTGTTCCCCAAAAACGATAATTTCGCTTAACAGGACCAGAAAGGTAATAATTTGCTCTATCGCTCATCAAAGTTTGCCAAAAATTTGGTTCTGCTTCCACTAAGTTCGTAACGATTTGTGCGTATTGCAAACGTCTTTGAATATCAATTTGTTCCTGTTGGGCTTAAAGTGGGTTCAGACTACTAGTGCCCGCGGGATTTGCGATGCTCTAGGAGAGTTGTCAAGCTCGGACTCGTTTGCGTTCAAACTGACTCCAATTGCTCGTAGACTCTGAGTCGAGAGGATCTATATGGATTGTGACCAAGTGATTGTCGCAAGCACAAGTTACCTAGTGATAAGTTAAAAAAGAGAAACTCAAGAAACTCCTTAGAAAACGGTGAATGTCATTCGAAGTTCAGACGTCACGAAATGTATAAAAGGACACCTTTTTTTTTGGGTGGCTTGAGAGTGGATAATTTATATTTCAAGACATTTTGTCGTATGTCCCCATCAGATTTGAATACATTGTGTTGGTGGGACCAAAAACAGCGAAGAGAGACACTACATTTTTGCCTCTAACCTACTTCTCGATATGTCAAGCAAGCTGGTTATTTTCTTTAAAGCTGGTAAATCGATTTCCATTTCTTGAGAAATAAAAATAAACCTTTCATTTTTCTTTGCTGTGATTTTATACAATTATTGGTTAGGACCCTATAAAATTGGTAAGTTTTTATAAATATTTATGAATGTTTATTCCATTCCATGAGGACGACCGAAACAATCCAATTGACTAGCGAAGAAGTCTCCGTCAGCTCAGAAAGAATGAAGCTATTGTTGTAAAGCCAATTTTGATATTTTGTATAAAAGAAGATTGAAAAAAGTGGATTTACTTGTACACGATAAAAAAAATGATTCAAAAGGATTGGTATGATTTGAAATAGAACAACATCGGAAATAAAAATTCTACATTATATTTTCTTAAAGAACCACGGAAAAATAATCGAAAGAAGAATATATTGAATAATATTGAACCTCACAAAAAAAACTTCAAAACTATTTTTGAAGTACTAGTTAGTGAAATATGCAAAATATAGACCAAATTTTGTATATTGAACGTCGGAACACAATTTCGAATATATTTTTGACCTATTTGTTTGATATATGTATGACAGCTGTAAAATTTTTTTGAGTATATCCATAGGAAGATCTTCAAAAAGTAGACGTACTCACCGAGCAAAACTTTACTTATATCTAGGAATGGTGCCCAGACTGTGAACCCTCTGCCAATCAAATCTATTGCTGCCCTCCTTAAAGAAACATACGCTGGTAACTTTGGCGAAGGTGGGGCTAGCAACAAATGGGACAAAGCCAACGCAGTCAATCTTGCTAAATTATTATTACCGGATCCTGAAACGAAATTTAGTGTTTTATTCACAATTCATTATTCACTTTGTCATAGATTTATAGATAATAAAGGCCGAAACAGAATTAAATGTTTTCTTCCTAGATAAAAAAAATATGTACAACACGTACTCACCAAATCCTTCAACAATACTGCTTTTCCTCCGATCTTCCGCACTTCGTTTTTTGTTATTATCGGAGCCAGTTATATCTTGACCAAATTCGGCGCCTATTACTCCTAAAAGAATAATTGCAGTGGAATATTTTCGTTTCAATTCTGACAGACTCGATGGTTTTCGTACGGTTTCTTCGTCCTCATCTTCATCTTCCTCATCCTACGAGATAAAAAAATGTCATTAAACGGAAATAAAATATCATTTGGTCAACTTACTGCTTCAGGTGGAGCAGGAGGTGGCGATTGTGAATTGACGTTATTTTGGTTGTTCGGAGAATTAGTTTGTTGGTTGATCGTATCATTTTGGGTAAACATGGGAAGATATTGAGACCAAGTTTCTACCAAAGACTTTCTACCTTTAGGACCCATCCTGAGAATAAAAATGATTGAATACAATCTCCTGCACTAGAAACATTCGTAAGTTGAACTTTTTAATTACCTTGATAATTCTGCTAAGAGTAAAGTTTGTGCAGCTTCTCTAATTTCAACACAATGATGTTGCCACCGTTTGGCCATCATCTCTACTTGAGGACGTTTGAAATCTTTCGCACCAACTTCAACCACCTGGAATTTGAATACAAACAGATTGGTCCTAAGTTTCCAATATAAGAACTTTCAAATTTTAAAAACAAGCTATTATTCAGAGAAATATAATTTCAAAATAAATCTACCTTATCTGGAAGAAGAACACAATGTAAAGTCGATAATAACGACCATCCTTGTTTAATATGAGCTTGCTGTTGAGTGTAAAGTTCTTCATGTTCTTCATCTGTTTTGCTCCAATTTACCCTAGTTGACTGCCTATAGAAAGGAATGTTCAATGAAATTACAGATACTCAGTAATTTGATAAGTAATATAAATACCTATGTAATTTTCTATTTCGTTCTTGTTCAGGTACAAAAGTGGCATTGCTCATAGACATTAACGTATGACTCAAGGCAATGATGGCTAACAAGTGATTACTCGTTAAGGTCGTACTCAATTCCCAATGAGTCCTTGCTGTAAATATTCTGGTAAGTTGCTCTTGTTTAATGAGTTCATCAGGTAGACTGTTGAGTAGGGAAGCATCTATAGGAATTGTAGATTCGTTCGACATTGGAATCACACTGTGCCATGTTGGCAAGAATAAAGACATGTGATTTGCTTTCGATAAAACTCCAAATGATATAGGCACCTTAAAATTCATTAGAATTGATACAACGGTATTTAATTCACAAATACAGCATCAAGACACCTATGGTTTGACTGTTGACGAACATGACAAAATGATAATAAATAATCGTTCAATACGTACCATAGGACGAAGTAATCCCAATTTGACTTGACAAACTCTATCGAGATCATTGTCAAGTCCCCAAGAATGTAATAATGATAATAATAATTGGGCAATTTCCATCCCATGACTAGTATCAAACGGACCTAACATTGCTTTGTTCATTGCTTTTGATCCTCCATTATTTACATCTGAAGTCAATAGAGAATCAACGCATTAGTTTCAAACAATTTTTCAAAAATAGCCTCAAAGCCTAGAGTTTATTTCTTTTGAATCATAATGCACGACATTCGAACCATTATCCAATATCAAAAAGGAGTTTAATCTTCTTTAATAATTCACTGGCATCCTACCTACTTCGCCAAAATGAGTTCTCGAGATAGCTATTCCAACAGCAATTTTACACGCGTTGTTCGATTTAATTATGATCATTTTTAGTTAGACTATATATTTTATTTTAGATATTTTTTAATTAGCCATTACATTTCCTATATTCATTCATTATTGGAAAAGTAAAAGTAAATACAACAGAAAATTGAAATGAACAAATTCCAATAAGGAATTTAAATATATTTAGAAAGTTGTTGCTGACATTCCTTCTAATTTGTAATAATTGTGAGAAATCTGTTCAAGTAAGTTAAAATATGCCAATTACCAGTGAGACCTTACACCAAAAAGTAGAATATTTTGATTAGATATTGTTAAATTGAATATAAGACCAATCACCATTATAGATAGTTATTAAGTAAGATATAACTAAAAATATACTATAAAAGTATCCAACTGGTAGGAATTTATAATAATTACAAATCATCTCAACTCAAAATGGAAGCTAGTTAATTTTGTTTTGGAATACTACTCATATCAAGTTTCTTTGGAAAATTGATAAATATTCCAAATCTTATTTTTGTATTTACATTATCAAGTTAACTTACCTTTAAAATTTTCACTTCCATGTTTCAAGACACTTTCAGCCTTGGCTTGAATTTTAGTATGCACAGTTTCCGCCCCTTCTTTCATTTTCGCAAGAATCCCTATTGAAATAATCGTATTCAAGTCTTTAAAATTTGCACATGTGCAAGAAAATAAATCAGTGCATTCTGAATACATGAATGCGAAAGTCTAATATGGTGGATATATTAAAAAATCATTGAAATATTATTTGGGCAAATAGTTAATCAACGTCTGCTGCTGTATGTAATTTTAAAATTTAAGTTTCGACAGTTCATTTGATCAACTCGATAAAAAACTGATATAGCAATAAGAAAATTTCAGTAAACTAAAAATTATTTGCTTAGTAGCAAAATTCTTTTCATAAAAATATATCTTTGTTGGTTTATGCCTGATGTTTACATGAAGATTTGAGCATTGAACTTAATTCTTCCAAATCCTATCACGTGAAACATATATGTATTGTTACATTAGACACTGCATTCACATTTGAAGATGTGCAAATAATTGGAAACAATATGAAATACATGAAATTTTACCATGCTTATCTTTTTCCTTAATGATTCTTTCCATATTCTCAGCTTTGTCCTTCACTTTTCCAAAAAAGTCTTGCACAACATAAACATGTTAGTATGGAAGCTCATAAATGTTACAAGTTACATGCATCATAGAAGAATGTGATATTAAATGAATAGTACAATATATTACAGTTAGCAGCAATTTTAAAGGCAGGCCATTATTAATTTTTAATCTGTCACAAAATTCAATTACCTGCAATTTTTTTGTGAGCATCAGGATTAGCGCTCTGTGTTAAAGCGAGTACTTTAAGGTATTCAGTTTGTGAAGTGAGACCTGCTGCTTCCAAACTTCCTGGAGACATCATGGCATACTCTTCGCTCAGTAATTCGATGACCAGACACTCGATATCAAAGAATAATATATGACTTTCAGGATCTTCAAAAAAGTTTGAATGAAAATCAACTTGTTATTAGAAAATAATTATTTAATCACCTTTCGGGTTAGTTCGTAATCCTTGTACCGATAAAGGTGAATTATGGTTTCGCTGCATATGAGGATCGTCATTATTTATATGTGCACCAAGTTGTTGTAACTGGTGAAGCCCCCTTTGTGTTGCATGTCTGATGGCTGATAAATTTCGATGTCTTAGTCCCCTGGAAGGTCAAAGTATAAGAGCTTTGAGATACATTCTCCGAATCATTTTGGGAATAACTTCAATTATCCACCAAGAAGTTTACTCATTTCTCTTGGTTTCAGAGAGTGTGACAAATTTGTGCCGGTTCTATTATTGTATCAAGACATTTGCAATGCTCCACGGAAGTTTGTTGGTATTATATTGAAATAAGATGATTTCAAATTCGTAAATAAGAAGTAAATCTTTTCTAAGAATTCGTCAACGGTAGTAAACTTCTTATAAAATGAGATTTCTTTCACAATTTCAAATCAAAACAAACAAAAACATCATCGAAAAACAACATACACGTTAGTTAAAACAAATCGTTTGCTCCAGCAATTTTATGGCCATCTCGTTGCCGACTGCTCACAAGGCTATTTCGCAAAGCGGAAGCGTCTGCAGCCGTCTCATGGATACTCACCAATTATGGCGACGTGCCCGAGAAAAGTGGACAAAAGTTGAACGGAGTGGTTTACAAATTCTTATGTAAAATATTCCCATTGTTATTCAGAAAATATTACATGTGGCAAACAAAAAAAAAGAATATAATTAATTCAATGTTACTTTTACTTGTGCTTCTGTTTACAATTAAACCAAATACAATCAATGACCCACAACGTTCTTGATTGGTTGGAAAATTATGCTTTTATTTAATGAATGAATATATATTCAATTTAGTAGATTCAAATCTAGGGTAATATAATACATAAACATAGTATAAATGTACCCTAAGCCAACAATGATATTTAATAGTACAAATAGATATTTCATCAGCAAGCAAACTAATTTACCAATATCTAAAATTTCCATTCACATGAGCTATCCGTAGCTTTCGCGAATATAAACAGTACTCAAAGTTGTTGGGTAATCCAAAAGTGGATTTATGAAATACTGTGTAGCGATTTTTCAGAAACAGACGATTTGAAAATTTTATTTTGTTAACGTATTTTTGACAAAGCCCTGAAATATGAAGATGAGACAGTTTCAACTTATAAGACATGTATACCACAATATGAAGTTGAACAGCTTGGAGAATTTATATTAATCAGATAAAGATAATCTCATGAATTTTGGATTATGGAATTATTCTTAATTCCGTATGAATTTTACGATTTAATGAGAGACCAAATCAAATTAATACATTATATATTCTTACAAACAAATTTAACCTCAATGAAAAACAGTTTGAAAGTTATTATCTAAAAGATTTAGATCTTAGCTATATGGAAACGTAAAGATGAATAGTGTATTAGGTATTTAGTTGATAAAAAACATATGAAAATGTTATCAAATCCAATGGAATATTGAACTAAGTAGAAATGAAAAAATAGAGCGAATTAACATAGAAAACAGATTTGTATCTGTGTCTTCGTTTTTGTAGCGAGTTCTATTTAGATTGGCAAATATTAATACGAATTAGGGTATCCATATTTAATTTTATATTGTCTTACTGACCAGTCTCCATAATCCTCATCAAGTTTACTAAGGCCTATGATTTCATGAATGTGAGATAAAATAAGTTTATCCGCTATACTCATAATAATAATTACCTGAAAAAATGTACTGCTGGATTAGCTAGGCCAACTTCAGATGAACTATCATTATTAGCTTCATTTTCTTCACAGGCATACAGTACTTCTTCTGCTGCAATACCTATATGGAAAGTACAAATTATTCAAAATTTTGAATATTCGCAGAGAATTCGATAGGGTTAGGAGTTCGAAGAAAATATTGCATTTAAAATATACATATTTTCGGAATAAGTATTTATCTGTAGTTTTTAAGATCATTTGTAATTAGTTTGGAGTTTATTTTTCTATGTACCAGTCCACGAATAGGGATTCTCTGTGATAAACACTGTATAAATATTCCACTGGTGTTAACAAATAAATAAATAGAATGAACTTGAAGAACTACTGTGAAAACAATTGCTGGGAGCTAAAGTTCACTGAAACTAATATCGTAAATTTTTTTTAAACAATTAAGAAATAAATGAATATTATTTATCTAGTTGGGTTTTGCCAGATAACAATGGTAAGGTCTCTCTAGTCTAGAGTCTAGTTCATACTTCGGTAAATAATCCACACTGCTCATTATATAAGGTGTGGATATGGAAGCAAGATAAGCATTTCTTCCCTAACTTTATATGTACCTAGTGCCTACGATACATGATGTTTACTTATTTTGCTTCTATAACAATTAAAGAATCAAATATTGTTTAAAAGTTATAAATTATAGAAATGTAGCTTAGTCCTCGTCTGTTTGTTCTTTCCTAAATAACACGTTCGGGAGCACAATAGCACCTCTGATGCAGCAAGCACTGAACACCGTGGACAAATGATGCAACAAGGAATGACTCGAAGTGAATTCTTCGAAAATAACCATTGTACCCTTCACGAGAAGAAAGGACATTTGTGGTTATCAAATCGTGCTCGCTTCTGTTTCGGAAATGCGTTTCAGTCTAGGCTTGATGCAGCGAGCGAAGCGGTTTAGCTTTTAACCGGTCAACTTGAAACAACTTGAAATTTTGTACATAATTATTACTTGTCGTGACGAATCACGAATTTTGAAATTCAATCTGTGGCCTGATATATCAGGTGTCAAAGGTGACAATGTTATGCCTATGGAAGAAAATTTTAAATTTTGGCGTCATATGCGTGCTATGGTCATTGTAAGACTTATGCTTAATATACCTTTTATTTTGCCCAGCGGTTCGGCATCTACTTGAATTGGACAATGCTATCGGCCTTTCACGGTTGTCTTTTAACCGATCAACTATTTATTTAAGATTATTTTTTCAATAAAATGTTCTAAATTACTTAAATTGTTTGTGTCATTCGTTCCTTTAGTAAAGGTGGCCAGCGTGCTACTTATCAGGTTGAATAATTAAACCTGGTTGGTTGAAGGCTGGTAGCTGCTTACTACATAACTAAAACGTTGTTGGGATGCAGACCTCTAGTGACGGAAATTTAGCTAACGATTATTATGTGACGTGCCTTGTCACTTTTGCGCTAAACTACCTACTGCGGTAAACTTCAATACCTCGGGCGCCAGATTTTTCTAAAAGTTTACTCCTTGATGACTTCTGCTAGGGTCCTCCCCACAAAGCTTGTCACGGTGCTATCTATCGATAGCCTCGTCCCTAGGGTAGCTACAGTGAAGTATAACCCATTGGGCAGAAGAACAGTATCAAAGTTGTAGGATTCAAATTGATACTTGATTATAGCTTAGCTCATTAAAAGGTGGAGCAGAAATAACTTGATAGAACAGGGAATTTTAAATATTAAATATATTCAAAGAAGTACACTCGTATAATAATTATTGGATGCAATTGAACGGTATTTGACACAAACAATCGACCCAGGTGGACATGCTAGGAAGCTCAATCGGTAAAAGAAAAACGGTTACAACATATCTATTTTTACGATACTGTCGGTCTTTAATTTCTATTCAACGATACGGAATCGGTTGATAAATGATTTACATTTACCATTTACGGCACAAATCAAGCAGTTGCTAGAGTAATAAGCGGCGTACGGTAATTATTCGGATAGCGTTATCAGTTGCAATGAGTTTATTCTATCGAAGTCTACTATTCACAGCCCTATGCTATCAACGGGTTCCCCGGTAATTGTATGGCAGTATCAGATTTCTTACACCTCACACATTCAGATAATAGACAATCAGGGCTTATACTTCCGGGATTGACACAGCGTGCACAAACCCCAACTATCGTATCTGCAATAACCCCTCCCACCACGGCCGGGGCTTCACATACAGCACAAGGGTTATTACGATAATCAAACACACAACCACCCCAGCTTATACTTTCGGGATTGACATAACGTTCATAAGCAGTTGGTGGTTTGGTCGTCTAGGATATAGTTATTCTTCAGGGATTGGCACAGCTTGCACAAATATATCAAAGACGCCCCTATCTTTAAAACATACACTCTCGAACACCGTACAATTACTTGAATCTTTCAATTCACGTGTGGATTCAAAGCGTGAACTTTATCGGTCCGCGGTCAGACCTATGACGGGGTAAACTCAAATGTACAATCGAAGAATTCACTGACTACAACAGGATATCGGATATCATGAGAACGTTACCATTTACAAACCACGGAATACAGTATATAGTAATGCCGGAAAACAAATATTGAGCTATCATTTACCTTATGTTAATTCACTGAAGCACAGAACGGTGTTACAAATTTCGCACTATTAATTTATTATCTGTCTAACTATATTACTCTATATCTATCTAACTAACTATCAGTATACTATTTGTCAATATTAATATCAATCTGCCAATCTATCTTGATCAGTCTGCCGTTGTCTTTCATACGTATTTGGAGGTTCTGGGCAAGTCCGTATCACCAAATCCTCATTTTTCTCCCGAACAATGCTCGACGGTGACGCTACTTTTTATATCTAAAATTCGCGCTCATGATGCTACACCAATTCCTTAGCGGCTGGGAAAGGAATGTTATCGGAGTTTTTTTGGCTGGAAGCAGTTTTCACACGTAACGTTGTTCAAACTTTGATGCATTAATTTACTAGTTCCCCGTGTTTGCAACCTAAGTTAATCGGAATGAATTCAAATTTTGAAACGGGTATGAATGCGTCATGTGCAATTCATTTACTCAAATAATTAACCTTATTCAGAATTACGGAGGTTTAAAACTACACATCAATTACTGTGTAATACCACAGAACGCACATTCGGAGTCTACGCATTTCTGTTGAAATATTGAACTGTTAAACCGGAAGTTACGCGTAATACCCGTATTTTCTGCTTGACCCAAAATAATATATCAAATTTTAAGCTCCGTTACAAATTCTCCAAGGTAGCTTAAATTGTTCACAAAAAGATTTAGGTTGCTATGGCGTTTAGTTTAGAGCCTACAATCTTATAGTGACTGAATGTAGATTAATGTTGAGTATTTATTTCAACTATGCTATTATCTAGGATTAAGTTCACAACAATGATGTATAATAATTATTATATCTTATTGAAAGACTAACGAGTGCAATTTGCTTCATATTACCTTGTAACACACGATCAAGGTGACCCGTCTCCATTTGCCAAACATATACTGTCCCATCTGAACATCCGATTATCATAAAATCGTCCATAGGTTTCCATTTTATTGTGGTGACCGGAAATAGATGCCTAGACGCTAAGCACACGCACTTCCTCTCAGCCAAACTCAATAAAGTGACAGAATGATCTGACGCTACCGAACATACACATTTCTGTACTCTAGACTGGAAAAATTCGAAATTACGTGACAAATTTGGTTTGCTAAAATGAACTTACACTACAATTATTAGGCGGAACTAACAACTGCGTGATTTCTCCTGCATGGACACAAAACCTGTGCAAGAGAATTCCTGTATACAAATCCCATAAGCAAACTGCAAAATCTACACCACCGGAAACCAAGTGATTTTTGTCATATCGAGAATGTTCTCTATGAGGATATAATAGACAGTTTACACGACCACCGTGTCCGGAAAGAATTTGATGCGGCGGCCAGTCTGAAATAAAATTCCGTTAGTTTTTTCAAGATTTGGTGATACATTTTTGCAACTCATCAAGAGTGTCCCAGGTTTACCTCGATATTGTTGATGATTGCCATGCAGGAGTTGCAACATTATAGTTTGAGTAGCTGGAACGATTATTATCGAACCATCTTCTCTTCCCAAAACCAATCTGCTCTGAAGGGGTAAGTATATACTAGCAGTTAATTTAACAGCTAAAATGTCGAAAACAGAGAACAATTATAACAGATATCCTTTTAAAATACTTATTCTGGCTAATAATAACTTACCATGCCCTTCATGTTTTTCCAGTTGATCCAGGATTCCAACAGGACTAGGCCTTACAGTTACCCAAGCTTCAGTTAAACTAGTGGTTAAAGTAGCTGTCATCTTAACTGGTTGGGGCGGGTTATGGGTCCTCAACTCAATTAACTTGGTTGAAGATATTTCTGGGATATGCCAAACCAACACATATCCTTCAGAGTCTCCTCGCAGTAAGTATCTCGACGATTTTCCTTGCCTTTGCGTAGTAACAAATCTCATTGCGGGTGGACATGACAATGGCTGAAATTTAAACATATGTACCAAAAGTAGATAATGTTGCCTCATCAAGTACCTTACTGCCGGGTTGATTCAGAAGACAGTACAGAAACGGGCTATCACTTTCAACACTCTGTGTATGGAATTCCTTGTTATCTGGTATACTACTGTAAAATTCCCAATACTAATGAAAACCCAACAAACAACCAGAAATTTATTTTATTATTATTTTATTACTGATTTAGTTTAGTTAACTTCGTAATGGCGTAATTAATGAATAAACTAAATAATTAAATATTCTTTAGCAGTTATCATTAAAAATAATAACAATCACTTATCGACAAAAGATACTGTAAAAGTACTGGAAACATTTTCAAAGCTACCTCACAAACCGTACTCAAAAAGTAAAAATCGGTGAGCATGTCAGCAGCCAAATTTCAATAGAAATAGGAGTACCTCAAGGTACCGTATTAGGACCTACACTATTCTCGCTATATGTAAATGACCTTCTACTTACTCCAACCCTTCTAGGAGAAATATCGGCATTTGCGGACGATACGGTAGGTATTTACGGAGGAAACATCTGGGACGAAGTCACTGCTATAGGTGTATCCGATCTTAATTATATAAAAGATTGGTATGACGCTAATCTGCTCTCCATCAATATCACGAAAATTAAATACTCACCTATAACAATCCTAAACAAAAATTTACCAGTTTTTAACTCATTAAAGCTTAATACTTCTGAAATTCAATCAGTAACATCTTTTAAATAACTAGGACTAACTATAGATCATCTACGTTGGAATTTACATGTTAATAAGATAAATGAAAAACTCAGACATCTTATTTATAAGTTTAGACTTTTGAGCAACATCATCAACTTAAGCGAATTGAAAATTATTTATTACGCTTCAATAGATTCATTTATACAATACGGAATTATTGCATGGGATGCACTTAGCGTTTACTTAAGTTTCCCTTAATCATAGTTTACTCTGATGATGGCTTCCTGGTAGCCGAAAGATCCTCAGTACTTTAACAGTATTTTTAGTGGATAAAGGTGATTATTTCTTATTTATAGTATTATAGTGTATCCACAATGTGAACATTTTATAATTTGGGACTGAATAATCACTTACTTAGCAGGTAGCTTATACAAATATCCTTTACCAGCATCAGACCACATAATAATTCTATCAATTGCTAAAAAGTCACCTGACATCCATCTTTCCCCTCTAGGGGCTAAATATGAACATAATACACTAAAATCACCTGTAAAATAAATCCAGTATCATTACAATGTCTGACATTAAACGCAATAATCAAGATACCAGTCAATGATTGAGAATAACCTGGTTTATACCATGTGTGTGAAGTGAGCCTGTGTAAAACCCAGCCTCACTTCGACTTGGCAACACTGCGCGCTTTTAACTTAAAGCTTCTCACACATATTTTATATGAATAGGAAATGTAATACTGACTTCATTATAGGCCATATCACTCTCTAATTTAGTCAATTGGGAAGAATAAGAACTGACAAAACTAATAGAATTTTTTTTTATTTCGATTACATTGTTGCGTGAGAAGAATTCAGCCTGTCTTTACAACGATGAAACTTTCAGTGTGCATTCCTGAAGATGTGAGCTTTCATTTGATATTATACACAATAGGGCACCTACGAGATAGCATACTTAGAAAAAATAAAAACTGAGACCTCATGGATTTTGAATTTTTTTTTCAATTTCTTTTTACGTAAGGACCATTCATCCTCTCTGTGCAATGATGAAACATCTAGAGTATATTCCTGATGATGTGAGCTTTAATTTGATACTATACACAATGCGGCACAAACGATAGCATACAGATAGCATACTTGGAAAAAAAACTGAGACTTCTAATGCATTCCAATTTTTTTTCAATTTATTCTTGCGTAAGGACCCATTCAGCCTCTCTGTGCAATGATCAGCCTTTCAGTGTATATTCCTCTTCATGTTAGCTCCAAGTTGATACTATACATAATACGGCACAAATGAGATAGCATGCTTAGAAAAAATAAAAACTGTGACATCTCATGGATTTTGATTTTTTTTTTCAATTTCTTTTTGCGTAAGGACCCATTCAGCCTCTCTGTGCAATGATCAGCCTTTCAGTGTATATTCCTCTTCATGTTAGCTCCAAGTTGATACTATACATAATACGGCACAAATGAGATAGCATGCTTAGAAAAAATAAAAACTGTGGCATCTCATGGATTTTGATCTTTTTTTCAATTTCTTTTTGCGTAAGGACCCATTCAGCCTCTCTGTGCAATGATGAAATATATAGTGTACATTCCTGATGATGTTAGCTTCAATTTGATACTATACACAATACGGCAATCCATGAGAAGTCTCAGTTTTTATTTTTTCCAAGTATGCTATCTTGTTTGTGCCGTATTGTGTATAGTATCAAATTCAGGCTAACGTCATCAGGAATGTATACTAAATGTTTCATCATTGCACAGAGAGGATGAATGGGTCCTTACGCAAAAAGAGATTAAAAAAAAAATGGAATGTATTAGAAGTCTCAGTTTTTATTTTTTTTCTAAGTATGCTATCTCGTTTGTGCCATATTGTGTATAGTATCAAATTGAAGCTAATTGAAAAAAAATTTAAAATTCATGAGAAGTCTCAGTTTTTATTTTTTCTAAGTATGCTATCTCATAGGTGTCCTATTGTGTATAATATCAAATGAAAGCTCACACCTTCAGGAATGCACACTGAAAGTTTCATCGTTGTACAGAGAGGATGAATGGGTCCTTACCCAAAAAGAAATTGAAAAAAAAATTAAAAATCCATGAGAAGTTTCAGTTTTTATTTTTTCTAAGTATACTATCTCGTTTGTGCCGTATTGTGTATAGTATCAAATTGAAGCTAACATCATCAGGAATATACTCTAGATGTTTCATCATTGCACAGAGAGGATGAATGGGCACTACGTGAAAAGAAATTGAAAAAAAAAAATTCATGAGAAGTCTCAGTTTTTATTTTTTCTAAGTATGCTATCTCGTAGGTGCCCTATTGTGTATAATATCAAATGAAAGCTCACATCTTCAGGAATGCACACTGAAAGTTTCATCGTTGTACAGAGAGGCTTAATTCTTCTCACACAACAATGTAATCGAAATAAAGTAAAAATCTACTAGTATTGTCAGTTCTTATTCTTTCCAATTGACTAAATTAGAGAGTGATATGTCCTATAATGAAGTCAATATTACATTTCCTATTCATATAAAATATGTGTGAGAAGCTTTAAGTTAAAAGCGCGCAGTATTGCCAAGTCGAAGTGAGGCTGGGTTTTACACACATGTTTATACCTACACACCTATAATAGACCTCTTGTAAATGAATGATCTTAATTGATTTGAGAGTGACAAAATGAGATAACTAAATTAAACAATTGATTTCTAAAATCCCCACCTCGTTTAACAACTAGCTTCTAGCATAACTTTATGTACTACAAACAGATATTTGGATGATAAATTTTCCAATCAAACATAATAATACATTTTTATAACCTCAAAAATAAGTTCATTCAAAAGAATGGAGATTGTTTTTAAATGCAGTTTTACACAAAAAACAAAACCTTATGTTATTTGAGACTTACCTGCATCATAAATTTGCCAATATTTTGTACAGACCACTAGAACTGTCCTTTGATTATATGAACAGCACTGGATGCAAACTGCATTCAATGGTTTGATTTGTTTACTTTCATTTTCATATATAGGATCTGAATACTTGTTTTCTTGGCCTAATAGAGTCCAAACCTTCACCATACCGGTAGTAGTAATGGCCAAAACAACATCATCTTTCCTTTTGACTGGTCTCAGTACCTGTGAAATAATTATTGTTGAGTTAATAATTATGAGTATTTACATTTTACTATTTAGTTTCATTCAAAATAATAAATAATAAACTTACATGAAGGGCACTTATCCAATCTGGATTTTGCTTCGATGATAACATAAACAATATTTCCAAATTATAAGGATCCATTACCATTATTTCAGGATAATAGCCATTGCAAAATAAACGAACATCAGCTGAATTAGACAAATGGTAAGCCTAAAAAAAACTCACTTCAACAAGCTATATGAGTCCAAGAATCAAGACAACTGAACTGTCTTTTGAGGATTGTATTATACATAGTCAAAGTCTAAACATTGCCAACTTCTCTATATTATTTACCTGTATACTTGTGTGGACCTGGGACAATTTTTTAGTCTCCCTACATTTTCCATCAACCAAATCCCAAGTACACATTTCTCCAGCTTCTGAACTAGTAACTATGTAATTATTTTCAGGGAGTATAGATGCCTTCGAAATACACAGTACAGGAGCTGTGTGACCCACTAATAAACACCTGGGTCTCATCTTCAAAGTATTTGGATCAACTTGCCTATAAAATAATGATTCATTAACTAAGTCAATGTATTCTAAAAGTTACTTACCAAAGGCAAATTTGACCATCGTAACAACCTGTTGCTAGAGTTTTCTGGTCGTTGGAAAGAAATATACAAGAAATACAGTGAGTTGGGGCATGGTTGCCCCACAGTACAACTGGTACAACTAAACTAGTGCCAGGCATTTTGTCCTACTGAAAAAGAGATAATTGATAAATATATGAAAAGACAATTCATGTAGTGCACACTTGTAGATCATGAATGGTATTCAATCTTCAGAAAAACTGTATGCATCCTAAAATTGGGAAGTAAAATGGATGGAAGATACACAATAGGAATGAATGGAACTTTAATTGCTCGAAATGAATAACCAATCCTAATGCTTTTAAAGTTCTTATATAAATCAGTCTGTATTTGTGCTCATCCCAAAATATACGAATTTAAATATCTTAGAGCTTATGTAAGTTAGGACAACAACATCTTATAAAATTATACGAAGAAACTATTAGTTCTTAACAAATTTTATCACTTCTAATTGAGTGATTATGATTGTTTACAACTCACCTATATTGGAAACTGTAACTCAAGAATCTAATATTGCATTAATAAGATACCAAAAAACGACAACATTACTCTTATAATTGATAGTATTCCAGAAAGTTAATTTTATAATTTTATTGATCTCTGTACTTGCCATGTAAGTTATTGGATTTTTGTAAGAAATCCGATAACTCTAAAATTGAACAGATAAATACTTACGAAAGTTAGAGCTAACCTGATTTATTTGGGGATTGCACGGGACGGAATATTCTTTTTACATTAATTTAATTGAAATTAGGGTAATGAATTTATAGAGCGCCATTTAAATCAGCTGTTTGTCATTTGACATCCGTTTGACACATGGACTCATGACACACGCAAAGAATATTCAAGAGTATTACAGTCACAGACAACAATCGAATCTACTTAAAAATACTGTAAAGTACTGATGATTTTTCAGCTACCAAGTAGCTCAAAGGTCCTCAGTACTTTTCCCAGAGATAATTTCTCTGCTCTCCTTCTGCTTCAACAGTATTTTTAGTGGATAAAAGGGATTGTTTCTTATTTATAGTACATTACATAAAACATTAATCGTACAAATTAGTAATTGATTGTGGGAGGATGCATTTCGTAGTTACTGGGATCATACTATAGTTGATGGACGAATTAAATTTGTGTTTGTAGAGTTTTCTATCTGATTTTTCATCATGATAGTACGATTTTTAGATAGATAGATCAAGAATTCAAGCTGACTAAACGTTGTCGCCCACTTGCCTTCCGTTTCAAAATCATAAAGCAACTATTTCCATTTCAAAATGCGGGTAGAATTGAAACAAATAACACAAATTATTGCAATTGGGTTGACAGCGGCCCATTATCAATACCCTCAATTCCTCAATATTAAGTAAAAGTCTTACCTCTCACCGATATAGTTAATCATAGAGGTAAAATTAAAGCTATGGTATGCAATATGGCCATGATCACGGTCGTATACACAGGTCTGGAAACTAGAGGCTGTTTCCTATGTGAGAAGTGAGTCCGCTAAGCGTCAACTGTCATGTAGTACGTCACGGATGGCGCATGATTCGAGAGATGTTCTCTGGCAATCTTTGTATTGTAGGGCTTGAAATTTGAACGATATGGCGCCTAATCCTGAAAACATACTTCGATCAATGCGCCAGCTGGTGGCTGAGCGAAGGATTACGAGTTTAGCGACATGTAAGACTCATGTCAAACAATAGTTTCCAGACCTGTGTATACGGCCGTGGCCGTGATGAACTACTGACTGGCCATAGATCAGGAGAGGTATCCGTACTGCCCTTAAGCCACGAGCACTTATATCCTTTTTAAGCCTTTCTGAATTGGTCTACTCTAGACTATTTTTATTATTTTCCTCACTTTATTTCCGGATATATCTGTTTTGAGGATTTTTTAATCGATGTAGACTATTTTTGAGATGTCTGTGTGCTCGTAAAAACTGCAAAGATGATTGCGTCGTTCCTATTAGTCGTATGGATTTGAAATTTCGTCGCTTAAGTAATGAAAATAGGAACTGTATTGTTTTTGGGCGCGGTAGCCCCATTTCGAGTGGTATTTCTGAAATCCATCTTCATTTTTTCGAATGAAACTATATTTGATTCTACCATAAGGACAACCGTGTCTTCTAGTTATAAATATATATCGCAGGTATATATTTAACTTGCAGATGTTTCCGAAACACGGTCGTATACACAGGTCTGGCAACTCTATGGTAGACTTGAGTCTCTTACGGGTCGCCTAACTCGTAGTCCCTCGCTCAGCCACCAGCTAGCGCTTGGATCACGAAGTGGTAAAACGATTTCTATCCGGAATCGCAAGCATCAACTTTTTTCGGATTTCCGCACGATTTCGTAATTTGTTTCTAAAAACGCAGGTATTCCTTGTGTTGACAAGTCAACTGACGGTTGTCAGAAAATACTCCACGTTACGACTTTTGGTACTACGGGCCAGTCGACGCTTAGCGGACTCACTGCTCACATAGGAAACAACCTAGTTTCCAGAC
The DNA here is from genome assembly GCA_958510875.1 of Endomychus coccineus. Lineage (NCBI taxonomy): Eukaryota > Metazoa > Arthropoda > Insecta > Coleoptera > Endomychidae > Endomychus > Endomychus coccineus. The sequence continues at coordinate 18,616,011 of OY294068.1, forward strand.
CTATGTATACGACCGTGGTCCGAAATGTTCATTTTAAGATTGAAGTGACGTCATGACCAATTTGTCTATTCTGTGGTACATTTCAACAGACCATGCGACAGGAAGTGTCGGTATAAAACATAGTTGGGAAATACATTAAGTAGACCATTGAGATTAGTGGTTTATAGATGATTTCATAAATATTTTGTTTCCACAATAATTCAAATTTGACCGAGTGTCCAAAAGCAATTTTGATAAAAATTGAAGAAAGTCACGTAATCAATTGATCCCAGCTGTTTTGTTATAAGGTTTTTCCGTTGTCAAAAATTTTAGTGACATTTCCCTATTTCTATCAAGAACCATACTAAGACTCTCCTGCTTCATGCAGATTTAGATAATAAAGTTGTACTTGCACAGGATAGGAAATAAGAAAACTATAATAGTTCATGTTCGGTAACAAAACATAATAATCTACCTCTTTTTATTATCTTATCGGTTGCTTCTATATCTCTTCTCTTATCTGAAATAATGAAAGGCCTAGCAAAATCATATATTTGCAATTCAAAATTGTTATAGTTGATGTTACCAGATCAAACATTTTATTTGAATGAAGCAGCATTGCATATTGTTCCGAATTATAAATCTTTAGTCTTTTGTACATCCAGGTACTCAAAATTTCCTAATCTGTGCTAATTTGTTATTTCTCTTCATTGCCATTTTTCGTATCCTCCGCCAATATTCCTTAGAATTTGGGTCTAATAACTCCAATGGAGGTGGTGGTGTTATTCTCAAATTCCATAGCCAGTCAGGATACTCATTATCTGGTTTGATTTTTATTTCTTCGTCAATTTTGAAAATGTTTGCACCACAAACATATGACACCAGCTTAGCTGGATCTGTTTCTACAGGTAGAACTTTTTTTTCCATCGCTGGTCCTAATTTACCAAGCTTTTTTTTCTTCATTGCACCCCCGATCATGCTGACACCTAATGGATAAGTTTCAAATAGAGCAAAATAGGGGTTTATCCAATGAAATGAATGTGAAAAATCTAACTATACTTACTTGATGGTTCTTTTTTAGCATAACCTCGATTAGCTAGGATTAAATAAAAAGTTTTTTGCAAATATCTACAATTCAACATTAATGCACTCATTGCTCCAGAACAGCTTCTAGCCTTCAGTTTAACTGAAGATTCAAATATCAAGTAGAAGTTGCAGTCTAGTTACACTAAGCTTAAACTAGAAAACTTGAGTAAAATCAGGTTATGTCATAGAGAATTTAAAATTTTTACCTTTTCTTAAGTTTTGTTATATGCTGTGTACTCGAATTTCTATTAAACTATGGAAACCTTAGGTTGTCGATGCTACCAATAGCATATAAGTAAAACCATAAAGTATCATGATTCTGTGTTTACAGAGCACAGAGTTGGTGAACTACTCTGTTCTAGAATGTTATGGTACTGTGGTTTTGATAGCTATTATTATTGATATTCTGTGATGGGGATTATTAAAATATATATTCTAAGGTATTAATAATCCACGAACAACGTCCACGTCCAAACGGGTGTATAAACGTTTTATATCTTCACGTTCAACGGGGATATGAATATTACTATCAATACACAATTCTCGGGAAATAGGTCACATTGACACATATATTTTTATTTTTACCCTCGTCTTTACGTACGTTTCGGTCTCACGACCATCATCAGAAGACTTATTAATACAATAACCTGATTACTTAGAAATACTGTAATAACACAAAGCGTCCTTATCGCACAAATTTCGTTTAAATGCCAACGTCGCGAAACGAACGGAGACATGAAATCGGAACTATAACACAGCAATGTTGCAGCGTAAAAATTAAAAATCCACTATTAAGTAGAATCATCAATAAATACGAACACATTTCATAAATGTCTGCGAGAGACTAACAGACAAAGAGTTCTATCCTCTTTGCTAACAGACGAGACCATCTCAAGTGTTCATTTAAGCGCCAGATGTCATAATTTATTAGGTGATAAAAGAAGGTCTCTGGCCTGTGAGAAATACTTTAGACAATTCTACCTAAAGTAAACTTTTACATTATAAGGACGTAAGTAGGAATTTGCAAGAATATTAATTAATTAAATTAGTATAAATATGACTTAGTGTTTGAACGTCACTCCTATGATTAACAGACTTGGAGTCACGTTTTATATGAATCATCTCCAGAATAGATCTTTTATAATAATTGGTTTCCTTAGTTAAAATATTAACATTCTTGTAATCAAATTGATGGTTATAATCAAAGCAATGTTTAGCAAGCGCGGTGGAATTTTCTAAGTTTTTGTTTCTTGTGCTATACTTATGGCCATACATTCTTTTTTGTAAATATTGTTTAGAGATACCAGTATAGGTCCCATCACAATCTAAACAATTTAATTTGTATACTGTGTGGGTTTGTTTATCTTTAGGAATTACAGGTTTTAGATTTGAGAAATATTTCCCAACACAGTTAGTAGGTTTATGCGCTACGTTTATATCATACTTTTTCAAACATTTCTTAATTTTTTCTGAGGTCTCCGGAATGTATGGTAAAGTTATATAATTGTCTGAATTACCTTTTACGTTATTTTTATATGACGCTCCATTATAAATTTTGTTTATTCTCTCTTTAATAATAGGATTGAAAAAAGTTTTTGGGTAGCCATTCAATTCCAGTGTATTACGAACAATTTTTAGATTTTTGGGACGGTCCTCTGGGTGGGACAATTTAACCGCGCGGTCTGTAAGACTGTTTATGACGCTTTTTTTATAACAAGTTGGTGCAACGGAATTGAAGTGAAGATAGCGTTGAGACCAAACTTCTTTAGTAAACCACGAAGTTTTTATTTCTCCATCTGCATCATGCCTAATGTTCATATCTAAGAAATTTATGTTTTTGTTAACTTCTATTTCACAGGTAAATTGAAGTTTACAGTGGAAATTGTTAAATTTATTAATCACGTACTGAATTTTGTCATTGGGAACACACATAAGGCAATCATCTACATACCGTTTAAAAAATACGGGCCGAAAATCTAATGAACTTATAACAGATTCCTCCAGGCATTCCATAACGAGGTTAGCAATGGAAGCAGAAATAGGAGATCCCATTGCTGTGCCGAATATTTGTCCAAAATATTGTTCACCGTACTGAAAATAAGTGCATTCTAAACAAAACTTCACAGCATTTATAAATTCCGATTGATCTAGAGGTGTGTGGTTTTTAATCTCTGCCCAACGTTTTTTGATGCTATTCAATGCCAAATCGACTGGTATATTTGTAAATAAAGAAACAACGTCTAAGGAAATTAGTTGATGGTTTACGGGTACGGATTGATTTTTTATAAATTCATTAAAATGCCATGAGTCTTTCACATAAAATTCATTATTTCCTATTATATTATTGATCGATTTTGATAAAAATTTTGATAAATTGTAAGTAGGCGCTCCTATATTACTAATAATGGGTCTTAGAGGTATATCAATTTTATGTAGTTTTGGAAGCCCATAGATATAAGGTGCTAGCCCATTATGGCAAATTAATTTATTTTTCAATTCAATAGGGATTATCTTATTTTTGTGCCAATTATTTATCAATTTATTCATGTTATTTTGTATTGATAAAGTAGGATCAGATTTTAATTTTTTATAAGTTGTTTCATCATTTAAAAGGTTTTCTATTTTCTTTTCATAGTCATTTCTATGCATTATGACGGTTTTATTACATTTATCCGCGTTCAAAACTAAAATTTCAGGGTTAGCATTCAAGAACTCTTTTGTTATTTTTGTATGATAGTTAAGACGATTCTTTGCAGTACCTACTTCTGCTTTCTGTTTGTTCTTCTTGTTTGTCAAGATGTTACAAATTTTGTTTCTAATTTCATTCTTTTCTTCTAAATTTTTATTCCTGATTCCACATTCTAAATTTGCAATTATATTGTCGATAGGCAGTTTTTTGTTATCAGGCAATGCAAATTTCGGACCTAAGCTTAACGTATGCTGCACCTCATCCGGAATTTTTGTTTCGGTTAGATTTTTCAACCATTGTTCATTGATATTTTGTTTTTCATAAGCTACGCCTTTCATTAGATTATTTATCTTTTTAGATTGTATGGCTTTTATTTTGTTGAAATTTTTTTCGAAATTATTTTGTTGATTTTGAAAAAATTGCGAGATAAAGTTGCTATCAAAGTTTAAATAACAGGATTGTTTAATGCGTTTAATTTTGTTTTCAACCTCTGTTACATTCGCGCATGCTTCTTTAATGCATAAATTTAAACAGCTTTTATGAAGCGAATTTAATAATTTTGTGTAAGCCTTCTTATTTTGCAACCTGCTAAACATATTCTCCTTTGATTTAGATATAATAAAATTTGGGAAAACTTGCAAACTCCTACATCTTACCAGAAATATTCTGCGATTCTTCTCTTTTGCTAATGTCTTCATTAATTTTCCGTATTCCTTCAAATCTCCAGGATAGGGTGGTTGTTCCTTCCATATTAAGGCTTATATCCCAGCCAAAATTATAAATAAAGATTCTTGACCCACGTATGAATTAATACACAATTCTCGGGAAATAGGTCACATTGACACATATATTTTTATTTTTACCCTCGTCTTTACGTACGTTTCGGTCTCACGACCATCATCAGAAGACTTATTAATACAATAACCTGATTACTTAGAAATACTGTAATAACACAAAGCGTCCTTATCGCACAAGAAACAAAAACTTAGAAAATTCCACCGCGCTTGCTAAACATTGCTTTGATTATAACCAACAATTTGATTACAAGAATGTTAATATTTTAACTAAGGAAACCAATTATTATAAAAGATCTATTCTGGAGATGATTCATATAAAACGTGACTCCAAGTCTGTTAATCATAGGAGTGACGTTCAAACACTAAGTCATATTTATACTAATTTAATTAATTAATATTCTTGCAAATTCCTACTTACGTCCTTATAATGTAAAAGTTTACTTTAGGTAGAATTGTCTAAAGTATTTCTCACAGGCCAGAGACCTTCTTTTATCACCTAATAAATTATGACATCTGGCGCTTAAATGAACACTTGAGATGGTCTCGTCTGTTAGCAAAGAGGATAGAACTCTTTGTCTGTTAGTCTCTCGCAGACATTTATGAAATGTGTTCGTATTTATTGATGATTCTACTTAATAGTGGATTTTTAATTTTTACGCTGCAACATTGCTGTGTTATAGTTCCGATTTCATGTCTCCGTTCGTTTCGCGACGTTGGCATTTAAACGAAATTTGTGCGATAAGGACGCTTTGTGTTATTACAGTATTTCTAAGTAATCAGGTTATTGTATTAATAAGTCTTCTGATGATGGTCGTGAGACCGAAACGTACGTAAAGACGAGGGTAAAAATAAAAATATATGTGTCAATGTGACCTATTTCCCGAGAATTGTGTATTAATTCATACGTGGGTCAAGAATCTTTATTTATAATATTACTATCTCCATGTCGGACGGCGGAGGAGCGAATTAATTCTTGATTTACCGAATTCAATGCTAAACTTGCATTAGCGGTTGCGGCCGAAGTGGTTTATCCGCCGGGTAGGTTATTTGAAAGTTTCTTTTACTTGATTAATGTTCCTTCTTTATGTTATTAAAGTGGTGGATATTGGATCCAGAACAATCATAAGGCCATTTCCGATTTCGAAGATAGATCTAGTCACGAAATTCCTCTTGTAAGCACTCTATTCTTGATCTCTATGGTTTAATATCCCAATATGGACGTAGAGGCATAGATTAGATATTATATACGGTGTGGAGGTAGACACTATTTTATTTTGAATGAGGAAGTTAAATAGCTATTAGCCTTTATTACTTATTAACTATTTTTGAAAGATAAAATGTTGGGTTCATACAAACGTTTAGTTCCCGTGTTATCGCTAACTCAAAAATGCCTATTAAAAAGTGAAAAGTCCATTGATCAACAAATTCGGGTAAAATGGATAACATCAATTCAATACTTTTAGTAAATGTTATTATTTGCAGACTACATTCATATTAAAAAGAAGATTTGAGCCACGATTATCAAAAAAAGGGATGCCTCAAAAGACATTACGAAGCAGAAATTACATATATGACTTGGTGAAGCATACATCACAAGATAAGAATCAAAACATAGAAGTTATTTTAACAAGTTATGTTGAAGGATTAGGTAATCCCAGAGACAGAGTGAGTGTTTCATCAAATTATGCCTACAACAAACTGCTTCTACCTGGTTTGGCAGTTTACGCAAGTCCAGAAAATGCAGAATATGAAAATTTTGATGAAACAAGAAAAGAAGAATCACATAGCTCTCCAACAGCATTAGTGGTAAGTTCTTCCTGCATTTACATACCAAGGCTTATACTAAACTTGGGTGCAACTTTTCTCCCCTTTTTATTTTGAATGAAACCAACTACTTTTTGTCGATTTGGTAATAAGTGGCTATGCTTCGTTCTGTGATGATCAAACTGTTGATTATTATTGCTTGAAATGATTTTATTTCTAGACTGTAGGAATCTTATCTCGAATGACCTTGTCAGTAGTTATGAATAAAGAAATACCGTGGACAGTACAACCTTGGCATATTCGCACCTCTCTCAGAAAGTGTGGATATATTGTACCTGAAGAAGCCATCACAATGCCGTCAACACCTATCACAGGTCCTTCTTTAGATTTGGAAAATAAAGAATTTCATGTAACTATTATGGTAAGGACATATAACGATATGTAATGTTAAATATCACTTTACTTAAAAAAAAGTTCATTGCAATTTCGAACTTTACAATTCATTATCAAAAAATACAACTGATATTTAATAAAGTAAATGTATTTTATCTGTAAAAATGGAATATCACAAAGTAACGGACAGCTCCATTCAAATTCCCGAATATTATTGAATCGATTTATTTCATGAAACTCCTATTTTTAGGTGAATAAAACTGAAACTGCTGAAGTAAGATGTAGAATCCATCATTGGAGTACCGATGTCTCAGAAAGATTGCCATATGTGTATGAATTTTGGAAAAATCCATCAGAAACAGTGTTTAAAGATGAAAAAGTTTTGACTACATGATAAAAATTAAAAAAATTATAAGTATAAATTATTTTGTTGATTTTGTGTTCTTTTCCCGATGGGTAGTGAAACAACATGGTGGATACTCGGAAATAAAAAAGGGAGTTTTCAATTGATCACGTGACTTATTCTCACTTTTGTTAACAAAACAAAATAGAGATGGGTGGTAGTACTCGTATGATTCGTATCAGTGATTCAGATGGTACGAATCAGATAACTACTACCGGTAGTAGAGTTATCTATGGTACGAATCCAGCAAAAACTAAAGATTCGTATCGGTTGGGTTGTCTCTCTGGTTAGGTGATACCGCGGTACCGGTCTACCGGTATAAATTGTGAAGTCACAGTGTAAATCTGCTCTGTGGTAGTGATATTAAGATATTATTAGTGCGATACAACACGCCACGCTCCGACTGGATTAGATATCGATGCGATGCTGACGTTCTGATGCTAATATAGGTACCATATTTTATAAGAATGCCGATCTTCGGAATCAATACGAATCTCTTGAAACGATTCTTCGTCGATAGCGGTCTGATACGATTAATACGAATATGGAACTCCGGTATGCAATGTGGTGGCGATGCGAGATAATTGAGATAAACAAATTAGAAATATTTGTTATAATTTATTACAAAATAAATATCTAAATATAAAACTTAACAAGGGGAATAGTTATCTATGCCGCTAATGAAAGACGTTAAATTATACCTATTCTATGTTACATTGAAATTTTATCAAGGATTTATGCCACAGTATGAAGAAATACGTCTATTCTGTGGTTCGGCCATTTTAACCATACAGTTATGATTACTATGAGTACTAAACTAGTATTATCAAGAATATGTAAAAATTAAAAAAGCAGACCTTGCCGGGATAGAAAAAGCACAACCGCCGATACAGGTTGTACACGGAGTTAAGTATATGGGAGGTATAACTTTTGCTTAATACTAACTTAGTCCTTTATTGGTACCCATGATGGAATGAGGCCATGGTGATGTACAAAGGAGGCATGTTTACATTTCACAACCTAGCAGTTTTTTTTTTCATCTTTGATCTGTCTTATTATCAAACAATTTCTCCCATTACAAGATCCAAAAAGCCATAAAGAAATACACTTCGCCTAAAATTTCAAATCAACCTGAGCCACAAACCCCACCGCCTGCTTTATTCACTGCCTATCTTCCGTATATTGAAAATATAATGGATCGAATTTCAAAAATCCTTAAAAAAGATAATATTTCTACTCGGTTTTCCACACTTCCAAAATTATCTCAGTTTTACAAACCTATCAAAAATCCCCTCCCTCCTCTTCACTTAGAAGGTGTTTATAACATTCCCTGTTCTTGTGGTAAAGTCTACATTGGTGAAACAGGTAGTACAGTAGCTACTCGTGTGGAAGAACATGAGCGCTACACAAGGCTTCGTGACACCAGTAGATCTGCACTTGCGGAACACAAGTTTGACACTTATCATCAAAACCTTTTCGAAAATACTAAAATCCTAGCCCGAGCCCCAAACTTCTATCAGTGAAAAATCCTCGAAGCTATAGAAATACTAAAACATCCAAATAATCTAAACCGTGACTCAGAATATTACCTTCCCAACATTTGGAAACCCATTCTAGAAAATTCCACTTCGCACATGATCACACAATGGCAGGGTCAGGTTCCGGTACGGAGTTAACCAACGGAATAAAGGCAGTGAACTGTGTAGCGTGAAGGATTTTTCCTACAATAAATACGGCTACAGAAACCAGTAGAATCAGTTTCAGTTCAAGCCTCAAGCCTGCCTTGAAGATGCCACCTGTAATGGTTGGCGAAACGTCGACATCAAGTCGTGCTATTGTGACGCGGAATCCATTCGGAAGCCAAGATTTTTCAAGAATTACTTGAATCTTTCAATTCACGTGCGCGGTAAGACCTATGAAGGGATAAACTCAAATATAACAATCGAACTTTACTGAACACAACAGGATATGAGATATCATGCAAACGTTATCAATTACAAACCAAGGAATTCAATATATCCTAATGACGGAAAATAAATATTAAGCTATCATCTACCTTATGGAAATTCCCTGCAGCACATAATTCGGCACTTTTAACTATCACTAACTCTTAGTTCAAATTCGGAAACTATTAATTCTTAATTCGGTTTCTTAATTCTGATTACTTTATTACTCTAACTGACAAAAATCAATATTTTACTATCTCTCTGCCATTGTCTTTTATATGTTTTTCGAGGTTCTGGTCAAGTCCGTACCACCAAATCCTTATTTTGTGCAGTGACCTTTTTTGTCCCGAAAACGCTCGACAGTAACGATATCTAAAATTCACGTGAATGATGCTCCACCAGTTCCTACACGGCAAGGGAAAGGAACGTTTCGGAGTTTTTCAGTTGTACGCAGTTTTTACACATAAGGTTGTTCAGACTTTGATGCGTTAATTTTCTAGATTCCGTTTTTGCAACATAAGTTAATCGGAATGAATGCAAATCTTTGAAGCGGGTATGAATGCGCTATGTGCGATTCATTTATTGAAATAATTAATTACGAAGATTTAGAAAAGTGACTATCACGGAATGCACATTCGGAGTTCACGCAAATCTGTTGAAATAATATACTGTTTAACCGGAGTTTACGTGTCGTGAAATTTGAGCATGCTCTTAAGAAATGCCTGCGAAATTTGCGCCTGCTTCGTTTGAGTCAAGTACTAAATTGATCGAGAAATATAAATTTGTTTCTAAGGTTTTCAGTTGTTATAGCATCCAAAAAAAAAACAATAAATAACCACTAACCTAGAATTGCCGCTTGAAAAAATAACAAGTTGATAAGATCTAAATAACATACTACATTGGATTATATTTTTATTATACTTTTTTAAAATATATACCATCTTATGAAAATCATTGGAGGCTTTTGCGATAAATTACTTAGACACAATTAAAATTTGTTAGGAACATTCAACAATAACATAAATCGGAAAAATATAAAATCAATTATAGCAGAAAAGGACGAATTAATAATAATCATAATAAGACTTAGAATAAAAAAATTGATGAAAAGTTACGATAACTTTAATTTTTATCTTCGATATGCTGACTTCTTCTCTCTTCCAAAAGACACTGAACTTTCCGGTTACAAATTCTTTTGCTACTTGTATTCATTGAATCCACCTCGTCATCAACTAAAAGACGCTTTCCACTCACGCCATTGCTGCTAATAGCTCGGTTGATGTCTTTTAAATCCTAAGAATAAAACGGCATGGAATAAACAAGCAAAAATACATCATTTTGGGTCCTAAATTTTCCCAAAACAATGTATATGCCATGCAAAGTAACTCCAACAAGAGCTACATTTAAATTTATAGATATATTTCCATTTATTATTTTAATTTAAAATAATAATTTAATAAACTCACCTTAGATGGGCTTCGACTAAAAAAATAATTATAGCTTTTAGCTCCAACGAATTGGGTGTTTGGGCTATCCATCGGTTTTACAAATACATTTCTAGCTACTTGTATACTTGGTGAGATCAAATTTCGTTTCGAGTACGGCAAAGGTAACGGACTTAAGAAAATATCGGCGTTCTGAAAAAATCCTCAACAGATATAAATCAGCAAAAGAATTGAATACAATTCAAAATAAGATGACGTTCATTACAAATGTGAAGTCGTCAAAGACCTTGCTGCATTTATTATCATATTACTAGAGATAAATTATAATACGAATACATCAAGTTTATGGAGCGTCAAGACTTGAACATTTCATTCTTTCTTTATGCTTATAACCTCCAAACCTTCAAGAAAAATTCGAATGCCTATCTGTCCCAACATTTCACCACCGACTAGCACAATATGAGCATTATAGATTTCCCTCTCGTATAGTGAAAGTATAAAAAAAATGAGCATTCGCGAGTTCATCTACGATCTTTTTGGCATGAATAAACCTAGTGGAAGGTCGGCTCCAAAACAACTGTCAACAGTTCAGCGCCAGCGTCGTGTTCTGAACTATATGGAGAAAACCCCGTGAACGTGTTGGAGTTAATTGACACACAAGGTTTTTCAATAGTAACACTGCATCTAGTAGTTTTAGACAACTGTTTCGCTCTCTCGAGCCGACCTCGAGCCGACAAGTATAGAATATGATGAAATGTTGTTTTTTTTATTCCTTGAAAATTTCACTATTGATTGTTTTTCGAGTATTTCCGCCGACATCTCATGCATTCCTTTTGTTTTAAGAACACTTTTTCTGCATTATGCTGTACTGTTTGCTGCAATATTGCTGAAGATAATTTATTGCAGGCGTGAATGATATGGGGTTTCCAAGAGGCAGAACTATCTGGGATAAAACCAAAGAGTGGGAATTTGTCAGCTTCTCTATAAGGGTTAGCTTATCTCACCCAGAGCCACAAAATTTGTTGAATTGTGTGGCTTTGGGTTATCATGTGGGATTGAAAAATTGTCAAAATCAGAATACTTGGGAAATTTTACATCAAAATCAGTTATTTGATCACGATTTTAGTCGATTTAAAGTTTTAAGAAACAAACTTCAAACATTACAAAAAAACGAAGTCTCTAGATTTGCAGCTACGAAAAAGCTTTTTTTTTAACTTCTTCTCCAAAGCACCAAAATATTTTAAAAATAATGTAATAGCATGTTTTCGATCGAAAATTGTCCAAGTAGTCCAAATATCCTACTTACAATTCTAAATTCTGCAACTTTGAGGTCGAAAAAGGTCAAAAAGTGGAACAAAATTACGTTTACTTGGTTTTTGGCGTAAAATTAATGGTATACTGGAGTGTAAAAACTGTTGGATGACGTTCGGGAACAGTTTTCTTATCGTAAAATTTTCCGCTGAATCCGATTCCAGGGTCATACGTCCCAAAAAAAGACTTGTCAGCGACCCGACGACAGATTTTTGCACAGTAATGTCGGGTTTTTGTCTTTTTTTTTAGTTTTTTCGATTTTTCGACCTCTAAAATCCATTTAGTCAAAAGAATTCTCATTTTATCGTAAAGCTGAGGTAAAAACACGCAGATTTCGCAAAAAAAATTTTTAAGTGGCTGCTCACACCGATATGACGCCGTCAAAAAAAGATATTTTGCGAAAAATCAGCCAATGGATAGAAAATGATGCGTTATGTAAGGAAACTGACACCATTTTCGGATTCAGCGACCAATTTTCGATCGGAAATGAGTTCTTGCACGTTTATTTACTATAAAATGTCGATTTCTGGGGTCAAAAACAGTTTTTTGGCATTTTCGTTGAAAAACAACCCAAAAAATTGAAAAAAAAAAACCATAAAAAACTTTTTAAAGAGTATTTTAATCTCTAAATGCCGGTAAACGAGTTCAAATACGATGCAGAAACGGAAAAGCTTGCCCTGGCAAGTTCCGCTGACCCCCCCTTGGCAGTCTCCTTTAATTTAGAATTTCCCCGAAAACATCACAATCACAAATCAAAATCACATAGTTCTTTGCATTCATTATTTAAAAAAATTTGGTGAAATAAACAATAAATGACTATAATGACATTAAAATTGAATATTATATAAAAATACTATAAAGAATATATCAACAACTTGGACTTTTATTCATATTTGTTAATTATTATAATGTGTGGATCAATTAATTCGTGCAACCTGCTCCGCTCATTACAAAGCAAATATTTTTCAACTTGTATTTTAAAAGTTTTGATTTTTAAGTTTAAAGCAGGCTATGTTGGATTTTAAACAAGGATAGAAAAGCCCCCTCTATATCTTTATTGCTCTGAAGACGAGATCAATTTACGCGTCGACACTATAGGAATGAAATTATGACAGCTCAATCAGCCTTCAAAACATCATCTTAAACAGCGATTCAAAAATAAACAAATTCACCAAATAAACTTACATTACTCCCGGAATGGCATTGAAATTTCACGGCAAAACTTGTCATAACGCCTATGTAGATTGAATTATAAAAGTGAATCAAATCTCCTCTTTGTTCTGCAGTTTCCACCATTTGACCATCTATAAAATTTTTGATTATTTTGTATTCTGGTTTATTTTGCAATTGTTCAAGCACTTACCAATATTTTCTGTAATCTTATTTTTCAACAGCACATTTCTATAGATATTACTGTCGGCTTGTGGCTGTTCTCTGTAACATTTCATAATTTTAGCGAACGCATGGATATTATCAGATACCCTGCAGATTACATAAACAGAGCACATCAACAGTTGATCCAGATGCCTGTCCTTTAGCAAGACTTCTGAGTGATTCCTTATGGCATCTTCGAAAACCGTCCAAATTTTTCTTTTCAACTCAAATTCGACAATGTTCAAACGGGCGCACAGATGTTCCATTCTTTCGGCGGCTAAATTATAGAACTGAAAAAGTATATGAGAAAATTACTTTGGATGTCAAATTGAAGTTTATTTTTATGGTATATTTTCGATATGGTATTGGATTCAATATGCAGATATTTAGGCTTGTAGTTCAGGCAAACAAGGTAAAAAATGGCCCGACTTACGCACTTGTCGAATATCAACCAATTTTGATGGGACAAAGTGCATTCTCTTCAGAATCGTGTCTAGATCAAAGTTGAACGATGATATACGAGCCCTGTCTCAGTGAAGTTGGCCCAACTATCAAAAATACGTTTGTTTATAAACTTTGTCATATTAGCGAAAACGTATTAAAAACTAATATGTATTTCTGATAACATACGATATTTTTATTTAATATTAGCCTAAAATACTACATTTTTTGTAACAGAGAAAAAAAATCGCTATATTTCTTTAATAACATTATAGCATAACTATCAAGAAGATAATAGGCCCAGAATAGTTACTCTAGGACTATCCGCTGAGAAAAACTAGCCAATTTATGAGAGCGCTTTTTTATATTTTAAATTAAAAGAAAATCTTTCTAAACTTGCCATGGACTATACGTACAACAAATAACAAGTATGGAAACGTAATGGTTAACGATTTCTCGATACCCCGATTTTTTCAATATAACTCGAAAAGTATGAAAGATATCGATAATTACCATGGAAGCAATTCGATAGTTCTATTTAATACCTAGAACTTTCTCATTTAACTTTTTTCGATCCGAGCCATAGTTTTTTACAAATTTAAGAAAAACCACTTTTTGCAACTATGCCAATTTTTTAGGTTATGTTCGCCATTTCGGATCGAGTTGCATGAAACATAAACTAATCTTTAAATTTAATTTCCTATACGCACGTATTTTTTTTCCAGGTATTAATTTCTGCAAATTTAACATTAGGCCGTCGTCTATTGCTTGGACTATTATACTAATCAATACAAATAATAAAGATTCTTGACCCAGTATGAATTATATATAAAAATTCTCGGGAAATAGGTCACATTAACACTTTGTTTTAAATTTTCGTCTTTACGTACGTTTCGGTCTCACGACCATCATCAGAAGACTTATTATGTCAAAAAGGGTTTATTAAAACTAATTATCACAAAGCCTTATGCTCCTTGGATAACGGATACCATTAAGCAAATGGTGAAATTGAGAGATAGAGCTCAAAGCAAATATAGAGCTACTAAACAAATAAAAGACTGGATTTTCTATAAGCAGTTACGTAACTTCACATTGGGAGCAGTTAGAAGAGAAAAAATTGCCTACTTGAACCACCTTGATGGGGAGAAAGATACTAAACAGCTATGGAGAGCTTTGGGTAACCTCAAGATTAAATATACTCGTACAGCAGACATACCGGCTAGCTTAAGTCATCCTGAGGAAATTAATAATTACTTTTGTTCTGTGTTTAGCCCTCCAGATAACTGTCCCAACATGGTTAATAGCTTGAAAGGTAGAAAATATGATGCCCAATATTCTTTCAATTTTGTTCTTACGACGCCAGATGTGGTTAGATCTGTTGTTCAAGGGATGGGTTCGGAAGTCTATGGTAGCGATGGGATAAATTCCAAGATGTTGAAACTATGTTTGCACACTATTTGCTTACATTTGACACATATAATTAATTGCTGCCTGGAGATAGGATTCTTCCCGACCTTATGGAAACTTTCCATTGTGAAGCCCTTGCCTAAAGTCACTGATCCTGAGTCATATTCCGATTTAAGACCAATAAGCATTATACCACTATGTGGTAAAGTCCTGGAAAAGATTCTATACAGACAGATTCACACATATATTACTGAAGTGGGAATTGTTTCAGATCTGCAATCTGGTTTTAGAAGGGGCCACAGTACGGTAACAGTCTTGGCTAATATTGTGGATGATATTGGGAGAAGTATAGACCAAGGACATGCATCTGCATTGGTATTATTAGATTTCTCAAAAGCCTTTGATTAGCTGGACCACTCCCTTCTAGTAGCCAAGTTGAGGTTTTATGGTTTCAGCGATACAGTTTGTAATTTTTTTATGTCTTATCTTTGTGAGAGGACACAGGTTGTTGAATGCAGGGGTGAAAGGTCTTCGGTTCGTTATATTAGTTCTGGGGTTCCGCAGGGTTCTATGCTTGGTCCCTTATTGTTTCTGATTTATACGACCGATATGTTTGAGAGTATTCGCCAGTCTAAGATGCAGATGTTTGCGGATGACACTCAGATTCGGTCTGTCTTTTTACCTGGGGACGTCATACATGCTGCTGCTGCTTTAAATCGTGACTTGGCTTCTATTTCTGTTTATGCGCGTGAAAACAATCTTAAATTGAATCCAAAAAAGTGCATGTATATGGTATTTTGTCCCAGGAACCGCAGGACTCATATCCTGCAGAATTTTAAGTTGATGATAGACGGTGAGCTTATTAAGTACGTAGAGACTGGGAGAAATTTAGGCGTTATTTTGACACTAACTTGAGATTTAGAGAGCATGTCTCATATGTTGTGAAAAAAGCCTATCTTGCACTTAAATTGATGTACTCAAACTACCATATTATTAACTTCAAAATGCGAAAAAAACTTTGTGAGTGTTTAGTAATTCCACTACTTCATTATTGCAATGTGGTATATTTCCCCTGTTTGGACAAACTATGAAAGTATCGTTTGCAGAAGATTGTTAATTCATGTGCTCGATTTGTATTTGGTTTTGCAAAGTTTGACTACATCTCACATAAGATAAAGGAGCTCAGATGGCTTAGGGTTGACCAGTTATACAGTCACCACTTCTCAATGTTTGTTTGTAAATTGTTGTCTACCTCGTTACCACTTTACTTGAGACAGAAGCTTACTTTTAGACAGGATGTGCATGATCTTCATTTGAGACATGTGAATACACTGTCCTTGCCTAGATTTCGTTCTTCCATGTTTCGTAGATCTTTCTCGTACAATGCGCCGGTAATATTTAATAAGTACTGTTTACAGCATGAAAACTTGTCAGTGAAGAGCTTTCGTTTGAGGCTTAGAGACAGAATTTTTTCGGAGGGCTGAGAGTGTGTTCTCATTGCTCGTCATCATACTGGATCGTCATTTTCTTTCTTGTTTGTATTAATTTAATTTAGGCTTAGGTTTAGAATTTGTATGTATTATTTTGCTCGTCTGGGGGGTCAAGTTGAGTAGCTTATGCTAGATCTTCGCCTCCCATTAGAGTATTTCTATTCTCAATAAAGTTATATTATTATTATTATTATTATTAATTATAGCACAAGCGTCCATATCGCACAAATTTCAATCAAAAAAGCCCACGTCGTCGAAACGAACAGAAACACGAATAATCGAAATTGTATCGTCAATATTACACTATTCAGTAATATTCTTATGATATACAAGCGCATGTTAGTATAGTCTTATAACAACTGAGATCAAAGTTATTTGTTGAGTACCTACTTTCGAACCAGATGTAAGATTTATGAGGTACTTGAGAAAGGTTTTAGACCTGCACTGGAATATTACTTTTAAGCATTCTTCCTAAAATATATTTTCAACATTACAAAGACGCATGTAGGAATTTGCAAGAGATTTTATTTAATCAAATTAGTATAAATATGACTTAGATTTTGAGTATATGTCCTATGATTTACAGATTTGGAGTCACGTTTTATGTGAATCATCTCCAGGATAGATCTTTTATAATAATTTGTTTCCTTAGTTAAGACGTAAAGACGAAAATTTAAAACAAAGTGTTAACGTGAGAGAATTTTTATATCTAATTAATCCATGAAAATGCAGGTTGACATAATATCGTTTCTTTTATGTATTCAAGATGGCATATTATGATAATGTAAATATTAAAATTGTTATTATTCAACAAATTTTTACCTTTCTGAAGAAAATTGGTAGACTACCAGTTTTCTTAGGCTTGGCAGGACTGCTGGCAATAACAGCTTCCTCAGAAGCCTGTTCTTGTTTAGTCTCGACGATTGGAATCAACCGTCTATTCCCATCTTTATCTGTAAACACTTGATAAAATGTCTAATTGTGAAAATCAAATGTACATGGCAACTGCTCTTACTCAGGTGGGTGTGTTTCTGGAGAAGAGACTGTCCTCCTTGATTGACCGGAAACAGCTGTCGGTTTACATTCGAATTTTGTCCCGAAACCGGCGACTGAAATTGGTCAGTTGCAGAAGGTATCGGTGATTGCAACTGAGCTGAAATTGGAACATTTTCTTAGAATTAAAAAAGAGACGCGATATCTTGTTCCATCATTTCATGTAGATTTATAAACACGTTATGACATTTGATTCAACTAAATAATAAAATTTTGTGATGACAACAAAAAGAAATATAAAATTAGCATTTGCTTTCTCATGCAAATTATCTGCAAAAAAGTTATTTGCAGATGCCCTATTAGTCAAAACAAGAGCTGTTATTTGTACAACATTTTACTCATCAAACAATCAACATCATTGTGTGTTGATATTAGCAACTAAATACGAAAATTTTGAACTTATATACTCATCATTCATAAATGCTAAGCAAAAAGAAAACGAGGAGAAAACATTCACTTACAAGGAACAACTTCACTGTTAAGTTGTTGATCAGGGGAAATATTTTGACCATTTTCGCTATAGGAAATAAGGTTGGGTAAAGCTATTTCTTCTAATTTAGGAATTCCTCCTTCAGATTTTGCTATCAAATCCCACAATTCGCTAGTCGATTCCCAAGCAAGCGACTCCAAAATCATTTCCTCAATCTACAATGATACATTTACATTTTAAAACGAATAATTCTATTCCAAACTCATCAACTCTACAGTATTATTCTTTTATGTATTCCATTCTGAAAAATATATGTAAGTAATATCAACATGACTTTACAGAAGTATTTATTATATTCAATTTAATAATTAAATTCTGTTATTTGAGATTTTGATTATTACTAGAAGCAAATTTACTGTTATATCTTCATTCATAGAAAATAGACATATTCATAGGCCGCAAATTTTTCTGACAATATAATGGAACCTATATATTACAGAAAATACTAAGACCATCATTGTTTTGATTCATCATCATCATTTGATTTGAGAGGGGGGGGGGGGGGTTAGCCCCCAAATGCACTTAGGCCACTTAGTTGGCCTCATTGTGCGCTCCGTGGTCAGAAGCCTATTCTATTCTAGCAGGTTTGTGGCCAGCCAGAAACCCAGAATATTGCCAAAGCTGGCTTCCATAAGTTCTTCTGGGAGCAGTTTTGATTCTCCAAAGTGTCGGGGCCTGAGGTATGCTAATGCTGGGCATTCCAACAGCAACTCTGCATTTCCTACATATTGGGTCATCTGTGATGCCCATAGTGTGGAGATGTTTGTTAAAACGACAGTGACCGGTTAGGATTCCAGTCTTTTCTCTGATGTCCCTTCTGTTGAGAGAAAGGAGTTTCTTTGAGAGCCTAGGCTAAGGATCTTTAATGAAGAGCTTGGCCTGCCTGATGTGTGGTGATTCTCGCCACAGTTTACACCACTCTTTATTCAGTTGGCCCAGAAGAGCGAGACCACCTACGCAGTTTGATAAAGCAACCATTGGCTCCGGCCCTATAGGGGCGCCAGACGACCCTCGCCTGGCCAGAGAGTCGGCCATTTCGTTTCCTACAACTCCGCTGTGTCCAGGGACCCAGATGAGTTGAACTTTATTTCTCCTGGCTAGTTCAGCCAGTGTATCTCTGCATTTTTGACAAGCCTTGATGTGACTCTGGGTGATTTGAGAGCTCCCAGAGCCGACCGGCTGTCTGTGCAAATATATATGTGCCTATTTATAGTTTCTTCGCAGGTTTTCCATGGCACAAGTCAGTATTGCGTAGACCTCCGCCTGAAAAATCGTGCAGTAATCGCCTAGTCACTGAGATAGTCATCCTTGGCCTTTTAGGTACACTCCCGCCCCAGAAGCCTGACCTGTCTTGGATCCATCTGTGAACCATACGAGCCCGTCTGGTGGCAATAGGGTGAGAGTTTAGTTGTTCCAATCTCCTCTATCCGGGATGAGGATTTTGGGAAAAGTGAGACATATAGCTGGGATCATGCTATCTTGCTTTATTTCTAGTATGGGGCATTTAGAGATTCCTCACTTAAAATCGATGAGTGTCCACGAGAGTGGTGATTTTTGGTCCAGTGGCCTACGGCCTTTAACCTATACGCCGTTCTCATGGCCTCAGTTTTTATGTACAAGTGCGGAGTGCGAGAGCTTCAAGGGCTCTCGTTGGAGTCGACCTCATACCGCTCAGTATGCCTACCCATGCAAGCCGCTGCAGACGGTCAAGGGGGGCACTGGGAAATACCAGTCCTTGTTTCTGACCCTCACACTACCGCCGCGTAGGTAACCATAGACCTAATCACAGCAGTGATGAGTCCCCATGTGCTACTGAAAGCTCTTCTGCACGACCAAAATGACGCAGAGGCCTTCCTCACTCGATATTCGTGGTGTTCGCGCCAGGTCAATAGGTCAATTTAGAGTCTAGCCAACCCTTTGAAATGCAGGACTTTGCCAGAGAAGCTAATCTTTGGTATTGTGCCCAGCTGGCGTTTCCTTGTAAACAGAACAACTTCGGTTTTGTCAGGATTTACCCTCAGCCCCTCCGTGCGGCACCAGCCATCCACTATGCTGAGCAGCGTGTTTTGCAGCTCGCACAGCGTCCCCAAATGCCGCCTGAAGGTGACGCCAGCCAAATCATCGGCATAGGCTTGGGCATAAAAATTATTGAGCAACGCAATTTGCTGAAGTTTCTCAACTGCGTTGTTATAATTTTGCTGGCTCAAAGGGACGTTCAATAATCTATGAACTAGACTATTAAACGGAGCTATTTTATATCTAAATGGTATAGCTGAATGTTTCTATTTCGACAGTGAATCTCAGTGAAGCAAATTGGCTATTAGGCATGTTCAAAAAGCCATGTAAATCAAAAGTTTTTACTTGTAATCGCGAAAATGTCGTCAACATATCTACCAAACTTTTGGAAACAAATTTAATTTCGATTTTAAGGAGGTATCAAGTTCGCTTAGAAAAATGTTAGCCAAAAAAGAAGTGGATTTTACCCATTGCACATCCGCTTGTTTGTTTATAGTGAAAGTTTTTTTTCTTCCATACATAAAGATGCACGGATCACATATTCTGTGCAGTTTCTATAGGGGACATTAATATTTGAAAGCCATTTCTTCAGAATGTTTATCAACTCAGGGATTTGAATATTTGTAAATAGTGAAACAATATCAAATGAAACGAGAGTATCACGAGGTTCAAGTTAGAAATCTTTCAATTTTGCAATAAGTTCCAAAGAATTTTTCACAGACAAACTTGGTTGGAAGTTGCTAAATTCCTTCACTAAGCATTTTGCTATGTTATATGTAGGACAATTAATGTTTCAAATGATTGGTCTCATAAAATTAACCCATTGTTTACATTATTATCCACAAATAGTATTTAAACACGCACATTTCGAATTATAATTTAGTTTACTCTGATAATAGCCAATTGGTAGCTGAAAGGTAATTTACTAGTATTTATAGTGGTTAAGGGTGATTATTGCTTATAAATAGTGTTATAGTATATCCAGAGTGTGAACTCTTCATAGTTTATGTGTAAAAAGCATATATTATCTAAATTAATAAATATTTAGAGTTCCAGAATTCATATACTTTATTGTTGACTACTCAAAACATAGTGATATAAAAATATTGTAATTATAGATTTTCATTAAAATAATCTCAAATATTCATAGTAGTTCTTAGAGGAAAGTGATATCTTTCGATGATTCATGTTATGGGCCAGATCTAGCTGATGACTATATTTACTTACCTTGCTAAGATGTTTAATTGTATCTCTATAGAATGGATCTTTCGATCTAACAATAAGTTCGATTACTTTCACAAAGTCACAACATCTCATTTCCAGTGTATTCAAAATCCAAGGAAATTGTTTATCACTGTTGTACGAATACAAAATAATTTCCATACAGCAAGCAAAAACACATTCATAGAAAATGTTTTTTTCCACCAAAATCTAAAATAGTATTCATCATTATTGATAAGAAACAGTGACGAAGCAAGACTCAGTACCGTTAAATCTCTGTTGATTGTTTTTTCATGTTCAAATATTCCTTCAGTCAGTTTATAAAATAAAGTAATGCCAAGCTGCAATCTATTTCTAGCAAATTCAGTCAGTTCTTCGCTATTGACGGCATTACTACCAACATAACCAGCGACAAATTTTTCGCCCAGATTAGTGATGATTTTTTCAATTCGTGGAAAAGGATTTGTTGAACAAGATCTGCAACATTATAACTCATAAACAGTATCAAATGAATTTAATATTTCCATAGACTCATACCTCGTGAATCTAGGAATAAAATAATAGAAACAGCATGCCAGAATTAGCAGAGATCCTCCTCAGTATATTATAAAAAATAGGTTCATTGGATTGTGGACAAACCTAGTTATTAAATTGAAAAATATCTCAAGTTTCTGAGTATTTCAGTCCATTTGAAAGGCATGTTGAATCTTGCGTACAATTTATATGAAAAATAACTTACTGCAGTAATTGTTGCAAAGTTTCACTAGGAGCTGGTTTCTTTCCGCTCAATAATGTTTGCAATCGAGTTATACCTTGAGTAGATGTGCTGGAGCTCACACTATCGCATTCATTTTTATCGCTCAAAAATCTCCTTCCTGTTAATGGAGTATCAAAACCTCTTAGGTTACTCTGAAAAAAAATACAATCAGATAACTGTTGAACAAGTTGTTGCTTTAGGTCCAACCTGGTTGTTCTTAGCAGGAGAATCTGTAGCATCATTATCCTCTGAAAAAAAGTGAACAACAATGAATATTCACTATAAAAAAAAGAGATTTGATAACTTGATTTGGTTTCTACTTCATCGAAAGTTTAAATTAAGTAATCTCTTCTACATATTAAATTTGAAGCAAAGTGTTGAGAGCTGACATCATTCTTATTATACAAAAAAAAATAAAAAATAAAAAGATCAAATTCTAAGATAACCAAATTCGAATCAGATATTAGAAAAAAAATTACCAGATTCTAATTGACTCATAGTCAAATTGTACTGAGTTTCATGTTCCCTTTCAAGAATTCTCCTTTTATATTCAGCTGAAACAAAAATATTGCAAAACCAATAAATAATGCCGAGCGATTTCTTTTTTATTCTGGCATAATCCAACACTGATCCCATCTTGACTCTATTTTATTTATTTTATCAGGACTGTTGCATATTTTACTACAGCAAATTTCTCATATATATTTATATTTTGTATGAAATTTTATATGGAATTTCTGATGTATCGGCTGCAACATCAAATAAATATCTTCTTGATATGAACAGAATGATTAACTATGCAAAAATATAAATATGTATCACCAAGCATGAACCTATTTGGTGAAATTTCAAACTTTTTATTCAATAGAAGAATTTCAACATTCCTAAGTAGGTAATCTTAGTTTAGTTATAGCTTAATACTAGTATTGTTTATGACTAGCTTTGTAAGTTTCAAATGATTTAATTGTATATAAACTATAATGTGTGGCCTGGACTCAATGCTGAGGAACAGGATGCAACCATAATGGAGGAGACCGTAGAGGCCCGAGTGGCCAGAGGATGCCCGCAGGGGGGAGTACTTTCTCCACTCCTGTGGAACCTGGTCGTGGACGGGCTACTGAGAACCCTCCAGAACAAAGGATACAGAACCCTTGGATATGCCGACGACATAGTGGCCATGGTACAAGGAAAATACAACTCCACGGAACATTGACCGATGCAGAGGGACTGAATATCAGTCCCCACAAAGCCACCATAGTAGCATTCTCTCTTCGAGGAGAAATTGTACAGATAAAAGGGGAAGTCAAATATCTTGGGGTGACACTAGACTCGAAACTGACTTGGAACCAACATCTGGGAAAAGTAATTGAAAAAGCGGAGACCTCATTATATGTCAGACGCTCCTTCGGGAAAAATGGGGGCTACGACCGAACATGCTCTACTGGTTGTACAACATGGTGGTTAAACTCGCAATAACATACGCCTCTTTGGTATGGTGGCCTAAAACACAACAAAGAGGGACTATGGCAAGACTGACCAAGGTCCAGAGACTTGCATGTCTTGGGATCACAGGGGCCATGCAATCTATGCCCACTGCAGCAATGGAAACACTACTGGGATTGCCTCCCCTCCAATTGGTAATCCAAGGAGAGGCAAGGCTTGGTGTTTTCAAGATACAAATACACTGGAGAATGTTCACATTGGGCCAGGAAACATGAGTATCGTAAGAATCGTGACCAGGAACATGTTAGGCATGAGAACAGATCACATTCCAAAGCGATACTCTTTCAATAACACATTCAGAGTATCAATACCAGAAAGGACTGAATGGGGACATACAAACCTGAGCAACATTCTACAGGGAAAGATCTAGTATACAGACGGGTCTAAGACTGAAGAAGGTGCAGGTGCAGGAGTATATTCAAGAAACCCAAAGACTGGCTTGAGCTATTCATTGGGTAAACACACCTCTGTCTTCCAAGCAGAGGTATATGCAATCCTCCAATGTGTGAAGGAAAACAATCGGAGAGCCATCGATGATTAGCAGATCCACATATTGACAGACAGTCAGGCTGCACTTAAGGCAATGAGAAGTCAGGAAGTGACATCCCGTCTGGTATGGACATGCAAAAAAGAACTTGAAATGATGGCAGACCGAAACCGCGTTAAGCTGATTGGGTGCCGGGACATCAGGGAACGACAGGCAACGAAAAAGCTGACGAACTTGCAAAAAGAGTGTCAGAGAACGCTCCAGATCCAGAACAGACCACGGGGGTACCAAAACGTACAGCACGAAGGTCTGTAGAAGACTGGATCATGGAAAACCAGAAAGAATACTGGGAAAAAATCCAAGGAAACGAACATGGGAAGAGATACATCAAAGCCCCGTGTAACAAAAGAACAACAGACCTATTAGCACTAAATAGTGAAAAAATAAAAGTCGTAACAGGGCCCATGACTGGCCATGCGCCTGTAAAAGGGCACCTAAACAAAATGGGACTGTACAATGGCGACCTGACATGCAGACTTTGCGGTAAGGATACAGAAACAATGACACACATACTGTGTAAATGCGAGGCGCTGAATCGCAAACGACAGTCAATTTTTGGAAAGCCTAATGGCGAACCAGAATTATACAGTTCCCACCCTGTAAAGGACTTGTACAAACTCGTACAAGGTACAAAAATACTTGAGTGGATACCGTAAAGAAACGAAACATAGGCGACATACAATAGGCCAGCAGACCTAAGTGTCACCAGAGGCAATAGCCAGACAAGCCTACAAAGGGGGTTTTTAGTGAGTATGCCTGGAATGGTGACTCTCACAGTAGACCTTGAGATTCAAAGGCTCATAACCTCCCCATAAAGGATTTTCTTCACCTCCACAAAAAAAAAACTATAATTGAATGAATATTATCTTTTCTCATCAGACAATAATCAATACATGTATTGCATAAGTACAATGAAAATGTTAACTATATTTTGAGACTTCCTGACAGTCATTACCAGGAATTTGACTTATATTTCTACATAATATTCAGAAGAATTAATATGAGCAAGTGAGAACATATCTACATTCCAACTCTTCAAACTGGTGTGATTCAATATAGAGTCAAGGGATTTGTGTTTACATATTCAGAACTGAATTTCAAAATGATTCAAATTATTACATACCTAACAGTATTCTCTCATCGAAGCCTCCTTTATTAAGTAACTGCATTTCATAAACTTTTGTAATAGATTTCATGTTTGAATCAAAAACTATTGGCTCAAACAATCCACTAAAGTTTTCACAATTACCAACTAAAATTCCATCTTTAAAATATATATTTAAAACATCTTTACACTTGTACTGTTTGATATATTTAGCTTCAACTGTATCAGAAGAATCACTAATTTTATCTATAATGCAGGGAACTTCATCTAGTGTTTCAAAACTGAAACTGTTGTTCAAATATTCTGTTGACCATCCTGGAATTCAGAATACAATATAAAGCTAACTAAAAACTATTTTCTTACATGGAAATGAAATAAAAAGAAGACACACTTTGATTTGTTTCAGGTACAATACATACCTTCAAAATGTGGGCTTATCAAATCTTTGCGTTTTGTTAAGTAGGCATTTTTGAAGATCAAATCACAAATAACTACTAATAAATGTGAAGATTGCACCACGTCACTACTGTAATTGAAATCTCTTCCTCTTATTGCAATAAATAAATTCCAACCAAACTCAAATATTTTCCACGAAGTACACTGTAAAGACCTGCGAACACCCATTATCTTATATTTATCTATTATACACATAGTAGGTATGGTTTGGAAAGAGTCCTACTATACCTTTGTTTTCTATTTCTGTGTTGTTTGGTAACATCTATGTCTGACGGTGCTGGGGGTTTGAATATTGTCATAAAAATAGTGCAATATTTTTTAAAAACTGCATAAGTTATAGCAAATGTCTGCTCTAAATAATCAATCTTCCTTCGAAGATCGTCAGATAAATTTGCCATGTCTGCCCATTTATGCATATTACAAAAGAACTGGGTTAAGCTACGAAGCAAAGATAATTAATAAACTTACTTTGCAATAATTTTTTATAATTTACTTCAAATTGCAATAGCGAAGTAGGCTAGTGAGGTTTATACAATTGCCTTCAATAGTCGCCTGGGATACAGTAAGTGTAACTGTTTTTCGACAGGCCACGAACACTGCACATCCCAACCAATGTAGCGGTTCACCCTACAATGAATACATCAATCTACATTCATATGATTAAATATTTAACCATTACACACCTCTAATGTATAATTTTTATTGAATGCCTGAAAATTTTCCCAAGATTCTGTTACAGTCTTACTATCTAAATTCAATTTATTGCAAAGGTCCGTATGCTTTTTAAATAGGGTATCGTCTACATCGTCGGACACCATTTCTTCAAGGATAATATTCGTCGAATACTTAATATACAATGTTATATTGCCACAAAACACAACACTTCGTTGAACGGCCCACACAGTTAACAACAAATAATATTAATGTTCCCAGAGAAATAACCCATTGTTGTGACACATCTTCGATATAGATTGGTTAGAACGTCAGACTCCCGCGTTTTTGACGATGGGCGGCCACGATCAAGGTATCTTGTTCTGTGGCTTTAGCCACTTTGGCGCTTTAAATTGACATAATATTAATTCTCGTAATTATTTCAAGAAAACTTCAAGATAACTTCAAGATATAGAGCCAAGGAAAGTGAACAGATGGCGTGATATGACTAAAATAATTAAGACAAATAAAATGAATTCAAACAATCTCGTCTTCTCGTCCACGAAATGGATGATGCTATAGTGACTATTACATCGAATTCGGCAGACATAATGTATTTACTTTTTTACTTAGTAAACCTCCCTAACCCTAACCTTATATTCATCCAGCTACTAAACTCACATCATTTGATAACCAAAGTGGGTTGACTGCATCGACATTATGTATATGTCGATGGTTGACTGGTTGAGTAAAATATATAATACCTACATACAGATATACTTTTGTTTTTTAAGTCGAGGTCAACAATTTAAGGGCTTATTCTTATTATTATTATAAAATTTTTTTGTTATATAACCCTGGGTTCTTCTTCTCAATTCATAGGGAACATCTTCAAAAAAATGTATGTAGTATGCGCCGGTTCACCGGTTGAAGTTATTGGTAGCAAGTAAGGCCCAACAAGAACATTTCAAATATTATCTACCTATACTTTTAAAGAAAACTGATGTTGAAATCAGATTATGGCATGACAACAACAACGAATAATTATTCAATAAAATGTTAAATAGTAGTATCAAGAGTATCTATATAGTCGTTAAAACGATTAGAAAACCCTTAAAATCGAATATATTGAAAATATTAAATTGTAAATGATTTTTTATTTTTATAATGTTTATTTTTGTTTCTTCCTTTTATAGTAAATATGAAAATTATCTTTTATGATTAGCGGATTATAGACATTAGACAAAGACATTGTCATCTTGTTCCAAATTTAAGTTTTTAGGTTAATTTTTTTAGAATACACACGCCTGCGTAGGCTTGTCTGGTTATTGCCTCCGGTGACACTTAGGCCTGCTGGCCCATTGTATCTCGCCTATGTTTTGTTTCTTTACGGTATCCACTCGAGTGTACCTTGTACGAGTTTGTACAAGTCCTTTACTGGGTGGGAACTGTATAATTCTGGTTCGCTGTTAGGCTTTCCAAAAATTTACTGACTTTTGCGATCCAGTGCCTCGCATTTACACAGTATGTGTGTCACTGTTTCTGTGTCCTTACCGTAAAGTCTGCATGTTATTAGGTCGCCATTATATAGTCTCATTTTGTTTAGGTGCTCTTTTACTGGCGCATGGCCAGTCATGAGCCCTGTTACGACTTTTATTTTTTCCCTATTCAGTGCTAATAGGTCTGTCGTTATTTTTTTACACGGGGCTTTGATGTATTTCTTCTCATGTTCGTTTCCTGGGATTTTTTCCTAATATTTTCTGTGATTTTCCATGATCCAGTCTTCTTCAGACCTTCGTGCTGTATGTTTTGGTACACCCGTAGTCTGTTCTGGATCTGGAGCGTTCTCCGACCCTCTCTCTGCAAGTTCGTCGGTTTTTCCATTGCCTGTCGTTCCCTGATGCCCCGGCACCTAGATCAGCTTAAGGTGGTTTCCGTCTGCCAGTATTTCAAGTTGTTTTTTGCATGTCCATAGCAGACGGGATGTCACTTCCTGACTTCTCATTGCCTTAAGTGCAGTCTGACTGTCTGTCAATATGTGGATCTGCTCATCGTCGATGGCTCTCCGATTGTTTTCCTTCACACACTGGAGGATTGCATATACCTTTGCTTGGAAGACAGAGGTGTGCTTACCCAATGAATAGCTCAAGCCAGTCTTTGGGTTTCTTGAGTATACTCCTGCACCTGCACCTTTTTCAGTCTTAGACCCGTCTGTATACCAGATCTTTCCCTGTAGGATGTCGCACCGGTTTGTATGTTCCCATTCAGTCCTTTCTGGTATTGATACCCTGAATGTGTTATTAGAAGAGTATCGCTTTGGAATGTGATCTGTTCTCATGCCTAACACGTCCCTGGACATGATTTTCACGATACTCATGTGTTCTGACCCAATGTGAACATTCTCCAGTGCATTTTGTATTCTGAAAGCAGCAAGCCTGTTCGTGCGTAACCCCCATTTTTTCCCGAAGGAGCGTCTGGTCACAACTAATGAATTCTCCTCTTTTTTAATAACTTTTCCCAGATGGTGGTTCCAAGTCAGTTTCGAGTCTAGTGTCACCCCGAGATATTTGACTTCCCCTTTTATGTGTACAGTTTCTCCTCGAATCTTCAGAGGTCTCAAGCCCTCTAATTTGCGTTTACGAGTGAATACTACTATGGTGGCCTTGTGGAGACTGATATTCAGTCCCTCTGAATCCGTCCATATTGTTACCAGGTTCAGAGCCTTTTGCATTTGATTTTCCTTGTACCATGGCAACTATGTCGTCGGCATATCCAAGGGTTCTGTATCCTTTGTCCTGGAGGGTTCTCAGTAGCCCGTCCACGATCAGGTTTCATAGGAGTGGAGAAATTACTCCCCCCTGCGGGCATCCTCTGGCCCTCAGGCCCCTACAGTCTCCTCCATTGTGGTTGCATGTAACATCCTGTTCCTCAGCATTGAATCTATCCAGGCCACACATGGTTCCTCGATTTCTCTGTGTTTGAGGGACCTGATTATTGAATCCACGGAGGTGTTGTCGAAAGCCCCTTTTATGTCTAGGAAAGTCGCTAGAAGGATTTCTTCATTTCCCAGCGTTTTTTTCCATCGTGCATCAGGTATACTAAAGTATATAGAATATAGAATAGTACTTAGCTTTAGCAAATTAATAAGAAAATAATTTGATGTATACCTCAAACAAATAAATATTTCCAATTTATATAAAGTTCTGTTTGCCGCTTCAAAAACTAATGTTTTTTCATGAGTGACATTATATAAAGTAGTCAATTTTTGAATACTTGTAAAAGATAATGTAATGATCGGTGAAGTTGTGCTTATTTACATGCATTTTGATATTCATTCTACAGTACCTATCAATAATAATTATTGTGCGTTCTGCATAATCAATTTTATTTCATAACAACTTGAAAAAACATGCGTTCCTCAATTTCTTCGAGAATGTTTAAAAAATTTGGGTCAAGTTAACCGAACGAGACTGTTAAATTATGTATAACGCATTCCGATTCAGAATTGGTAGTTTATCGAAGTTCCTTAAATAATATTTCTTGTAAATTATTCTTTGGAGTATAGATCCGGTAGGAAGATGTAGGCGCACGCCTCCATGCGCTTTTTCGGTGGCGGCGACGCTGCGCCAGTACAACGTCGGTTCGGCGATGTACGTCCTGATCAGGTCGCCTGCGAATCGAGTTGCTTGCTTATTAATGCACGTTTATTAGTTCTCACAATCATTGCCCGATTACAAAGTGTCTAAATAACATAACGTTTGTCGTCGTTCGTTTGTTTATAATACAGATCGAATTATAATTTGTATGAAAAACCACTAATTTGAACTGTCAAGTAGGCACCAGTGAATATAAACTCTGTGTGGTGTTTCGTGTATCGAACCGAACGTTAGGATTAAAACTGACCGATATACGGTTTTTCATAATTCAACAGATCACGTTTCGAATAAATAAAATACAAATACTCGTGAGTCATGAAAAATATAGCTATAATATTATGTTATTTATCTACTTATTTATGAAACATGTAGGATAAAAGATAGAAATTAATATCGGATAACCATCAAGTGTTTTTCTAGTAAAAAATGAATATTAATTGGGAATATTTCAACATAAATCAACGATAATGATAATGTGGGTAGGTACGTACGTTTAACGAAAATAACAAAAATGTATAAATCGCAAACGTCGGATACCAGTGCTTTGTAGAATAAGTTTAACTTTTTATAACGATATTGTAAATTTTATATTCATTTCCGATTTTGTAATTGATTAGCTAACAAGATCAAATTTCACATTTATTTCTAAAGGTTTTAAACGCAAAGTAAAATCGATACGTACAGCATAACACATATAAATATGCATGTATAGGTATATAAAACTACACTTCATAAATCTTTTGATGTATGTGCAGTCTCGTCATTTGATGGAACACATTTCACGTATCCGAGTCTAACTAAAACACTTATCAAATGAAATGTTCTGTTTACATTTTTATTTTTCTATGATTCAACCGTACTACGTTAAATTTTAACACTAATACGTATGTTTTAAATAAAATCGCATAATTTCGGATTGGGAAATAGCGATTGGCTCCAAATTGTCAGTGACAGTTAATGATCTATAAAAAGCGTGAAAGGAAATACGGAAAAATTGCTGTACCCTGGTGGAATTGGCTCCAATCTACAATCTCCTAAAATTTGGGTCAAAGCAATTTGAGTGGAGGTTGGATTTCTGCAATACGAACCTCTTGCAGTAGCCTTTTAATTGTGTCCAATTATAGAGAATTGAAGATTTATTTCGGAAGATTCAATTACACTACCGTTACTATTGCTTGTTAATCGAGACCGCTCATTATATGTTCAAATAGAATGCAAGATAAGAGAACAATTTTTTTACAATGCTCTCTAATTTGTTCCAATATTGGTTGAATGCCTCAAAATAGATAAGCTAGAATTTAAATGGAGCTGTTCGTTACTTTGTGATATTCCATTTTTACAGATAAAAACAAGAAACATTTCTTGTTACGCTATTTTGTAAACTTGTATGTCTTGGGGAAGAGCTGTTGTCAGTGGCGTCATAATAAATGAAACGTCATTAATTAATATTTCTAAGAAAAATTCGTCTATTTAGTAGTTTCCATTCCGATAGGACATATTTTCCCAATTATCAATATTTTTCTATTATCAAAATTATATTAACTTGTACAAGAGTTAGTCAGGGGCTCCAGTAATTTTTTCCGTTCCACCAGTTAAAGTCTTATAGATATCTATAATGCAGGGGGGTTGTTCACAATTTCTTAATAGGATCGAGGACGAGAGGGTCCTAATTGGATAGAAGATTATCGAAAGACTTGTATAATTATTCAATATATTTACAAAATAGGGTTTGACAGAAGTTGAAGAAAAAATTGATTCCAAATAAATATAATTTTGAGCTGAATAAAATCATGTAAAATCATATTTGATAAGCAAAATGCGAATAGAAAACATTGTATTGTTATTTGAATTGTTGAGATCTTTCCATTCTTTCCTCAATAACTAGTAGATAATGATATTTGTTATTGTTACATCTATCTTAGTCTTAATTCACAATTTTTGTATGTAATTCGTGTGTACCTATATATTAGAATTCGTCGTTTCCAAATATATCATTTATTAATTAATCAACTATAATGCTCCGACTTGGCAAGTTTGAATGTTCAACATTTTTGGAACATTTCTTCAGAAAAAGTAGTAGTTTTCAAACTGTTTACAAAAAGCAAAGAATTATTCAAAAAACTCTCGGGTAGTCTTCTTCCGTTGATTAAATGGTAACCATTACGTATCTCATTCTCCCCTATGTAGGGGAGCGATATACTTTGAGGCTTCCGTACACACTTCCTTTAGCTACAAAGAAAGGATTGATGATGGGGGCGAAGATATGGGTTCAGAACGAGGACATAGGGCGTTTGTGACTTCGTTTTTTGTTTTAACAATTTGGTGGGAGTACAACGCATTATATTATATGTTTGGTATTTGGTGAAAAAATTCGACGCCAAGTCCTTCGGGAATGAGATTCGAATCAAGGTCTCTCCAAAATGCTTACTGAGCGAGCATATAACAGAATAACACCCGACAACTTCGGTCACAGACGATCAGAGAATACTATTGGGAATAAGTCACAAAAGACCAACCAAAACCGTTTGCAAATACGAATCCAATGTAATATTATATGTATCTTGTTGGACAGCTGGGGCTTATTTAGAGTAAAGGATTTGTTCTGATGGTTTCTCTAACCTAAGCATTTTTTTATACTATGACTACACGAGAGGATAACCTATAATGTTCGAAGAACATCGCGTGAGCCAGCGGTGGCTT
The DNA here is from genome assembly GCA_958510875.1 of Endomychus coccineus. NCBI lineage: Eukaryota > Metazoa > Arthropoda > Insecta > Coleoptera > Endomychidae > Endomychus > Endomychus coccineus. The sequence goes on from OY294068.1 coordinate 18,648,691, forward strand.
GAAGGTTTGGAGGTTATAGACATAGAGAAAGACCTCAATAGGTAAAGAGTTCCAAAACGTCACTGTTCGATAGAAAAATGGGGATTGGTAGGAAGAAGTTCAGCAGGTCTCGAGTTTGAGAATGGAGGAGTGACTAGTTTGAGCATGTCTAGTCCACCTATGTGTAATCTCTTGTGGTGGAACAGCAGACGAGATTTTTGATGAACACCGAGCATGAAAATATATCTCTAGAAAAGGCAGATATCTCTCATCTTTCTACGATGTTCTAGAGAAGACAATGAACTCGTAAGTGTGACATCATCAATCAAACTAGTGGCTCTCTTCTGGATAGAATCCAAGAACTTCAACGTATGTTTGGACAGGACAGGACTGGTCGAATCTGTGTTTTTTAGAATATGAGGAGCTGCTGGGATGTAAAGTAGCTCTTGGTATGGAAAAAGTGAAGCGGTTTTCGGAATGAATAGTTGTACCTAACATCATCATATTAGATACTGTGAGATCTGCCTTCCTGGAGAAGAAGCAAGCTTGAGGTTTGGTTGCATTAAACTCCACTAGATTATCAGATCCTCATTCCAAAATCATTCCCAGAACTCCATTAATTGCGTCAACCTGTCTCTGTCTCGCTCCTCTGGCTTCATTGGATGGTATAGGGGCTCTAAATGAGAAAGCGGTATGAAATGTACCATAATCTGCAAAGCTGTGGAGGGGACAGGTCACTTCCAGCAGATTGTTAATATGAAGCAGAAACAAAGTTGGTGCCAACACAGTTTCCTATGGAACACCAGCGTTGGAAGTCATTGTATTGGAGGAGACTCCATCAACCACCACATAGAGTGATCCATCTGAGAGAAAACACGATAGTAAGCGACAAAGTTGAGGCGGTAAACCATATGACAAAAGTTTCCCATAAAGGCTTTGGTGCCCGACTCGGTCAAATGCTTTGGAGATACCCGATGCTACAGCTAGAGATTCCCCATGTTTTTCAATAGATTTCTGGTATACATGTGTTACCTAGGCAAGCGATTTTGGAACTCTCTAGGTATTGGATGAGCTCTATGTTGATTGCTTTCTCCAACAGTTTAGAGATCAAAGTGCAATGGGTCTATAATTATTAGGAAGGGTCTTCTTTCCTTTTTTTGGAATTGGTTCGTCTCTAGCTGTCTTCCAGCTGGAAGGAAACACACTAAATTTGTATGAAAGGGTAAACCTGGTGTTAATCAAATGGAAATTAAAAAAATGGAAACCCTACGAAGATTTATTCTTGACCATACGAATTTTCGTATTTGAAATGTGAACTATTCATATAATATATCCCTTATTCATATAAAAATTGGTCCCAACTTTGTAGTCAATGAATCCAGTATCGATCGTCCACCTCATATTAAAAAGGTGCTGCGAATCAAATGCCTTAGGTTAGCAGAAGAACGATTTGGTTAATGATTTGCTGATAAATGCTTCAAGCGTGTAACCGCACATACAATTTGAACAGAGTTGATTGGAATGACCGTCTTTCTGCAGATCACCTCCACAAATACCACCGTGTCACACTTAACTGACAAACTTTTAATCATGTGGTATAGTAATGTCTTCTTGGTGCCTTTCAGGAGAAATCATCGATTTTCTCCATTTTGTACTGAATGAAGGATTCTAACGTATGTCGTTAGCGATGAATCTGTAGTGTAATACATTATACCGAAATCTCAACCAAACTTTAACTTCTGAATCTTGCGAAAACTTGGATAGGGATGAGAATATAGCCTAGAGCTGACTTTCATTAGCGTTAGATCGCAAGTTCTTCGGCATTGATGTGAAGTTGCAGAGTAATGTCTATATGTTATATTCGGTTATTGACCTTCAATCGATAATACCCCTACAATGAAGTTATATTTTCTCACTTTGAGAATGAATAATGGTTAAAATACACTCGTGATAAACTTAACAATAAATCCAAATGCAATCACATCATATATGATACAGCATAACAAGTACTAGAATGATGTAAGGATAGGTACCTATCTAGTTAGTAAAAAATATCGCATTGCAACTTTTCTTCCGATCATACATTCTAATAGAAAATCAGAAAGTCTTAAGTTTCTGGTAAGTATAATGTTTCTGTACCAATTTGGTCATCGAGTAGATGAAGAATCTACATCTCTCCATATGTTTCATTTCCTTCTAATACCACCAGGGACTGCTGGTGAAGCGGGAAATTTTTTAATTGCTATATTTAAACTAGCTTTTGTGCTAATAGGAACGTTTCAGTTTTCTGTTATTTTAGTTTCCAGAAATAACGCTCTATAGTTAAACATCATTAGAACCCTTATATTCTTAATCTATTACTCGCTTCAACATGGCAGGTGTAATACGTAGAACTTTATCCAGATTTTTGAATTTTAACTCTCCTGTGTTCTGAATTTAATGCGGCTTTTTAATCTATACCTATGACTATGTTATTTGCATTAACAGATTGCATACGTATATGACGCATAATCATTTGCAAAATACATGAATAAATTCAATATTTTAAACAGAAAGCACCATGTACACCAATTTATAGTCTAACAGCTGGAGCCGAAAAAGTGCTTTGATTTTTGATATGGATGAAGTCGATTGGAACCCATTCCATTACTAGAAACGGGATCACATATCGGAGTTTTCCGAAACTAGTGCAGGATATAGCTAATGGTGAAAATTGTAATTTTTTTTATTAAACAGATTGGAACATTATACGCTACTATAATATAAAGTCCAAGTCTCCGACCGCAAAATTGGGGTCAAGCTGTTAAAATTGTTTTGCAATAAAAACCGTATGGCTATGAGGGGGTAAGATATTCAACAAAAGCAAAACATATTAATAAACTATAAAGAGTTCACACTGTTGATATATTATATCATCCTTATCCACTAAAAATACTATGAAAGTACTGAGGACCTTTCGGCACCCAAGTAGCCATTATCAGAGTGAACTAAATTATAAATCAAAATGTGCCTGTTTAAATATTATTTGGGGATAATAATGTAAACAAGGAGTTACCCTCAGCTGGAGATAAATCGGAATATAATGAATTACTTTTTCGTTTGTACATTTTCATCCCTTCTAAGTTACCTAAATATTTGTCTGTACTATGTTTTAAAATTAAAAATGATAAACTTTCTTGAGAAATGGTGTGACCTGTATTTAAAATATGTTCGGCTACCGCTGATTTTTCACCATTATTTCACTTTATATGGGCAAAATGTTCCTTATAACAAGTTAAAATGTTCCTTCTAGTTTGACCCACATAGCATTTTGAACACGACAATTGATTTTGTAAATTTCGAATTTGTCGAAATCGGAAACTTCATCAAGTCGTTGTTGCCTAAACGGTGTTTTAGCTGGTTCTTACATCTATGAACTGGTTGTTTTGCAAACATGAAACAACATCAAATCAAACGAGAGTATCACCAGGTTCGAATCTTTCAATTGTGCAATCAGTTCCAAAGAATTTTTCACATACAAGCTTGGTGCGGCTTTGAAGTTGCTAAATTCCATTTCGCTATGTTATACGTAGGATAATTAATAAGGACACTATTTACAAATACTCCAATCCCTGAGTCCATGAACATTCTAAAGAAATGGCTTTCAAATATTAATATCACCGATATAAACTGCACAGAATACGTGATCCTTACATCTTTATGTATGGAGCAAAATTATTTCACTTTTAACAAAAATTACTATAAACAAACAAGCGGATGTGTAATGGGCAATCCACTCTCTCCTTTTTTGGTCAATATTTTCTAACCAGGTCTGAAACCTCCTTAAAATCAAAATTGAATCAGCTTCCAAATGTTTGGTATAGCTATATGTTGACATTTTGGCGATTACAAGTAAATATTTTGATTTACATGGCTTTTTGAACACGATTAATAGCCAATATGATTCACTGGGATTCACTATCGGAATAGAAACAGATAATCAGCGTCCATTCCTTGATATTAACATTATAAAAGATGGTAATCACTTGGATTTCAAAATATACAGAAAACCCACTCAAACAAATAGGTATACTCCGGCGGATTTAGGACACCATTTAGATATAAAATAACTCGTTTAATAGTCTAGTTCATAGATTATTGAACGTACCTTTGAGCCAGCAAAATTATAACAACGAAGTTGAGAAACTTCAGCAAATAGCGAATTGATCAATAATTCAATTTATAAACAAAAAAAGGAAATTGGAACGTAGAATTAGCCATTACCTTCAAATACCGGGCTATCAAAAATTATCTTGGTCAAGGGTGGTTGTGGAATCTGAAACGTGTGTCTTACTTTACGTTATCGAAACTTGTGTCAAATTAATTGATTTGAAGTTTCTAAAAGTGAGAAATTTCGCAATTTTATACGAATGTTATAACACTCCGAAGTCTCTAGCGCTTTAGACTCCGGAATTTTCACATGACCTATCGAAATTAGAAGGTTCGAATTGTATAAAAACACAATTGCATGAACGCCAGAAGTCCTATGTAATCAGCAACGAAAGTAATCATTTTGACATATGCCTCGAGGAGCTCGCTACGCGTCAGTTAGAGTTTATACTTTTTACCTCGATCTTGTTAATTCGGGGCAGTTCTATGCCCCGTGCGGCCGGCGCCAGTTGTTTTCGGCTATAGGCCGCTAGCTTTTAACCGCTTTTGGGTATATTTTAGTAGCTAGAAAATTCCCTTTGGTACGTCGCACGTTAAACGCGCGTAGCTGTGCCCTGAGAGTACCTTTTTCTATTTTAATTTCATTTTCCTATTTAATCGACATTTTGGGGCCCGAGACTATGCTATTTAGTTGACCCCGTTCATAAACTAACGACATGGAGCGAAAACCGCATGCGAAAAGTCCTCGTAAAGACGTTCTATGTTCCGAAGATTTGCACTTTTCTAACTCGCGAGCTACGCGCTCCTCACGTGAACGTTATTCGATTTATCGAAAATTAACCAATTTAAAACAGTTTTCGACCCCATTTGTGGCTATTGCGACCTTGTAAAAGGTTCAAAGTTAACATTTCGTTTCACATTCCACAACCACCCTTGACGAAGATAGTTTTTAATTTGTAGTTCATTATTGTTTCATAACTGAAATAAATAGGCATGAAATTTGTAGGTTATTGATGATGTCAGTGTGACAGTGACATAATTATTTCAAACGTAAAGTAAGACACACGTTTTAGATTCCACAACCACCCTTGACCAACAAAATTTTTGATATCCCGGTACTTCAATTAAATTCAAGAGTTTCACTTATCATTCTTCAGTAATTGATAAATTCCATAGTTTGTTTTCTAAATTTGCAATACAACCAGCTTATAGATGTAAGAACAAGCTGAAACACCGTTAAGGCAACACCTTTGATAAAGTTTCTGATTTCGACAAATCCGGGCTTACAAAATCAATTGTGACCCGTGCTCAAAATGCTATGTGGGTCAAACTAGAAGTAACATTTTAATTCGTTATAAGCAACATTTGCCCATATAAAGAAAAATAATGGTGAAAAATCAGCGGTAACCGAACATATTTTGAACACAGCTCACACCATTTCTCTTCTAAAACACAGTACAGACGAATATCTAGGTAATTTAGAAGGGATGGAAATGTATAAACGAAAGAGCAATTTATCAAATTCTGATTTATCTTCAGCTGAGGGTAACCTCTTTGTACATTATTATCTCCAAATAGTATTTAAACAGGCACATTTTGATTTATAATTTAGTTTACTCTGATAATAGTATTTTTAGCGGATAAGGGTGATCATTTCTTATCAATAGTGTTATAATATATCTACAGTGTGAACTCTTTTATAGTTTAAGAACTTTGGAAGTTATTTTCCTGGGAAAGTGTTGATTATTGATTCTCTATCAGTTCTTCGAATTAATGTATTACAAACAGAACTATCCTGTATATGTTATTTTAACTGTTAACATTTATGAATCTTATCTTAGGAAATGAGAATGCAACAACTGAACAGTGAGTAGATACATAGCTCTGGAAACATTAAATTCTTGATGATGTAAGGACATTACATTGTGAGATGACATCGTAGATTGTGAATTATTCTTTCTCCTGAAGCCAGTTGAATTACATGGTCTACTGAAAATAAAAGCTTAATATAATATACATTCTAAAGAAAAAGTGACAAAATGTACTGTATCGTGAAAACATCATACCTACGTAGGATAACAATGTATATCGAATTGCTACACTGCCAACAAAGGGCGGTACTGTTCTAACGCTACCATATCACAATGCGGTTTTTACACATCATCTTCGTCTTCCTTTCGTTTATCGGTAGCATCTGCTTCGGATTCCTCTTGGACGGTTCAAGTAATTCCTATTCCCAGTTCAGGAAATGGGGTGGAGGGACCAACGGCAGTTTAGAATTCGAATTTAAATCCGATCAGCCTAACGGCCTTCTACTATACACCGACGATGGAGGCACGTACGACTTCTTCGAAATCAAACTGGTGGAAGGCGCCCTGCGATTGCGGTATAATTTGGGCGGCGGGGCTCAGATTATCACGGTGGGACGGGATTTAAACGACGCACATTGGCACAAAGTGCACGTGCAAAGACATGAAGACCGTACAATATTGACGGTGGACGGAGTGTCGCAGATGAGAACTTCGCGCGGCAAAGAGTTCGATTTCGGACGGTTTTCGACAAATTCGGATGTGTACGTCGGTGGTATGCCCACCTGGTACAATACCAAACTGACATTACTCGCTCTCCCCAGTGTAATATTCGAACCCCGTTTCGTCGGAGCTGTAAGGAATCTCATTTATCCAGATATCGATGGAGGATCGCCCAAAAGACAGGAGACAAGACCTAAAGACCATAGGGTGAGTTATTTTTTTCTATTTTAAGTGCACATGCATGTTACTATACATAAAGGAACATCTTCGTCTATCTATAGAGATGAGTAGTTCTCTTTTCCTTTCCAATATTAATCAGCAACAGAAGTATTGAAGTACTGAAGTTGGTGCGTCAACTCCCAATATCTTTAAAATCGTTCCCTACTAATGTGGATGATGTTCATTCTTTGCCATACACGGCTAAGTGAGAAATAATAAATTATCCACTAAAAAATACTGTTAAAGTACTGACGACCTTTCAGCTACCAAGTAGCCATCACCAGAGTAAACTAAGGACTAAGAGGTCGGTCAGTACGCTACGCATATGACCAAGGGATTAAGACAGAGTGAGTGTGAGAGGCGAAACAATGAAAGACTTCGTTCGCTACGACACTCCGTCTTAATTAAATTAGTGAAAATAAAACTCTTATATTTATTTCATTTGTTCATTTTACTGTTCGCTACGCTCACTCTGTTTTTCGGACAAGCCCGTCTTGATTCGCTACGCTTACTCCGTCTTAACTCGGACTCAAACACTTATCTGTTCTTATAATTATATATTCTGTGTTATTTCAAAGTATACAGATTCCCGATAATCAGGAGTGAAAGTAGTCTGGCTTGCCCTTTGTCGGGTGCTGTCGACGGAATGCACTAGCTCTTTGTCGGATGCCGCACCAGCAGATGCGACCGGCAGCGAACGTGTTGTTATATTTCTTTGTACAATCGACCAGATAGTTAGCGCACCGAACGACGCGTGAAACAGAGTCGAATATTTCGCCGGGCTTCTCAAGGTAGAACACAGAAGCAACAGATCTAGTTTGTGTCTTGATTTTAAGTGGATTGCATTTACCATTTGACCACCACCCGAGGATGTAGATTTGATAAATAACCTTACTGAATCAAGAAACGACTTCGTTGGCTTACGCTCACTCCGTCTTAATTAGAACACAAAATGAGCATTACTCTCAGCTGGAGATTTCCTCCTGAATTCATTAAATTGCCTTTGGCTTATACATTTCCATCCCTTCTAAGTTTCCTAGATATTTGTTAGTTCTGTATTTTGAAAGTGACCGTAGGAGCTGCATTTATATGTTCTGATATTTTTCACTATTACATTTCATGTTTATTTCGAATTAAAATATTCCTTCTAGTTGAAGCTATAGGATTTAGAACATTCGGTTCTATAAGTTTCACCTTTGTCGAAGTTGGGAATTTTATCGAATGTATTCCAGCTTGTTCTTACATCTATGGTTTCTATTGCAAATTTAGGAAAAAATTGTGGAATTTATTAATTATTGAAAGATCATAAGTGGAGCTTTTGAATTTCATTGAATTATTCGAAAGCAATGGCTCCAATTTAGTTAATGGATTGCATTTTACGTTTTTGGTTAGAAATTAACTTATTGATCACAGATTTGTCGTATCATTGTCCGTCGCTATTATTATTAACTTCCATTGATATAATTTTTCTGGCTCAAAAGTACGTTTAATGATCTATGAGCTAGACCAGTGTTTCTCAAAGTGTGGGTCGTGACGCCCAAGGGGGTCGCCAACTCTTGCTCGGAGGGTTCCGGTCGCAAGCCAAAGCCAGGTAAAAGTAAAAAGCAAGAGTTGTAGCTCCTACATTACAATAAAAATACAACAATTTTAGTGGAAAGGCTGTGTCTGTTTATTTTTTATAATTTCTGGTTTTATTTTTAGACGCAAATAACCAAATCATGTTCTAATTGGAGCCTATTTCTCTCCTTAGATTTCATGTTCACCATTGAAAAGAACGTTAGTTCACATAGGTTGGAAGTGAAGAATGGCACAAATAATTTCAAAGCTTCTTTTCTCTTTCATCTTCATCCAAAAGAGTTCAATATTTTGCTAATTAAATTCTTTCTTCAGCATGCCGTCAGCAGCAAAATCTTTAAGATTCTCTTTCTTCATCTTCATGGTCAGATCAGCCAGTTGTACTGTTATATCCAAAAAAAGATTTAGTATTCATCTATTCCCATTGTTAGCTTCCGAATTCAGTTCTGGAAAGTAACTTAATAGTTTCACTTCCAAATTATACAAGCTCGGTATCACGCAAGGAATGTGAGAGCTTACTATCAACGATTGGTCCATTGTATTTTCTTCACCAATCTTCTAAACGCAGGGGAAAGAATTGGACATCCCTTTTTATAAAAAAGTTGACCACAAACCAAGTTTTGAAAAGAATCCTTTAATTTTTACGCTTGGCCATTAGAATGTTTTCTTCTTTAATTTTAATAGCATTTTATTCAAGTTTAGATTTGATTTGCATAAAATCATGGTTGATTCTGTTCAATTCTTGTAAGAACGTTAACAATTTAGCTTTTAGTTCCAGAACTTGTTTCAATACCTTTCCTTTGGATAGCTCTCTCACCCTTGTGTGATAAAGGAGATTTCATAGGAGAGAACCCATTTCTTTACAAATAATTCTAAGCAGTCGAATTTGCAAGGTTTTACCTCCAATAGAGTGCACAACTTTGATCACCTATTAAGCACATCATTTGAATAGGAAGGTCCTGGGGGTCGCCAGAAGTTTTTCCCTTGTAAAGGGGTCTCGTATTCAAGAAGGTTTAAGAACACTGAAGTAGACTATTGAATTAATTAATTATTGTACCTAATTGCTTGTGTACCTTTTCTGTATATGTCGAATTCCAGATTGTGACCATATTTGATAATGCTAATGTCAAGAAGCTGTCGCTTTCTATTTCTACAATGGAATCGGCTATTAGGCATGTAGATCAAAATCTTTACTTATAATGGAAGGGGACAGTGGTTAGGCAATTATTTAAAATTGATGGGTGAATATATTATCAGTGTTACAATGAATAAACAAACAAACATAATAACTACATAGTTCACTAAATGGTAGCGAAATTTTAATATTTCGTTATAACGAAGACGTTATAACAGAACATTGCCTGGCGCATCCGTCATTTTGATCCAACAACGCAACGTTAGCTTTTCGATACTCTTATTGTCACTCATGAAAGACTACAAAACTGAAAAACTGAGAATTCTAGAGATTCCATGATATTAATTGCGACAGAGAGATGACGTGAACTTCTCTAGTAAAAATCTAAAAAAAAATGGCAATTACAACTTCTATAATTAATATTATTTAATGTAATAATTTAATATGAATTTCAATACCAACTGATGTATTCATATTTGGTTCAGTTTGGAAGTCTTGATTTAAACTATTAGAAGTTATATATTACTAAATTAATTTAATATTATTTAATATCGCTAAATGTGATATAAAAAAACTGTTTTCAGAAAATTAACTATTTGTGGTAATTAAGAACATTTTCGGTTATTATACACAGCGGCGCATATGTGCTTGCTGTTCTGCCCTGCATTATTACTATACACTAGGAAGAAGTAGTACATAATACATAATTAAAGTAAATGACTAACATATGTGTTGTTCCTGGGGAAATTTAACTGTCCCATAGGGCAGCACATATAAAATTTCAACTTGACTTCCTTGTTTGTCTTTGTTTCCCTTTCCAACTCCAATTCAATGTCCATTGCCAATTCACATTGCGTTTTCCACTCTCAACTTCCATGTCCAATGCCGATTCCTTATCCATTACCCTTAATTACCGTTCCTAATTAGAAGTCTATAAGTCAAGAGCGGCCCGATCAAAGACACATTTTCGTTTTTTTTGGTAAAATCAAAATTTAATTTCCTATTACAGATTTTGCTTTAGGAACTTTATTTTCTGCTGAAAGGTAGCATCTCGTATTTACTTTCGACCAAATTTTTTTCTCTATCTCTTTGTTTTTGCACCATACCCGCTATCTTGGAAAAATCGTACATTTACGATTGCGGCGTCAAGAATGAATCTTTTGACCCAAACCAAAATGCAAATTAAAGAGTTTGATGCCCTTTACAACATATCCAAAATCTAACCACTTTGTTTGTAAACAAGAGAAGCTAGGTCATTTTAAAAATTTTGGGTACGAAAAAATCCAAAAAATTTCAGGTTAGAAAGCTGGTATAACTTCAAATTTTGTATTCAACTAGAAGACCATTTTAAGACTTTGTCGCTTTTTTTGACAAGTAGAATTCGGAATATCTCTAATTGTATGTTTGGCCCCGTAATGGGTTCATGTTTTGCCCTTTTTGAAAAAGCCAAGATTCATGTGAAAAATGATGCCTTACTCTATATAACACTAAGCTCCTTTTTAAAAATTCTAGCACGAGTTAAAGAAAAAGAAAGAGGACGAAAAACTGAAGCCGCGCTATAAAGTCGAGCGTCGGTAATGTAGATTTCACAAAAAACCTATAAATTTTGAATTTTTTTTTATTTCGAATAAATCTCTTTTAAAAGTAGTGGAAAAGGAAAGACAATGTTATAATTGAGAATTTAATTAATTATTTATTTATTTATTTTATTCAAATTAGTCCCGAAAATTAGAAAAAAAAAATTATAACAAAAACATACTTATGTAATAATACTATGAAAAAATTAAATATGTCTGATTCAGATTTAAAAAAAAATAATAAAACAACTTAAATCTTCTTAGAATCAGTTTTTCGATTTTGCTGAAAACCGGGAGGGTTTGAAACATTTTTAAATTTAACCCTAATTTCTAAAATTTGAGGTGAACTAGTCAAAAAAAATTTTCTCGAAACAAGTTGTAACGTATCTCGAAAATAGCTCTAAAATTTTCTAAATTTACTTATATTTCGAAAGTTGACAAGCTTACATGTGGCACCAAAAATGTATCAAACAGTACAACTCTATTATAACGGCACTTATTTCATTCAAGAACTGACCATATTGCTTAGAATAAAACTCAATTCTATAAAATAATTTCTGGATTTGCCAGGAGCTTTGAACTGACAAAAATAGCATATATTTCAACCACCCTCATCTCAGGGAAATTCAGGGTAGGTGAGCGCAAGTATTTCGTTATTGCTTCCATAAAGAATAAAATCTTACATTAGAATTCTTGTGATATATATTCCGACTTTCCATTCGCCGCAGGATGAATTATGGGTATGTGCAATGTGAAAAGTATGTTTCAGGACGTGCGTCGCGTACTTAAGAACTTTCGAATGTTACAGGATGGAATTGAGTGTAAAAATCTATTTTCAATCTACAAATTACCCTCAGGAAATTTCAGCTCTATCTATGGTAACATGCCACAGAAACGGGTGGTTTTCCAGAAAAATTGATGAATAATTATGGAACTGGATGCCTTACCATGAAATTAACGAAACTCAATAAAATGCCACTTGCATCTGCATCAGTATTTGATTTCGAAATTGATTTAATTTAATTGGAATTATTCGATTTACGCGTTTGTAGGATCATGCATATATTGTCTATTAAATTCGAGATAATGATTTAGAAGTGGAAGCAATTCATTCATTAAACATGCCAAATGACATGTTTGCCAATACAAATCATCTGCGCAAATCGCTCGCATAACTGTACATTGTAAATATACATAATTATTATGGAATTATAAGAATGTCCTTTGAAGCCTCCATGCGTTTTAATCTCCGGTTTGTGTCATCGATTTCTGATTTTAATGGAAAACCTTTGTGACAAATACAATACAGAACCTTACTACGAGAAGCTAGAAAATTTCTTATGACAATGCCATAATGTACCCACATTGGGTTACAGCTATTTTTTAGACCAGGGATCACTAAAATACGGCCCGTGGGCCAAATCCGACCCGCCAATGTCATCAATCCGGTCTGCGACTTCTAATGGCTTATTGTTGTTATGATAAGTTGGATAAAAAGACACAATGATAATAACTTGGTTTTATTTACTTGCTAGGTAAAGCTTAATGACAAGTATGATACGCAGAAAATTTATCTCAGCTACGTTCCGCTTCTTTTCCATACTAGTAAATCACACACAAAAGCAACCAGTCAAATCAAAATACTGTTACGAAGATATCTTTTGAGCACGCACAAACACGTTTTAAGAAGTTACGCACCACTTTATTCCACAACAGACAGTTTCGTTTCCTTCTCCTTCCCTAGGCAGACTGACTCGCGGTCACGCCGCTAGCCTTTTATACTCCAATTACTGCCATCTAAAAGTGAGTGAAATACACCAGAACTTTCTCGAAACAACGAGATTATTCACGAATGTTTAATTGTTACTGCGCTTTCGAAAGTACTACTAGCGCTATCTGTTAGGGGTAAATGATACTAGCACTACCGCGATTTCGTGGTCATAAGAATAAAGTACAACATGCACAATAGCAGCAATATCTATGCTGCTATTTAAGGGATAATGGATTTACTTAAAAGTCGAAGCCAACTTCATCAAATATATGATAAGTAGAAATAATAAGCAACCGTTATTTGTTATGGGTGGCAGGTGTTTTTATCTTGAACCATGGTGAGCCGCAATGAAGATTTGATATACATATCGAATTTTTTTTAGCTTCACAATAGCGTAGTTAAGAGCGGACGCTGGGGTTGGTCCACCACGGGTGACACCATTCTGAAGTGATTGAAAATATGTTTAATTGTTCAATTAAATCAATGAATCAATCAAAACGAGGGCGAACTGCCCAATGTAAAGTTTCGTCTGCCTCACACCGGCGGCACCACGCCAAACCGAGAGTCAGTCTATCCAGTAGCTCTCTGAAAGCATGATATTCCGATGGTTGGATCAAGTTGAACACATGTTGAATTTATCTAATAATTATTTGTGTCAAAAATACTATTGACTGGAAACGGATCAATTTTTACATTCGATTGGAGTAGGAAGGGGGAGGTGACATCATCTATTATTGCCATGGGTCACACCAACTATACCTACGCCACTGAAACTCACATTGCTATTTGATATTTACATAGAAATTTATACTTACTTCTACTTTTACTGTAAACACAAAAACTTATCTGCATCCATTAGATCATAAGTGTTTAGCCAGGATCAATTAATTATGAAATAAAGAGAATTCGAAGAGCTACAGTAGAATCGGGAAGCGATATTGCGACAACCATCACTCTCACTATTTATTCTAAGACCGGAACACTCACTTTATTCTATTCAACTACAAAGTTTGAAAGTGTTCACAACGTTACTTGTTTTTTGATGCTAGATGTGAAGTAGTCACATTAGAAATAGCACTAGAATTAAATTGGTTGCACGATGTAAAAGGCAGCACGTCTTTCCTGCCGAACAATTGTATTAACGGCACTCGAAAAGGTTTCATCAGAATAAAAAATATTTTCAACAAGGTTGCCGTTAATATATTGTTCTGCAACGTACATTTATAAGTAGTTTACTCTTCTAATTATAATAATAAGTATGGTGACTTTCAACTACTAAACGAATAAAGGGGACTTTTAAAAAAAGACAATATTCATGAAAAATTGCCCATTTCTCAAGATAAAAGACATGATCGAAGACAAAAAGGTTGCAGGATCCCCTTGTGAAAAGTTTACTGCAACCATGCCTATCGACCAATAATCTCTATGATATAACTTCTGTGTAGACCATAGCGTATAATGAAAAGAAACCGATTCCTATACGAATATCTATGACGAAATATGAAATATTTCTCATATTTCGTCATAGATAAGAGTGACTATATTCGTTATTCGGTGTTGCGCGCCATATTGCAATTGGATCGAAATATTATACTCTCTCGTTAAACGAAATTAGTTTCAAAATTACTTTCGGGCTTTTTCAATAATCCTCAAAGAAACGATTAAAAATTTAATTCACATGGCGAATCGAACGAGAATTAACAAATTGCAAAAATCAGGAGATCTTTACTTACATTCTGCCGTTCTTTCAATTACTCTTGTTGAACTTCAGTAGAACTTTGTAAAATACCTCTTTGATTTCGAAGCTGATTGAATCCTGATGTTACAGTGCGACGGCCCGATAATAGCGGGAACCGAGGGACTATGCCTTCCTCAAAGTAGGGTGAGTCATTTGTAGATTGCTAATCTTCGCTTTCAAATGCTAAAGTAGTTGAATCACAGATTGCTTATGGTTGAATTGTTGAATAAATACTGAACGCTTATTTCTATTATTAATAATAGCTAACATACTTTCCTAGAAAATCTTGCTTTACTTGACTCTGTTAAAATCTTTGAAAACTCCAAACCCATCTATTGCTTTGCTAATGAATGTATTATGTGCATCCTAGAGAAAATGGATTTGATCAAAATCGAAAATTTGCTTTCGAGAAATCACATTCTGTATAAGTTTATGTTCTGTAACAAACAGGGGGAAACATTTTAGAGATGATAGCGTAAATCTTGAGTTACACAATCAAATACAGAACAGAAATGAGTAGGTATTACAGGCTATGGATCTTTTTACGACATTTTGGTTAATAGTGAATATATTAATGAACTTTCAACATATGCTGCATCAGATTTTATGAAACCATAATAAAAGGTTCATTCTCAGACAAATGAACATCTGAATATCATGATATAACTTGAATATTTAAACATAATAGTTACCTATACCTCATATCTACCCATTTAGGTCTTCAGTTTACTAGGGTATCGGTTATTTTAGAATCAGAATGATGGATTCTAATCACTGAAGAAGAGAGTAAGAACTGAAACTGTTTTGTATGTTCAATCGTTCAAGGGGTGGAATCGAAGGAGAATATTATGTATTTTATTTAGACACCTTAATACAAAAAAATCATAAATAAAGAATTATCTCAGTAATGAACAATGTTCTACTTGGAAATGTTTGGGAATGTACAACTTCAAAAATGCTGTGGTACCATCTATTGACCTGAAAATAATGCCTTTTCTATTTACAGATGTAGATATAAGTTTTTTGATATATTTGATGATTTGATGTAACTAATTGGCTTTATATCTAGTCACGTATTTTTATAATTTTCAAATATAAAATTATAAAATTGAGATTTCAGCTTATTTTTCATTATTTTGTACATATATGCACATCATGATTTTCATAATCAAGCTTTTATATTTTTTAGCTTATATTTATCAACAATGCTCTCTAACATGTTGATCAATTGATTACATTTTAAAATTATACTACAATAGGCAATGAAGTTGAAAAAATCTCCACCAGGTTCTTCGACAACTCGATGGACAAGTATTATCGACCGTGGTATTTATAGGCACCCTTTCTATGAAGTAATTCACAAGAAAATCTAGCAAGCTCTCTGTTTTGATCACATACTGATTATTTCATTTTACACAGTCGGTGAAGCTTTTGTAAGATGTTCCTAAATATCATGAAGGAGGCTATTCCTTGGCTTATCTTAAAAGTTCATATACATATGTGTCCTAAATTGCTTTATTTTAAAGATGACGTAATGAAAATAGATGAAGGTGATGATTTTTAAAAATTATTCAGTTTTTCATCCATATCATGAACACTCTTCCGCCGATTTTGATCAAACTTGGCCAATTTATTTGTAGTGGTAAGATACTAATTTAAACCTAATCAGACTAAAATTATTGAGTACATTGGATGCAATTGGATGGCTGCCCTATTCATTTTGGAATACATACGAGAATGACTAAATAGTCCAGGCTGTGAACCGGGATTTTAGCTATAATGAAAAATAAACATGTAGGTTCGAATCTTTTTCTTTACATTAGCTTCAGGAGGTTCTCAGGATCATTCATACACCTTAAAACCTCTTGGGAACCCCAACCCCACCCTTTGGGAGCGAAAATGGCCCGAAATCTCCAAGTCTTGGATTGTATTTTCTACAAAAAAAGGTATTTTGGCATTTCGAGTGCACGTAGGTTTTTTTTTTGGGTCGCTGAACACGAATCCCTAGCCAGATTTACTTGCAATCAATCATAGGGGTGGTCAAATCGACAAAATTGGCCAATTTCGCACCCCTAATATGTTATTTTGCAATTTACGTGTATTTGGCATTTCGAATGCACCAAGGAAGTTTTTTGGGTCGCTGAACACGAATCCGAAGCTAGATTTACTTGCAATACATCGTAGGGGTGGTAAAATCAACAAAATTGGCTAATTTTGCACCCCTAATATGTTATTTCGCAATTTACGTGTTTTAGGCATTTCGAATGCACCAAGGGGTTTTTTGGGTCGCTGAATACGATTCCGAAGCCAGATTTACTCGAATATCATCGTAGGGGTGGAACATTTACAAAAATGGCTAATTTGACACGCTTCTAAATTTTTATTATTTTTGCATTTTAAAATTACTTCCGAGTTTTTTTCTTTTTTAATATTAAGAGAATAGGAATATTAGTAATTGTTTGAAAAAGAACACAAATATTCAATTACTATATTTTTTTAAATTCTTAACCTTATTTTTTTCATACAAACACTTACAATACTTAATATTCGTCATCAGAATCATCATTTTGAAGAATTGGCTCGCCTCTGTTATTATTATCACGTTGATCTCATCTTCATCTTCATCTTCGCAGTTGGTAAAATCTATATTATCATATAATTGTGTATCATCATCTTCCTCATCATTGGCAGACGTTTCGGTGTCAACATTGGCACAAGTTGAACCTTTGCAATATGTACAGTTCACTGTGCATCGTACGCCATTTCATTAGGGGTGCAAAATTGGCCAATTTTGTACATTTTACAACCCCAACGATGGATTGCAAGTGAATCTGACTTCGGATTCGTGTTCAGCGACCGAAAAAACCCCCTTGGTGATTCGAAATTCCAAAAACACGTAAATTGCAAAATAACATATTAGGGGTGCGAAATTTGCCAATTTTGTCGATTTCACCACCCCTACGATGAATTGCAAGTAAATCTGGCTACGGATTCGTGTTCAGCGACCCAAAAAACCTCCTATGTGCACTCGAAATGCCAAAATACCTTTTTTTGAAGAAAATACAATTTTACTAAATTTGACTGAAATAGGAAGTTCGGTGAAAGATGGATTGGTAGAGGTGGTCCAGTTGCATGACCACCTCGATCACCTGACCTTATTCATCTGTACGGTAAATGGATACCATTTTGAGCATTTATTATAAATTATTATTTTTCATCGTTACCAATTAATAGATATTTAAATACTTTTTTAGTTTTTATATAGCCTGCCGAAACAAATCCCATAACATAGTCATGATTAGAAAAATTAAAACAGCTGTTGGCGTAATTTATGAAGGATACTTTATTTCAGAAAATAAATCAAAGCTATTAAATTTGTATAAAATAATAATTTGTGACCATTAACATAGAACTTTGAGGAGATTGAATACGTACAAACCCCATAATTATGCTATCGTATTTGTCATAAAAAAAAATTCTCATCCAGTAAAACTAAAGTGTACAAAGTTTGAACTAAGATTCTTCATTGCTTAGAAGATAATGAAGAAAATGTAGTATTTGTCATAAAAAAAAATTCTCATCCAGTAAAACTAAAGTGTACAAAGTTTGAACTAAGATTCTTCATTGCTTAGAAGATAATGAAGAAAATGTAGTAACAACTGTATCTCGGAAAACAAGGGTTTTAGAGAAAAATTGTATATCAAAAACCCTTATTTTATTTTCAGATGCTGTATCATTCCTGGAGGTTTGTTCACTTAAAAGTGAATCACCCTGTATACCATCTGTAGTTTTTTTTTAAACAATCTAATTTGTTTTTGGAAATTAGTGCTTATATACCTACGTTTATCAAGAATTTTTTGCACAAAATTACCTCCTTTAGAGTCAGTGGCGGCTCGTGAGTTATGAAAGAGGGTGGGCACAAGAATAAACTTACCTATTTTTTGTATATAAAATCCATTCTCCTATTTTTCATGCTGGAAAAAACATCTATGACGGCAAATTTGCAAAGAGAATTTTTACTTTTTTATTGCACTGTGCCGCTCGTTTAATAATCAAATTAAATGATGCGCGTAACAGTGAATATAATGTGCATGTGGAAATGTTCTTTTGATAATGGCTCGGACACCATTTGTCTTACCACTCATCACGACGGACGCCCCATCGTAACTTTGAGCGATTAGTTTATTGTTATCAGACCCAGAAGGAGAATTTAAAATTGTTTGCACTCCATTCAGCAATATTTTTGCTAATACATCAGCATTATGTCCGCCCGGCTTAAAAACAGACCAAAAGCGTTCAAAAATTTGTCCATTAAACACGTATCGAATAATAACAACCATTTGCTGATGATTAGAGGTGTCTGTAGTTCCATCGACCTCCAAAGCAATGACATTTGCAGATTTAATTTCTTTTAATATTTCCTACTCGCAAATTTGCAGCATTGCCTCTAGCAATTCGTTCTAAATAGTTTTTGAGACGTCTTTAAATACTTGTGAACCCGAATCTTTCATATGTATTGCAAGCACAGCATTTGATTCAACTGCAATAAAGTTGATTAATCCTACATAAATACTTGAATTTTCCGACGTCAATGTCTCATCATGACCAATTCAAAGGCTCCGCAAAATTTTGTACACATAATTAACCGGCGCAAAATAGGACGATTTTTTTCCACAACTTAGTTGTAACTACTTAATTTTATGTCGCAAATAAGCATTGTTTAACTGTTCACGTATATCCACTTTGCCTAGAGCACTAAAATTTATGCATATATTCATGTGAGAAACGGATATTTCGTGTTTCTTTGCCCTCTCTGCGATGTGTTTTAAATCATTCAACCTTTGTTTATTCCACGCACTAACCTCTTTCTTAAAAAAGCACATAAAACAAAATAGTTTATTTGTTACTGGACATCCGCACATCCACTCGTATTTTTCATAGATATTTTTGTTGAGTACTCTATTGTAATTTCGGGTTTCACTTGTGGAAGTGTAGTTTATTTGAAGATCAGGAATAGACCTTACCTTCTCTTTAATTAAAAGTTTTTCCTCAAATGATAGCGAGTTTACTGGAGATGCGTCGCTTTGTGCCCCAAACCGACGGTATAAGCACGTATGGTGAAGATAACCGTAGTCAGCCAAATCATACTTGAAATAGGTACACTTCAGAACGTTACCCGGAACATAGTTTTGAGCATTAGCATTGCATATGCCTGACGTGCGGAATAAAATAATAAATAATGCACCGAATTACATGCAAATTTCTTTCTGTGTTTATTTTGGTGGTTGTGTGGGCACGTCGGTGGTTGAGTGGACACGTGCCCTTGTGCTCTTTGGTACCAGCCGCCACTGTTTAGAGTTAGGATTAGGAATATCGATATGAGTTGAAAATAAAGCCTGAAAGGGTTCCACTACAAAATTAGTTGATTTGTTTAGCCGTCTACCTTCAGACTGTAATCCTTTATGTGGTTAGTCGCTTACGAATTCGATTAGAAAGCCTTTGTAAATGTATTTTTAATCATCGATGTGAGTTTCTGATGGATTTGGAAGCCTCCAGGACTAACCCTTACGATATTACTATTACTATTATTCAATCAAGCACATCCCAAATACATGTCTAATGTTTGGTATTGCCTCATAACGTCATTTTATTAAATCATTCCAACAGATAACACTGAATAATGTTCGGCAACTTTGATTTTCTCTGTATGTTCTCTTTCCTGCATGCAAATTGAAGTCCGTCAACGGCTTCTAAACAATTTTCTCATAAGACCAATTTATTCGAAAGTGGTGTAAGAATTAATGAGCGTGGTCGTGAGAACTACTCCGTACTTCATCAAAACCTCAAAATTAAACAATCAGAGAAAGTTTTCCTGACGCCTGTTTTTAATTAAGAATGGAAGAAATTAATTTCCTTCAAATCGATTTGTTTTGTTTCGTAATTGCATTTCCATTTTTCAATAGAAGTGTATAATTATTATTCCTTCGTCATTCTAATCTCGTTTTTCTAGGATGCTCAAGTTAATTAACGCATAAACAATTAATTTGCCGGGTAGATTTCATTAGAAAAATTCTACATTCAAGACAACTTGTTGTGCGCCAACTTGAAACAATGCAATAACTGCCAGCCATCCTGGTGGACCCACGCAATAAACGAAATAACGTGTCTTATATTCGTTTCTTATTTGTTTTACCGAGATGTTTGTTCGAGAATCGCAACATGGAAGAATGTAAACTGATAGACAATACAACTGCTACATAATGTTGCTCGCTTCAAGATAGTTTTGATCAATATTAAACATCGTTAGAAAGTTATTTTTCACTCACAGTTCATTTATATTGATTGTTATGGTTCTCAGTTAACTCTGAAAAGAGCATAATAAACAATTGGGGCATTTAGAACCGTGGCCACCGCATTTCAAATCAATCAAATGTGGAGTGGTAACCTGGCTAATTCTATGGTTGAGGAAGAGTTCTAACATAATCCAGACGTGTTCTATCGGTAAGAAATCGGGAGGATTTGAAGGCTTTCTTGAAAACTTGTCGTGACTCTTACTGTATTAGGTCGGGGGTTATCTTGTTGAAAGATTGGTCCAATCAACCCTCGAAGGTTCTAAGACATCTACTATTTAACTAGTTGCATTCAAATTGTCTACCAAAACATATTGCACTCCAAATCATTACTTCACGTGTAAGGGCAGTACGGCATTCAACAGCTTGTAGTAAATTCCTCCATTTCCCTAAGGGAACCTCTCACACTTCTTCGTCCACATGAGAAACAGAATCGGGACTCGTCGTTAAGGACTACATGATACCATACCCATACCCACTGTACAGCCACATGATGGGGATTTCGGAAACTATGAGAGATACGAAGATGGTTGAATAGGGCAAAGTTATGCATATTGATGCATGGAAATTGAGAAATTCCAAACACTACCGAAAATATTCTAAAATAACCGGAATATTGCAAAAAATATTTATTTTTTCCGGACTATTTAAAATGACATCTCAAAACACATGGATCTTTGCCGTTGCCACTTTTTCCCTTCTACAAGATGACGTTTCCAAATATGAAATCTGACGTTTCGTTTTTTCAAATTATCGGCAACTTTATTTTTTTAAATATGGACCTGGGATTTTTACTTTTTATTAAGAATCCTCTTTGTATTCTAAGAAGATTGACCTATCACATGTTTAACATTTTGATGGCAAAAATTAACTTTAAAAAAAAATCATAGTGTCCTGTTTTTAACAAAATTCATAAATTGTTTTGCCACACTATTATTCATTATAGAAATCAATTCCTGTCATTTCTCATTCATATTATCAACATGTTAAAAATATGTATACAAATATAATAATATATTAAGTTCAAATAACAGCAATAATTACTTACCAACCTATCTAGCTATGTAATTTATTGACAATAAACTATGTCTAATTATCAATTATACTTCAATTCATAACAAAGGCATCTTGTAGAGGGGAAAAAGTGATAACGATAAAGTGTTATTTATTTTGAGATATCATTTCAAATAAAGTCAGGAAAAAATGAAAATAGTCTTGCAAAATGTTGGTTATTTTCAAATATCTTCTAAAGCATTTGGAATTTTTAAATTTCCAAGTGGCATTTTGTTGAGCTTCAAAATGAGCAACTTTGCGCCAATTTAACCATCCTCGTATCT
This sequence comes from Endomychus coccineus, assembly GCA_958510875.1. NCBI lineage: Eukaryota > Metazoa > Arthropoda > Insecta > Coleoptera > Endomychidae > Endomychus > Endomychus coccineus. Next base: position 18,671,052 of record OY294068.1, read on the forward strand.
TTTATAGTTTACGAGATCCCAATGATGTGGCTCGAATTTGAAACACCCTGTACTTGTTCTTTACACCATTCCAGGCTGCGGTCACGATGAATTGGAGTAAGGGTTAGATATATAAACAATTGATGAGTCCATATAATATAATAAGTTTTTGTTGAAACTTCAATAATTGCTTTGTTATACTTTATGTGTAAATTTCGTATGAATAATAAATTAATACCGGGTGTTGCGGTTTTTATTCAAATCAGTATGTATCAACATGGCGATGATACCTAAATGCAAACAGGCAAACTATCGTTATTACATATTGGATACCTAGTATGTTATATGCAAGAGATTCACAAGATCATCCTACTCGTATTAGTGACAATATTGCAGTTGAGAGGAATATATCGTCAAATAGCTAGAAATTTATATTCAGCAATAGAGTTAATCCGTTCGACAAATAACCAATTTATATTGCAAACTACTCCAGCGGATTTCGATTTGAAATGAAATCATTCCAACGTTTTTAAGCGAATAATAATTGTGTTCATAATTGGTGACGCAACTCTTCTTTTGTTGTCCATTGAAGAAAATAAATAATTGACATATATCACTAAAACTTTTGTTTGTTTTCATACTGTTTATGACGTTTTTCAACAAGAGGTTTTTATTTTAACGGTACCTCCACCAAAATACACCTGATTTTGCTTCAAATTTGATTTTCTCTATTGACGATGATTGGCTAATTTTCTGGTAACGATCATCAAATTGAAATTCAACTCTTGATCGATAGGCCATTCAAATATCTTGAGGAGGTTCCGCCAACGTTAGAAAGACGTTGATGGCGTGATGTCGTGATGTCGTTGTTCATTAAATTGCTGTAATTTCCTCGAATTCTGATAAATTATTTCGCGTTAAATGTGCGATCAGTTGAATGATACAGTTGAGTTTTTGTAAAATGTGGCGTGTAGGTAACCAGAGTCCGATTTCTTTTTATTATCGTTTACTGTTTGCTGGTTATGTCCTTGTTTCTGGTTGAAATATCCCTCTTTACATGATCAATGTGATATTTCGAACATCTATCACGCTGAAATTCATACATTCTAGATTGAAATTCACTGCCATAACAAGAAACGTTGCTTCTACTGCGAAATCAACGAATGAAGCCACGGCATTTTGTATAGACAGAATAACAAATGTAACAAACAAATATTATTAAAGAAAATGTCGATCTGGAAATTCAAGGAGAAGCTACACGAATATGTAAAACTTCATCTCAAATAACATTTCACGTCTATCTTTTTCAAACATCATACCGTCCTCAATAAATCTGACATAAGATATCGATGCTCATTAAATTTTTCAATTTAACGACTGCTAGCCGTTGGGTTGAAATCGGTATGCCCACTTTTTCCAGTTAGAATCCATATCTATGCGTCTCTATATTATATACGTTAGTTGATTCACTAATTCATTATAACATAAGAGCTGTGAGTAATTCTTGAGTAGTTACTTCCCTAGTTGATACCTTGACGCATATAGAACTGCAAAGAATATATTTATGAATGGAGGAGAATATTATAAATAATAACAAGTAAAACTTAAAGCACAAATAGTGCTTATTTTGAACTAACGTTTCAGCAAAATAACAATAAGACTCCATGGGAAACCCTGGCTGATTTAGGAGTAGTCAATAATTATTCATGTCTGGAAAGACTCCTTAAACATCTTCATCCATCTAAAATGCGTCAGAGTTTTTCACAAAAATTCTAAAAAAAGAGATGGATCAAATTTATATTGAACGAATAAACTAATCCTTGGATCAGGAACTTCCTTCATATTTCTTTTGTTGCACAATTTTTCACTTTCGAGTACTTCTGCAGGTTGAATGTTTCATTGTAATATGTATTCATTGGCTATTGTCCGCAAACTTCGCTTGCGGAATCAGTTAAAACCCGTACGAATAGTTAACTAATATATTGCAAATGATGAGAAACAGCTACAGGTGCGGAAATGTATTAACTATACTCTTTGTCGTGATATAAAAAATTTATTTGAATTGACAATATTTGTGTTTTATACCTACGTTTTTATGATGAGGTCTTTCTAGTCTGGGTCGATTAGTAACGCCACAAACTAAAAGTTCTAGACAGCTGTTTCGCTCTTCCCATACAGCTCATCAGTAGAACGAGGAAGTTTTCAACGTTATTGCACCATCTCTATTGAAAGTAGACATAACCGACCAACAGCAAATATTTCACGCCATCTCCGAATAGATTTCGCACTAAGAAATCGAACAATGTACGACATTATCTTGTAGATTTCTCGAAGTTTACGAAAGTTATTAAGAGGAATATATATATATATATATATATATATATATATATATATATATATATATATTTGTATGTTTTCTTGGTATATTGGTTCGTATATATACTGATAATGAAATAAAAATTCTGTTTTGACGTTTCGACAACGTTTATTGCCTTTATCAAAATTGTTGATTGAAATTAGTGTTTCCATGTAATTTAGAAAAGAATAGATGATTTCGATTAATGAAATGCGTCTGCAGCCGACTTGTGTTTTAAGATCCAATTAAAACTGCAGAAAACATTGGATCGGTTGTGTGTGAAAGAGTAATGTATGGCTAACTACAATTTGAAATAGATTGAATTTGATTAAATACAAGACATTCCAATATTGTACAATTATAAATATCTATGAATTATTGTATGAATTAGTTACTCTATGATGAGTATTTCTATCATAACTATTCAAGTTTAAGATAATTCTATGGAATTTAACCTCAAAATTGTTATTCTATAGTGTCATAGTTAAATAATACTTCATCTTTTTTAGGTTGAATTTTAAATAGACAATGGAAAGTGGCACTTCAAATTAATAAAATTTTGTTAAGTTTGAATTAGATTATTGTACAGTTTCGAAAGATTGGAATCTATTTTGTCATTTACACAATTGTTCTTTTTAATTTGAATAGATTCTAATATCAAACGTTTGTTGTCGTTTGTTTCAATATTTAAAATTTTTGTATTGTTGTAGTCGAAAGTATGGTTAGTGTCTTTCACATGTTTATTGAGCGCAGTTGATGAATTTTTGGTATATTTGTGGCCATTTAATCTTTTTTCGAGGTATTGTGAAGATTGGCCAATATATACCTTTTCGCAATCTTTGCAAGGGATGGAATAAACAGTATGGGTTATTTTTTTGAAAGGTACGCTGCTTTTTAATTTTGTAAAGAGACTTTTCTGATTTAAATAACTCTTATGACATATATGTAGGTCATAAGGTTTCACTATATTACAAATTTTCTCTGAAAGTCCACTGATATATGGTAGTGATATGTAATGCCTATCATTAGTTTTCTCATTATTGGTATTGATTCCACCAAATGAGTTATAAAATTTATGAATTTTGTCTTTAGTTATCGAATTTACTAAATCAATGGGATAACCATTTCTTATTAAAGTTTCTTTTGTTTTTGTAATAGATATAGTTCTCAGTTCAGGAGAACTTAGTCGAATAGCTCTATCTATTAGATTTATAATAACATTTTTCTTATATTTTTTAGGTATATTAGAATTGAAATTAGTATACCTTCCTGACCAAGTAGGTTTGGTATACCATTTTGTTAGAATTTTGTTATCATTTGATTTTCTTACTAAAGTTAAATCTAAAAAATTTATTTTTGAATTCTTTCAATTCCTTTCACCATAAGTTACAATTTACGATTGAATTAGAAAATCATAACGAAATAAATTTTTTAGATTTAACTTTAGTAAGAAAATCAAATGATAACAAAATTCTAACAAAATGGTATACCAAACCTACTTGGTCAGGAAGGTATACTAATTTCAATTCTAATATACCTAAAAAATATAAGAAAAATGTTATTATAAATCTAATAGATAGAGCTATTCGACTAAGTTCTCCTGAACTGAGAACTATATCTATTACAAAAACAAAAGAAACTTTAATAAGAAATGGTTATCCCATTGATTTAGTAAATTCGATAACTAAAGACAAAATTCATAAATTTTATAACTCATTTGGTGGAATCAATACCAATAATGAGAAAACTAATGATAGGCATTACATATCACTACCATATATCAGTGGACTTTCAGAGAAAATTTGTAATATAGTGAAACCTTATGACCTACATATATGTCATAAGAGTTATTTAAATCAGAAAAGTCTCTTTACAAAATTAAAAAGCAGCGTACCTTTCAAAAAAATAACCCATACTGTTTATTCCATCCCTTGCAAAGATTGCGAAAAGGTATATATTGGCCAATCTTCACAATACCTCGAAAAAAGATTAAATGGCCACAAATATACCAAAAATTCATCAACTGCGCTCAATAAACATGTGAAAGACACTAACCATACTTTCGACTACAACAATACAAAAATTTTAAATATTGAAACAAACGACAACAAACGTTTGATATTAGAATCTATTCAAATTAAAAAGAACAATTGTGTAAATGACAAAATAGATTCCAATCTTTCGAAACTGTACAATAATCTAATTCAAACTTAACAAAATTTTATTAATTTGAAGTGCCACTTTCCATTGTCTATTTAAAATTCAACCTAAAAAAGATGAAGTATTATTTAACTATGACACTATAGAATAACAATTTTGAGGTTAAATTCCATAGAATTATCTTAAACTTGAATAGTTATGATAGAAATACTCATCATAGAGTAACTAATTCATACAATAATTCATAGATATTTATAATTGTACAATATTGGAATGTCTTGTATTTAATCAAATTCAATCTATTTCAAATTGTAGTTAGCCATACATTACTCTTTCACACACAACCGATCCAATGTTTTCTGCAGTTTTAATTGGATCTTAAAACACAAGTCGGCTGCAGACGCATTTCATTAATCGAAATCATCTATTCTTTTCTAAATTACATGGAAACACTAATTTCAATCAACAATTTTGATAAAGGCAATAAACGTTGTCGAAACGTCAAAACAGAATTTTTATTTCATTATCAGTATATATACGAACCAATATACCAAGAAAACATACAAATATTACAAATGGTTCAAGAATATCAACAAAAGAATATATATATATATATATATATATATATATATAAGAGATATAGAATTAAATTTTCTGAATTATGAAGATAACTTAGATAATTTAACATAGGATTATAAAGATGAATAAACGTAAAAGATTGAACCATAGGCGGGATTCGAACCCACATTTCTGGATTTCTAGTCCAGGGTGTTTACCAATTACACCACTTCGGTCCTGTTAGATTTTTATATTTTTGTAAATATAAACCTCTGAAAGGATAGTAGATCATTGATGAACACAATGCGATTCGATGCCCTACCATAGATCAACTATTCACGCACATTCATCTGAAGTTCAGTCGTTTTTTGAAGTAAGGATTGTAGGTTAGTACTGCTATGGTTGGCAGTTACTTGACAGTTCTTATTCAAATGACAGCATCCCGGTTCTTATATATTTCAATAGAACTGACTGAGAATTGTTCTGGTTAATTATAAACAAGTTTAAAGTTTCTTTGCCTAATTGGCCACTATCGTGTATGTAACTTAAGAGATATAGAATTAAATTTTCTGAATTATGAAGATAACTTAGATAATTTAACATAGGATTATAAAGATGAATAAACGTAAAAGATTGAACCATAGGCGGGATTCGAACCCACATTTCTGGATTTCTAGTCCAGGGTGTTTACCAATTACACCACTTCGGTCCTGTTAGATTTTTATATTTTTGTAAATATAAACCTCTGAAAGGATAGTAGATCATTGATGAACACAATGCGATTCGATGCCCTACCATAGATCAACTATTCACGCACATTCATCTGAAGTTCAGTCGTTTTTTGAAGTAAGGATTGTAGGTTAGTACTGCTATGGTTGGCAGTTACTTGACAGTTCTTATTCAAATGACAGCATCCCGGTTCTTATATATTTCAATAGAACTGACTGAGAATTGTTCTGGTTAATTATAAACAAGTTTAAAGTTTCTTTGCCTAATTGGCCACTATCGTGTATGTAACTTAAGAGATATAGAATTAAATTTTCTGAATTATGAAGATAACTTAGATAATTTAACATAGGATTATAAAGATGAATAAACGTAAAAGATTGAACCATAGGCGGGATTCGAACCCACATTTCTGGATTTCTAGTCCAGGGTGTTTACCAATTACACCACTTCGGTCCTGTTAGATTTTTATATTTTTGTAAATATAAACCTCTGAAAGGATAGTAGATCATTGATGAACACAATGCGATTCGATGCCCTACCATAGATCAACTATTCACGCACATTCATCTGAAGTTCAGTCGTTTTTTGAAGTAAGGATTGTAGGTTAGTACTGCTATGGTTGGCAGTTACTTGACAGTTCTTATTCAAATGACAGCATCCCGGTTCTTATATATTTCAATAGAACTGACTGAGAATTGTTCTGGTTAATTATAAACAAGTTTAAAGTTTCTTTGCCTAATTGGCCACTATCGTGTATGTAACTTAAGAGATATAGAATTAAATTTTCTGAATTATGAAGATAACTTAGATAATTTAACATAGGATTATAAAGATGAATAAACGTAAAAGATTGAACCATAGGCGGGATTCGAACCCACATTTCTGGATTTCTAGTCCAGGGTGTTTACCAATTACACCACTTCGGTCCTGTTAGATTTTTATATTTTTGTAAATATAAACCTCTGAAAGGATAGTAGATCATTGATGAACACAATGCGATTCGATGCCCTACCATAGATCAACTATTCACGCACATTCATCTGAAGTTCAGTCGTTTTTTGAAGTAAGGATTGTAGGTTAGTACTGCTATGGTTGGCAGTTACTTGACAGTTCTTATTCAAATGACAGCATCCCGGTTCTTATATATTTCAATAGAACTGACTGAGAATTGTTCTGGTTAATTATAAACAAGTTTAAAGTTTCTTTGCCTAATTGGCCACTATCGTGTATGTAACTTAAGAGATATAGAATTAAATTTTCTGAATTATGAAGATAACTTAGATAATTTAACATAGGATTATAAAGATGAATAAACGTAAAAGATTGAACCATAGGCGGGATTCGAACCCACATTTCTGGATTTCTAGTCCAGGGTGTTTACCAATTACACCACTTCGGTCCTGTTAGATTTTTATATTTTTGTAAATATAAACCTCTGAAAGGATAGTAGATCATTGATGAACACAATGCGATTCGATGCCCTACCATAGATCAACTATTCACGCACATTCATCTGAAGTTCAGTCGTTTTTTGAAGTAAGGATTGTAGGTTAGTACTGCTATGGTTGGCAGTTACTTGACAGTTCTTATTCAAATGACAGCATCCCGGTTCTTATATATTTCAATAGAACTGACTGAGAATTGTTCTGGTTAATTATAAACAAGTTTAAAGTTTCTTTGCCTAATTGGCCACTATCGTGTATGTAACTTAAGAGATATAGAATTAAATTTTCTGAATTATGAAGATAACTTAGATAATTTAACATAGGATTATAAAGATGAATAAACGTAAAAGATTGAACCATAGGCGGGATTCGAACCCACATTTCTGGATTTCTAGTCCAGGGTGTTTACCAATTACACCACTTCGGTCCTGTTAGATTTTTATATTTTTGTAAATATAAACCTCTGAAAGGATAGTAGATCATTGATGAACACAATGCGATTCGATGCCCTACCATAGATCAACTATTCACGCACATTCATCTGAAGTTCAGTCGTTTTTTGAAGTAAGGATTGTAGGTTAGTACTGCTATGGTTGGCAGTTACTTGACAGTTCTTATTCAAATGACAGCATCCCGGTTCTTATATATTTCAATAGAACTGACTGAGAATTGTTCTGGTTAATTATAAACAAGTTTAAAGTTTCTTTGCCTAATTGGCCACTATCGTGTATGTAACTTAAGAGATATAGAATTAAATTTTCTGAATTATGAAGATAACTTAGATAATTTAACATAGGATTATAAAGATGAATAAACGTAAAAGATTGAACCATAGGCGGGATTCGAACCCACATTTCTGGATTTCTAGTCCAGGGTGTTTACCAATTACACCACTTCGGTCCTGTTAGATTTTTATATTTTTGTAAATATAAACCTCTGAAAGGATAGTAGATCATTGATGAACACAATGCGATTCGATGCCCTACCATAGATCAACTATTCACGCACATTCATCTGAAGTTCAGTCGTTTTTTGAAGTAAGGATTGTAGGTTAGTACTGCTATGGTTGGCAGTTACTTGACAGTTCTTATTCAAATGACAGCATCCCGGTTCTTATATATTTCAATAGAACTGACTGAGAATTGTTCTGGTTAATTATAAACAAGTTTAAAGTTTCTTTGCCTAATTGGCCACTATCGTGTATGTAACTTAAGAGATATAGAATTAAATTTTCTGAATTATGAAGATAACTTAGATAATTTAACATAGGATTATAAAGATGAATAAACGTAAAAGATTGAACCATAGGCGGGATTCGAACCCACATTTCTGGATTTCTAGTCCAGGGTGTTTACCAATTACACCACTTCGGTCCTGTTAGATTTTTATATTTTTGTAAATATAAACCTCTGAAAGGATAGTAGATCATTGATGAACACAATGCGATTCGATGCCCTACCATAGATCAACTATTCACGCACATTCATCTGAAGTTCAGTCGTTTTTTGAAGTAAGGATTGTAGGTTAGTACTGCTATGGTTGGCAGTTACTTGACAGTTCTTATTCAAATGACAGCATCCCGGTTCTTATATATTTCAATAGAACTGACTGAGAATTGTTCTGGTTAATTATAAACAAGTTTAAAGTTTCTTTGCCTAATTGGCCACTATCGTGTATGTAACTTAAGAGATATAGAATTAAATTTTCTGAATTATGAAGATAACTTAGATAATTTAACATAGGATTATAAAGATGAATAAACGTAAAAGATTGAACCATAGGCGGGATTCGAACCCACATTTCTGGATTTCTAGTCCAGGGTGTTTACCAATTACACCACTTCGGTCCTGTTAGATTTTTATATTTTTGTAAATATAAACCTCTGAAAGGATAGTAGATCATTGATGAACACAATGCGATTCGATGCCCTACCATAGATCAACTATTCACGCACATTCATCTGAAGTTCAGTCGTTTTTTGAAGTAAGGATTGTAGGTTAGTACTGCTATGGTTGGCAGTTACTTGACAGTTCTTATTCAAATGACAGCATCCCGGTTCTTATATATTTCAATAGAACTTCAGATGAATGTGCGTGAATAGTTGATCTATGGTAGGGCATCGAATCGCATTGTGTTCATCAATGATCTACTATCCTTTCAGAGGTTTATATTTACAAAAATATAAAAATCTAACAGGACCGAAGTGGTGTAATTGGTAAACACCCTGGACTAGAAATCCAGAAATGTGGGTTCGAATCCCGCCTATGGTTCAATCTTTTACGTTTATTCATCTTTATAATCCTATGTTAAATTATCTAAGTTATCTTCATAATTCAGAAAATTTAATTCTATATCTCTTAAGTTACATACACGATAGTGGCCAATTAGGCAAAGAAACTTTAAACTTGTTTATAATTAACCAGAACAATTCTCAGTCAGTTCTATTGAAATATATAAGAACCGGGATGCTGTCATTTGAATAAGAACTGTCAAGTAACTGCCAACCATAGCAGTACTAACCTACAATCCTTACTTCAAAAAACGACTGAACTTCAGATGAATGTGCGTGAATAGTTGATCTATGGTAGGGCATCGAATCGCATTGTGTTCATCAATGATCTACTATCCTTTCAGAGGTTTATATTTACAAAAATATAAAAATCTAACAGGACCGAAGTGGTGTAATTGGTAAACACCCTGGACTAGAAATCCAGAAATGTGGGTTCGAATCCCGCCTATGGTTCAATCTTTTACGTTTATTCATCTTTATAATCCTATGTTAAATTATCTAAGTTATCTTCATAATTCAGAAAATTTAATTCTATATCTCTTAAGTTACATACACGATAGTGGCCAATTAGGCAAAGAAACTTTAAACTTGTTTATAATTAACCAGAACAATTCTCAGTCAGTTCTATTGAAATATATAAGAACCGGGATGCTGTCATTTGAATAAGAACTGTCAAGTAACTGCCAACCATAGCAGTACTAACCTACAATCCTTACTTCAAAAAACGACTGAACTTCAGATGAATGTGCGTGAATAGTTGATCTATGGTAGGGCATCGAATCGCATTGTGTTCATCAATGATCTACTATCCTTTCAGAGGTTTATATTTACAAAAATATAAAAATCTAACAGGACCGAAGTGGTGTAATTGGTAAACACCCTGGACTAGAAATCCAGAAATGTGGGTTCGAATCCCGCCTATGGTTCAATCTTTTACGTTTATTCATCTTTATAATCCTATGTTAAATTATCTAAGTTATCTTCATAATTCAGAAAATTTAATTCTATATCTCTTAAGTTACATACACGATAGTGGCCAATTAGGCAAAGAAACTTTAAACTTGTTTATAATTAACCAGAACAATTCTCAGTCAGTTCTATTGAAATATATAAGAACCGGGATGCTGTCATTTGAATAAGAACTGTCAAGTAACTGCCAACCATAGCAGTACTAACCTACAATCCTTACTTCAAAAAACGACTGAACTTCAGATGAATGTGCGTGAATAGTTGATCTATGGTAGGGCATCGAATCGCATTGTGTTCATCAATGATCTACTATCCTTTCAGAGGTTTATATTTACAAAAATATAAAAATCTAACAGGACCGAAGTGGTGTAATTGGTAAACACCCTGGACTAGAAATCCAGAAATGTGGGTTCGAATCCCGCCTATGGTTCAATCTTTTACGTTTATTCATCTTTATAATCCTATGTTAAATTATCTAAGTTATCTTCATAATTCAGAAAATTTAATTCTATATCTCTTAAGTTACATACACGATAGTGGCCAATTAGGCAAAGAAACTTTAAACTTGTTTATAATTAACCAGAACAATTCTCAGTCAGTTCTATTGAAATATATAAGAACCGGGATGCTGTCATTTGAATAAGAACTGTCAAGTAACTGCCAACCATAGCAGTACTAACCTACAATCCTTACTTCAAAAAACGACTGAACTTCAGATGAATGTGCGTGAATAGTTGATCTATGGTAGGGCATCGAATCGCATTGTGTTCATCAATGATCTACTATCCTTTCAGAGGTTTATATTTACAAAAATATAAAAATCTAACAGGACCGAAGTGGTGTAATTGGTAAACACCCTGGACTAGAAATCCAGAAATGTGGGTTCGAATCCCGCCTATGGTTCAATCTTTTACGTTTATTCATCTTTATAATCCTATGTTAAATTATCTAAGTTATCTTCATAATTCAGAAAATTTAATTCTATATCTCTTAAGTTACATACACGATAGTGGCCAATTAGGCAAAGAAACTTTAAACTTGTTTATAATTAACCAGAACAATTCTCAGTCAGTTCTATTGAAATATATAAGAACCGGGATGCTGTCATTTGAATAAGAACTGTCAAGTAACTGCCAACCATAGCAGTACTAACCTACAATCCTTACTTCAAAAAACGACTGAACTTCAGATGAATGTGCGTGAATAGTTGATCTATGGTAGGGCATCGAATCGCATTGTGTTCATCAATGATCTACTATCCTTTCAGAGGTTTATATTTACAAAAATATAAAAATCTAACAGGACCGAAGTGGTGTAATTGGTAAACACCCTGGACTAGAAATCCAGAAATGTGGGTTCGAATCCCGCCTATGGTTCAATCTTTTACGTTTATTCATCTTTATAATCCTATGTTAAATTATCTAAGTTATCTTCATAATTCAGAAAATTTAATTCTATATCTCTTAAGTTACATACACGATAGTGGCCAATTAGGCAAAGAAACTTTAAACTTGTTTATAATTAACCAGAACAATTCTCAGTCAGTTCTATTGAAATATATAAGAACCGGGATGCTGTCATTTGAATAAGAACTGTCAAGTAACTGCCAACCATAGCAGTACTAACCTACAATCCTTACTTCAAAAAACGACTGAACTTCAGATGAATGTGCGTGAATAGTTGATCTATGGTAGGGCATCGAATCGCATTGTGTTCATCAATGATCTACTATCCTTTCAGAGGTTTATATTTACAAAAATATAAAAATCTAACAGGACCGAAGTGGTGTAATTGGTAAACACCCTGGACTAGAAATCCAGAAATGTGGGTTCGAATCCCGCCTATGGTTCAATCTTTTACGTTTATTCATCTTTATAATCCTATGTTAAATTATCTAAGTTATCTTCATAATTCAGAAAATTTAATTCTATATCTCTTAAGTTACATACACGATAGTGGCCAATTAGGCAAAGAAACTTTAAACTTGTTTATAATTAACCAGAACAATTCTCAGTCAGTTCTATTGAAATATATAAGAACCGGGATGCTGTCATTTGAATAAGAACTGTCAAGTAACTGCCAACCATAGCAGTACTAACCTACAATCCTTACTTCAAAAAACGACTGAACTTCAGATGAATGTGCGTGAATAGTTGATCTATGGTAGGGCATCGAATCGCATTGTGTTCATCAATGATCTACTATCCTTTCAGAGGTTTATATTTACAAAAATATAAAAATCTAACAGGACCGAAGTGGTGTAATTGGTAAACACCCTGGACTAGAAATCCAGAAATGTGGGTTCGAATCCCGCCTATGGTTCAATCTTTTACGTTTATTCATCTTTATAATCCTATGTTAAATTATCTAAGTTATCTTCATAATTCAGAAAATTTAATTCTATATCTCTTAAGTTACATACACGATAGTGGCCAATTAGGCAAAGAAACTTTAAACTTGTTTATAATTAACCAGAACAATTCTCAGTCAGTTCTATTGAAATATATAAGAACCGGGATGCTGTCATTTGAATAAGAACTGTCAAGTAACTGCCAACCATAGCAGTACTAACCTACAATCCTTACTTCAAAAAACGACTGAACTTCAGATGAATGTGCGTGAATAGTTGATCTATGGTAGGGCATCGAATCGCATTGTGTTCATCAATGATCTACTATCCTTTCAGAGGTTTATATTTACAAAAATATAAAAATCTAACAGGACCGAAGTGGTGTAATTGGTAAACACCCTGGACTAGAAATCCAGAAATGTGGGTTCGAATCCCGCCTATGGTTCAATCTTTTACGTTTATTCATCTTTATAATCCTATGTTAAATTATCTAAGTTATCTTCATAATTCAGAAAATTTAATTCTATATCTCTTAAGTTACATACACGATAGTGGCCAATTAGGCAAAGAAACTTTAAACTTGTTTATAATTAACCAGAACAATTCTCAGTCAGTTCTATTGAAATATATAAGAACCGGGATGCTGTCATTTGAATAAGAACTGTCAAGTAACTGCCAACCATAGCAGTACTAACCTACAATCCTTACTTCAAAAAACGACTGAACTTCAGATGAATGTGCGTGAATAGTTGATCTATGGTAGGGCATCGAATCGCATTGTGTTCATCAATGATCTACTATCCTTTCAGAGGTTTATATTTACAAAAATATAAAAATCTAACAGGACCGAAGTGGTGTAATTGGTAAACACCCTGGACTAGAAATCCAGAAATGTGGGTTCGAATCCCGCCTATGGTTCAATCTTTTACGTTTATTCATCTTTATAATCCTATGTTAAATTATCTAAGTTATCTTCATAATTCAGAAAATTTAATTCTATATCTCTTAAGTTACATACACGATAGTGGCCAATTAGGCAAAGAAACTTTAAACTTGTTTATAATTAACCAGAACAATTCTCAGTCAGTTCTATTGAAATATATAAGAACCGGGATGCTGTCATTTGAATAAGAACTGTCAAGTAACTGCCAACCATAGCAGTACTAACCTACAATCCTTACTTCAAAAAACGACTGAACTTCAGATGAATGTGCGTGAATAGTTGATCTATGGTAGGGCATCGAATCGCATTGTGTTCATCAATGATCTACTATCCTTTCAGAGGTTTATATTTACAAAAATATAAAAATCTAACAGGACCGAAGTGGTGTAATTGGTAAACACCCTGGACTAGAAATCCAGAAATGTGGGTTCGAATCCCGCCTATGGTTCAATCTTTTACGTTTATTCATCTTTATAATCCTATGTTAAATTATCTAAGTTATCTTCATAATTCAGAAAATTTAATTCTATATCTCTTAAGTTACATACACGATAGTGGCCAATTAGGCAAAGAAACTTTAAACTTGTTTATAATTAACCAGAACAATTCTCAGTCAGTTCTATTGAAATATATAAGAACCGGGATGCTGTCATTTGAATAAGAACTGTCAAGTAACTGCCAACCATAGCAGTACTAACCTACAATCCTTACTTCAAAAAACGACTGAACTTCAGATGAATGTGCGTGAATAGTTGATCTATGGTAGGGCATCGAATCGCATTGTGTTCATCAATGATCTACTATCCTTTCAGAGGTTTATATTTACAAAAATATAAAAATCTAACAGGACCGAAGTGGTGTAATTGGTAAACACCCTGGACTAGAAATCCAGAAATGTGGGTTCGAATCCCGCCTATGGTTCAATCTTTTACGTTTATTCATCTTTATAATCCTATGTTAAATTATCTAAGTTATCTTCATAATTCAGAAAATTTAATTCTATATCTCTTAAGTTACATACACGATAGTGGCCAATTAGGCAAAGAAACTTTAAACTTGTTTATAATTAACCAGAACAATTCTCAGTCAGTTCTATTGAAATATATAAGAACCGGGATGCTGTCATTTGAATAAGAACTGTCAAGTAACTGCCAACCATAGCAGTACTAACCTACAATCCTTACTTCAAAAAACGACTGAACTTCAGATGAATGTGCGTGAATAGTTGATCTATGGTAGGGCATCGAATCGCATTGTGTTCATCAATGATCTACTATCCTTTCAGAGGTTTATATTTACAAAAATATAAAAATCTAACAGGACCGAAGTGGTGTAATTGGTAAACACCCTGGACTAGAAATCCAGAAATGTGGGTTCGAATCC
This sequence comes from Endomychus coccineus, assembly GCA_958510875.1. Classification (NCBI taxonomy): domain Eukaryota; kingdom Metazoa; phylum Arthropoda; class Insecta; order Coleoptera; family Endomychidae; genus Endomychus; species Endomychus coccineus. The sequence continues at coordinate 18,686,214 of OY294068.1, forward strand.
CGCCTATGGTTCAATCTTTTACGTTTATTCATCTTTATAATCCTATGTTAAATTATCTAAGTTATCTTCATAATTCAGAAAATTTAATTCTATATCTCTTAAGTTACATACACGATAGTGGCCAATTAGGCAAAGAAACTTTAAACTTGTTTATAATTAACCAGAACAATTCTCAGTCAGTTCTATTGAAATATATAAGAACCGGGATGCTGTCATTTGAATAAGAACTGTCAAGTAACTGCCAACCATAGCAGTACTAACCTACAATCCTTACTTCAAAAAACGACTGAACTTCAGATGAATGTGCGTGAATAGTTGATCTATGGTAGGGCATCGAATCGCATTGTGTTCATCAATGATCTACTATCCTTTCAGAGGTTTATATTTACAAAAATATAAAAATCTAACAGGACCGAAGTGGTGTAATTGGTAAACACCCTGGACTAGAAATCCAGAAATGTGGGTTCGAATCCCGCCTATGGTTCAATCTTTTACGTTTATTCATCTTTATAATCCTATGTTAAATTATCTAAGTTATCTTCATAATTCAGAAAATTTAATTCTATATCTCTTAAGTTACATACACGATAGTGGCCAATTAGGCAAAGAAACTTTAAACTTGTTTATAATTAACCAGAACAATTCTCAGTCAGTTCTATTGAAATATATAAGAACCGGGATGCTGTCATTTGAATAAGAACTGTCAAGTAACTGCCAACCATAGCAGTACTAACCTACAATCCTTACTTCAAAAAACGACTGAACTTCAGATGAATGTGCGTGAATAGTTGATCTATGGTAGGGCATCGAATCGCATTGTGTTCATCAATGATCTACTATCCTTTCAGAGGTTTATATTTACAAAAATATAAAAATCTAACAGGACCGAAGTGGTGTAATTGGTAAACACCCTGGACTAGAAATCCAGAAATGTGGGTTCGAATCCCGCCTATGGTTCAATCTTTTACGTTTATTCATCTTTATAATCCTATGTTAAATTATCTAAGTTATCTTCATAATTCAGAAAATTTAATTCTATATCTCTTAAGTTACATACACGATAGTGGCCAATTAGGCAAAGAAACTTTAAACTTGTTTATAATTAACCAGAACAATTCTCAGTCAGTTCTATTGAAATATATAAGAACCGGGATGCTGTCATTTGAATAAGAACTGTCAAGTAACTGCCAACCATAGCAGTACTAACCTACAATCCTTACTTCAAAAAACGACTGAACTTCAGATGAATGTGCGTGAATAGTTGATCTATGGTAGGGCATCGAATCGCATTGTGTTCATCAATGATCTACTATCCTTTCAGAGGTTTATATTTACAAAAATATAAAAATCTAACAGGACCGAAGTGGTGTAATTGGTAAACACCCTGGACTAGAAATCCAGAAATGTGGGTTCGAATCCCGCCTATGGTTCAATCTTTTACGTTTATTCATCTTTATAATCCTATGTTAAATTATCTAAGTTATCTTCATAATTCAGAAAATTTAATTCTATATCTCTTAAGTTACATACACGATAGTGGCCAATTAGGCAAAGAAACTTTAAACTTGTTTATAATTAACCAGAACAATTCTCAGTCAGTTCTATTGAAATATATAAGAACCGGGATGCTGTCATTTGAATAAGAACTGTCAAGTAACTGCCAACCATAGCAGTACTAACCTACAATCCTTACTTCAAAAAACGACTGAACTTCAGATGAATGTGCGTGAATAGTTGATCTATGGTAGGGCATCGAATCGCATTGTGTTCATCAATGATCTACTATCCTTTCAGAGGTTTATATTTACAAAAATATAAAAATCTAACAGGACCGAAGTGGTGTAATTGGTAAACACCCTGGACTAGAAATCCAGAAATGTGGGTTCGAATCCCGCCTATGGTTCAATCTTTTACGTTTATTCATCTTTATAATCCTATGTTAAATTATCTAAGTTATCTTCATAATTCAGAAAATTTAATTCTATATCTCTTAAGTTACATACACGATAGTGGCCAATTAGGCAAAGAAACTTTAAACTTGTTTATAATTAACCAGAACAATTCTCAGTCAGTTCTATTGAAATATATAAGAACCGGGATGCTGTCATTTGAATAAGAACTGTCAAGTAACTGCCAACCATAGCAGTACTAACCTACAATCCTTACTTCAAAAAACGACTGAACTTCAGATGAATGTGCGTGAATAGTTGATCTATGGTAGGGCATCGAATCGCATTGTGTTCATCAATGATCTACTATCCTTTCAGAGGTTTATATTTACAAAAATATAAAAATCTAACAGGACCGAAGTGGTGTAATTGGTAAACACCCTGGACTAGAAATCCAGAAATGTGGGTTCGAATCCCGCCTATGGTTCAATCTTTTACGTTTATTCATCTTTATAATCCTATGTTAAATTATCTAAGTTATCTTCATAATTCAGAAAATTTAATTCTATATCTCTTAAGTTACATACACGATAGTGGCCAATTAGGCAAAGAAACTTTAAACTTGTTTATAATTAACCAGAACAATTCTCAGTCAGTTCTATTGAAATATATAAGAACCGGGATGCTGTCATTTGAATAAGAACTGTCAAGTAACTGCCAACCATAGCAGTACTAACCTACAATCCTTACTTCAAAAAACGACTGAACTTCAGATGAATGTGCGTGAATAGTTGATCTATGGTAGGGCATCGAATCGCATTGTGTTCATCAATGATCTACTATCCTTTCAGAGGTTTATATTTACAAAAATATAAAAATCTAACAGGACCGAAGTGGTGTAATTGGTAAACACCCTGGACTAGAAATCCAGAAATGTGGGTTCGAATCCCGCCTATGGTTCAATCTTTTACGTTTATTCATCTTTATAATCCTATGTTAAATTATCTAAGTTATCTTCATAATTCAGAAAATTTAATTCTATATCTCTTAAGTTACATACACGATAGTGGCCAATTAGGCAAAGAAACTTTAAACTTGTTTATAATTAACCAGAACAATTCTCAGTCAGTTCTATTGAAATATATAAGAACCGGGATGCTGTCATTTGAATAAGAACTGTCAAGTAACTGCCAACCATAGCAGTACTAACCTACAATCCTTACTTCAAAAAACGACTGAACTTCAGATGAATGTGCGTGAATAGTTGATCTATGGTAGGGCATCGAATCGCATTGTGTTCATCAATGATCTACTATCCTTTCAGAGGTTTATATTTACAAAAATATAAAAATCTAACAGGACCGAAGTGGTGTAATTGGTAAACACCCTGGACTAGAAATCCAGAAATGTGGGTTCGAATCCCGCCTATGGTTCAATCTTTTACGTTTATTCATCTTTATAATCCTATGTTAAATTATCTAAGTTATCTTCATAATTCAGAAAATTTAATTCTATATCTCTTAAGTTACATACACGATAGTGGCCAATTAGGCAAAGAAACTTTAAACTTGTTTATAATTAACCAGAACAATTCTCAGTCAGTTCTATTGAAATATATAAGAACCGGGATGCTGTCATTTGAATAAGAACTGTCAAGTAACTGCCAACCATAGCAGTACTAACCTACAATCCTTACTTCAAAAAACGACTGAACTTCAGATGAATGTGCGTGAATAGTTGATCTATGGTAGGGCATCGAATCGCATTGTGTTCATCAATGATCTACTATCCTTTCAGAGGTTTATATTTACAAAAATATAAAAATCTAACAGGACCGAAGTGGTGTAATTGGTAAACACCCTGGACTAGAAATCCAGAAATGTGGGTTCGAATCCCGCCTATGGTTCAATCTTTTACGTTTATTCATCTTTATAATCCTATGTTAAATTATCTAAGTTATCTTCATAATTCAGAAAATTTAATTCTATATCTCTTAAGTTACATACACGATAGTGGCCAATTAGGCAAAGAAACTTTAAACTTGTTTATAATTAACCAGAACAATTCTCAGTCAGTTCTATTGAAATATATAAGAACCGGGATGCTGTCATTTGAATAAGAACTGTCAAGTAACTGCCAACCATAGCAGTACTAACCTACAATCCTTACTTCAAAAAACGACTGAACTTCAGATGAATGTGCGTGAATAGTTGATCTATGGTAGGGCATCGAATCGCATTGTGTTCATCAATGATCTACTATCCTTTCAGAGGTTTATATTTACAAAAATATAAAAATCTAACAGGACCGAAGTGGTGTAATTGGTAAACACCCTGGACTAGAAATCCAGAAATGTGTGTTCGAATCTCGCCTATGGTTCAATCTTTTACGTTTATTCATCTTTATAATCCTATGTTAAATTATCTAAGTTATCTTCATAATTCAGAAAATTTAATTCTATATCTCTTAAGTTACATACACGATAGTGGCCAATTAGGCAAAGAAACTTTAAACTTGTTTATATATATATATATATATATATATATATCTATACCTTTATCTTTCTAGTCCACAAGTAACTCCACAAAGTAATAGTTTTAGACAACTGTTTCGCTCCTCTCAAAGAGTGCATCAGTAGAACGAAAAAGTTTGTTACTGAACGATCTTTGCTGAAGGTAGACATACCCGACCAACAGCATGGTAAAAAGCCCTAAATATTTCCCGACATCTAAGAATATGTATCTAATTTCTTATATTGGTTTAGATGGTGTCGCGTTCTGGAGCACCCAAGTAGTCTTACATTCTTCGTATTTTTTGTAAAGTTCGAGTAATCTATCAGTCAATGACGCACATTGTTTGATTTTTTAGTCAGGCATCTAATCGTAGATGGCGTGAGATATTTAGGTCTTTTTAACATGTTTGTCGGCTGTCTACCTTCAATAGAGATTGTTCAGTAACGTTGAACACTTTCTCGTTCTGCAGATCAGAAAAACGAAACAGCTGTCTAAAACTATTGACGCAGGGAGACACCGCCAGAAAGGCCTAAGCTTGACCTTCATTGGTTGGAAAGTGGCTGACTACGGTAGGATCTATGGAGAGTGGGACTCCACGTACCTGAGCTGTTCTAGCAGTAGTAGTTGGGGCTTTCAACTCAACTGTAGAAGAATTTTTTTTGCGAGAAATCGGACTAGTGATCTTGCATTGACTGGTACCACAGTCACTGTGAAAACTCCGTCCGACCGCTTGGTGTAGGCTTCGTGGGAGTGGTGGTTTAAAGCCGCATGCTGTTGTTGGAGAGTAACATTTTTACAATCCTTCACCTTCGACGGGTGAGCTGTGTTTCAGCTCGGAAACTGACCATGCATAGTCAGTAGGGACTTGGATAGGGTCCCGCTCTTACCAGTGGAGTTCGGGGAATTGCTCTCCCCGGACGTACAGGCAGATAGGATTCGACCTACCGCGCTGATTGGGCGTTATCCCAATCGCTTGCCAATAATTTATAGAATTTTAGGATTTTATGACGACAAACATAAAAATTTTCTAAATATCAATTTCGGACACTTCTGCAAGTTAAATGTATGTTTGTGATTTACATGTTTATAACCAAGAAAACACTGTTTTCATAATGATACAAAAAGTACCATAGATTCCATTTGAAAACTGAAGATGTATGCCAGAACTACCACTTGTTAGTTTCGGAATGGATGAGATCGACCAAATTCACTATTTTTCCATACTTATCCCTTACGAAATTTGAGAAAATGCGAACATTCCCTACGGTTTATGTAACTGATGGAACTTGTTGTATCCGATCTCAGAAGGTTGTGGATACCAATTTCGGGTGTATTATTTATGTTAAATATGATTTAATAGTGTATTAACCTATAGACCAGGGTCGATAATTTTTGAAACCAAATAAAATAATAGTAGAATGAAACCCATTGGAAAAGGAAGAGAATATAGCAAAAATGAAATGAAAAATAATTTACGGGTGATCTGAGGTCGGGAAGTGGAAAGGGGTGAGTTTTTAAGGGTAAAAAACGGTTTATCTCGATTTCCGGCAAAACTACAAGTCCTATCGAAAAAAGATAAATAGGTAGTTGTAGGTAATAAAAAGATCTACAACTTTTTATCCATACTTTTTTCACATAACCTCAAAATTTATCTGAAAAATTCAAATAACCAAATTTTTGGTTTTTAATTTTTATCTTTTACAAAAAAAAATTATCTCACGACATTTTGTGAAAGCTCACCTCTTCATGTCCCAAACACACTGTAATTTTTTTGATTCAAAATATTCATTTGTTCACCTTATTTTGACTTAATATCGAAAAAGCACTCTAATTTTCAATCGAAAATTCTCACGTCAAAATATCTGCTTTTTTTAAAAAGTCGGTGGGGTTTTTATTATTTGGAATCTCTACACTCTGATGGTGTGAAAAAAAATATACATTATTATGGTAAATGTTCTCAAAACATGCAAATGTAGACATACAAGCAGTGTGATAGTGCGCTTTTACTGCGACTAAATCAGGCACATTTCTCAAACGAGCTGAAATGTTTTTATCAAAATCAAACAGATTCATCCATACCGATGATCTGAAAAGACAAAATCAAATTGTAATAAAATATCATTCGATTTTAATTTTTTAGTTTATGTAAAAGCGCATTATCACACTGCTTGTATGTCTACATTTGCATTTTTTGAGAACATTTAGCATAGTAATGTATATTTTTTTTACACCATCAGTTCGCCTAGATTTTCCAGACTCTACGGTCGAATCACCTGAAGATGGCAAATGCGACTTTGCCGAAACGTCGTGAAATTGGTCCTTTTGAGGACCGAAACCACACAACGCGGATCAATACCCGAGAATCCAGTTCTACACATTACGTCCGCGAGAACCTAAGAAGAAACATATATATATATATATTTATATATATATATATATATATATATATATATATATATATATATATATATATATATATGCACATATACACACATATACATATATATATACATATATATATATATATATATATATATATATATATATATATATATATATATATATATATATATATATAACTTCTTGTAGTATTATTAGTGATTTTTATATAAAATGTAATGTAATATGTATAATCCGTATGCATAAAATATTATACTAGATTATTTAATAATAATTGAGAAAAACTCAGCAGTATATTACATATGAAATTACAATATAATATAAAATTAGGGTGGTAATAAACTAAAATTTTTGAATTCCCATAAAACCTTCACTAACACAATCATGACAATCTACATATGTGATAAATTTAATATATAAAATCTGTCACATCGTTAGCTAACAATAACCGTAATAAGTAGGTGTAAATACTGTAATTTCACAATATGATCGCATGAGAAACAATACTTGTATAGTTATTTTTGTAATTATTTATATTCAAGTGTAGATATAAGAATTTTTTATATCAATTATTGAATGAATCTTAAGCCTAGTTGTTTTAGTAAGAAAGTACTTAACTTTTTTTTTGAATATATTAAATGAAGTTATTCCTTTTATTTCAGGTGGTAAGTTGTTAAAAGCTGTAGGAGCAAGAAATAAATGACTTCTTTGTCCAAAAGTCTTATTCATTTTTGGTACTACATATAGATTAGTTTTACCTCTGGTTTCATATAAGTGTTTAACAGTTGTTTTATTTCTATTTTGAAAAAAATATGACGTTAAGACTTGGAAATATAGCTGCCTGGGGTCTTTTATCATGGAGACTTTATACAGAGATTCTGTACTAAATCTGTAGGGCTTATTATATATTACCTTTAATAATCAATGCTTTTCAGATAATGGTTAGTTATTCCTCCCCATGATAATATATTATAACTTAAAAGGGACTGAATTAGTGCAAAATAGACAGTTTTGAGCTGAAGTTGATCACAAAAAGTTTTCAAATATTTAATTTTTGATACTGTGCATCTTAATCGTCTTACCAAATTCTTAGCGTGAACATCCCACCGTAGATGGCAATCGATATATACCCCTAAATATTTTAAATTCACTGCTTTATTAATTAATATCATTTTCCCATCTAGAAATATCTCAAGGTTTTCATATGTTGGCAAACGTTTTTTAGATATGGCAAAAGGTACAAATTTGGTTTTATCGACATTTATTGATAATAATTTATTGTTCAGGAATTGTAGTATAATTTTAAAATCATTTTCCACTAAGTATTTAATAGCTTTCCAGTCATCTGCTTTGTATATGATGGCCGTGTCATCCGCAAAACTTATAATTTTTGCTGTCGAAGTTAATAGAAATATATCATTTACATAAATTAAGAATAATATAGGCCCTAAAATTGATCCTTGTGGTACTCCACAATGGATTTCTTTTTCGGTACTTATAGCATTGTTATACTTAACCACTTGTCTTCTATTTGTTAAATAACTACATATCAATTGCTGAGCCAAGCCTCTAAATCCGTAAGAATATAACGTCTCTATTAAAACCTCATGATTTACGGTATCAAAAGCTTTGGCCAAATCAACAAATATGCAGAGACATGCCTTCTCATCATCCAGATTTTTATAAACTTCTGCTGTCAGTGATGCCGTAGCATCCTGCGCCGATCTGCCTTCACGAAAACCATATTGAGAATCTGAAATCAACTGATATTTATCTAAAAAGTCACAAATTCATACTTTAATAATTTTCTCAAAGATTTTTGATATAGTTGAAAGCAAGGAAATTGGTCTGTAATTTGATATATTGGATTGTACACCCGTCTTAAAAATTGAAATCACAAGTGCAATTTTCAAGCAATCTGGAAATATCCCTGTCTCTAAGCTTTTGTTTAATAAATATACAAGTGGTTTGGTAATATATTGAACGCAGTTTTGTAAAATATTTGTTTGTATACCATCTACACCTGTTGAGACCTTAGATTTTAAACTTTTAATTACTTGTTCTATTTCTATGTCGTCTGTATTATTTAAGTATATTGAGTTTTTGATCCTATTTTTTTGTTTGATTTTGTCTCTTGCCATTTTTTCTGTAAGTTTTTTTCCTATATTAGAAAAAAAAGTATTAAAAGATTCACTTATATTGTTTTCGCCATTTATTTCAGTATCATCGTCAATGATTTTATTGAGATTTACTTGTTTGCTTTTATTATATAAAAAAGTTATTTTCAAAAATCAAAAAATGTTGAGGGAATAAGACAGTGGTACAGGCGCTCAGCACGCCCCGTACATTTAACACAAGAAACTGGTATTTATCACCCAAAAAAAATTTGAGTATAATTGCCCTAAAAATGTATGAATTGCCTTGAAAAAAAAATTGCCGCCCTCTAATTTCTTGGAAGAAATATTGTTCTGAGGGGACTTGACCAGAATCACCCTATTTTCATGCAAGGAAGCTATTCCTGAAGTATTGCTGACTCCTTAATGAACATCCTATGCAATATAGAGTGACCGTAACGATACATATAAGCAACTGATCGAAGAAAATGAGTGTTAATATCGGAGCGAATCGACTGTTCAACATTATCTTGAATAGATGCATCGATGTTTACAAAGATCGTAGCATGCAAGTATTAATACCACGTGGAGTGTTTCAGGCACGCCCTGCGCTTTTGGCTGTTCATATTGATCTGTCTATGCTTACTTCCCCTTCGAAGCTGTTCCTTCCCACCTACGTTATTTTATATGAACTTATCGAAGTACGCCGACAATACTACCACCCACATACACTAGCCGTGAATGAATCACACCCACTATATATTTACAGTTGAATGATTAGATACTATATACTTCTGCTTTCATCTAGCGATGGAGAAGTTTGGTTTCAATTATAGCATGTTTCAATTATAAATTGAGAAGTCTTATATATTTTAGAATTTAAATGCAGCTGTCTCTTACTTTGTGATATTCCAGTTTTACAGATAAAAACAATAAAATTTTACTTTGTTAAATATCACTTTATTTAAAATAAAGTTTATTGCAATTTCGAGCTTTACAGTTCATTATCAAAACATACAATAGACGAGTCATATTAGCAAATTAGCTGGGAAAATTTGCGGGCAATTCCGATCGACTCCGGGTTTTTTTGCAAAATTTTTCTGAACGGATTTGCAATATTCCCAAAAAAAAATCAATATGTGCTTTTCCATTTTTCAATTGTTTTAGAGGAAAATGACCAATTTTCATGGCCAAAAAATTAGAAAAATTACTAGAAAACTGGTTTTCGAGGTCGCTGATCACGATTCCGAAGTCGGATTTTCCATTTATTGATTTATTGACCAGTTATTGGCCAATGTTGATGGACAAAACGCGGAAATTTTGCAAATAAATAAATCGAAAAATGGAAAATCCGACTTCGGAATCGTGATCAGCGACTTCGAAACCCCCGAGTAAAGTTTTCTAGTCATTTTCCAAATTTTTTGGCCATGAAAATTGGCCATTTTCCTCTAAAATTCTCTATAACAATTGAAAAATGGAAAAGCACATATTACTTTTTTTTCGGGAATGTTGTAAATCCGTTCAGGAAAATTTTGCTAAAAACCCGAAGTCGATCGGAGTTGCCCGATGTAGTTCCATGGTCGGTGTTCATCAGAAATCTCCTCTGTTGTTCCACAACGAGAGATTCCAGATAGGTGGATAGACGAGCTCAAACTAGTCATCCCTTCATTGTCAAAACATTTAGTCCTTTCCTGAAAATTGGAGCAGTTAAATTATTTATAATTTTTTTCGCATTTACCAACGTAGGTACTTTCGAGTATAACTCACGTCTAAATGCTCAGTACATGATGCTCTTCTATTTCATGAAAAACATCAAAATCAAATGGTTCAAAGATTGCACAAAATTCATTTGAATTCCATATCTGTAATTGACTTCTTCATTATTATATACCGGGATATCAAAAATTACCTTGGTCAAGGGTGGTTGTGGAATCTAAAACGTGTGCCTTTACTTGTGTCAAATTAATTAATTTGAAGTTTCTAAAAGTGCGACATTTCGCAATTTTGTACGAATGTTATAACACTCAGAAGTCTCTAGCGCTTCAGACTCCGGGATTTTCACTTGGCCTATCGAAATAAGAAGGTTCGAATTGTATAAAAACACAATTGCATGAACGCCAGACGTCCTATGTCATTAGTTACGAACGTAATCAGTTTGACATATGCCTCGAGGAGCTCGCTGCGCGTCAGTTGGAGTTTATACATTTTACCTCAATCTTGTTAATTTGGGGCCGTTTCGTGCCCCGTGCGACCGGTGCCAGTTGTAATAAAATGTTTTCGGCTATGGGCCGCTAGCTTTCACCCGCTTCGTGTATATTTTAGTCGCAAGAAAATTCCCTTTGGTACGTCGCACGTTAGACGAGCGTAGCTGGAACCTGAGAGTAGCTGCTTCTATTTTAATTAAATTTTCCTATTCAAACGGAATTTTTGGAAAAAAGAAGGGCCGTCGGGTGTGTATCGCGACTAAATCTAACTACATGGAGCGAAAGCGGTACGCAAAAAGCCCTCGTAAAGAAGTTCTATGTTCCTAACTTTTGCACTTTTCCAACTCGCGAGCTACGGGCTTCTCACGTGAACGTCATTCCATTTATCGAAAATTAACTATTTTAAACCAGTTTTCGACCCGGTTTGTGGCTATCCCGACGTTTTAAAAGGTTCAAAGTTAACATTTCGACAATTTTTATTACTATATTAATTTGTAGTTCATTATTGTTTTACAACTGAAATAAATAGGTATGAAATTTGTAGGTTATTGATGATGTCAGTGTGACAGTGACATAATTGTTTCAAATGTAAAGTAAGACACACGTTTTAGATTCCACAACCACCCTTGACCAAGATAATTTTTGATATCCCGGTATTATAATAGATCGCCATCACATTAGAATATTGCTGAGGGAAACCAGAAGCATGCAAAATTTGAACCAGGCAAGAAGATTGGAGATTAGCACATATGAATGAGAATAGAATAGTCTTAACATTATAAGCATAGTGAAATGAAGAAAATTGAGAATGGAATGTTACCCTCCAATATCTCAAATTTCAGATATATGGGGAATACGCTTTGACATAATCAGCTATTCCTGTTCTTTCTCGTATTATGATCTAATGTTCCGGGAAATAATATATATTCTTCAATAAAAGTGCGGCCGTAGAAGCATCAAACCCAATATATCCTTTGGTCTAAAGTAAGCTGACGTAAAAGGTAACATGTAACTCAGACTTCGGCTTAATCTCTATCATTTTTTTTTCGTATAAAATTCGCAATCGCTACGTTTTAATAAAAGTCCATTTCAACCTGTCAACACTTTCTATATCTTTCCTCTAATCCGTCTGAAGAACCCTATTCCGAAGTACCACTATCATACATTTTACAGCTTGACAATTCTTAGAGACTTACGAGGAACTGCTGTAATTAGCCGATAATTCATAATATTCTTAATTTTTTTCACATTTAGAATCTGGTTATGTAGATAAATACGTCCGTCCAACTTTAATCAAATTATTGTCGCGCAAATATCCACTTAAAGATCAGGAATATCCACTCATTTTCAAGAAATAAGTTCTGATGGAGTGGTAGAGGAAATGTCAATTTCACCCAATATGCATAAGTGACAGCAATGTTCAAAACACGAGTCAAGTAGAGTCGGGATGTCGATTGCACTGAAGTGTTGTACTAAAACACCAAGCATTGTCAACTCAAAATATTGATTGAACCATTATAATATTTGAATTGATTGCTGGACATATTGCACACATTCACGTTCATCATTCGATGGAAGCTCTATTTTACAAAGCCAATTTTACTTCTCGATAAAAATGGAATTTGTCGCATGAGCATTAATAATTATTTAATTACAAGAATGAAATAGTGCACTTTGTAACTAGTACCATAGAGATAGAACAGTTCTAGTTTATTTTAGAAGTTCGTGTTAACTTTAATTTCATACATAACGTGAAATTGATACGGAAAGTTAGAGAGGTTGAAAAACTTGCTAATATTCAAAGTTTCGAAAAGAGGATTCTGAATTGGTTTTGTAGAAAAACTTAGCAAATGAGCGGTAGCATTTCAATCCCAAGCTTGGTGGTACTTAAAACTTAACATTAACAAACTGGAATAATGCATAACAAGCTATCCTGAGGATATTTCTCGGTATTAAACTTTTTCTGATGTAACTATAATACGGATTTGGGAGTATACTTCAAAATGCACATTGAACAAGTGGCATGAACATGTAATTTCAGTTTGGCTTATAGTTAATCGGCTTATTACCAACCTGTTTAATTATCGAATAACATATAACTTTTTCTTGAAGTATTTACCACTACCAAGCTTAGTACTTATATATAATATGGAAACTGTTTGTAGAGTGAATATTATAAAAGTGAATTCTGGATTCTCGGCATCTACTACACGTAAATTCACTCAAATTGAATGATAAAATGTGTATAAGACATAAAGTGTAAATTCTTTATTCATTCACTTTTCAATATTTACCTGGTGTGACTCGGCGCATAACTCTATATTGATAAGACTAACAACACACTAAAATTTCTATTAAATTAAATATATTTGGTGCAACCCTTTTGTATATTCAAGAAACAGGTCTTTAACCCTTTATTTTTTGAGTTTTTTTTATGGACCGCTTACTCTTAGTTCAACAATCTCCGTAACTTAAAAAGTTCGAGATATCTATTACTCAATATAGTGGAGTAAATCTGGCGAGAAAATAAGCAATTTTACGATGCATAGCGAACAACCTTCTGAAATTTTTATTTCCCTAAGTGGGTGCAACCCTTTTTTTTTGCCAAAAAGTTTTTTTTGACATTTTGAGGGTAGTTTAGCAACAAAAAATGAATATCTCTGGTTGTATTGAAAATTAAGAAACCAAAGTAGTACCCTTTTATTGTCAATGTTCAAGGAACTTCCAGTCCAAATTTCAAGTTGATCCGACTTCCCCCCTCTCCGTAATAGATATATATATATATATATATATATCTATATATATATATATATATATATATATATATATATATATATATATATATATATATATACTCATATATGCAAGGAATCTTGCGTAACGGCTAACTCGGTCATTTTTCAACCGATTTGGCTGAAATTTGGACTGCTCATGTCATTTACATCCGATCTAGATCTGCTTTGCGGGAAAATGTAGTAGTCAATTTTTTAGTTATTTTTCAAATTGAGATATCTCATGTCATTTACATCCGATCTAGATCTGCTTTGCGGGAAAATGTAGGTATTCGCATATAGTTTTATGTCATGGAACTCATTTTTTATAAAAAAAATTTCCGGCCTATATTGGCCATTTTATTTTCGGTATTGATATCCCCAAAAATTGTGTCAAATTAATTAATTTGGAGTTTCTAAAAGTGCGAAATTCCGCAATTTCATACGAATATTGTGAGGCTCAGAAGTTGATAGCGCTTCAAGCTCCGGGATTTCGAAATTAGAAGGTTCAAATTGTATAAAAGCACAATTGCATGAACGCTAGACGTCCTATGTAATTAGCTACGAACGTAATCATTTTGACGTTTCCCTCGATAAGCTCGCTACGCGTCAGTTAGAGTTTATACATTTTACCTCGGTCTTGTTATGTTGGGACCATTTCGTGCCCAGTGCGGGCGGCGCCAGTTGTGATAAAGTATTTTCGGTTGTGAGCCGCTAGCTTTCACCCGCTTCGGGTATATTTTAGTAGCTAGAAAATTCCCTTTCGTACGTCGCACGTTAGAGGCGCATAGCTGAGACCTGAGAGTACCTGTTTCTGTTTTAATTGAAGTTTTCTATTTAATGGACATTTATCGGAAAAAGAAGGGCCGTCGGGCACGGTCCGATACCTAATCTAACTACATGGAGCGAAAACGGTACGCGAAAAGTCGTCGTAAAGCCGTATTAGGTACAACCAGTTTGCACTTCTCTAACTCGTCAGCTACGCGCTCCTCACGTGAACGTTATTCGATTTATCTCAAATTAACCAAAACGGTCAATATAGGCAGGAAAAAAAAATTAAAAAATGAGTTCCATGACATAAAACTATATGCGAATACCTACATTTTCCGCAAAGCAGATCCAGTTCGGATGTAAATGACATGAGATATCTTAATTTGAAAAATAACTAAAAATTGACTGAAAGTTGAATTTCTGGGAAAATATTCAATATTTTCACTCGAAATTTGAGTGGTAGTTTTGAGACTATAACACCTATCTTTTTGTTGCTATACTCTTAAAAATGTAAAAAAAAAACTTTTTGGCCAAAAAAAGGGCTGCACCCACTTTGGGAAATAAAAATTTCAGGAGGTTGTTGTTGGTACCCTAAAAAAACTTTTCTACCGGGTCGCTATGCATCGTATAATTTTCGCCAACCATTTGCCAGATTTACTCCACTAATATGGTACATTGTTAGAATTCTTAGTGGCATTGAATAATTTTGTCTTCTCACCATGCTGTCTATTGGTTATGTGTACCCTCAACAGATGTTCAAAGAACATCGTGTGAGCCAGTTGTGGAATGTAGGGAGAGGAGATAGGCATTCGTATTTTTCTTTAAGATAAAGGGCAAGAGCTTAACAACTTCGCTCTTCGATAAAAATCGAGCTTCACATTGAAGGGGTGATTAGTTTGAGCTCGTCTAGTCCGCCTATCTGGAATCTCTCGTGGTGGAACAACAGACGAGATTTCTGATGAACACCGACCATAGACATATTTATCGAAAACGGAGAGATCTACCACCTTGGATAGAATCCAAGAGCTTCAGCGTATGTTTGAGAGATGAACTCCAAACATGTGAACAGTAGTCCAAGACAGGTCGTCGACTCTGTGCTTTGTAGACTATGAGGTGTTGCTGCGATGTAAAGTAGCTCTTGGCATGAAATACAAAACCAGGTTTTTGTGAAGCGGTTTCCGCAAAGGACCTCACATGATCGTCCCATGAGAGGGTGCTGTTGGTGGTGATTCCGAGCATTGTTATGGAAGACTTCATAGGAATAGTTATACCTGATATCATCATATTGGGGATTCTAGTGTACGGCTGTCCCTGTCTCTCTCTCCTCTCGCTTCATTAGATGAAAAATCGGAATGGAGTGTACCATCGTATGCAAAGATATGGACGAGGGAGGTGGTCACTTCCAGCAGATCGTTGATATGGAGCAGAAATCAAGTTGGTGCGAAGACAGATCCCTGTGGAACACCAGCGTTGATAGTCATTGTATCTGTGGATACTCCATCAACTACCACATGAAGTGATCTATCTGAGAGAAAACTCGATAGTAAGTGACAAAGTCGAGGCGGTAAACCAAATGACGAACGTTTTCCAAGAAGGCTTTGGTGCCAGACTCGGTCAATTGCTTTGGAGATATCCAATGATACAGCTAGAGATTCCCCATGGTTTTCGATAGATTTCTGCCTTACATGTGTTACGTAGGCAGGCAGGTCTCCTGTTGATCTCTGCTGACGGAAGCCATATTGTCGGTCATTCACGATTTTGGAGCTCTTTAGGTATTAGATGAGCTCGATGTTGATTGCTTTCTCCATCACTTTGGAGTTTACAGATAACAGTGAAATGGCTTCTCCCTTTTTTTGGAATTGGTTGCACTCTAGCTGTCTTCTAGCTGGAAGGAAACACACCAAGTTTATATGAAAGGGCAAACAACCTGCAGAAAAGTGTTAATTGAGGCGCACATTCCTTGAAAACGACAGGTGGAATTTCGTCTGGCCCCATAGACTTTTAGGTATTGAGATCAAGTAGAATGCGCCCA
Organism: Endomychus coccineus; assembly: GCA_958510875.1. NCBI lineage: Eukaryota > Metazoa > Arthropoda > Insecta > Coleoptera > Endomychidae > Endomychus > Endomychus coccineus. Next base: position 18,702,908 of record OY294068.1, read on the forward strand.
ATTGTGCGGTGACGAAAGACAATTGCGGGCATATGGCAGCAATATTAGAAGGATCCTTCCCTCATGGATCCAAAGTTGAATTTGCTGCAAATATTCCAGCAAAAAGGTTGGCTTTTCCTTGTGGTGTAGTATCCAGTGTACCATCATTTTTAGGGTAGGGAATGAACTGGAAGTGAAATTTCTACCAATTGCTTTGGTGAAAGTCCAAAACAGACGTGAGCCATTCGAGCAGTCGATAAGCTTTGATCTTATTTTGGTATTATGTGCTTCTTTTGAAACGTTTATTGTTTCATTGCACATATCTCTGGCTTCAACATATTTTGTTCTTATCTCCAGGTATGCAAGTTTCCATTCATAGCCTGATAATATCCGAGATCTCTGTAGCATATTGCGTAGGGTCATCAGATTCAAAACATACTAATCTCCAAGGAAATTCGGAGAAAAACATGCGAACACCGTTCCAGTCGGCTAAGTTGTAATGCCGAACTGTGCCATGATCTGTCAGTAACGTTACAAACTTTCTCGTTCTCGATCCATGATAAGAACGAAACAGCTGACTAGAACTATTATTTTGTAATGTTACTGATCGATCTAGACTAGAGAGACCTTGTTATTTATTGTATTTCTTCTCATAGAAACTGGATTCTGTACACCATTAAATTACAACGTACGATGATAGTTTCCCATTTTCTACTGTTACTAATGAAATTGTGTAATGTCTAGCACGAAACTTCAGCCAAACTGTTTCCTCATGACTGTACAATCTTGTTTCAGGTATTACGAGGCAACGGCAGCGATGCTTGCGAAACTAGGGATCCTTGCCAACATGGTGGTATATGCATATCAACAGATAGTGGGCCAATCTGCGAATGTCGTAATCCTGAATATGAGGGTGAATTCTGCGAGAAAGGTAAGACTGGTCTTTGTGCATATGATAACTAATATTCATTCCTGGAAATATCATCATTCTGTTGTCCATTGTGCGAGTCCACTTTAAAGTAATCTACCCGTATGAATATAAGCATCTGGGAAATGTATTTTAGTCTGATGTATGCACGAATAAACATTTCCTTATATCAATGTCAGATTCATACGTACGTTTATATTTTGTTGTGTTTCATGTCCAACAGAAAATAAAATTACCTTGATATTGTTTTACCTCTCACACTGTCCCCCTCGTAAAGACCAATCTTCACTTTGGTCGGAGAAAATGTACAATATTACTTTTATTTCTATTTATTTAATTTTTACTGGCCTTTTTCTATCATAAGGGCAAGGTGAAAAGTCCCTGAAAAATAAAACAGATCCCGCCACAATCGAAAATCCCATGTGACATTTGTGATTTACCATCTTTAACTAGAACTCATCAAAACTTTCAGACTGATACGTCATTCAGTTTTGTTTTGACACCCATCGAAAGCAAGCAACCACGAAGATTGTTGTAAACATGAAAAACATTCGCGTCTTGTAAAACATTTTTTCTTGGGTGGAAAAACATCATGCAAACCAAAGCATCGCTTGTTCAATATTATGGGGACTCATCACCATCGATTGGAACGATTAACAAGTGGCTTACAGATTTTCGTTGTGAATAGTATGACCACAAAGGACGCTGAACGTTTTGGTCGTCCAATTGTGATTACAACGCCAGAAATCGTCGATAAAATCCATGGTATGAGATTGCTGAGGCTATGGGCATCTCAACAGAATTTTGCATACATTTTGGAATATGAGAAAGCTATCTGCCAGATGGGTGCCGTATTTGCTCTCTGTTGACAATCTGAGCGATCGTGTGACAACTTCAAAGGAGTGTTTGGCGATGTTCAAGCGCGATAAGAAGGACTTTTCCACCGTTTCGTAACCGTGGACGAAACATGGATCCATCACAACATACCAGAGACCAAAGAAAAGTCGAAACAGTGAACTTGTCCTGTCGAATGGAAGCCGAAAAAGGCCAAAGCGGGTTTATCGGCCAACAAAGTCATGGCGACATTTTTTTGGGATGCACACGGTATCGTCCATATCGACCATAGGATGAAACAATCACCGGCGTATATTATGCAGAGCTGTTGAATCGATTCGACGACGACTTGAAGCGAAAGCAGCCGCATTTGGTGAAGAAACAAGTGCTCTTCCACCAAGATAACGTACTGGCGCACAGGTCCGCAGTCGCAATGGCAAAATTGCATGAATTGCGCTACGAATAGGTTGATCATCCACCATGTTCTTCAGATTTGCCTCCCTGCCTCAGATTTTTCCTATATCCAAACATGAAGAAATGGCTCGGCGGAAGAGATTTGGCTCCAGCGATGGTGATAGTTATTCTTGGCCTTTATAGGTACTCTCCAACCCCAGAAGCCTCACCTACCTTGGACCCATCTGTGAACCATACGAGCCCATCTAGTGGCAGTAGAGTGAGAGTTTCGTTACTCCAATCTCCTCTATCCGGGATGAGGATTTTGGGGGAAGTGAGACATATAGCTGGAATCATGATATCTTGCTTCATTTCTAGTATCGTAGTATATTGCCTCACTTAAAATCGATGAGTGTCCACGAGAGTAGTGCATTTTTGCCCAGTGGCCAAGGCCCTTCAACCTATTCTCATGGCCTCAGTTTTTTATAAGTGTAGACATTGGACGAATACCTCCAAGACAACGATATTCTATACTGTAGAAAACGTGTCATATGTCATTTATTACGTTTTATTCAGTTAAACATTTGAACTATTCTAAAATTTTCCATCTAATATGTCATTCATACGTATCTAACTAAACATTTTATTTATTTTATTTGACGTGTTCTTCACTGTCTTGTAAACAGTATACATGGAACAAATAGATACTATCTATCTATCCATCTATTTTCAGTAGTCGCTGCTGAAGTTTGGCAGGGTAATATCATGGGGCACCCTGTATGAATAATTGGGTTACTCCACATCCTTCAAGTCTTAGCGGATTTGTTCACATCTTACTGTGATCTGAGTTGAAGTTGATGAACATTTGTAATATTTTCCTGCATATATATTTTTTGTAATCCAATATTTTTCGAGGTATTAGCCAAGGCATATGTCTTTATGGATTAATAGAATCCAAGCGAATTAATTACAAAAAGATAAATTGCCAAGGCTATCTCGAAATAACCTATTTCCGTCGAATTCATTACAAACTGAATTACCAAAACATATGATACTTTAATGTCCAATTCAATCATCATTATATCAATGTTATGAATTATTGATTGCATACATTTTCATATTCCTAAGTTTAATGCTTCAGAATGTATAAACAGAAACTTCCACGCTAATGACATCTCAATCAATAACACACAGAATATGTTTGATATTCATTTTCCATAGAAATTGTATAATAAATTTCTCAGCCTTAATAAATCACAATATCGATATTCCGCACGAAAACGTTAGGTAAACACATAATTAATGGCAATAAAATGAAAATGTCTCATGTACACAATGTTATATCAAACAGAAATAATTCCGTCATGCAATACTTTCAACCAAATCGATTACAAAACCAGAAATTATATATTTAATCGCACGTAATGTAAAAGGAGTATAGGAGAGAATCGTGGCGGTTTTCATGTATTAAGTGTTTAAAAAATTAAATACACGTGAACTGATGAATAACAACATTAAGTCCATTACGAAAGCGTGATTCGTAGTCATTGAGTTGTGCCATTAGTAGGTATTCATATTAATGTAATGTATATGAAATATCGCTCTATTTCTGACGACACTAGGAAATTCGTTAACGAGTTATCTTGGAACAAATTTGAAATAAAATTCTGCCTACCCCTACATCCAAGGTTGCCAGATCACAAATTAATAAATCACATATTTTGTTCGAAAAAATCACCTAAAATCGCAAAAAAATTGTCTAATAAACTCGCAAAATCAAAAACTGTACAAAAATAATACATTTACAGTTTTATGATAAACTTGAAGAAAGATCACAGTTAGTCGAGGAAATAAAGCAGAAAAAAGGCCAAATTAAAAAAAAATCGGATGAACTGATTTTGATAATTTTTTTTAATCGATTCACCAAGTCATTTAGAAAAAAGTGACCATTTTTTATTTTTCTAATGTGCATTTTAGTATTTCTACAGAGGAAATGTATCTTTTTGAATGCATTTTCAGGAGCTATAATAAAAAAAATAATTAAAGTAAGAAAAATGTCCAAATATAGCCAACATTTCTCACTCGGGGGTTTTTGGGGTCGCTGATGACGATTCCGGTGCCAGATTTTAACTACGACGCACCTGGAGCTCATGACATCCTGATACTATCGTCGTCTTCAGGGAATTCGGGAAAATATCTTTTGCAATGGAGTGAAACTTATTGGGGAAGTTTTCTTGAGGTTGCCGGTCATGCTCATGATACTCAATAGTAGCCTGGTGGTCAAGATACCCTGATGACCTAGGTTATCTCCATGGATTGCTTTTAATATCCTCTGAAATGCAATCAAATTCGTATCTCGATGGTTTTTGGGGCCGCTGAATACGATTTCGGTGCCAGATTTGAACTACGACGCACGTGAGGCCCAGGACATCCTGGTAATGTCACTTGAGATGAGGTGCCCATAACCCATAAATATCAAGGTTAAAGGTTTATATTTAGTTCAACATTTTGCTTTGCTTTATAATTTGTTGGATGTATAATGGAATACGGTATAGTAAATAAAAATAGAGCTTTTTTTATTTTTGATTATTATTAAGTTTAACTAGTATAAATAATGAGTTTAGGTGGTGTTAATAACCTTAGGCAAAAATCAATAGACCGCATTGTACAGGTTCATTATAATCAAACAACACATACAAAGTAAAATGAAAACAAGAAGTGGCGTTTGTATGTATTTGTGCAACAACTGCTACATCTTCTTAGTCAACAGTAATAGTAGTAGTTCAATAGCCTAGAGCCTACCTACTTATAGAAAAAACACTTACATCGTGCCCAAGGTTCCTTTTTCCACCGGCTCTGGTAATGTTTTTGGTACTTTTCATGCTTTCGCAGTTAGTTAATAAAAGAAATTATAAACGAAAACTAAAGTAAACAGCCGAACATCCTCTGTTCATGGGCAAAAAGACGGGACGGTTAGGTTAGAATTGTGTGTGTTTCATAGATATTATATATACATACATGGATAGCGCATCAGGGATTTTCATTGACTCCAACATATGGAACAGCTGACAAGTGGAAAAACATCGTTCTAGCCATAAGAGTACATGTTACTGTAATCTATCATATTATGTTGTTTTCAAAAGAAAATAGCAATATTTTGATACCGAAAACTTCTTTAGTGCTTTGTTTTTTAGTTGTGATTAGTTGTTTGGCTTTTTACTTTCATTTTATCAAATGATATTGTGTAATAACTCTTCGATGACAATAAGGTTATAACAGTGAAGTGTGTGATTAATTAGTCTTCTTGGATACTTTTAATAAATCTAATATATAACAATGGTGAAATCGTGTTCCGCATTTGGAAGTACAAATCGGTATCAAAAAGGAGGACCTAGTTTTCACTGGTATTTACAAGTTTTGTAGATACTGGATAGTGGTCGTAGTAGATACTTCATTCACAACAATGTAATTAAAACGTAGACGTTAGAAGTATAATTATTCACAATCGAAAATAGAAACTAATAGTGTAATAATTACTGTTCATTTCAGTTTTCCTTCAGATGAAAATTGAAACAAAAATTGGGTAATAGCAATGAAGAGAAAAAGCTTTGTGCCCAACAAGAATTATCATCCTTGTAGTGAACACTTTACAGAAAATGATTTCGTGTATTTGTTACTGTGAATGTCCGATAGTAGTGAATGTTAAGATGCACCAATGTATCTCGACAACCACCAATATTAATGGTGTAAGTCCGAAATTATTTCAATATTTATTTCGTTTTGGACATACACCGCTGAATGTTAACATACTCCAAGGCGATTTTGAGCGTCTTAGATACTGCAATTTACTAATTACGTGAATGTTAACACACGCCAGTGTTTGTTTGAAATTAAGTGAGAAAGTTAGAGTGCTATGGTTCTCTCTTTTTTCCACGCCGACCACCCGTCGCCGCACCGCTAATAGGGCAGAATATCAGAATCCGAAATATGTTTAAAGTGCAACAGAAGAGACGCAACTAAAAGAAATATAGAATTAGCGAAACTTGGATTCCAAGATCAAGAAAAAAAATGCTTAAAGGATCGCAGGCAAATTTTCCAATTGCAAAATGTGGAGATACTGTAAGGTTGCGTGTTCCTGATGTCGACAGAGGTCGTACAGATTCCAGAAATATTCTTACATGTGTTACAAATGTGGATGGTGACTATTATGAATTGGCTACAAAACATGGGATGTTATATCACAGATGTATACTAGAAATCAGTTTTCCATCTGTAAGGAAAATTTTATCAATATATCTGAAACTTCTTCTGCAAAAATATCAATGAGTGAAATTGTTGCTTTGGAACCAAGATTTTGAAAACAAAGATAGATTGTGCACAAAAATGCAACACCAAGAAATGTAAAGCTCGTGGAGTTATTTGTAATTCTAAGTGTCATAACAGTTTGCCATGTACTATTAAATAAGTTTTTTTTCAATTCTTATAGCGATAAATTCTGTAATAACTAATTACCTATGAGTAGGTACGTTGTAACGAATGAGTATTTTTTAAATTCTATAGCCTATAGGGCAATAGCATTAATAATAAGTGTACGTTATTGTTTACCTTACTTGGCAGATAATGCTATTCGTATTACAGATTTAAGATTTTGATTAATAAACAAGTTCTATTTGTTTTATTTATTATAGTTCTATGATTTTATTTATTGTAACAATTTGTGAGTTCATTTTAAATCAGACCCCGAACTCCTGTTTTGCAGATATCTTTGCTAAATCATCATAATTTAACTCATCATGAAGAGAATGAAGATTAACCAAGTCGTCGTGGTGTATGATAACATTAACTGGTGAATGACCGAAAACATGAAGAACAGAATAAATAACAAACAATGACCAGCTAGCTTGGTGGTTGTTAACATACACCAGTGTATCTTAAGATACACTCCGCTACGGACATTCACAGTAACATATTCATTTGGAAAGAAATCAGTAAAAGACCATGTAGTTCCTCCTAGTATTTTAAATTTTCCGGCGAATGTCTTTAAACGTAAGGTGAAACCCAGAGAACTTAGAAATCAGTAAACAATATGAATTTGTCATAATTTTTAGCTGGGTATATGTTGTTATTATTATGTTTTTACTAGTGATGATGCAAACATTATTTGTTGTGAGGGCACCTCATTTAGGATCAATGAAGAACAACCTGTAAATAAACCAGAAAGTTGGTTGATTATATGCTTAGATTTATAACATTTTGATACCATCTTTTCTGGCCTATACCGACATGCCCTAACATGAATATAATTTTTCAAATTGCGAAGCATACTATTGATAAGCAAAAAATAGTAATCAAATACTTGGCTACAACGAATCGTAGAATGAATGCAAAGGTTAAAAAAATCTGAAAAATTTATTAAAACATGTGAAGGATAGGCAGTATTTTTAACAGTAACAGTACCTAATATTATATAATAATGTTCCTCTGTTGGTAAAATTTAAGTTTAAAATTAAGGTGACCTATAATCTAATTTGTAACTATAAACATTAATGCTGTGAACTAAAACCCTGTTTATATCACTTTTATTTTCTTTAGAAACTGGAATATTTTGCTAATGTTTATTATTATAACACAAAAGGTAAGCTAGCGATTTGACATCTGCGACTAGCCACAATACCACAATAACACTGAATAACAATAACTGTTCATTTATGTAATTTCCAGTTCTTCTTCTTTATATTTAGCATCTTGAGGCACAATCGGATTCAATCTCTGGCTCAGGAAAAATCCAGATTTGGGTTACATAGTTCTTTTTTTTCGAACCACTCCAAGGATTTCTGTCTAATTATTTGAGCATTTTGATATTTATAGATATATTTCTTCTACAGCTTATTTAATTTTGACTATGTATATGTTACTTGTTTTCCATATTATAACTAAATCTTCACGATATTATGAAAGATGTTTTATTTATTAGGTCATATATAGTAATGATTCTGTAGTTGGATATATGTATTAATTAATAATTGAAGCTGTTGATAACTAAATATGTCATTTAACGTGGGGGAGAGTAATTTTACTTAAGTTTTCCATTGATGAAATACAGACTAAGTTGCATATGGGTGCTTCATGGAAAAATGATAAATTCAAAATGAGCGATATTTAATTCTATATCTACAATGTAATTTTGTACATAATACTATTATGTATTGTTGCTGAATCATAAAAACCGATCAAATAGGATTATAACATGATAATTCATGAAATTCGTAAAGTGCTCCATATAAAACAATGTAAATTATGCACGTTCTTGCCACTTGTCACGTGGTCAGAATGATCTTCATCTCTGTTTAATACCAGGCTGAAATAGGTACATTCTGTATTCTGTCTCTCTTACGTGTTGGAGTCATCGACTGAACAGAGGTTTGTATACCATGCGCTATCCATGTAGGTATATATAATATCTATGGTTTGGGTGGTCTTAATAACCTTAGGCAAAAAATCAATAGACCACATTGTACAGGTTCATTATAATCAGCCAACACATACAAAGTAAAATGAAAACAAGAAGTGGCGTTTGTATGTATGTGTGCAACAACAGCTACATCTTCTTAGTCAACAGTAATAGTAGTAGTTGAATAGGCACCTACTTATAAAAAAAACACTTACATCGTGTCCAAGGTTCCTTTTTCCACCGGCTCTGGTAATGTTTTTGGTACTTTTCATGCTTTCGCAGCTAGTTAAAAGAAATTATAAAGAAAACTAAAGTAAACAGCCAAACAGCCTTTGTTCATGGACAAAAAGGCGGGACAGTTAGGTGTTTAATGTTTAGTTTATGTTCTATGTTTTTGTATGAAGGTTAGGATAAGTTAATTTTCCCATTTATTTAGAATGTGAATAATTGTTTCTCGCTTTCAAAAAATCGCCAATAATGTGGTTTATCGCATATCCCTAAAATTTTGTCGCGTTAGTTAAAATGAAATCGCCTAATTCGCGAAAATTCGCCCTATCTGGCAACCCTGTTAGTGGGTATTCATATTAATGTAATGTACATGAAAAACCGCTCTATTTCTGACGACATTAGAAAATTCGTTACCGAGTTATCTTGGAACGAATTTGAAATAAAATTCTGCCTACCCCTACATCAGGTTGTTTGTTACGTCAGTATTTTTGTGAATATTTTGATTATCTAAGGTTTCAGTTTAACTAAAGGTAGAGTTGTCTCTGACGTGAAATTCAGAACATTATATAAATCTTTCGAAATAACACAACGAAATGTTCATACAAACGAACCCATAATTCAATTATTCGTAGCCTCAAGCGCATTTTCTTTTATTTCTGAAATACAGACTTGATTACTCATGAAATTAAAATAAATAGTTTGATATTTGATTCTGCTTTATGTAAATCCATGAAATCACTGAGGAAAAGTTTAAAAACAATTTAGAATAGATTACTTTTATTGAACTTTGATATTTTGTGAACTTTTGTTCAGCAATCTACAACCGAAGGACATATCGAAATTTCAGAACAATATTGAAAGAACATCTACATTGCCTTATCTCCAACCAAACTGGGTTTTCCCAATTTGCTAACTATTTAATTGACAGTAATTATGTATAGATTTTCTGGAAATAGGTCACACTAACACATATGCTTATTATTTTCGTCTTTACGTACGTTTCGGTCTCACGACCATCATCAGAAGATGTATTATGTCTAAAATGAAATTTCTTAAAACTAATTGTATCAGCACAAAGCGTCCTTATGGCATCAATTTGAATTAAAAATGCCCACGTTGCCGAAACGAACAGAAACACGAATAATCGAAACTGTAACACATCAATGTTTTAAGTATACGTATATGTATCAGGAATCCACTGCCTAACAATTTTATTTTAATATACGAATTCATGGCAACAAATTTTTGGGACGCTTCTCTGGGTGCGACAATTTAACCGCGTGATCTGTAAGGCTGTTTATAACACTTTTTTTATAACTTGTTGGTGTAATGGAATTCAAGTGAAGATAACGTTGAGACCAAACTTCTATATTTGAATAATCTTGAATTATTAGAAATCCTTGAAGCCTTTGAAAATAATTATGTAACTGTACTCAATTTATAAATAGCTCTGGATTATAACCCTACTTTTTCAGCAGTATTATAAAAATGATCTCAACTCAAATTTTTAAAACATTTTCAAATAATAACCTACTATAAATTGTCACGAACTAATTCAAATGTTCGAAGGTTTCAAAAAATCCCTACTATCTATAATATGTACAAATTTAATGGATGGCGTTAAAAACCTTTTAAAATTCTGACGATCTACATTAAGTTTAATTGAAAATAACCGTTTTTATAACTGAATCCATTTATTGTTATCTATAACTACAACCTATTCGAATTCCCTAACATGTTAAATCACATATTGTTAACTATAGAATAAAAAAATTTCGAATTAATCTTTCAAGGATACAACAATTTCAAAATTGGAGTTACCTGTTGAATAAAGTATGAAATATTCCAAAGTAAAATCCAGGTTCAATTACAATAAAAAAATAAGTAACTAACAATTGATTAGTGAACTGGTGACTAGTTTGAACTCGTCTAGTCCGCCTATCTGGAATCACTCGTGGTGGAACAACAGACGAGATTTCTGATGAACACCGAGCATGATCTTATATTCATCTTTCATTGTTTCATAAATAGCTCTGCATGTTTCTGGAATAACCGCTGTTTTTAATATCGCTATATTGTGGCTCGTACGTCGATCCCGCTTTAAGGATACAACAATTCCAAAATTGGAGTAAATTGTGAAATGAATGTAAGTCGGTAATATCCAGGTTAGTCTCAATTAAACTTCTACAGTTGCGTGGACCTTTGCTTATCATATTCGCCTGACTAAGTTGTTTAGTCCGACGAGCTCTACATAAGAAGGGTGATTTCGCGAAGGTCTTGACTAAAATTCCTTCTCAGAGTATAACATGCAATAAACGAATAATCTAGATAATGTCCCCATTTACATAGCATAAATTAATCCTTAAACAATATGATGAAGCTGAGATATATATTGTGATATAATGAAAGAATCACATTTTGCGAGCATAAAACATGAATATGTAAATTTGATGTAATTGTACTATTGAAATCATTGTGTAATGGCCTTTATCTCCAATGTTCACAACTTATTCATATCTGTTAAGTCTATGTCAACAATTCAGTCTGAAATATTTGATGTGAATGCAATAATGCATTTGCATATACAAATGAAGAATAGTCTGAATGGGTCCGAAGATTCAATTTGATAGGGTTGTGAATTGTGTTTGAGTCTTGATTCAAACTTTTGTTACAGACAAGGCCCCTTCAGAAGCTGTCTTCCGTGGCACTGAGTTTTTATCTTACGATCTCAGTCAAACTGGCGGAGAACCCATAGTAAGCGCTCAAGACTCCGTCACATTCTATTTTAAAACCAGGCAGCCTAATGGCCTCTTGTTCTACACAGGTACGTATTATATATTTTTTGTTCAATACGTTGTTACAGTTATTAGAATATTACATTCTTCCATGGTAATCACTGTAACTTTTTTCTGGTATTTTGAAAGGTAAACCAAATTGAGTATCACGCTTTCGTACAATCTTGAAAATATGGTATATTGTATGTCAATTCAGTGCAGGTTGAAAAGTTATTCTGGTTACAAAAGTGTTCTTATCAATATTTACATTGAATCAACGAATAAGCTGTAAAACAGTTTATATTAACAACAATATTTCACCCTTATACAGGGTGTTTCCTAAGTAGTCGAAAAAATTTAAGGGTATGATTTCTTATGTCTATTTATAAAAAAAAACTTCATATAAACATGGGGTCTAAGGTGCTTCCGTTCCGATCTACAAGGTGTTAAAAGTTAGAAAAAAAATCGAATTTTTCCTAATACGTCGGAAACCACTTTAGATATCCTCCTTCTATTTTGGTATGTGGCGTCTAGGTTAAAGGCAGTCTTTTTTCCTTGACAATTGTTTTCCCACTTAAGCCAGTGGCGTCCGTACTCACACGCACCTGAATTATTTGCTTAAAATAAATGATACGCCACTGCTTTTTTTTGCAAAAAACATTTTTTTCTTGATTTTCCATCCTTTCTTAACAACATTGGTCTCTTGAGCTTAATCAAATCAACTTCGATGCATATCCCGAAACCGCTAAGAACCGGGCTACAATCTACATGAAAGTCAAGATGTGCTTTGAACATGTGTATTTTATGACACATCGAAATGTCAGATTGTCGCTATTACTTAATATTCAACGTAGTATGTATTCTTTTTTATTCGCTCAAAAATAAATTTGCTTGGCTATTTTTTTTTAAATAATGGCTCTGTTTACAAATGAAGCGATGACTCAAATGCATTTCTGCTATGGATTTGCAAATGGCAATTTATTGCAAGCAGGACGGCTGAATGCTGAGAGGAATCCAAAAAGTCGCCTGCCTTGTTCGAACACTTTTACTGAACTTCATCGCCGATTACAAGAAACTGACACGTTTTCAGAAAGTAAAGATACCATTGGTAGACCTCTTCCAGTAAGAACTCCGGAGCTCGAGGAGCACATCATTACATCCCTTACCACATTCAACGTGTACAGGCTCTAATACCACATGATTTTTCTCTTCGCCTTGAATAGTGTCGGTGGCTAGAGGAAAAACATTTAACTTTTCCCCTTTTTCAAGAGATGGTATTACCAACTTTCACAATAACAATGTTTGGTGGCAAGAAAACGCCTGGATGGACATTTTTGGGGACTATTTGACTGGACCACATTGTCTCCCAAAATCAATTGGACGGTGAATCCTATCTGCATTTCCTTATTAATTTGCTACCTGAACTCCTGGAAGATTTACCTTTAGCAATGAGGCGTTCCTTCTGGTTGATGCACGATGGATTGTCATTTTGTTGTAATTGTTCGGGAGTACCTCAATAATGCATTTCCAAATCGATGGATTGGGAGGGGAGATCTACTATATTGGTCAACCCGATCCCCAGATATAACTCCTTTGGATTTTTATTTTTGGGGCCATCTTAAAGAACTAGTATACACTAATCCCATTGAGACCACAGAAGAGCTGCAGAATCGAATAATACATACTGTAACACTATTCGTAACAGGCGACGAGTAGAAGCTTGCATTAGGGCTAATGGTGGCCATTTTCAACATTTTATTTAGTTTTATAATTTTTTGTGGTAGCTATCATTTATTTTTGATAAAGAGTTTTGTAGATCGTTAGATTACTTGTAATCTGTGTTCGTATTGGCATTTGGCAAGGTGGTGTACTAAAATGAGGGGCGTATTTACATATGGGGTAAATGGGCACTTCAGGACATAATAATATCTTTATACAAACTTTTTTAATCCAAAATTTCAGGAATCACCAGCTGAAAAGTTTTACATTACACAGTAAGGAAACACTGTTGCTAGTTCTATCCCAGCTTTTAGCGGTTTTGGGATATGCAATGAAGTTAATTTAATTTTTTTTCTCGAGAACCGTTCGATGTACAAGAAAAACTCAAGAGACTAGTTTTGTTGAGAAAGGATGGAAAATCAAGACAAAAATTTGTTCTCCTAAAAAAATCACTGGCATACTATTTATTTTAAACAAATAATTCAGGGGCTTGTGCGTACGGACGCCGCTGGTTCAAGTGGGAAAACAATTGTTAATGGAAAAAGACTAACTAACTTAGATATCACCCTGTAGATCGGTAAAAAAGCACTTTAGACCCCATGTTCATAAGAATTTTTTTAATAAAAAGACATCACACCCTTAAGTTTTTTAGACTACTTAGAAAACATCGTGTATTTTCTTTACATCCTTCAATCAGCTATGTTCGTATGTAATAATCCTTATTATCATTATTAACACAAGGGAGAACCGGTGCCTAGGTCCAGGCTTATTCATCCTTGTCCCAGACGATTGAAAACGTTAGAAAACAAATTAGTATCAAATGTTAAGCATGGAATGTGACTAAGTGTCTTGAGAAAATTAATATCTGGGATGTCTAGAAAATGTTTTATAACAAGAAAATTATCTGTGGGGGTTTTCATATCAAAACCAAACTCGACAAAAGGAGCGGTATATTTCGGAACTACAAACTAATCAATGAATTGTTCATGACAAGTTCAAGTACGTTGTGAAATCCCAACATAATCAGTAAATCCGGTATATTGTATCCACGTGAAAACGTAAATTTCGGCTATTCATTAAATTTAATGAATGACACTCGACTTATGCGCCTGACTTTGAGTTTAAGTAATTGAGGAAAGTCCCAACTGAGAGGCACGGTTTCGTAACCATAGAATAACAGTCTGTAATTATCAAACATTTAACTCTATTGCGCAGAGCTTTCATTGTAGTAGGAATTTTCAACTGAGATTGAATCCGCACATTTCCAAGAAGATGAATTCAGATTCATCCGTCACCAGCAATTCAATTTATTCACATAAAGGATTCAATAAAAGTGTTAAGAATAACAATACAGTAATCAAAAGTTCGAGAATAGAAGAAATTGAAACTATGCCAATAAAAAAATTGATATAAACATAATTTATTTCTTACAACGCAACAATAGGGAAAGTATCCTCAAGATCGAAAACCACAATCAGAAACACAGGCACTTATGTTAAACGATAATGTTTCCTCAACCTTCACCTTTTGTTAACAATATTTGTCAATGCGGAAATATAATTATTATAAGAGCTATGAGTAGAGTTGCATCTAGTGATTCCGAAGACGCAGAAATTGAGCCCTTCATGGATTCCATTCAGTCATGTTTATTGAGAATAAACTATAAAAGAGTCCACACTGTGGAATCACTATAACACTATAAATAAGAAATATTCACCCCTATCCATTAAAAATAGTCTTAAAGTAAAAGGGGTTACCCTTGGCGGAATTGAATAAATTGCTTTTTCGCTTATACATTTCGCTTATTTTTCACCATTATTTTTCTTTATATGCACAAAATGCTCTTTATACCGAGTTATAATGTTCCTTTTAGTTTAACCTACATAGAATTTTGAACAACACTCATAATTGATTTTGTAAATCCCCGAAATTTTGTCAAAGGTGTTGCCTAAACGATCTTTTAGCTTGTTCTTTCATCTATTAACTGGTTGAATTACAAATCAATCAATTGTAATTGAAGCCTACAATTTTGATACTTGTTTCTGCCCAATGGGCCCTGGTTTTACTTCACTGTAGCTACCTTTGGGACAAGGCTATCTATAGATAGCATAGTAACAAGCCTTGTGGTGAGGACCCTAGCAGAAGTCCTCAAAAAGGAGTAAACCTTTAGAAAAATCTGGCGCCCGAGGACTTGCAGCTTACCGCAGTAAGCAATTCACCGAAAAGTCGCAAGGAACAGGTCATATGATATTTAAATTGAATTCTGCTGCCCGTAAATCATATATAATCACATCATAGAAATATTCATTATATTCTATATAAATTTGAATTATTGACATATTTTTGACAGTCTGAACTGCCAAAAATTGATTTTCGACATTCCCGGCTGTCAAAAATTTATTTTTGACATCAAATTCGGAATTAGCGACCTCTAAAACCTATAAAAACACATCACACATGTATTTTTTGAGAAAATTGCTTATTATTTAAAACTAATGACAGTTTTTTGACAAGTTAATCTGTTGAAACATATTGGAATTCGGCAACCCCCAAAACGTAAGAATACGAAATTTCGGAACAATACATTCGACGCATCAAAAGTTACGCTCTAAAGTCTCTCGAATCTCGAAATCCTCATTCAAACTCAATGTTAAACTTTAACACCGTACAGGCACGGGTAAATATGGCCGCAAAATCTAAAAAAAATTACCAACAAAGTTCCGGGAGGTCTGAGCTAGCTGAATCCGCCTATTTGTTTGAGTGGGTTTTCTGTATATGTCGAAATTCAATTTAATGTCAAGAAAAGGAAGCTGCTGATTATGTGTTTCTATTCCCACAGTGAATTAAATTGGCTATTAAGTGTGTTCAAAAAGCCATGTCAATCACAATTTTTACGTATAATCGAAAAAATATCGTGAACATATCTGTACCAAACTTTTGGAAACTGATTCAATTTTGATTTTAAGGAGCTTTCAAGTTCGCTTACAAAAATATTGACCAAAAAAGCAGAGAGTGGATTGCTTATTGCACATTCGCTTGTTTGTTTATAATAGTTTTGGTTAAAAGTGAAATAATTTTGCTCCATACACAAAGACGTCAGGATTACTGATTCTGTGCGATTTCTATTAGGGATATGTTCGAGAATATAAGTAAAGATTTTTATACACTATAAAATAAAGAATACTTACAAATTACAAATAATGATAATTATATTGATCCTGTCAAAAAATTTCAACATTGAATAATACTAGATATGAAGATTAGAATACCAGCGGAGATTGGATGCTTACCTCAAATAGCTTACTATAATTGTTTGTTCATTGCATTTGTGTAATGCACTGCATTAATGAAGTATATTATCAACAGGAGACGGCACCGATTATTTGAACGTGGCAATCAAAGATGGATGCTTGAGCCTTACAATGGGACTCGCGAATGGTAAACAAGACATGCAAATCAAACCAAATAAGGTTCGCTTTGACGACAACCAATGGCACAAATTGAGCGTTCATCGACGGATCCAAGAAGTAAGTACATATTAAAAATCTACAATGTTCGATCAAGAAACCATCGACACTCAGTATTTATGATAACATCCCTCCAATATCTGTAATTGGATTGGAGTAATCTGATTTATTCATTAATGGAAAAATATGCCAATGACAAATCCTATTGACATTTTTCTTTATTAACTACAATACTCCAATTTTTAGCCCCTTCGTATCGTGCAAACAATGTTTTATTTCCAAACAAAATGCATTTAATTTGCTCTGTTCATTTCTATATTAATTTAGGTAACCTTTCCAATGTAATTTGTGTGATACCTTCCAGGATTTAATAATTTTTGTTATGAGTGAAGTAGAATCATATTCATATTTATTAACCAAATTCACAAATTTCACTGATCATTGGCTTGCGGGTATTTTCACGAAACCATGCTTGTTATCCAAATTTTAACGAACCTTGGAGTAACCAGTCAGTTCTAACCATTCTAAAGTCTCGAAAGTTCAAGATATCCCAAACAGTGATGCGCCAAGCCTTTCTGGCGCCCCCGGGGAAGTCGCTCTTATCCGCCCTGTCCCTCCACAGTGCTTTTCAAGATCAAAGTGAGTATTGTAATTTTTCAAAATTTTACGTGGATACTTCGAAATAAAAACTGGACATTTTTTATTGAGTTAATATTCTGAAGTAAAATTATGGAGGGTAAAATGATTTGGGAAAAAGCAGTCACTGCACTTTACTTCAAACGAGGATTTTAAATACAAAACGGAGAACTTATACATGTTAAAATTATAAGAGGTCAAAGGCAAGCTGCCGTCAACGCCGCCCGATCGCGGCTTTTAGGGCGACGCGGCCCTATTTTCAAATGTTCTTGTACATAAATGTATTGTTATGATTTCATTTCATAAACAACATAAAATGATAAAAATTAGAAACTTACCGAACATTAAAAATCAGAAAAGATTAATTAAAATATATCATATGGAATTAAAAACAATATTAAAAGTTAAGTAATAGTTAGTATAATGTAATAAGCAATGTAGAACAAAATAGACAAAAATGCAAATAGAATAAGAAGTGTAAAGACAAGAAAACAGTGAAAGTGAATAAACGTACAGTGTTACGAAAGCAGAAATCATAATTGAAATGATTACAAAACTATCATAAGATAGCACAAACTATTGAAAAATGTTATAGATATAAGTTAGGATTAGTAAATTTGAGTTATATAATGTTAAAGAAATGTTATTGATATATTATATTATGTATTAGTTTTTAAGAATGACAACTGTCAAAATTACCATAAATATTGGAATAATCATGTTGATAATAACCTAATAATAGGTTGTCTTATACCAAAGTGTGTGGAAAAATGTAGGCAATATTAATTCAAAAAGCAGGAATCATCATC
The DNA here is from genome assembly GCA_958510875.1 of Endomychus coccineus. NCBI lineage: Eukaryota > Metazoa > Arthropoda > Insecta > Coleoptera > Endomychidae > Endomychus > Endomychus coccineus. The sequence goes on from OY294068.1 coordinate 18,721,126, forward strand.
ATATTAAATAAGTTGAAAATCTTCAATAATTCAAAATTTATAGAATACTCAGTTCTGATTGGTCGAGGCGGTTTATAAACGTCAGACGGGCAACAAAGGGAAAGTTCTGTCAGTTCCCAACAATCAACTAAGCATCCTTGATAAGTAAAGTAAGCACCTGATTGGTTACTTTTGACAATACTTGGCGTCCTTTTTAAAGGCCTATAAAAAGAATCTGGAAAGCAAGCCAAGTCAGTTAGCAAATACATCTGAAGAGTCAAGGTACTCCTGCAACTCACAAAATTTTCCATAACCTTAGTTTATTGGATAACATCGGTGAACCCAAGTGTTCCAATAGCTTCGAAAAGTTAAAAGTAACCGAAGTTAGTGAATAATTTCTACGAGTCAAGTAGTGTTCCAAGTCTCCGAACAAAGTTTAAAGGTTATAATAATAACCTATAATTCATAAGTAGCATCGAACGATAGCCAGCCTTCGATAAAGTTCCAATACATCACTGAAGAGTTTTATATCTTTAAAAAAAGGAATAAAACTAAGTTAACAATTTTCAACAGTTCCTGATTTCAAAAGAAGTAACCGAATAGTTAACCTGTGTTTATTATGTATAGCAGAGAAATTGTGTTTGTAGAGTGAATAAACAAATCAACGAGAAGATTAAATCAATTGAACATTGCCCACATTTTAATCACATAATTGGATATAAACTAAAAAGTAAGTTTATTTATTATTTCTCCAATGTATTGTTAAATTGTAAATCATCTGAAAGAAAGATTGTTATTTATAACTGTGTAAACAAATATTAACATTAAATAGTTTTGAGGTTAGAGCATAGACCTATCAGAACATAACATTAAATTGTGAATTTGAAATACGAGATAATAAGAGTCATAGAGAGATTTAAATATAGAAATGTTTTAACATTCAAAGAACATTGTGTTTAATTCCATATAAAAGATACTAATAGAAAGTTCATTATTTTTAAAATAAATAAAAATTAAAATAAATCAAAATAAAAGAAAGCTAGCCGGTAGAATTAAAGGTAAAATTAATTATTCATTAAAAAAATAAAATAAAACATAATAATAAAATAATTATTATTCAAAAATAAAAAATCAAAAGAGTTTAGGTAATAATTATCACCACAACGTGGGGCTAATAAAAATCAATAAGAGTTTTCTTAACAATTGGTGCCCAACGTGGGGCTAATAAAAATCAATAAGAGTTTTCTTAACAGTATATTATTCAAAACACAATGTTTATTTATTTCAGATATCAGCAATCACTAGCTTCTGTAGGGTAAGTGGAATTTTTCATTGTATTGCGTATGTTTTTTTTTATATGGGAGGGGAATATGGACATATGCATGCTCAGAAGTAGGCACTGGCGTATGTGAGACACTGTTATCCAGTCAATACCCAGTGAACTCCTGTTTCCGACACTTCTCAGTTAGTTCTTCAGGACCAGAATGATATTACTGGATGACCTATTAAAGCAATTGCAAATCCTATGGATTTTCATATAATCCTCAATTAATTAGATGAATACTCATACGTCAATACTAGATCCATGATCGAACCATACAACATTATAAATATTATGAATGATCTGCTACCCTTTCACAGGTGTATATTCACAAAAATGTACAGTAAAAATAAGATGATTTATAATAATAAGTAATACCAAAAACCGGTGTACCGATGTCACAAGTTCATTCGGAACGAAATACAAAAGTCTATGCCAACTTTTAATAGCTTTCTATTTTATGGGATGCTAGAACACTACCGTTGCCAATTTTGGATACATTATTCGTTAGAAATATGTTTTTTTTAAGGATTCTGGGTTATGAGATACATAGAATTGAGGGTCTCTACATGCTCCAACTCCAGACAGCTCCAGCCTTGAGCAGGGTTACGTTGTTCGCTATGATTGTAGTCTTCCTATTTTTATAGGTTCTCCCTCATAATTCGAGAACATGTTGCAATAGTCAATATTTCTGCCTAGAATTCTGTCGCGAGTGTCCCTACGTTCGAAGAAAATCTTTCCCCTTGGCCATTATCCTCAACTATCCCATCTTGATGTCTTCCGTGAACCATACGGAGTCTCCTGGTATCGTATGAGGATCGCCCCTAGCGTTCTACCTCCCGCTCAAGGTTTGAATTTCGAACGGTGCAGAGGTGCTAAGAACTTGATCTTGTCGGATCTCATCCTTAGTGGCCCAGGTGATCCTAGCTATCCGAGAATCGTACGGCTCCTTTCCTTGCCAAATAAGATTTATGCGATGCGCTCCTATTAGGGATTCTAACTAAACGACAAGGTTTAGTGGCTCCAGTTCCAGCAGCCATTGTTATACTCCAGCACGCTGGCTTATGAACTATGTTCAGAGATTGCTGGGACGCCTTCGTTTTGGTTTTTGGTCACCACACGATTGCAGCATATGTTACATTTGATCTTACTATGGTGGTATTCACCTAGAGTATACCATCCGTGGTGTGAGTTCCCAAGTCCTCCCGACTGTACGACGAGGGGTCCACAAGACATCGACGGCTAAGTTATGGAAGTCTTTGCCTAGTGAGGTCTTCCCTGATTCCTATATCCTCTAAATTTACAAAAACAATTCCAATACCTATCCTCTCTCCTAAAATTCCACTGCCGACTCTACAATCCACAGTTTTCGGGGTCGGTGAGATGAATAGTGAAACTACAGATGCCGTTTAATTACAAATGCAGCTTCAGCAGTGCTAAGGCCTAGGCGGGGGGAAGGGATATCTGAAATGCCATTTAAGTCCAAGTTCGGCCCTAGGGGTGGGGTGAGACAAGGGTAAGATGTAGAAATATTCTCCAATCATCTAGAAACGAGAAATTCCGGGCTAGTATAGACATAAATATCATCTTCATCATCTTAGAAAGTAAGGCGGTTTTAATGATGATTTGAAACAGCCCTATCAAGAAATTTCCTTGTATTAGTTGTAACTGTTCAATTGATGGATGCTTCGTAGTGTAAGATCTACATGAACGTCGTTCATTTTGTTATTGATGTTCTTGCTAGAATTAACGTAAAAGGAACAGCGAACCATGAGCTCGCATTGACATGATCAAAGTGATAATAAGCCCTAACGACGTCAAATATGTTACGTAATTATAATAACATGCTCTAGCCCGCAATTTCAATTTCAAAGTTGTGCATCTTGGGAATATCGCAACAGGACATATCAGAATTGATGCTGTCACTTTCAAATTAGTACAGTTCGTGAATCGCAAACAAAACGTAAAGACAAAAGCTCTATTTTTCTCTATCGTGCGAATATGCCATCACCCTTAAACCGTTTCGATTAAGATTCGAGATATGTACTGTTAATATTCTAAAGCTTCCGACGTTTATCTAGATAAGGGATGTTCATCCGGAAAACAAGAAATGGGGCCTTATATTTTTCCCTGAACGATGGAGAAATTAACGTATGAAGGGATATAATCACCGAATATTCAAATTGATGAATGAGAATAAGAAATTTTACAACGATGTTTTTATTATTGTAATTTCAAAGAGATAATAAAAAAATTAAGTAATAAATTTTACATTTTGAAGATCTTTAAAATGGTGGATGTGCCAGCGATGAACTCATTTTCCTCACAATTATCCACATTTAGGTACATTAGATGGATGAAGCATGAACGTTGTAACAGTTCATTATTATTATTATTATTACATATAAATAAAGGCTGAGGACAGAGTCCTATGTAAGCCTAAAAACTAAAGAGATCAACAAGTTAATACAATGCATGCAAAAAAAAAAGAAAAAGAAACAATTAAGCAAATAAGCAAATGTGTATTTTGTTTTTAAAACTATTCACTGAGTCAAAATTCACAACATCGTTGGGTAAGTTATTCCATGTTTCGAAAGTACGATTCACCAAAAAATATTATCTCTGCCTTGTGGCAAATTTCTCCTTTTTTAATTTGAGAGTGTGACCACGTAACCGCAAATCATTGTTGAAAACAAACAGTTCTTTCTGATTAGCATAATTATACTTAGCTACTATACGGAAATATATGATGAGGTCCCCACGGAGTCGACGTTGGTCAAAAGCTATCAGTTATGCCATCCTCAGTCTTTCGGGATAGGTTGGACGCACTTCACCAAAAGTCATACGCGTGGCTCGACGCTGAACATTTTCCAACAAGTTTTATGGAACTTGAATATGATAGATGGGAGAACGTTTTGCGGATGAGGTAGATCAGTGTGTTGGCACGTTTGCATGTGTATATAATATGTTCGGACTAAGTTAGGTCGGTATTAATAGTCACTCCCAAATCTACATGTGAGGTCACTATACTTAACGATTGACCGTTTATTGTGTACGTGTGGAGTGGATTGTTCTTTCCTGAAGTACGACGCATTTGTCGACGTTAAGAGGTAAAAGCCAATCCTCACACCACTGACTAATCGAGTTGAGGTCTTCTTGAAGGAATTGATGTTCAACTAAGGCACTTCCATACAACTTAGTATCATCGGCATGAAACGACTTGGAGGACTTTATATGAAGAGCAAGATCACTTGCATAAACAACAAAGAGGAGTGGGCCAAGAAGAGACCCCTGGGGAACTCCACTTGTGACTTGTCTGTCCGAAGAAAAAGAGTGACCCACTTTGACCGTGAAAGTTCTATCTGTCATGTAATTTTCAATCCATAGGTTTAGTTGGCCCCGAATACCGAGTGTGTCAAGTTTGTGCATTAGCCTCCTCACTGGGACCCTGTCGAAAGCCTTGGCAAAGTCAAGATAAACGATATCTGTCGGTATTTTTTTTATAGTTAAGACATTATGAGGACAATCATCTTTCTTATTGGAACAATAATAATACAATCGATGCTCAACGTATCATTATGGAATTAAACCAGTAAATAACAACCCCATTTCACATTTCTTCTTGGCTTTCACCAGATACAATAATAGTATGGTTTCTTCAGATCGAAGGGACTCTCACTCTCGAACATTGCGCTCTAGGCGTTTTCTTGTACATCGAAGTGGCCTTCGACAACACCTCCTTTCAGTCCTTGTGCCATGCTGCAGAGAGACACGGAATCGATCACACCTTGGATAGGTGGATCAAGACTGATGACGACGCACCATAATGGTAGCGTTGCATGTACACATCTCATCTGAGGGTACCCTCAGAAGGGAGTACTGTCTCTGCTCCTTTGGTGCCTGGTGGTAGACAGTTTGGTAGTCGAACTGAATGAGGCTGGGTTTTGTGGCCAAGCCGACGCAGACGACTTAGCAGCTGTGTGAACTGAAGAATATTGCACTTGTAATCATGGCTCGCACGTGTCAGGTCGAGGGACTCAGGGTCAATCCTGAAATGACCGACGTGTTTCTTTTCACGAGGAAACGGAAACTAAGACCCCTACCAAAGATTCGTCAGTCAGGGTGGACTTTGGTCCTGAAAGGCTCAGTGAAGTACCTTGGAGTTATCCTCGATGCTAAACTGAGCTGAAATTTTCACCTGAAAACGCGGGTGAAGAAGGCTGTTGCCTCCTTATGGGCATGCAGGAGAGCCTTCGCAAGCACATGGGTCTACGGCCGCAGGTTCTGCACTGGATCTGTACGGCCATGATCCGCCCAATTCTAACTCACGCAGCCGTTGTGTGCTCTCGGAGAGCTACTGAATAGACAGTGACTCCCGGTTTGGCGCAGTTCCCCCGGTATGAGGCAAGCGAAGCTCCACATCGCGGAGCTCTCGCCCAAATGCTCGAAAACCCTTCCCTCTACAAGCAGAAGGAGCTTAAAACAGGTGACACGAGTCCTCACGGGACGCTGTCATCCGAATAAACACGGACGGGCAAAATGGCCTCTCATATCCTGGGAGAATATCCAGCACTGGCTTATTTTAGGCTACAACACCTCGGCAACGCATACATACCGCCTCAGGCTATAAAAGACATCGGTCCATGCAGAATCCTAGCCTTCGACGCTGGCTAAGCCTGCTGGATTGAGTCTTGCATTGAAGGGCGCACAATGGACCCAATCAAGCGGTCTAAGTGCTCTGGATTGTTCGCACCCGTTTTGGTTGATTGATTTATTGATTGATGGTTTCTCTAATGTAGAACGATTAGTTAGTAACATCACAAACTAATAGTTCGTTCAAGAAATAAATTAATATTTCTTGTTGGCTTTTGTCAGATAACAATGGTAGGGTTTCTCTAGTCTAGATCGATCAGTAACATTACAAACTAATAGTTCCGGACAGATGTTTCGCTCTCTCAAGCTCATCAGCCGAAGGAGGTTCGAGATCAGTCCTAGCCTACATAACGACTAGAATCATAGAGATCAAGAATAGAGTACTCGAAGCCCATAAGAGCAATGTTATTAATTTGACTAGATCTAAGCGAGCGGCGGTGGTTTTATCCTTTTCTAATAGTCTGTTCTCTCTTCCGACAAATTAGAAAGAGTTAGAACACCGTAGAACTCTTACAGCTAGTCACTCGAGTCGTCATTCAAGTACTCAATTCTTGATCTCTATGACTAGAATGCTACAGCTCATTCCAGGTACCTACAGCTCAGCTCATGTATAAGCTTGAGCTACACTATCAGCTTACTTCTATGGTCAGTTGCTCTCGTAAACGATGATGCACCAATCAAATACATCAACCTTGACCACGGTCGTATATACAGGTCTGGGAACTCGAGGCTGTTTCCTATGTGAGAAGTGAGTCCGCTAAGCGGACCAAAAGGGTGGCGCATGAGTCGAGGAATGATCTCTGGCACGTATACGACCGTGTTCTCTGGCAACTGTCATTGTTGACTTGTAAACACAAGGAATACGGGCGTTTTTAGAAAAAAATTATGAAACCGTGCCTTGTGCCAAAATGCAAAACGGGGTACAAAAGTGTAAAGCAAGAAACTTCTGTTTTTAAAGTGCCGAAAGATGCGGAAATGCGAAAAAAGTGGATGCTTGCGATTCCGGATAGAAATCGTTTTAACGAGGTCTTTCATGTGTGCGAGCATGTATAAAGAAAGAGGGAAAGTTATTTTTAAGGTGAGTAATACATTTTGACAAGAGTAACAGTAATATTCCTCTCTCAAATCAGAATAGTAAATAATGCGTTACGAGAAAAATTATTTTACTTAATAATGTGATTGTTGCCATAATTCGATACAAGCGCTAGCTGGTGGCTGAGCGAGGGACTACGAGTTTGGCGACATATAAGAGACTCATGTCAAACATAAGAGTTACCAGACCTGTATGTACGACCTTGACCTTGACTTTAGAGAATTATGGAAGTACGTTTATGCAAAATTGACATAGTAAAACTGAATTTTCATTTGTTTTCAAGAAAGTAAACATCTCGATCGCTGCTGAAGTAGTTGATTTTGGAAACTCTATCAAGGGGTTCTATTTTGCTCCCAGTTCCGCAATTCGGCAAACATACTATATTAAGAGAATAATAGTTGAAAGTTCATAAAACTTGAACATATTTGTTCCAAGTTACAGAACCTGCTCCGGGCAGACGATATATCACTTATACTACATAAGTTATATTCTTGACTTGACGGGTCCTAGTGATTGAGCACAATATAATTTTTAATTTATCATCGACATGAAATGAATGGTAGCAATGTGGAAATCTTCATCGCACTGACAGGTGAATGGCGAAACCACGAATGGGTCGCGTAGTGACCAACAAACGGAGTCGTATATTTTATAAAATAATTTAACTTGGTTTCACTATAGAAAAGTAATTCAAGGTGGAATATTAATAATATTCAGGTGGTACATTTAATTTAGAAATCGAGTTCCAAGGAAATTAATACTCCTCCAAAATCTTATTTTCCCATAGTAGTGTTGAACAGCAAAATGCGTATATTAATTAAAAAGATTCAATTTGTTTGGAGCGTATAATAACAACCCATTGATTGAATATTTAATCTGCTTCGAATGAAAAGCATTCGATCCTTTAAGATCACGTTAAATTACAGCTTTGCCTTTGATGGCATCGCCGGTAGCTCTGTGAAAAACGAATCATGTTTTTTAATTAATATAGCGGAAATTAAGTTTTACATTCAGGAATTCGATAGTAGATACATACGGCTTGAAATTACCTTAAACTACTAAAGAAAACGTCGAACAAAGAACTTTCTGTCGTAGAAAGTTTGATGGTTTTCGAAATTCCAGTAAAATATTTCACATTTCATCATTTGAGAATTCAAATACAATAATCCATCTGATTCTGAAGTTTCGACGCTTACTACTTGTAAATTTATTGGTACAATTCTACTTCTTCCAAACAACCACTAATACCTTACCTCGAGAATCTAGATAACCTCTGGCAGTACTTAGCACAGCTCAAGTTACCATTTATAACTTTCTCCATTAACTGATACGCCTTTCATATTGAAAGAACTGGCATATAATGGAAATGGTTAAAAATAGATCACCAAGTTACCACTTCTGGATTCTGCCAGCTTTTTCTTCTAGGAAAGGAATATCATGGAAATGGTTATAAAAAGATTATCAAGTTACCACATGGCGATCCTGCCATGTGGTAACTTGCTCATCTATTTTTGACCATCTCCTTTTCTTGATATGCCTTACCTTGATGGAAGGGCTGGCATATAATGGAAATGGTTATGAAAATGATGCCAAGTTACCACATGACAATCCTGCCAGCCCTTTCTTCGAGGAAAAGAATATCATATAATGGAAATGACCATAAAAAGATCGTCAAGTTACCACATGGCATTCCTTCATCTGCTGAAGTGAGCTGAGCTTGATTTGTAAATTAGCGGCATGTTTAAAATGTTGAATAATTCAAACTATTCGACATATGGATACCCAAGATACCACATGGCAATCCTACGCCAGCCCTAAAAACCCTAAACAATCAATCAAAACTGGAATGGATAAGTCAAGAGCTCTTAGATTGCTTTATTGGGTCCATTGTGCGCTCCTTGATACGAGAATCAGTCCAGCAGGAGTAAGGCAGTGCCGAAGGCTAAGACTTTGCATGGACTAATATCTCTTATGGCTTCAAGCGGCCTATGTGTGTTGCCGAGGTGTTGTAGCCTAAGACAAGCCAGTGCTGAACATTCTGCTAGGATGTGAGAGGCAGTTTCTTCCGCCTCTCCAAATCTACTACAAGCTGGGTTTTCAACAATGCCCATTGTGTATAGATGTTTATTCAGATGACAGTGTCCTGTGAGGAGTCCTGTCAACAGTCTTATGCCTCTCTGCTCATAGAGAGTAGGGTTTTAGAGAGCTTAGGCGAGAACTCCTTAATACGGAGCTTCGCCTACCTCATGCCGGGGTCACCACACCAGATCGAGAGCCACTGCCCATCCAGTGGCTCTTTGAGGGCGTAGAGCCCGGTGGTCGATGAAATTCCGATCGTTGAATCTGAGCAAGGAGCGCTCAAGGAACCCCGTTTGGCCAATTCATCGGCCACTTCGTTTCCCTTCACGTCAAAGTGGGCGAGTACTCACACTAGCTGACGTTTGTTCCTTCTGGCTGATTAAGCCCGAGTTTCCCTACATTCCAAGAATTCTTCGCGCCCAAAGCCGCTCGGCTCTCAATGCAGATGTGAATCCGCCTACCTCGGTAGTGTAATCTCAGGTTTTCCAGGGCACAGGTCTGTATTGCACCTCAGCCTGGAAAACGTTTGCGTGGGCACCTGAAGAAACTGAAATTTCATACAAGTAGACTCCGGCTTCGATAGACTCGCCTGGCTTAAACCCGTCCGTTAACCACACGAATTCCCCTAACAGAAGCGGCCCAGAGTTCTTGTTCTCCCAATCCGTCCTCTGTGTTATGAGGACATCTGGTGTTTGAAACCTGACGGAGGATCGGGCAGTTCTCAGCTGCCCAATTCCAAATTTTTCTATGACCCTGAGGCACCGACGCACCTACCCACTGGCCTAGACCAGCCACTGATACGCGGTACCCGCGGCCACTGTTTTGATATGGAGCTGTAGAGGGGACGGTCCTCATGGCCCCCACGCGGGCAAGTCGTTGAGCCTTGTCCAACGCCAAACGGGACAGAACCGTTTCTGTCGCTGTCACCACAGGACGGCTGCGTAGGCTATGATTTGCTGGATCATGGCCTTGTAGATCCAGTGCAGAACCTATGGTCGTAGAACCTATATGTGTTCGCGAAGGCTCTCCGCGTGCCCATGAGGATGCAACGGCCTTCTTCACACGGGGTTTCAGGTGCATTTTCCACCTCAGTTTAGCGTCGAGAACTCCAAGACACTTCACTAAGCCTTTCATGTGCTGGGACATTTGTCTGTTAGGGGTTCCAGTAAACACCCCAAACTAGTGCATCAAATTAAAATTGGGAATTGGTACTACATGGGAAGCTGGGAAATAAATATAAGTGATCTTTCCAGCCCTTTCGTGAGTAAAGATCGAGTTACCATATGGATATGGTCAAGTGTATTACATGCATTAACAAGTTATCTCATGGTGATACTTGCCAGCCCTTTCTTCGAGGCAAGAAATATCATATAATGAAAATGATCATAAATAGATCCCAAAGTTACCACAGAACCATTAGATGGATACTCCTAATTGAAATTCACCAATAATCAATAATTTTGTAACATTTTTTTTCGAACTTCATCCGAAATCAAAGACTTCGTCATGCCGACCATACTCATAATTAAATACCTGTACCCATAGTATTTGAGGATTGAATGTTAATTATATGCAGTTAATAATTAATTCTCAGGATAACATTGTATAGTGAAATATTTATTTAGGTTATGGTTATCAGGGCGTACATTTTATTCATAATGTACTATTTCACAATATCTGACAAAGCCAGAATATGCATAATTTTCTGTGAATAATATTTTGGAATGGAAAATAAGAATAGAATTCTCTACGAATTTATATCTTACTAAGATCATAATACCCAGAACTGAAGTCAATATAATTTATCTGTCTGTCTATCCGATTCAAACCGAAACATAAGCGGAAAATTGCGAGGCTTCCATCTTATACTTTCCAAATGCCAGTTGTTTAAACTCGTGATATGGAAAAATCTGTTGTCTTAGACTTAAACGCAAGGCATAGCAAACATACCCTACCTACCATTAATTGTCGTCATCTGTGGCAGGTAAACAACCCTAAATTTCAAATATAATCCAGCTTTCATGATGAATAATTTCTTTTCATACTAGAAAATGCCATATTCATTGAGAATAAATGATATAATTTAGCGGACTGCCATTGCTTTACCTACAACATAAACTTATTTCATATTTTTGAATCAATGTCCACTCCTCTACTATATTTTTATACTACTTACCTTAATGATAGAATACAAAGGTTGACTATTTGCGGAGCCAGTACATCTCACGGCTCAACAACTTGCCTAATAGATTATTCCGTTGGAGGTTTATTTCACTCCAGGAGATCTCGGGAAGTAACTTTATTTTTCCTCCCATTAGTGTGAAACAATTGTTATTCATTTATTCGTAATGTGTATCCTAGCAATAAGTTACGACGATACTCTAGTTATAACAGTGCAGAAAATATCCTCACGACTGCGCCAGTGTTTTTGGAGATAGCAGATTTTCATTCATAAAGCTATTTAATCAATAACTAACGACAACAATGTAGTAGATTAGAACATTAAAAGATATTATTATTAATCTTGTATCTGCATCTACATGTATATTTTATCAAATTGTGTGTTACAGCTTTCGGCAGTAGTGGATGGAGTATACGCAGATCACTCGCACATAGCTGGAAAATTCACAATGTTGTCTTCGAGCAGAGTTTACGTAGGGGGAAGTATAAATACCAGAGCTCTGCCTGGAGCTAGAGTTCATACAAACTTCGTAGGATGTATGAGGAAAGTAAGTTGTCTCTATTTTAGCATTCTCGTCGCGTCTGAATGAAATGGCTCAATCTTCGTTTTGAGACGTTAAATTTAACTTAAAGTGAATCTTAATTTATAATCTTTCTCAATGGTCTTGAAACAGCTCATTCATGATATAAAGAGCCAAGATTATGATACAATTATTAATGTATGTGGTTTCTTCAGAGGAGCATGCAATTTTGAAATTTAAATACATTATATTGCATTAAAATGATGTATTCGATAATAACAGAACGTCACGTTTCGACTCCACAACACAAAAAGTCGAATGAAGTCGAAAGGAAATAAACTATAAAATAGTTCACACTATAGATAAAATACAATCACCCAACAGGTTATTATTTGCAGGTTGTCTAGAGAATCTAGAATTACCTACGACAACTATATGATTATACTAAATCTGGTCAATATAATCATTGGTTATCAATACCCCGTTGTTGGGTATAGAATCTACTTTCAAGATCGAATATTTTCATATTTCATAAAATTCCTTTAAATGTTTTCTACTTCTATATATTTATTATAAACAAAACACCAAACAAAACTCACGTATTCAAATTTAATTCTTATAAGTGAATTAAAAAGTAGTTTTGAAGTTTCAATATTTTTGAATGCTTTACAAATTCTAGAAACATACTCTATGGTTCGAGAAGCAGAAGCAATAATTTTTTATATATGGCGGACAAATGTTAATTTATTATCCATTATTACTACCATATCCTTAGCAACTGAACAGAGTTTCAGAGTTCCAAGCTCTGTACGCCTTAGTTTTCTAGTAAGACTCCTAAGTTTACATTTCGAAGTATTTATCACTAGGTTATCTATCCTGGACCATTCTTGTATTACACTGATATTTTTTCAAGTCGTGTATAGTCATCCAAATTATTTATATAATTGTATGATTTTATCATCGACATATACATATGGACTGCGCGTGGCAATGATAAGCGCAGCTAGTGCAGGCGAGAGAGAGGGAAAACGAAAAGGCCGGCTCGGGACGTAAACATACTAGCTACAGTACGCAGCGGCCAATAGAAACGCGATAGAGCCGGCCTCTTCGTTTTCCCTCTCTCTCGCCTGAACTAGCCGCGCTTATCATTGCCACGCGCAGTCCATATGTATATGTCGATGGATTTTATACCATCTGCGTAAAGTGGTTTCCTCCCTTCTGGGCCAACTGAACAAAGAGTGATCTGAACTGTGGCGAGAATCACGCATGAGGCAGGCCAAGCTCTTCATCAAAGAGCCTATGCCTAGGCTTTCGAAGAAACTCCTTTCTTTGAACAAAAGAGACATCAGAGAGATGACTGAAATCCTAACCGGTCACTGTCGTATCAACAAACACCTTCATACTATGGACATCGCAGAATGTCCTATATATAGGAAATGCAGAGAGGCGGAAGAAACTCCCTACCACATCCTGTTGGAATGCCGTGCATTGACATCCTTCAGGCACAGTCACTCCGAAGAATCAAAATTTGCTCCTAGAAGAACTTATGGAAGCCAGTGTTGGTAATATTCTGGATTTCTGGCGGACCAAAAACCTTCTAGAATAGAATAGGCTTCAGACCGCGGGGCGCACAATGGGTCCAACTAAGTGGCCTAAGTGCATTTGGGGGCTGAGCCCCCTCCCCTCAAATGATGATGATGATGAAAGTGTTTTTTTTTCACATCAACTACTTCTATAATGTCATTGATGAAGATCAAAAGTAGTAATGGTCCTGGATAGGAACCTTGAAGCACACCTGACTTCGCAAGAGAACTATTAGACTTGAAACCATTATAATGAATAAACTTTTCACGATTATTCAAGTAAGATTTGAAAAAATAGCACACACTATCAGAAAAGCAAATTGATCCATTTTCAAGAGGAATAAATGATTAAACTAAATATAATGGAGATAAGAAACATGAGCAGATAAAGTTCAGAAAGCTTTTGTCAAGTGATGTTTTCATCAATCGCGTTCACAATCGGGTCAAAAAATGTATTCTACTATTCCTCAGGAAGTTAGAGAGTCTAAACATCAAATTAACCAAGAAAAATTCGCCATGGTCATAATGAGATTATGACAGGCAGTAGAAGGACAACTTCTTTTCTGACCATCAATATCTTCCCAGAATAATTTTTAGTATATTGTATCTGGCATCATTCAAAATCGAAAATATTGCTCTTAACGTTTCCTGTTCCAACAGAAGTCATAGGATGGTCCGAAGTATATTTTGCGTTATCTGCAGATACACAGTACAAGCGGGGTAGCTATTGATATTTTTGTAATAAGTGTAGAAATGATATTACTAAAAGCTCCAGAAAGGAATGTATATTCGACCTTCATCTTTGCTCCAGTTTGTTTTCAATACGTTATAGCAGGGGTCTCCAAACTACGGCCCGCGGGCCAAATCTAGCCCGCCAGTGTCATCAATCTGGCCCGCGATAGCTAATTGCTCATTGTTGTTGTGATAAGTTGGATAAAAAGAATCAGAATGATAAGAACTCGGTTTTATTTACTTGCTAGGTAAAGCTTAATGACAAGTATAATACGCAGAAAAATTAACTTAAGCATAATAACTAACAAATCATTGAAATTGAAATGAACATTGTTAACATTATAACATATAAACACATAAGCATATAAAATACTAATGAGATTTATGTAATTGTGATTTTCCACTGGCAATAGCTTGTAGTAGTACCAAAAACAGAAAACAGCCCACGAGCAAATTTATGCAAATTATCAGGTTGCACCAGTGGAAGACTCTTATTGAACTAGCGAATTTAGCAAGCGTGTGCTCGCTCAATTCGCGTACTCGGCGACTAGTCTAGAAATTATAGACAATTGGAGGAAAATTGAAACGGTTTTGGCCCTTGGAACTTACTGGAGTAAACAGTATGTCCCCAAGTCTGGAAAGTTTGGAGGCTCCTGCGTTGTAGCAACTACTCTGAAGATTAATTCTTATTGATTGTTTGTGTTTTCATACAGCAATATTTTATTCGGAGGAAGATTCTGGTCAAAATTGATGATTACAAACTGCAATAAACCTCGATCTAATCCTCAGCTCTCACAAGATAAAATTATATTTATATCAAAAGATACGAAACTCGTTTGTGTATGAAACTGAATAGGCGATTAATTTTATCTCGCTTACGTTTCAGGTGGAGTTCGTAGCTGACACGTTGAGGTTGAATATGCTCGAGTTAGGAAAATCAGGAAGCCACCTTATATCAGTGGCAGGCCGCCTTGATTACAAATGCCCCGCAGGGGAATCTCACGATCCTATTACTTTCACCACAAGGGATTCACACTTGGTAAGTGCCTTTACACAACTGTTTTGTCTCCATTTATCCGTACTATGCCCTATGATGCCCTACTTATCCTAATAAACCCCTATAGTATCCTATGACCTTTCAATTGAATGATATATCTCTTCGTACAAGAGGCATTTCCATAGACTTGCGTTGCTATTTCAGGGCCTGTAATACTCGATAAAACGTTGTGCGCACGCAAATTCATTCGGTAGTCGGCTTTTAGTGTATTACTATGAATAATTGTGAATTATGATTCATTATACACCAATTCAATATAACATAATTCTCCTGGTGGTAAGGTTTATCGCTATCGACCAGTGGAACACATTCTAATAGCTATGGGCAGCTGTTTCGTCTTCTCAATCTCATCAGCACAACGGGTAGGTTGTGACTCACCGATCTACTGTTCTATTCATGGTATAAAATATCGTAGATAAAATTGTTTAGAGAAATGGCCATCTTTCTATAAATAGCACTAAGAAATCTTACCAATACAACGCATTGACTACAGATTTCTCGTACTTCGATGAAGCGACGGAAGAGATTCAGATAACTAGCCCACAAGGTGGCAACTCCAAACAAATAGGTGAATACAACAAAGATCTCATGCTAATATCTGAATAATTGTAAGGTTCACAGTGACAACACAATCCAATAGCTCTGGACAGCTCTTTCGCTTTCTCAGGCTCATCAGCAGAACCAGTAGTTTGTCATTTGAAATTTTTGGAAGTCTAGGAATGATCGGGGAATAACTAAATTCTGACGAACTGAACTACATTTATCTTATCGTCAATTAATATAATAAGGAAAAGGGAACCACAATGTGTCCTTAGAGGGACACCAAACGATGCTATAATTTTAGAAGGAATACAGAAATGTATCCCCAAGAGTGGTCTGAACTGTGACGCATGAGGCAGGCCAAACTTTTCATTAAAGCCTGTGCCTAGGCTCTCAAAAAAACTCTTTTCTTTGAACAGAAGAGACATCAGAGAGATGTAATCCTAACCGGTCATTGTCGTCTTAACAAATACCTTCATACTATGGGCATCGCAGTTGACCTTATATGTAGGAAATGTAAAGAGGTAGAAAAAAATGCCTCTCACATCCTGTTGGAAAACTCAGCATTAGTATCCCTCAGGCACCCACACTTCGGAGAATCAAAACTGCTATCAGAAGAATTTATGGAAGCCAGTGCTGGCAATATTCTAGATTCACAAACCTGCTAGAATAGAATAGTCTTCTTACCATGGGGCGCACAATGGGCCCAACTAATTGGCCTGAGTGTATTTGGAGGCTAAGCCTCCTCCCTTCAAATAATGATGTATTCCCATAGCGAGCAACCGATTCACTGAAAATTATCAAACTACACCACATATACCAAATTTGTTTAGCTTTTAAACAAATTACCTTATGAGTGACTTTTCAAATGCTGCAAAAAAATCAGTGTTTGCTAAATCCATCTGCTTATTTCTATGAATCGCTTCAATGACTCGATAAAATCGATCTGATGGGCATAAACTCATGCTGCTCATTAACAAACCTCCTCAAATAACAAAACAACTTCCCCTCTATGATACTATTAAATATCTTAGCAAAAATTACAATTTTAGCAAAACTGGTTTATAAAATGAATAGATAATCTATATTTGTGGACTGTTTTTGAAAAGTACGTGAAGAAATCTATAGCAGAGATTTTAATAATTCGAGTTGTCCAGCTCACTTCCGAATATAGATTATCCGCTAAGGCATAGGATTATTGCTCAAATTTTGAGCTACTACCACTCAAAATATATCTGTCATTCTATTCACTGGCATTGAGAGCCCATGAGCACGATGATATTTAGGAGACTCTTAGGAGTGAAAGATTCAAATTATAAGTCAAAAACTGTTTGGCGAATTGATTTCAAACAAGTACAGGCTTTTAGACGACGCATAGTACTATGTACGTGCTCTAAAGAAAAAAAATTATGTGATAAAGTGAACTGAAATTTCCATATCCTTTCCCACACAAAAAATTCCAAAAATGTAGTTATTTTGATGTCTTTTTGGGACAAACAATTATAGCACTATATATCAATGTTTTACCTTTATTTTGATATCAAAAGTAAATTAACCCTGCAGTTACCTCTCGGTACTAACTGAAGAGCACTGTGAAGTGGAGCCGGAGATGAAATACAAGAAATGATGCAAATGCGTTCTTGAGACTCTGTATCTTGAGAACCTTGTGCTTGCGGATATCCATTAACATACAGATAGACGCAGGATCTCATTAATTAATAACCATTGTAAAAGGATTCATTGCCCAATTCATTGAATTATTGGTAGGAATGGGAGCATCCGAAATGGCGCTTTCAATTATTAACATCACCCAAATCGGCAAATCATCATTTGCGAAGTACACCATCTAGAACGTATTTCGTATCCGAATGTGCGGCTACGATAACAGAATGTCAGGCGGCAGCAGTGGCTCCCTAAATTGAACAGTTTGTTTGACAAACAAACGGATCGTAGATTATTCATCAAGTGAAAATGGTAAACTTCCAAAGAGATGAAGGTGTACCTAATGATGAGCAGTATTATCCTTCGAAACAGGATATTTTCAAGTAAACATGAATTCAGCTTGAGTTTCAGAGTTTTGCGGTTTCCTTTAGAATTTCTAAGGGAATATAGATAGACAAGAAATATTAACGTTGACTAAAGTCTACATCAAAGTTGAGAATCCCTCACTGAATACTTTTTCTCTCTCTATACCGCATAATGTCTTCTAACTTGCCTGGTATCTATGCTCTCTCAAGTCTGTTCCCTATGAAAACCATCTGTTGTGTGCGACTATGAAGAACGTACGTTCGGAGCATAAATTCATACTGAATGAAAAATCTTGGCTTCCAAATTGATTCCGCGTCACAATAGCATGGCTTGATGCCGACGTTTCCCCAACCCTTACAGGGCAGGCTTGAGGCTTGAGTCCTCCGTTCTGGCAAATGACCCTGCCGTTCTGTGATCATGTGCAAAGTGGAATTTTCGAGGATGGGTTTCCAAATGTTAGGAAGGTAATGTTGATGTTGTGTTCCGCAAGTGCAGATCTACTGGTGTCACGAAGTCTTGTACAGCGCTCATGTTCTTTTACACGAGTAGCTACTGTACGACCTGTTACACCAATGTAGACTTCACCGCAAGAACAGATCTTTGTCATGGGTCGAAATGACACTAAGAGTCATTACTTGATTTCGTCAGTTTGTTTCAAACGTTACCTAATAACTTGTGACCAACACGTACGGAAGCTGGGTTTCAAAAGAAGGAAGACAATGAATAATGAACTTGACCTAATTTCAGTGAAACGATACATCGAAAAATAGGAGGAACGAATTGAATTCTATGACAATACCATTCTGAAACATAGAGTTATGGTTAGACAGTATATGTTATACAAACTAAACTATGTATAGTATGAGCTTCTATGTAATACACAGTTGAATGAAACAAATTAGTAACTATAACCAACGTTTCCTAAATCAGTAAAATTGCAATGCACCAACATACAGAGATAATTGAAATATTACGTAAAGCTTGAAACAAACTGACGAAATCAGGTAATAACTCTTAGTGTCATTTCGACCCGTGACAATAGGTAGTGGATGAAGCAGGCGGGAGGGCTTGTGGCTCAGGTTGATTTGAAATTTTATGGCTTCTTGAATGTTGTAATGGGAAAACTTATTTCATAATAAGACAGATGAAAGATGTTTTAATTCTGATTTCAAGGATTGAGGTTGAGATAAGTTGACAGCTCTGTAGACCAAAGGAGTTTATGACAGATTGCTTTTGGGCAGGGTGGTGGTGGGAAAAACCATTGAGGTGTATATCGGTGTGAGTGAGTTTTCGATACACAGAATGTCCTAAAGTACCGTCAGTCTGTCGACTAACTAATACATCCAGGAACGGGAGTGAACCTTGCGATTCAACTTCCATGGTTAAAAGGATATTGGGATGTAATGAATTTGAATTACAGTTTAATATTCCAACCAGACTGATATTGTGAGATAACAAAACGTAGGTCACATTCGGTTTCGCGTTTCGCCTTCAATAGAGAAGTACAGAGGGTAATGTGGTGGTTGAGGTATCGTACGAAAGGGGCTAGACTTTAGATGTGCCAAGAACTTTAAGAATTAAAAAAATGTTATGTCGTTTGGCTAGAATAGTCCACTGAAAATTGTGGAAAAGCAAGCAACTGTCGACACTGAGATGCACGGCGGGTGGTAGATCGTCAGGTCGTCGTAACCGTCATTGGTACGTTAGTAGGCGGATGTCGTCGCTGGACTGGAATAACATAAGTCGGTCATCACGGTTTCCAGTATACATTAATGATATACTTCCCTTAATTTGAAATACAATTTCATCTCAACAAACCAGCCACCAATTAATTAATTCAACTCATGTACATATTCAAGATATAAAACGAAAATTTGTACAGGAATAGAGACTTAACTGCAATTACACTATATCAAATCTATGGCAAGTACATTACACGCATTCATGAAACTGATTTATTACAGATTTTGCCGTCTTGGAATGCCAAGAAGTCGGGCAATATATCTTTCAAGTTTCGCACCAACGAGGCTAACGGCTTAATACTTTTCAATGGAGGAATTCGACCACCTAGGGTAAGTGAGATCCTTAAAAACATGTAATAGCTAGTAGGTAGTATCGACGGTAGAAGTCGTTACTTTATAGTAATTTTTCATTATGATTTATGATTAAATGGAAGAACAATCACTTTGATTTTATACCATTTCTAATAATAACATGAAAACGTTACTGTAGTTTCACACAATGTCTTTATCAGACAAATACAAAAGTATAAAGTAAATAATTAACAGTTCAAGTATAGATTGTATAAATTACAATTAAAATGAGGGATCGTGGAAAATTCCGTGACCATACAGTAAGGATTAAGAACCAATTTGTGCATTAGGATAATTATTATTTAATATTCTAAGAACTATTCTAAAAGTGCATTTGAAAGACAAAGGAAAAGATCACTTCTGCGATCATTAAGGATATTGTTATAGGTGTTTTTGACAACTTTATACATCTCTATTGATTCCAATGTATTTGATGTGAATCATTTGGTTCGATTATGTAAAATTCTTAGGCTATCTAAATTAGGAAAAGTATGATATGTTTGTAAAAAATGGTTAGCAAAGGTTGAGTCTGTTTTATTGAGTTAAAATTACGACAAGTTTTACCTACATAAAAGTTATCACAGTCTGGGAAAACAAGCTCATAAACTTCAGATTTACTATACTTTTTGGTTTTGTCTTTAGGATTATATATAATATGGCACAGTTTATTTTGTGGTTTGAAACTGATTTTAAAATTATGGCGTATTAAAATGTTAGCAATATTTTCTCTTAGGAAACCACATGAATTTCGTTGGTTCATCTATGTGTTTATTCACCGGTAAATATTGTAATAAGTTATTTGTTGTTGTTTGTGATTAATTAATTTTGTTATATGATCTACCGAACAACCATTATTGCTATTCGTTTTATTGTGCTTAAGACAAAAACAATAAATATAGTAAACCAGAAGTTTATGAGCTAATTTTCCCAGACTATGATAACTTTCATATAGGTAAGATCTACCGTAATTTTGAACTTAGATACCAAGAACAATTTCTTTTTTTTCAAACACAATCTTTGCTCTGAGAAACGAGTTTCAAAATTAATCTCCAAAGCACTCAAAATACTGGAAAATCGACGGGAAACTCAGTCTCAGTAGTGTGGCAGAATATATCACATTTTTTAAATATGTGAAATATTTTTTACGTAATTGTGATTGAAACAGTATTATTTTCTGCCGAAACGATTTGATATCAGTGTATAAATCAGGGAGAAGCTGGTTTTCTCCTTGCAATTTCAAATTCAGCTTGTTCATATGTTT
Source organism: Endomychus coccineus (assembly GCA_958510875.1). NCBI lineage: Eukaryota > Metazoa > Arthropoda > Insecta > Coleoptera > Endomychidae > Endomychus > Endomychus coccineus. The sequence goes on from OY294068.1 coordinate 18,742,247, forward strand.
TGTCAAATCGTCGTAGAATGCTAACTTCCACAGCCATTCGCTATTCTGTAATTCGGTAAGAGGGCGATGCTTTTAATCCAAAAAATTTTCGATCACTGCTCGAAGCTCAAAAAAGCGCCCAAGGACTTTTCCACAACTAAGCCAGCGTACGGCAGTATGATATGGTAAGTCATTTTCTCCAATCTCTTCAATAAACTAGCGAAATTGTCGTTGATTCAGAACAGTGGATCTGATGAAATTAACAACTGATATGACTGATTTTAGAACTTCAGACATATTCAAACATTTCCCGCACAAGGAATTCCATCAGTAGTAATAGATTTCAAGTTTTTCCATCGAAGGTTCTTTTTATTGGCATTTTCAACTCCCTTAAAAATATCTTCCCCAGTAATCGTGCCGTGAATACTATCAATATCAAGAAGTTCTTCATACACTTCATACATTTTATTTACTTCTCGAATAAAAATCAACACTTGAGCAGTATCTGACACATCCGTTGACTTCTCCAAGGCCAGAGAAAAACACTCAACATGCCCATTTTTGTCAGACAGTTGAGATGATATATTTTCTGCGATGTCTTCTACCCTCCGAGTCACGGTGTTTGCTGACAAACTGACAGTTTCAAATAAATTTACCTTTTCGGGGCACTTTTCTTCGGCTACTGCAATTACGCATTCTTTGATCATTTCTCCATCGATGAATGGTTTTCCACATTTCGCAATTTCAAGAGCCACACGAAAGCTGGCATGAGTTGTAGTCTCTTGTTCAGTAGGTATTGAGTTTGGTAAACAATGATTCTGTCCGCAAACTTCCTATATATTTTGAGTGATTTTGAAAATATTTCGTTTCATAATGGCGTTTAATGTTATATTCTTGAGAACGGCTATGGTTTCATTGATCTTCGAATGTTCTGCACTCACTGTCTATTTTTCGCTTCTTTTCTATACTAGTAAATCACACACAAAAACAACAAGTCAAATCAAAATACTGTTACGAAGATGTCTTTTAAACATGCACAAACACGTCTTAAGGAGTTATGCACTACTTTATTTCACAACAGACAGTTTCGCTTCCTTCACCTTCCCTAGGTGGACTGACTCGCGGTCGCGCCGCTAGCCTTTTCATACTCCAATTACTGCCATCTTGAAGTGAGTAGAATATACCAGAACTTCCTCGAAACAACGAGATTATTTGCGAATGTTTAATTGTTACTGCGCTTTCGAAAGTACTACTAGCGCTATCTGTTAGCGATAAAGGGTACTACCACCACCTATTTCCGCGTGTGATCCCCAGGTGTCCTCAAGTGTCGCGGTCGCGTAACAATAAAATACAGCTATTACACAATAGTAATTAAGCTAGCAAATTTAGCAAGCGTATGTTGTCTCATGGCTCGTACTCGGCAACAAGTCTGGAAATTATAGATAACACAAGACGTGTTTGTATTTCAGTATGCATAGTAGTATATTTATTGCTTACTTTCCGAACATGAAACTTTTTGGAATAAGAGGGTCAAGAGAAGAAATATCTAAACATTGCAAAAAAGATTGATATATTTTGTATCCTATTGAAATATGAATGAAGTTTCACAATTTTCAAATGCCATTTCACAATCCTATCGAAGATGGTGTTAGTTAGAGAAAAATTCCGCATGTATTCAACGTATGACAATATTATATCGACAAAGGCATATGCATGTATCAAATTATGAGCCTTCTATATCCGGAAGAGAATCGAATTTCCACGATTTCGATAGAACCAAATATTCGAGCAATTTCTCCAATGTATTAGATCGCGAACGAACTTTGTGACGCGGGGTTCGATTCAATCTTAAATCGGAAGTTTCCACCAACAGAGATTCTTGTATAATATGGGATTCCGGAAGCGACTATACGCTTCTAGTAGTATAGACGTCACTCCAATGACGTGGAATCCATCCGGAAATCAAGATCATTCACCCGGAAGAATTCAAACAGTATTGCAAAACAACAGAACAATAAACCTAAGTAATTTCACTATATTTCGGAGGTTTTGCTTTGAATAATTCTTGAACTTCGGTCACTGAAGGATGAAATTGGTAATGATATAATTAAAGCGACGAACCAATTTAATGAAAAATACGCAAAAATTAAGACAGCATATATTTGTAATCCTCGATAATATCTGTGAGAAAAACCGACTCCTTGTATACATTCTGATACCGAGATTGTGGAACTCGATAAGGTTTAATTTAATCAGTTGCACAAGAATAAACATTATTAATATGTAGAGTAGCCCAAAGTACTTTAATAGGTATCACTCCGAGGGCCTTTCTTTCCAAATATCTTTGAAACTCTAAGCCAGTTATAGTGTACGTGTACTCAATGTTGCTTAATTTTGTAGAATAGGTGATATTAACACTTCACAGTGTAGTATTTCTGAAATGTCATTTACAAAGAGTAGAAATATGAGCGGTCCATGGTTTAACTTTGTGGGATTCCAGAGGTTGCTATGTATAGTTTCGACCAGTGATCAAGATCAACCACACGTCGTTTCCTGTTGAATAAATAGGATCTGAATAGTACGGCCAGCTTAACTGAGAGTCCCAAGCTAATTTATGAAGCAGAATTTCTAGATCAAAGGCTTTTTGAATATTCATGTAATATCGACTTGACCTTGTCATTCACGAGTTTGGAGATCTCAAGGTATTGGATAAGCTCAATATTGATTGCTCTGTCCCATCATAGATAATAGTGCAATAATTATTAGGAAGGGTCTTCTTTCCTTTTTTTGGGATTGGTTAGACTCTAGCTGAATAATGTATATAACATTATCACTTCAAATTTCAAAATTACAAAATTTTATTTGTGTACAAAATATTGTATTAAGTTTAGGATTACCCTAGTTTCTACTTGTTTCTTAATTAAGTAGCCATAACATACTTAATTTATAGGGTTAAATGAATAAATAAATATAATTCCAACTGTAAAACATGAAGAAATAAGCAGAAAGAAAATTTTAATGCAAATCTTTTGGATCTGTTTATATTATATGCTATGTATGTATAGCTACTATCAAAGCTTCATTCCAATGAAACGCATATTTTCGAAAAAGTGGAAACAGCTATGCATAACCTGGTACCAGACTTCATAAGCGTTATACCGCAACAGATATGTAACTGGTTTAGTATAAATCCGGTGAGAACTTGTCCTCATAGCCCAGCCAGGTTGATATGTGTTCAGCTTTCTGGTGATCACCGGTGGCTGACCGCTGTGGCTCTCAACCTAATATAAGGGGAAAATCTAATATCCTGAGGCCCGATGTAATTGGTGTTTAAGACAAATCTCCATGCATCTATCATATTACTACTGAAATTCTCTCATAAATCGCGAAGACACTCTTTATTATTTATTTTCAAGTTAGGAATAATACAAAGGGTTTTTATAATGATTAAGTATCAGCATTTGTATCTGTTTACAAATAGTATAATAGCATGCTGAGGCTGCTAAATTCTTCGTGTGTTGCACTATGTTATTGTGAGTTAATTCATGATTCGTCTATACTGCCATGCTAAGACAAAATAAAGTTTCGAAGTATTTAAAAATGACTGAACTTTTTTATATACTTTGACTTCGAGGAACATCGTGTGAGTGTGGAATGTTAGGAGAGGAAATAGTCATTCGAATTTGCTTGAAGGTTTGAAGGCATAGCGAAAGACCTCACTGGGTAAAGAGTTCCACAACTTCGCGGTTCGATAGAAGAAGAAGTTCGGCAGGCCTAGAACTTGACCATGAAGGGGTGACTAGTTTGAGCTCGTCTATCTGGAATTTCTCGTGGGGGAACAACAGACGAGATTTCTGATGAACACCATGGACCTATTTATAGAAAAGGGGGAGATCCCTCACCTTCCTACGATGTTCTAAGAGGTCAATGAACTCATAAGTGTGACAACATTTGATCAGATGAATAGCTCTTTTCTAGATAGAATCCAAGAGCTTCAGCATATGTTTGGGAGCCGAATTCCAAACATGTGAACAGTACAAATCTGTGCTTTATAGATTTTGAGGAGCTGCTGGTATGTAAAGTAGCTCTTGGCGCGGAATAGAAAACCAGAAGCGGTTTTCGCAATTTACCTCACATGATTGTTCCATGAGAGGGGATCCCCACTTTTCTGTTATATTTAGAGCAAACTTTCGAAGTGATTGTCAAAAAAAAGATATAGTTTCCACGAAAACAAAATGCGTAGAATAAGTTTTTAGTTTGAAATTGTTAAAATAGACATATTGACCTACTGCATAGGTTAGACAAGCACACGGAACGTGTTTGGAATATTTGTAGCTCATTTTCATCTATAATTGTTAACCAACTGACCAAATGACGTTATTGGCGGTTTTAGTAGTCGAAGTACTAGGCGATTGTTGTTCATTCTCAATTTGTTCTAGTTGTCTTTTTAGTTTTTGACGTTGACGATATTCTTTGCATCGTCCAGCCGCTGGTTTGCTTTTCTTGCCAGACATTATGATCAGTATTAACACGAAACGTGTTTTATATATCAAATGAATTGATAATGACTTATCTTATAAGTACAGCACCTCGCGCTTACACGGTTATCACTTGAAAGAACGCCAGCTACTGAGGATGCTAGACAATTTCGTTATGGCTCCACCTACCACAAGCGCATGCGTGTGTCGATTTCCGCGTGACGATCTCGCTCGTGACGATTTCGTCTTGTAGGATGCCTCTGTAAAAACGTATTCTACGTTAAAAATGTTATAAAGGGCTTGGTTTCATATATATCATTTCAAAAAAGGATTTGATGACTTTGATAGATACGACTTTTGGACTAAGTAATAATATTTTATTAGAATATATTTTTATTTCATACTGTCCATTGAATAACTATTTCCCGGACTCATTGCGGCAGGTAAATCGAAAAATCTCACGCCATCTATGAATAGATGTCCAACTAAGAAATCCTGCAATGTCCGCATTGACAGATGTCTCGAACTTTTCAAAATTTAGGGGGAATGTGACAATGTGAGACTACTTGAGTGGTCCAGATGACGACACTGAACCAAACCAATTGATCTGGACTAGAAAGACTTTATTTATCATTGTTATCTGGCAAACCAAACTTGAGATAAATGAGTATATTATTCATTTGTTTTTCTCTTACAAAATCTTGGTTCTCTAAATTTTAAATATGTACATTTCACATAGAGTCAAATTATTCTGGACTGAACTCCATTTATGTTGAGAAATCAATATTTACAGGTGGATTTGTTCGCCGTTGAAATCTACAACGGTCACATCTACATTCATTTGGATTTGGGATCTGGAGCATCAAAACAACGTGGCTCCAGGCGACGGATAGACGATGGCGCGTGGCACGATGTATCATTCCGTCGAACTGGCAGAGACGCTCGAATTACTGTCGACGGTTTTCACACAGATTTCAAAACGCCAGGTAAGATTCAACGTTGAAACGAAATGCTTTAAATATTTATTCCCTTCGAGTTGGATAGCATGAATAAAAAAGCGCTACCATTAGTAAACTCAATTTCAAACACACGAGTATATCCTTCAAAATTAATAATTATATAACGAAAAGATGACTAGCCATGAAATGGAATAGCTTTTGAAGAATGTTGTACATATCTGAAATAATTTACCGTTTCTAGAAGGTTCAACAAGTCTGGAATTAGATGGAAACATGTACGTGGGCGGATTAGGCCCACCATTCTCTGAAATTCCGATTCCTATCGGGCTATGGACGGCTGTTTTGCAGCAGGGATTTGTTGGATGCTTTAAGGATTTCGCAATGAATAACGAAGCCGTAGACGTCGCTAGCTACGCAAGAGAACAAGATTCTGGTGAGCGATTTGAATTCACTTCTACTAGAATAGAAAACAAGAAACAATGAACGTTTATGCTTTAACTTCTGAGGTACTGCGATAGCTCTAATTTATAAAGTAAGATTAAATAACAGTCGCAAATTACTTTCATAATTGTTGATTTTCTCCAGTTCTTTAATAGAACACTGTTACACTTTCTTTTACATTTATTGACAACTATATGAATAAATTGAATACTCTTTAGCTAACACCTGTTACATAGTTTAGAGAAATCCGTTATAGTCGAGGAAATAAAGCACAAACATGACCTCCAGCTAGAAAATATTTGCTCCAAGATGGATCGACATGCGACTTTTTGAATTATATTCTGGAAGGTATCAGGAAACTTTACCCGCTTTTTGTTTTCAGTAGAAATGTTGAGTTGCATTTTTAAGTGCAAAAATGCACTTTTTTTACGTATAATAATATTGAATAAATATCATGATTCTGATCTCTGAATAGTGCTACAATACATCTGGGGACCCGTGCAACCAGGGTGTCAGGATATCCTCAGGGATGCTCGTCAATTCTCTCTTTAAATTGAAATAAAACTTCTTATCCGGGGGTTTTTCGTATCTCTGATCACATATATTTTATTGAAATTATTAATATTAGTGTTTTGTAATAAATGTTTTTCTCTCATTTCTCTATCTTGTTTATTCATTTGAATTCTACGAATTGCATTCTTTATTAATTAGTCATTTTAATAGTTAATGAAGACTGCATCAATAATCAACCTTTTACTTGTTCACTTAGTAATCCTTCTTATGAAAGGGTTACTTAATAATTTTTGTTATTGATCAAGAACTGAGTTCACTTAAGACTTCAAAGTATTAAAAATTCAGTGCGTAGTCAAAACAACAGAGAGGAAACATTTATACTGATTTCTCATAGCTTTACAACTAGGTAACAATGGAGGTAATACTCACTCATTTAATTCAGCCACTATCACTTTTCTTGAACACTATGAGGTGGGTATAAGGCCTGCACGTTACGTTAATCAAAACAATATAATATATTTAATAAAATGGAAATACAAGATAACAATCATAATAATTATAGAGAATAATCGATAAAATTTAATTGTAGAAATTATCAATTATTTTGCGTCTAAATCAACTCATATACTCAAATCTACAGTGATTTATCCGTTAATGAAAACTAAATAAAATAATAAATGAACTAGGTAAGCTCCAGGATGCACCAGATTTGAACTTACATACTAATATGAAAATCTATTACGAAAAGAAATTCCAATTATATAAATTTATATTGACTTTAACATAAACTAACCTTTTAACCACTACCAGATAATAATAGAAAACTTACTTTTACTAATAAATATTAAGTGACTTTATCAAAGTAAGGACTGATCAAAGATCTTAAAATATTTCTGCTTCGGTTTTGGGGCTTATAATCTTGAATTAACATCCTCCTCAACCACTAAATTCGAAAGGATGACTCTAACCAGCTGGAGAGAGATGCGGTTAACAATCTGGGCACCAGTATTGGTAGACAACATAGGAATTCAGGAAAACCTTTGTTTTAGGCCCAGAGCAACTGACCTAAATTGCAAGGTCATTCAATGGTAATAAATTAACAATTCTTGTACTTTTTTTCAAGCTTTCTAGTCTTTGTTGAATGATAGATTTATAACTTCCTATCAAGGTAGTAAGAAACTAACACGTATCTTTGCAGATACTCGTAATTGACATAAAATAATATAATCTATCCTTCTAAAGAATTTACATTTAAGCTTTTGTCCGGAAGAAATGTAAAGCAGCAAAATTATCCTATTACAATTTTTTTGTTCCCAAAATAAAATCTATTTTTCTCATGCTCATGAACTATACCCTTGGAATAGTTCCCGCGACACCTTGGTCGAACTCGCTTACTTTTTGAAAAATTCTTTGCCTTAATTGTTGTTTATTTTGGGCTTTCCAATCATCTTTATGAAGTCTTTCAGCCAATAGGGTGCAAAAAGTTTCAATAGCCTGAGCCTGAGGAACTTTTCTGGGCTCATATGAGACACAGCGTGCTTCCAACCACTTCACAGTAGGTCTGGCATAATGAGAAGTATCTAGATCAGTAACTTTGTTCTTCTTGCGTAGGCATGGGAGAGCTTTTTGACAGCTCCATACCGTTTTTGAGTTACACCGATAGATTCCAATCGCTTTGAGAGCCGCTTGGTTGTCAGAGAAATTTGTTGATGGTTTTGCGAGCACGTTGCCTTTGTTCTAACTCTCGTGCACAAAACTCGATGGCATCTATTTCTGCTTGGAAAATAGTTTCGGAGCCGAGGATTTTATTTTATCTATAAGATGTCTATTGCTTCAACTGATCCTATGTTACTACTAGAGTTGTTCTTGTTGAATATTTATAATATGGATTCTACTGGTAATATTGAGTCTAGTAATATGTATGACATAATTTTGCTATCTGAAAGGTACTTTTGACGACACAATGAGGTAGTGAATTTAATTTTCAAACTTCACTATCACTTTCTTCATCTTGATCCAGTTTCATTGAAGCTAAATCAACTAATTTACTTTGTCCTGCCATAATTTCTGATATTATTCCTTGACCGATAACTGATATACCATGTCATGGGTGGCCCAAATTAAACTGAAATGAGTTACAGGGTTGGAAGAGTTTTCACTTTTTCGATTTGACTAACATCTACCCTTATTTGCAGAAACAACTACTCTAAATTTGATTTGACAGCTATATCCAAATTCTGTAGAAAAAGAGGCAAATATTTTCCTGAACTAAAAACATGTAACTTCCTTTCCTCGAAAAAATCTAGTCCATTTCAGAATTTTTGGGGGGATAGAATATTTTACAATTAAATGTCGAGTGACTATCGTAGTCAATTCATTTCTTCTCTTCCACTACTCTAATCCGGGAATATTTTCCAATTAAAATATTTTAGGTATTTTGACTGCTTGGTTGATCACTACATTCATTTGGTCCAAAACAATAATACTCCCAATATAAGCTCATACGTTATTGATATGTTCTCATATTTTAACAGGTTCCATACGAACACTCTGTCACGTACAACCCCAACAATGCCTGTCCCATCCCTGCTTGAATGGTGGTGTATGTTCGGAAGGCTGGAACAGATTCATCTGCGATTGCACGAGCACCATGTTCTCCGGTCCGACTTGCGGCAAAGAGGCGGCTACTCTAAGTTTCAACGGAACTCAACACATGGAAATCAGTACCGATTCTGAAATGATAACACAAACCGAAGATATAGTACTGAGATTCCGAACCAGCAAACCGTTAGGATTGCTTTTAATCACCAGCACTGCTGAAGCTGGAGACCGGGTTGAGCTGGCGGTGGCTGCTGGGCGTATTCGGATGGCTCTAAGATTGGGCGTGAAGGAGAAGAAGCAGGAGGATAAAGAGAAAGATAAAGTAAGTGGATTCACATAACAATCCCGCTTGATCTAGAAATATATTTATTTTTTAACAATAATAGTATCTATTTTTTCCATACGAGAAATGGTTCTTTCTCATGTTATTTCACAAAGAGTCTTAATAATTTCCATCCCTCATAGCTATTCAGTAGGTACAGGTACATCAGTAGGAATTGTTCTTATCTGGATACTCTCAATATTTCTTCATTTCTACCAACGTGGCCCTGCTATCAACCAATTTGAATCTACCTTTGAAGCTGCATCCTGTTTAACCTTATGCTGCCTTGAAGGTCGTTTCTGATTGGTCGAATAAGAGGAGCAAGGCCAGTGACGTAAAAAATGAGAAAGAGTGGGGACATCTAGATCTTTAGTTATATAATAATTATTGAATGATTAAGTTAACATCAATTATTATAAGTGTGACGTTATCCAATAATTGATCAAAAAAATTCTTCAAGGATCAACATAACGAATTCATTGTCTTTCTATCAAGCGTCGCATTACATACACTTTATCAAATGGCTCCGATTCATATTACCCTATCAAATGAGACGTTAATATTTCAATAGAAATCAAAGTTGCGTGCATGTCGTGTATTGTTTTTTCAATGAAGGTTAACCTTGACCTAATGCTACACATATCAGCAGGCCTGGACGATAAAAAGCTTATTCAAATTCCTTAAGCTCGGAATTGCACTAGTTTTGTTCAGACGCTTGATTGATATTAATCCTATTTTTACCCTATTATTTGTATTGCAAATTATAACGGTTGAAGTAAAGCACGATTGACCTCAAAACCAATCTGGAATAAATTATTCTTCTATTATTTTTCTTGACAACTTTACACGAACATAATTCCACCAATCAAGAAAAAAAACTTCCTTGTTTGGATTCCGGTTTCTGAGATGAACCTTTAAAAAATGGTAGTTTCATGAATAACCTTTGGAGAAGATAGAATTATAGAAAACCATAACTTTAATGAATATTGAGATTCCACACGTTCAGAATTAAAGTAATAATTTAAATTTGTTGGATCCCTGCTGAATGATCAATAAGTGCTTAATAATTCTTCGCTGTTGAATTTTTGTAAATAAATTTTCCGTTTGCTATCAGTTTATCGTTCAGTCCCTTGACGGGTTAAACCCCGATTATATAAAATTTCACTATCCATCTAAAAGCTGTTCACCTTAACAAAAAAAATTACGTCATGGATCAAGGTCAGCCATTGTTGTCAGGTTGAGCAGTTTTTCAATGTTTTCGAATACAACTAACGATTTGATGCAATAAATTGTTCTTTACTTATTATATCAAATAATAAAAATTATTTGTAATTTTTATGGATGGAAATGGAAAATAAAGTAAGTACCTCACCCACATACTGTTTCTACTTCCACAAACAGTACTCAATTGTATATCATTCAAACAGTAAACAGTAGGTTTCTACATCACCGACCGAGATTCTACTTGCCCATATCTTTCAGCTAACGTATAAAATACGTATACGGTTTCTGGATTATTCATTGATACCAAGTCCTGTAGCTGTGGTCTAAAGAAGTGTTATCATAATATACAGGGTGTATCTAAATAACACCGAAAAAATTAAAGGGGTGATTCTGTGATGAAAATTAATGTGAGTGTTTGGTATAAAATTTTTTGAAAAAACCCTCCCCGAAAAAGTTACACCCCTTCGAAAATTAAAAAAAAAAGGTTTTTCTTTTTCATTTTCCCTGTATATCAAGCTAAAGACACGAAACTTGGTAAACATTATCTGTCAATAAGAGTACACTTTTTGAAATTTTTTCAACCCTGAAGTATGCTTAGAAGGGGTTGATTATTTCAACCCCTAAGATATTTTTTCTTACAACTTTTTTTTAGATGAAAATTTTTTCTCCAAAAAAGTATTACTGATAAGCCCAATTCATTGACTAACTTTTTTAACTCTACAAGTTTTTTCTAAAACTTGAGCATTTATGAGAAAAAAATAAATAAGCTCATGTAAAATAGCATTTTATTAAACAACAGCCAACCAAATTATGATTATGATTATGAGACTTCTACAACTAAAAACAAAAGTGAACAAACAATGAACAAAAACCTGTCGAATATCGACAATACAATTATAATAAATGTTGAAAATGACCGCCTTCAGCGTCAATACAAGCATCTAGCCTTTTCCTCATAGAATTGCGTATACGATGAAATATTCCTGGAGAATTTCTTATAGTTTCACACCCTGCCACAATGCGGTTTCGCAGATCATCGATATTTTCAACTGGGTTTGTGTATATCAAAGATTTCAGATATCCCCATATGCAAAAATCCAAAGGATTAAGGTCAGGGGAGCGGGCTGGCCAGTTTACAGGTCCTCCTCGACCTATCCATTGATTGGCATACACCTCATCCAGGTGAGTTCTTGCAAGTATACTAAAATGAGCTGGTGCACCATCGTGCATAAACCATGCATGTTGCCTAATTTGAATGGGAACCTCTTCAAGAAGAACAGGTAATTCTTCAAGGAGATGACAATATGCTTCACCATTTAATCGTAGCGGAAGAAAATGGGGACCAATTAAATGATTATCAATAATTCCGAGCCACAAATTTAATGAAAATTTATACTGATGATTTCCTTCAAAAAAGCCATGAGGATTTTCGTCAGCCCAAAGGTGATTGTTGTGAAAATTTCTAATACAGTCTCTTGAGAAATTCGCCTCGTCAGTAAATAAAATATTATCTAAGAACTGTGGTGCTTGGCCAATCATATTAATAAGCCACTGACAAAAAATCACTCGGGGTAAAAAATCTCGAATCATTAACGCCTGCACCCGTTGAAGATGATAGGGATACAACATTTGTTCTTTTAAAATTCTAAAAACAACGGAATGGCTTACATGTAGGACACGAGCTATTTTCCTGGTACTAGTTTCTGGGAATTCTTCAATTGAATTAAGTACGGCTTCTTCTACAGCTGCAGTTCTAACTTCTCTAGTACGACCAGAATCATAACTTCTTTTTTCAAAATTACCACGTTCCCGCAAGCGTCGGTGAATAGTTGTGAACGTAGTATGATGGGGTAGTCTACGCTGTGGGTACTGTTCAGCATAAAGTCTTTGCGCTTCCAATGAATTACCGTTAGCACGACCGTATGTAAAATGCATATCTGCCATTTCCAAATTCGAATATGCATTCATATTTTCAATCAACTAATATTTCCTACAATACACAATCATAAAACTTGTGAAACAATAAGATGGGTGACAGAAAATGACACTACACAATCCTAGTGTCAGTATTAATGTTTTTATGCAAAGCACAGGCCACTAGACTTGACGCAAAATACACTCGCGTTAGCTCATCTTTTTGAAAATGCATTGCATTAGATTTTTTTTCTCGTAAATGCTCAAGTTTTAGAAAAAACTTGTAGAGTTAAAAAAGTTAGTCAATGAATTGGGCTTTTCAGTCATACTTTTTTAAAGAAAAAATTTTCATCTAAAAAAAAGTTGTAAGAAAAAATATCTTAGGGGTTGAAATAATCAATCCCTTCTAAGCATACTTCAGGGTTGAAAAAATTTCAAAAAGTGTACTCTTATTGACAGATAATGTTTACCAAGTTTCGTGTCTTTAGCTTGATATACAGGGAAAATGAAAAAGAAAAACCATTTTTTTTTTAATTTTCGAAGGGGTGTAACTTTTCCGGGGAGGGTTTTTTCAAAAAATTTATACCAAACACTCACATTAATTTTCATCACAGAATCACCCCTTTAATTTTTTCGGTGTTATTTAGATACACCCTGTATATTAGTCCCGCTTAACCATTATTGTATATAACATTTCTTGGAAGTATCATTCATTACAATACTGTGATAACTAGCATTATACCTCACAATGGTGGAGGGTTCTTCTAAATTCACTAAAAGTAGAAATTAGAACCAACGCAGGAAGTTGTTATGATCCATTTCACCGTGATAATCGACTTCCTTTTGTTTTCGAAGAAAATATTAGTTCGACATCAGGAATAAAACCTGCCGTACAACTAGGATGCAGTACAATATACGAGGGCAAGGTGAAAAGTCCCTGAAAAATAAAACAGATGGCTAGAATCGAAAATTCCATGTGACATTTGTGATGTACCATCTTTGACTAGAACGTATTAAAATTTTTAGACTGATATGTCATTCAGTTCTGTTTTGACACCCATCGAAAGAGAGCAGCCTTGCAGATTTTTGTAAACATGGAAAAAGTGAATTTCCGGTCTTGATTAAACATTATTTCTTGCGTGGAAAAAACATTACGCAAACCAAAGCATCGCTTGTTAAATATTATGGACACTCTTCTCCATCGATTGGAACGATTCACAAGTGGTTTACTGATTTTCGTTCTGGTAATATGACCACAAAGAACGCCGTGGACGAAACATAGATCCATCACAACACACCAGAGATCAAAGAACAGTTGAAACAATGGACTTGTCCTGGTGATTCGAAGCCGAAAAAGGCCAAAGTGGGTTTATCGGCCAACAAAGTCATGGCGATAGTTTGCGACCTTGCCCCTCACACTCTTAGTGCTTGAATCTTGCCGAGAATTATCGACAGTACCATCTTTGAAGATCCATATTTCGTCGAGATAACCGAATTGACGTACACGTTCATTTTTTAGTATGAAGTACAAAATGTACATGTTTTACTAAGATGACAGGTAACTCCAATAACCCACATCGTAGATCAACCTTCCCATGTTTTTCAAAACTTTCCAAAGCGATGTTTTGCCACCAGTAAACATTCCACATTTTAGAAGTTTTCTTCCATTGTGTTTGAAGTTGTTTCTGTACATATCATAAATAACATTCTGAATAGCACGTTGGTCAAAATCATTTTAGCCCTTAACCGGTTTCTTATTGGGCTTAAAATTGTTTCACCTCTGCTTCATTTATCTGAGATTTGTAATGCTGAAGCAACTCTGTCTCGGATAGCAGTGATAGGAAAATATGGTCCCCCATATTCACGTTCTTCTTCAAAGTAATTAATTTGCTGAACACTAGATGACAGTGATTTCGGCATTTTCATAGTTTATGCAGCCCACGACATAAATGTAGGTACCATTACAGTCCTGAGGAAAAGTTTTTCTGTACTTTCGAGTTTGATCCTATTAACATTCACAATGATAATCAAAATATAATCTGTCAAGTCGTCTCAAGAAATCAACAGTTTATATCGGCAACTCTGTAATACGTTGCCAACTGTAAAAAAGAAATGTACCAAGTTTGGCGCCGATATCGCGGCACTTACTTGGGCAAATTGTTGAACTGAATTGGTTGTAAAAGTAACCAAGTATGACGTTATTTCTTTCTTAAAGTGAACAGAGTTTATCCTTACATCATTAAAGTTGAATATTAGGTTAGCTCTTTTGTATTAAGTTAGCACTTTGTAATATTTGTTTGAAGAAGCTACAGTGTTAGCGAAACTAGTCACATTTAAAGTTTGGAAATAGTGAAAAGCAAACTTTTAATACTTATTTTCAAGATTACAGTTTGAACTTTCTCACATTTCAACCAAAATTGTTTTATGTGCTATAAAAAAGCGGCATATCCCTCTAAAGATAAGAAGTCATCAACATTTTTTTTTCTAGTAACTTATAGTTCTGAATTGCGCAATACCAGGATCAAGTGATAGCTGATTCATAAGTTCATACATAACTTAACTTTATTCTACATAACATCAACAATATTTATTTGAAATGATTTCAGATTCTACTAGCTGGACAAAATGTGAATGACAATGAATGGCATACAGTTCGTTTTTCTAGAAGAGGTGCTAATCTCAAGCTCCAGTTAGATGGTCACTCTCCAATTAGAGGTATGAGGAAAATCATTGATATAGAAAGTAAATATATTAGTTTGGCGATTCAAAATATCTCCCAGATTTCAAATAGTCTAATTTCTTATTCCTAATGATACGTTTCCCGCCAAATGTATATCTCAAACAAAGATTTGTTGATTCAACTGTCGAAAATAAGCATGAAAGCAAATCTTAGTTGGGGAGAATTCAGCTTAAGACTTCAATAAATGACAATCTGGCATCAAAAGTTTGAGCGTGAAATATTACATAACTTTTTCCCAGCACTTCTCCGGCTCTGAGTAGGCTAAAACTTTTGAGAATACATTCTTAATTTTCACAAAAACTAGTGTAAGACTCCAAAAGTGAACTTGATCTCATCACTTTAACCAAAAGAAGTAAAAATATTCCTCATAAGAGTTGAAATCATATTCAAAAAGTTCACTACCAAACACTTAACATGTTAAACTAGTGATTTTTTTTTAATTTATCTCTTGACTATGAGTCAGAGATGGAATGGCTTTTCGGATGATATAGGATATAGGGGTTGTAGAGGTGGAAGCGGTGTGGAGTTTACTATCCACTTCCAACTGGTCTTTGATATGAAGCAGAAACAAAGCTGGTGCCAAGGGGATTCATTGTGGAATACCAGAGTTGACAGCCGTTGTATCGAGAAAAATTCTGTCAATCACCAAATGGAGTGGTGAATCTGAATTATAAACTGTATTATATTATCTGGGGCTCTTGCAACTGTAATGCTTTAGCAAGTTCTCGGGAATATCGAAGAATCTTTTCGGAACGTCCTTGGTCACCTCGATCTGCAACAATATTAAAATGACAATCCTGTACCGTGATTTCCATTCCAACATTGCTGGTGTAGATTAACGATACATTCTTGCATATCAAATCCACAAAAGATTAAATTTTATTGTAGTTACATCGGTTTTTCATCGCCACAGTCTTGCATCGTGGCGGGCGGTGCAATTTGCAATTCAATGCATGTTTTCTGTCTCTGTTATAATACCACGTTTTTATAAAAATTGTAATTATACCTTTCGAAAGATTTCACTTTGTTATCTCAAAACCGATAGAAATTCTCGCTTAAACTTTCTTCCCAGACCAATTTCTAATTTTTCGCCTCTTAGTGTGAATCTTCTCAACTAAAATTACAATTACAGCGGAGACTCAAGGCAAATATAACACACTACAATGGAAAACGATCCACGTAGGAGGTTTGTACCATCTCGAGGAAGAAATCAGCATGACCACGACGGTACCAAATTTCATAGGCGAAATCCAGCAAGTCTACTTTAACAACATCCCCTATATCGAATTGGCGCGCGCATCAAGTAGCGATCAAGCAATTGCCGGTTTTCCGAACATAAAAGTAGCGGCCAAATTCGAAAAACACGCCACAAACAATTTGCACAGACCAGTTACATTTCGATCGAAGCATACGTTTATAGGAATGCCGATGTTGAGAGCCTACTCCACCATACACATCGATTTCATGTTCAAGACCAGAGAAGCCAACGGATTAATTATGTTCAACGGGGGCAAAAAGGATGACTTTATCGCTGTGGAAATGGTTGATGGACATATTAACTATGTGGTTAATGTGGGAGATGGTACGGTCACTTTGAGGGACACTATAAGGTGAGACCTTTATATTTTGATGATTAATAATGATTCTGGACCCAGGTATGAATTATATTTAAATTCTCGCGAAATGATCACACTAACACATTTGCTTATTATTTTCGTCTTTACGTACGTTTCGGTCTCACGACCATCATCATCAATGTGTAAAACAGGATTTCTTGAGACTTATTGTATCAGCACTAAGCGTCATTATCGCACCAATTTCAATTTAAAATGCACATGTCGCTGAAACGAACAAAAACACAAATAATCGAAATTGTAACAAATTAATGTTTTAAATATATGAATATGTTTCAAGAATCCGCTGCTTTGCATTTTTCTTATAATGTACGAACTCATGTCAAACAGAGTCTGTATACGACTGAAACCAAAAAATGTAACGCTCAAGTATCCACTCTGAATTCGGCCCATATTTTAAAATGACTCCCCTTTTTGTCAAAAATGTCGGAGCGTACTCTACTCAGGTTCAAATTAAAGGTTATTTTATGTACTTTGATGTGGTATATGTCTGCAGAAAATGTAACGTTGATGTGGATCACTTAAATGGTTTATGATATATATATCATAAATGGCCAAACAATGGATGAATCGTGGAAAAAAGTTGATACGGATATACACCACATTGAAGTACACTAAATAACCTCTAATTTGACCCTTAGTAGAGTACAGTCCGACTTTTTTGACAAGAGGGGGAGCTATTTTATAATTTGGACCAAAGTGGCCAAATTTACATTTTAAGCAAAACTATTCAATATTCTTAGCCCATATTTGGACCACTTATTGTGATCGCTACGACTTACTTTTTCATCCAATTTGGTTGCAATTTGGCCAAAATAGCCCAATTTGAACTTATTCATATATGTATTCCAGGAGGGGGTTAACGGAATGTCATGAAATATGGTCCGAACGTTCCTCAAATACCATTAAAAGGATACCAATTTCAAACCTTAGCCGGAAGTCTAAGGGATCCAAAAAAAATTAAAACTCTACAAATTACCTAAAAAAAAGGACAAAAAAACATTTTTTTGAAGGTTAGCCATGGTTTCACCCAATATTGGTAATAGAAATTGTAGGATCTTATTTTTTTCATCATAAGACACCATTTTTTCCAGGTAGCTAACCTCTATCAAATTTGTACGTACCTCGTCCTATTTTTCCATAGTTTGACTCCACTAATTACGGTTTATTTCCATTATAGATTTTGTTTATTCTTTCTTTAAAGATGGGATTAAAAAATATTTTTGGTTAGCCATTCATTTCCAGTGTATTACGAACAATTTTTAAATTTTTGGGACGGTCCTCTGGGTGGGACAATTTAACCGCGCGATCTGTAAGGCGGAATTGAAGTGAAAATAACGTTGAGACCAAACTCCTTTACTAAACCAAGAAGTATTTATTTTTCCATCTGCATCATGTCTAATGTTCATATCTAGGAAATTTATGTTCTTGTTCATTTCTTTTTCACAAGTAAATTGAAGTTTACAGTGGAAATTGTTAATTTTATTGATCACGTTTTCTCATTTGGAACACACATTAGGTAATCATCTACATACCGTTTAAAGAATAGGGGTTGAAAATCTAATGAATTTATTACAGATAACTAAGGTTAGCAATAGAAATAGGAGATCCCATTGCTGTGCCGAATATTTGCCTGAAATATTACTCACAGTATTGAAAATAAGTGCATTCAACAAAACTTTACTTTATAAATTCAGATTGATCTAGAGGTGTGTGGTTTTTAATCTGTCCAGTGGCGTAGCGGGAGGAGGCAGAGGGGTTCAAGTGCCTCGGGCGTCGGATCCAGGGGGGCGCCAAATTTGGAAATGTCTAAGTTTATAAAAACCTGTCGGAAAAGAAATTCACGATACAAATGTTCTACCTCTGAAACCAAGTTTCGCGGAGAATTGAACGCGCGGGTGACGCAATTATGATAGCTGCCCCCGGGCGCGCACAATCCTCGCTACGCCTCTGTCTCTGTCCAACGTTTTTTGATGCTACTCAATGCCAAAACGTCTGGTTTATTTGTGAATAAAGAAACAACGTCCAAGGAAATTAATAGATGATCTACGGGTACGGATTGATTTTTTATAAAATCATTAAAATGTCTTTCACATAAAATTAATTTTTTCCTATTATGTTGTTGATAGATATTGATAAAAATTTTGATAAATTGTAGGTAGGCGCTCCAATATTACTTACAATGAATCTTAAAGGTATATCGCTTTTATGTAGTTTCGGAAGCCCATAGATATAAGGTGCTTACCCATTATAGCAAATTAAGTTATTTTCCACCAAGAATGTATATACAGGATGTCCTCGAACTGCGTGGCTAAAATAAAACCGAAGATTCTTTGATTCGAAAAAAATTTGATGAGCCTTTTTACTTTTGCCTCAAGTGTCTTGTTTAGCCAGTAGGGGGCTTCAAAGTTGCAAAAATAATTTTGTTTTTTCGGTATAACTTGAGAACGTGATGTAGGACTTTTACAATATTTGGCAGGTGAGTTACTGTCAATAATAGCCGTTTTTGAGAGTGGAGCATAGAGCGTTAGAGACCATAGAAATGGCTCAAACTTGAGGATGTAACGGGAAAAGTGTCCAGAACTTTTTTGTGGTCAATGTAATTCACTCTATATTTTTTATGTAGATAGCCTATCTAATTTGAAAACTTTTCTTACTCTTAGAAAATTTTGATAAAATCAACGGATTAGCTTGAAAAAAATAATTTTCGAATCTCTGCAATTGTTCGAAATGTTGCCCATTTTCCTGAATACACAAATTAATTCGTTTCAAGAAATTGGATTGAACTCTGGCTAGTACTTCAGGATCATTCTTCAATAAATCCGCTTCATGATTAATTCGTTGGAACAATTCCTCTCGTGTGTTTACTGGAGCTGCATAAACTGTCGACTTCAAAATGGGGCATAGAAAGAAGTCGCAGGGCGTCAAATCAAGGGAGTGGGCCGGCCAGTTCACTGGGGCATCGTGTCCTCTACCTATCCAGCGATCTGGATATTCCGCATTCAAATGTCGCCTCACAGCTAATGTGAAATGAGGAGGTGCACCATCGTGGATAAACCAAAGGCCACGACGAATGTGTAAGGGCAAGTCTTCCAACAGTTCAAGTAGCCTTTGTTCCAAAAAGTTCAAGTAGTTCTCCCCGTTCAATCGATCGGGTATAACGGTAGGGCCAATAATAAAGTTATCCACAATTCCAACCCAAACATTGATTTTAGTTTGATTCTGAAAATATGTAACTTCCGTTTCATGAGGATTTTCATCAGCATAGAAATGTTCATTATGGAGGTTAAAAAGACCACATCTCGTTAAAGTAGCTCCGTCCGTGAACAGAATTCTTCTACAAAAATTGGGGTTTGCGTTTTGTCTTTGGACAATAAGCCGACAGAAATCTAGCCGATGACCTGGATCCATGGGCAATAAGTCTTGAACTGTTTTAATATGATAGGGATACAACAGTTCTTCTTTCAGTACATTATGAACTAATGATTTTGAGGCTCCAATACGAAGTCCCAAACGTAGTGTGCTTATCCCAGGTTTAGTTTCAACCGCTTCCAGTATCTCTTCTTCGAGCTCTAACGTCCTTCTTGTCCGTCTGCGTCCAGTTTCTCTGCGATTTGCTTCAAATTTGCCAGTTTCGCGAAGGTTTGCCGATTTGGAATTCTGCGATGCGGATATATTTCCCTTCTCCGGCCATTGCAACGACAAAGTCCATAAATCAATAACATATCAACCATTTCAGTGTTAGTGAAATTTTGAGCCATAATTTTATAAAATTTTTACTGAAAGCAAAGTAAAAACTGACAGTTTTGAGAATAAATTCTTCAAATGCCAAAATGACATTAGAAAAGCAAAGGCAACTAAGGTATTTTAATCAAGTAAAATTAGTAAGCCAAAATTGCAGAGACTCGAAAATTAATTTTTTCAAGCTAATCCGTTGATTTTATCAAAATTTTCTAAGAGTAAGAAAAGTTTTCAAATTAGATAAGCTATCTACATAAAAAATATCGAGTGAATTACATTGACCACAAAAAAGTTCTGGACACTTTTCCCGTTACATCCTCAAGTTTGAGCCATTTCTATAGTCTCTAAGGCTCTGTGCTCCACTCTCAAAAATCGCCATTATTGACAGTAACTCACTTGCTAAATATTGTAAAAGTCCTCCATCACGTTCTCAAGTTATATCGAAAAAACAAAATTATTTTTGCAACTTTGAAGCCCTCTACCGGGTAAACAAGACACTTGAGGCAAAAGTAAAAAGGCTCATCAACTTTTTTTCGAATCAAAGAATCTTCCATTTTATTTTGGCCATGCACTTCGAGGACACGCTGTATAATATTTCAAAAATCGAATTACTGAAGACTTTTGTTAAATGCAGATTTCAATGATTGGATCTGGTTGAAAATCTTGACAGTAAGCTTAGTTCTCAGAATTCAATCATATCAAAGCTTCCACAACTTTTTGCTACGCCCCTGAACTTCCCCAATGATGTTAACATCTAAAATTCATCAAATGTAGATTAGTAAGAATTAATCCAAATTTCCTCAATGACAGGTCACAGCTGAACGATAACAGATGGCACACTGTTGGAATCAGAAGACCGTCCGCCAAGCAACATACCCTCATGGTGGACGATGATATCGTGGTGGCGACGAATCACGGTATCGGAAACTTAGAATTAGACGGCATATTGTATCTTGGAGGCGTTCACAAAGATTTATATTCTCAATTGCCCCAAGACGATGTCCGATCCAGATACGGTTTCGAAGGATGTATTGCAGGATTGGATTTAAATGGAGAGTCACCCAATATCATGGAAGACGCCGTGGTACATAGTTCATTGGTTACCGCAGGATGTGAAGGTATGTCTATCCAGCCATCGCTCATTATGCTCTGATATGTATTCCTCAAATCTTCTAGGACATTCAGCTAAATGTAGCCACAACGTATGTGCGAATTCGGGAGTGTGTGTTCAACAATGGAACTCGTTTACTTGTGATTGCGATTTAACTACGTTCACAGGTCCTACGTGCTCTGATGGTAAGGTGATGTGGCTCAGGTTGGGCGGATTATATCATTTTCTTATTTGCAGAGTCAGTATCGTATGAGTTCGGTCCCAATAGAGGTATCATTACTTATACATTCCCCGAAGACAATCGGCCAGAAATGCAGGAAGATACCATCGCAGTTGGATTCATCACCTCCAAAGCCGATGCAGTTTTGTTAAGAATAGTCAGTGGTACATCCAACGATTATATTGAAATGGAAATAGTAAGTTTTTCGGGTTGAAGTTTTCATTTAGAACTATCTGATTGAATTTGTAATATTTATCCAATCTTTCTTGTAATAAACTGTTCTTACGGATTTTAAGTGACGCGCTGTGTTTAGTATTTTGGGCGTGGATTTGACATGTGCATACGGAACATTCATGGATGGTATCGTAGTTTCAGATATTCAACATTGTAGGATCGCGTCATACAGAACCGAAATCAAATACACTTGGACGTTCAACGTTCTAATATTACCAAACAAATCTGTTGTGTTGCATCGCTGTTCGATTCTAGTTTTGTCGGTAAAAATGGAACACTATTTCGACTAATTCGGAGTGTATTTTTTACCCTTACCGTTAACTTCAAGTACATTTCAATATACTAGCGTCTTAATAAATTGATGATCGTTTGCTGCATTATTGAAATCACAAAGTGTGATTGCATTTGAAATATGCACCTGCTTCTTAGAAATGCGTGAGATATTTGAATCGGAGCATTGCATTAAGAATGTATCTTCCAGTGGGACATCTACCTTCTGGTAGATAGCGTTTGGAATATTTGGTAATCTAACATTTCCAAATGGAGTTTCTATACGTCAGGCGGGATAGCTCTCCATTCGGTTGTCGGCTTTATAGAGCAACAACTGAAATGGAGTATGCTTGGACCTAGAGGGAGCCATTAAAAGGACTTCCAGGAGCTCAATTAAGCGAGCGGCGGAGGGACATGGTATCCCGCAAGAGATGGTAAGGTGGATTATGAACATCCTTGAGGGTAGACACGTTTCCACGAGGTGGCAAGGTTGTATTCAAGTGGTAGGTTCGGCGGAGCCGAAACTAGGTGTTTTGGCGCCTGAGGCGGAATATTCAAGAGCGCTACTTACCTGAAGTAGAAGAGTATTAATAAATAGCCCCGTACTATATCGCATTGACGCGCCCAAACAAACTAGCGGCTAGAGACTACAGCTTGGCCCTAACGTATATCCCCCCCTCCTTACTTGCTGAGAACTCCAAGCGGCCGGCCGAGCGAGAAGCGCGTCGTCCCGTACCGTGCCAATATCATATAGAGAGTATGACCGTGCAAGTTTGGAGGTCGTCGCAATAGCCCTGAGGTTCGATATCGGAAGGGTTTCCACAGGGAAGGGTACTCTGCCCCATTTTATTGAGTTTGGTCGTGGATAAGCTACTAGTAAGGTTAATCCGTGCGGGTATTAAGTCGGAAAGTCATGTGAATAACATCGCCATACCCTCCAGAGAAGCCCACGAGAGTACCTCGCAAGAGCTTATTCAGCAAGCTTTGATCATTAAGGAAAGCTGGTGTAGAGAGAACAAACTCATTATCATCTTCACCAGAAGGTACAAGATTGGGCATCTGAGTAATTGGTGGTTAGATAGTTGACTTTGCCGAGAAAACAAAATATTTGGGAATCATCCTGGATAAAGAAAACTGCTCTGGCAGAAGCAGCTGGAGACTATGTGCCAAAATGCACTGATAACCTTTTGGCATGTAAGAGAGCAATTATTGGCATGAAATGGGGATCGGGGCCTAAGCAGCTGATCTACTCAGCTATTATTATCCCAAGACCGAGTCATGCGATGCTTGTATGGTGAAGGAGAATCAAACTTGTCACGGCATTGAAACTTCTGGACAGAAGCCCCTCTTCCTCAGAAGCATTACATCTATACAAGGAAGAGTACACCGACTGAAGCTTCAAGAACCTCGTTGGGCGTGACACCCTTATTGCTGACGATAGGAAATCTTGCAATGATGGCTCCCTAAAGAGATGGAGTGCAGATCAATCTTGTCTTTTTAGGGGCAGACTGGGATCGAAGCCCTGTGGAATGTGAAAATTCATAAAATTCCAAGGAAATTCTCTCTATATGAGAGAATAAAGAAAAACACGTAAACGTAAGCTGAGCTACTACAAAAAAAAATTGTGGAAGCGTGTCTATATTTATATATAAGAACATTGCATTCTCCGTAAATGAAAACGTGGGCCAAGACATTTCATTATAAGCTAAAAATATTCCAGAACAACATATTAACATCGTAGATCTATTTCTAACTTCCGGTATTCCCGCAAGTATCTTCTTCTTTTCTTCAATACAATGTACATTAAACTGAATGCTAAAAATACATTCTCATAAGTGAGTTAGCATGGGAATGCTGAATATTTCTTACACATCTACTTCACTGGCGTATATCTCGATGGATATTGAATTACTAGGAATCTATTTATGAATGAGGGGAATTACAAGTTTCAACAAATAAAACTCGAATCAAGAAAGGATGTAATCCAAGCTACTAAGAACGGTTGTTTCGACTTGCTGGGTATCTTTCGGATTCTGAGGCAACCTTGTGCTCGTGCCCTCTGACACTCTTGGCCTAACATTAACTGTCGTGACTTTTATGGAGTAGGGAAGATCCATTTAGTCAATATTCCACACATTGCATCTGTTTTTCATAGGGACATATACTCGCGGGTAGATGGCGTTAGTTGTTCTTTAGCTACCTAAGTCCCTAGCACTTTCTGTTCTTGGTAATATATACATCAGCTCATCTATTGATCGGTGACACTACAACTCTACTCATTCAGCTGACGACCCAGAGAATGCCAAACAGCTGTCCGGAATTATCTGTGGCGTCACCGATCATAATAGAGAGACCTAAGTTGTACTACCTACACCCACAAGAGTCGAATAAGGCTATTTCGATCCTAGATATATTGGGTACTCCGTGCGAATGGAGGATCTCAACTCAGTCTTCCAAACCGAGCTGCTTGCCATCTACAGAAGTGCATAGAAGCTGCTCGGCTAATGAGATATTTTGTATTGTGATATTGTAGTCCGAGCACCTACACGTGTCTCAAAAGTCCCTCATGTGATGTCAATTGGGGGTAGGTCTAATAATATTTTCTTGGCTGCTTTTGGTGTTGTTTTCGTAGCTCTCGTTATACTAAGAGAGGCACGTCTCTTTGTTTCTTGCTCAACTCAGCCGCACCTATTTTCTAGGTTATCTTTGTCCAGCATATCGAGGGTGCATAAGTAATCATGAGTTTCACCACAATGTTGTATGTTCAAGGACTCAGGCATCATGTCTTTCCGTGTGGGAGCCTGGCGAGCATTTATGTTGCTACGACCTTATCCTTGGCATAGATTAATTAAGATTCGAAGATTACTCCGCCATATTTAACTTCTGCCGCCAGCTGGATGATAGTTGCCTGGAGGGTTAGAGGATCTATTCTCTTCAGTTTCCTTCATCGAGTAAATGTAGGCCATCTTGCTGTCCATATGCTAATCAATCGTGGTGTTAAATTTGTATTGGACAACGTACCCAATTGTTTTAAAACCATTCCTTTCTATTTTGATTACCAGACCTTATTACCAAGATTCAGAGTAGTGGGGTTATTTGAGCGTACAGAGACACCTTGCTGTTAATGAAAACTTCAAATAGTTACTGATATTCTAATATTTCTGCAGCTAAATCGGTATTTTTACAGGTTGAAGGAAACGTATTCATGGTATACAACTTAGGAACTAATGATCATCCATTAGGAGAGATATCAGTTAAGGTGAACGATAACGCATATCATGTAGTAAGATTCTACAGATCTGGACATAATTCATCACTTCAGATAGATGACTATAATGTCCAAACAAGTCATCCTCAAGGTAAACAGAAAAATAATTTTCCACACTTCGCAATCGAACGATTTACTTTTCAAACAGGTCACCAATTACAAGTATTCAACAGTCAGTCCCAAATCCAAATCGGAGGTAAATGGAGTAAAGGTAAATCGAGAATCGAGAGACCATTCAACGGAATTATATCAGGAGTGGTTGTGAACGGTTTGAGAGTTCTAGATTTAGCTGCTGAGAAAGACATTCACATGTCAGTTCGTGGTGACGTGCAACTTATGACCGGCATTCATGATAAACAAGATCATCTGCAAAGGATGCAACAGGTATTTATTTCATTATTTCTTCAAATTTGCTATTTTAAAATAAAGAATTGTGCACCTCAAAATAGTACAGTTGAGTTGCCACAACGCCAACGTGTAGTCAGTGAAATTGTATCACCAACCCATCATTCAAAAGTAATTACCAAACTGTCAAGATATTTGAAAACAAAACATATCCAATATTGTATTGCGTTGGGATATTTGCATACTATAACCTAATAGATCTATTGTGTCCCCATTAGAGGCTGGGCCATTAAGCATGTCTCAATGGCTGCAGCAGTTTCTGCAACCCTGTAGCTTAAGATGTCGGATGGCTTCAGATTAGGTAAATCTTCGTCTTCTACTTGGTACACTTCCTTGGATTTTGCAAGATAGTGCATTCTGCGAAGATGTGGATATAAGTTTCGTCCTTCTCTCTGCAGAGCCTGCACTCTTCTTCCTCTACTAATCCGAGCTTCAGATGTCCTTCCAACCGGCAGCCAAGGCTGACTTCATTTTTTCTTAGGTTGCAAGATGCAGTGGTTAGATCTCTTCTGGTTAGTTTCCCAGACGTATCATTGTCAGCCTCAGTCCTTGTAGTTCTATCCAGTGATGGAATCTTTTATTGTCCACTCATTTCTTGAACTCTGCCAGTATTGAGCTCGCACTTATTCCGCAGAAGCATTCAGATCCCAGGAATGGTGTTTAAGCCCTCTTTTACCAGATCACCCTCCACCTCCGTTTGTACTGGAATCCATAGGAGGAAATTGCATTGTTCTTGCTTAGTTCGTCCAGTTTCTCTAAGCATTCCCAAACCTTCTTGGAACTGATTACTTGGGAGCTCAGCGAGTTGGTGGCTGCTTGATTTGACATGATGACAATGTTCGGGGATTTACCTAAGCTTTCAGAGTATTCGATTCCATATACTTCTATTCCAGTTCCTTTTGTTGTTTTAGAGTCAATATAAACATGTAGCAACTGTTTTCTTCACCAGAATAGGGGATGATTAAAAACAAATGAATCTAATACAACAAACTTCATTTCTACAGAGAAAAAGTGTTGGCATGTTCTCACTTGACACGCTGATATATTGCTAGTAGCAAAAATGAATAGCATTGTTTACATTTTATAATTTTATGTTATATCAAATTAAGTGGCAGTACAACTATGAGTAAATATGTTGAGTCGTGTGGAAAGTAGATGGAAGAATGTTTCTCCAGAAGACTCTGAAATGGATTTAATAAACCTTCGAATATTAATGTATCATAGTATCAGTCCAGAGCATTGATCTGTCTTACCATGCACAAACTGAGTGCGTCAGGTAAATCAATAAAAATCCTAATAAACTTGTTACTCTAGACGCCTGCGTCCGGTTTTCCGGGTGTCGAAGATGATTTGGTATTTAGCGGAGCAGGATCTGGTTGCAACGGAGACGATGAGGACGATTGTCCTCCACTTCCAGAAAGTGGATCCGGAGACGACGATCTGATCACCCCGGTTTACATCCCACCAACAAGACCTCCATCCACTCTGAAACCACCTAAAAAGGAAGGTGAAGGTCCATGCGACGATGAAGATTGTTACAACGGATCCGGCGGAGGAGAAATTTCTGAAGAACCGAATGTCACGTCTCATATGACAGGTAAACAATTTTTTCCGAAGTTGCCTTGCTTGTACACTAAAATTGAATAGTCAATCGATATGTAATCAATTGGTGAATAATCATTTAAATTAATTCAATACATTAACGAAAATTGTTTCGGTATAACGCTTCCTACCTCTATTTCTATTCAAACAGGGTATCCGGAAATGCATATGACAAACTTCAATGGTACGCCATCAATGGTTGTCTTCGAATGGTCAAAACAATCATCTATCCCTTTACTTGAGACTAAGGATCGAGCGAGCTTTATATTACCTGCAAGACATGGCGTGAGGTGATCCTTATGACGCTTTAATAGGGAGTATACCCAGTCCTTTCTGCGTACATTATTCTTGAATTTGTTAACATCCTGTCTCTCCAGAAATGTTTTTGTCGCCATCTGCAAATCGTCCAAATTTATGGGAAATCCCAAATCACTACATGTGATTACGCCTTGAATGACGGCCCGTCTGCTCTATCACCTTCCTTTGTTAACCCTTGGGGGTTTAATGATAAATAATCACTTTTCTTTAGAATTTGTTTCTCCTTCCCCTCTAAGAAGAGAGATGTTTGAAGGAACCGTCATTTCTCTTGTTTCTCCTCATCGATTCGTTGAATGTCACAGAATTCTTGAACGTTCTCTTCCACCGCTTCTTCAAGAAACTGTTCATGACGACGAAGTTGATGTGTCACAACCTGTATAGCCCATCGTAGAATACGATTTATTTCACCACAAGAGCTGTTCAAACAGAATCCCTAAATCATAATTTACAAAAGTCAACAGAATTATAACTATAATAAATACATATTTACCATTCATGAAGAGTAAATATTGTAAATATTTTTTTGATTGTACCGTGCTAACGATGTTCAAATATAATATTTGCATATTAAACAGCATAAGCTACCTTGAAATAATGTTATTTTTCCCTTGACAAATATAATAAATTGCGTATCACGTTGCATGAACTCAATAATACCTACTTGTCGCAAATTCTGGCCACTTCAAGTAGTATTAATGTACGCCGGCAGACTTTTGTAGATTCAATCATTTGGAATCTATTCCAAAGCTAGCACAAACCTTTTCCTCAATATTTTCATTACTTTATATTAAACGATTGTCTCTTTATTGGAGGACATTCAAAAATAAACATTTTCCTATTAGGTATTTTGGTAGACGATTTTTGTTTCATTTGGAAGTTAAACTCCTTTCACTACAGCTTAAGATACAGATTATTGTAATCTACACCTGGAAAAATTTGCAATATATAAGCAAACATTTCCCCCCAAAGGCTGGAATTTGGAACTAACGAGTTATGAACTAGTCAGGAAGCTACCACGGTATACATTGTAGAGGTACCCACCTCTAGCAATTAAAATTGTAAGAGTACAGTTTACGTGTGATAACGCTTTATTAACGCACGCATATGAAATTAGCACAAGTGCGTAGCACGAGTTGGCCAATCGCAAACTATAATAATTAACAGTTTCAATTTCAAACAATTCTGTCTCTTCACCCTTTACTCTGTGATATGAAATTTATATATATTGTAAAAATTTAACACTACTATGGAGATATCACTTTTATTCAAATTCACAAACAACTTTTCGCTGGAAATAAAGATAATTGAGCAAATCACAGTAAATAATGATTATTCATCCCAAATAATAACTACAATCATAAGCAACAAAATAACAGTTACTTTTCTGTATATACCCAAGAATTAAAGTTCAAGAAGAAAAGAAATTTGTTAGACCAACTAACTTTGGAAAATTCACTGAGAAAATCCAAGACATTTTGAAACATCATCACTTGAATATTGCATTTAACCCCAAGTCCAAATTAGGGCATATTTTATTTAATAATGAATACAAAACCAAGAAAATTCATAAATCTGGAGTTTGTAAGTTATCTTGTTCAGAAATGCTATTCCTTTTATATAGGCCAAACAGGATGCTCATTTTCTATTAGGTTTAATGAATATATAAGATAATTTAAACCAGGGGTCTCCAAACTACGGCCCGCGGGCCATCCGTTAGATAAAAAAACACAGAATGGTACTAAATCTATTTGGATATGCTGAAATTAACAACTGATATTACTTGTTTTAGAACTTCAGATATATCCAAACAGTTTCCGCACAAGGACTGTTGATGAATGATACAATGTAAGACTAATGGTTTTGAACCACCATCATTTTCTACAGCCTTTAACACAGGAGCAACCTACCCCACATGCTTTTGCCTCCATCAGTAGTAATAGATTTCTAGTTTTTCCATCGAAGATTCTTTTTATTAATGAGATCTTCAACTCCCTTAAAAATATCTTCCCTAGTAGTCGTGCCGTGAATATTATCAATATCAAGAAGTCCTTTGTACACTTCATACCTTTTAGCTACTCCTCGAATAAAAATCAACACCTGAGCAGTATCTGACACATCCGTTGACTCAACTAAGGCCAGAGAAAACCACTCAAGATGTCCATTTTTGTAAGACAGTTGAGATGATATATTTTCTGCGATGTCTTCTACCGTCCGAGCCACGGCGTTTGCTGACAAACTCACAGTTTTAAATGAATTTACCTTTTCGGGGCACATTTCTTCGGCTACTGCAATTACGCATTCTTTGATCATTTCTCCATCGCTGAATGGTTTTCCAGGTTTTGCAATTTCAAGAGCCACACGAAAGCTGGCACGAGTTGCAGTCTCTTGTTCAGTATTGAGTTTCGTAAACAAAGCTTCAAAGCTTCAAATTTGTCTATCCACAAACTTCCTGTATATTATGAGTAATTTTGAAAATGTTTCATAATGACGTGTAATGTTATATTCTTTGATAACGGCTATGGTTGCAAATCAAACATAGTGCTTTCTTACTGGACTCAATTACAAAATATTGAAAGATCCATTGATTTTTGAATGTTCTGCATTCACTGTCTACTTTTCGCTTATTTTCCATACTAGTAAATCACACACAAAAACAACAAGTCAAATCAAAATACAGCTACAAAGATATCTTTTAAACACAGACAAACACGTTTTAAGGAGCTACGCACTTTATTTCACAACAGACGGTTTCGCTTCCTTCGTCTTCCCTAGGCGGACTGACTCGCGGTTGTGCCGCTAGCCTTTTTAACCTCCAATTAATGCCATCTAGAAGTGGGAGGAATACACCAGAATTTTCTCGAAACAACGAGATATTTCGCGAATGTTAATTGTTACTGCGCTTTCGAGAGTACTACCAGCGCTATCTCTTAGCCATAAAGGTACTACCAATAACTATTTCCGCGTGTGATCACCAGGTGTCGTCAAGTGTCGCGGTTTTAACAATTTTCAGTTAGTACACAATAAGTGATTGAACTAGTAGTCGAGTCAAATAGGTATTTCATTACGAAAATCGAAAGATATGGACCGATTTTGGTGAAACAAAGTGCATTCGATTCGGGATGAGATCTAGAAAAAAGCTTACCGGTTAGTTTTTTGTGCAAATTTGTTATTTTTTTTCAAACGAAAAATTGACCAATTTTTGGCTAATTAGTGGGAAAATTTAGTCGGGTGTTTTCGGGGTCGCTGATTACGATTCTGAACTCAGATTGGTCAAAATCGAACTCCCCAGCTGGTAATTGGCCACTTTAATTGGACAAAGTGACCATTTCTTTAAATTTCATCAAAAATAGCCAGGAAAAATCACTCGGGAGTTTTTGGGGTCGCTGATTACGATTCTGAACTCAGATTGGCCAAAATCGATCTTCCCAGCTGGTAATTGGCCAGTTTAATTGGACAAAATTGATCATTTTTTCTTAACTTCATCGCAAATAGACAGGAAAAATTACTCGGGGGTTTTCGAGGTAGCTGAGTACGATTCTGAAGTCAAATTGTCCAAAATCGAACTCCTCAGCTGGCAATTGGCAGGTTTAATTGGACAAATTTGACCAATTTCCATAATTTCATCAAAACTAACCAGAATTACCAGCTGGGAAGATCGATTTTGGCCAATCTGAGTTCAGAATCGTAATCAGCGACCCCAAAAACCCCCGAGTGATTTTTCCTGGCTATTTTTGATGAAATTTAAAAAAATGGTCACTTTGTCCAATTAAAGCGACCAATTACCAGCTGGGGAGTTCGATTTTTGCCAATCTGATTTCAGAATCGTAATCAGCGACCTCGAAAACCCCAGACTAAATTTTCTCAATAATTAGCCAAAAATTGGTCAATTTTTCGTTTAAAAAAAAATAACTAATTTGCACAAAAAACTAACCGGTAAGCTTTTTTCTAGACGTGATCCCGAATCGAATGCACTTTGTTTCATCAAAATCGGTCCATATCTTTCGATTTTCGTAAGTCAGTCTGTTTTAGTACCTATTTGACTCGACTATAGCGAATTTAGCAAGCATATGCTCGCTCAGATAATGGCACGAAAATTACAACGGTTTTGGCCTTTGGAACTTACTGGGGTAAACAGTATGGCCCTCAGGCTGGAAAGCTTGGAGACTCCTGCTTTAGACTATCAAAAACAGGTAGCACATTTGCAGATCATTTATTCGATAGTATGAAGAGGGCATAATAACTCTGAAATACAAGTAACGGAAGTTACAAATAATGTAATGTTCAATTTTTTTAACATTTCAATTTTGTTATATCATTACCATAAATGATTTCCTTATGTTTCAGATATTCCCAATAACAGTGTCATCACGACCGAACCCAATAATATGAAGATAACCGAAGAAAGCACAATAGTTATCAATCAAACTTCATCAGGCCACAGTTCCACAACCATCTACACAACCGAGGAAGAAGAATTTCGCCCCACTTTACCAACTTTATCCACCAATAAAGACATGTCCCATTTCGATTCTACGGAAATCGAAACGGCACCGACGACAACTGTGAAATTCATAGATCCACCCTATCTGTCACAACCGCAACCTCCATTCATCGACGATCCCAATTTCTACCCGAAAACGCCCAAAAGACAACCGGAACGTGTCAGTTCAGAAACGTCTGAAATCGTGGCACTCATCATCGGTATCATAGCGGGAGCTCTAATCGCCGTCATATTAATAATATTGGTTATCCTGAAATTCAAATCTCGTAACGATAGATCGTTCAAAGTCGACGACGGGAAGGGTTATCATCAGGGACCGAACGCCGCTCTACTTGGTAATACTAGTTCGAACGACCAGCATCAGTTGAACGGGGCTCTGCGGAACGGCGATCGAAACGGGCAGATGCAGAAATCGAAGAAGCGCGACAGTAAAGATATAAAAGAGTGGTACGTGTAAGTGTTGATAGGTATAAAAATTGATTATGACTCCGAGCCAATCAGAGACTTGACTGATGTAGTTTTATTTAGAGACTGTTTCAAACAAAGTGATACTGTACGATCGATCATCTCTTCAAAATTAATTAAAGTGTTGAATCTTTTGTGTTATGTATGCATCTTTTGATCAATAAAATAATGTAAGCTCATCTGGCACAGCATACATGTTTTCAAAGTGCTCAAGGATTACAGTTTTGTGCTAGTCAATTAATCGACAAATGATTTTATTCGCGTTGTTTTCTGGTCTGTTAATTTGGCTCTCGCCTTCAGTCAAATGCGATGTTGTTGCATTAACCAACAAATTGGAAATATTCCGTTTCACTGAACAGAGTTACTGATTAATCCGCGTTCTGCAACAGTGGCGTATAATATGCGTCCACAAAATATTCTTAGAATTTTAGGTTGGTTAGGTTTAATTTCAGTCTTGAGATTGGGGTAGCCTCAAAATTTCCATGATCGTACTATTTTTCTGATGCAATATTCAGATGTGCTGCTAAAAATCAACTATAGAGAGTTCACACTGTGGATATATTATAACACTATTTATAAGAAATAATCACCCTTATCCACTAAAAATACTATTAAACTACTAGGGCTCGGAATTGTATTCGAATTATTCAAATATTCAAGTATTTGAATATCCATAATTCAAATACTTTGGAAAAAATTTTATTTGTTATCCAAATATTCAAATATTCAGATATCCAAATATCTAAATATTCGAATATCCAAATATCTTGATGATCAAAAATTTAAGGATCTGTGGTTTCCATATTCGGGGCAAGGATGAACATCGAAACGAATCCATCAATAGTTACCAAATAACCAAACCATCTATCGTAGAACATCAACGGAAAATTTTGAAATTATCGAATATCGACATAAACCATCAGTGTTTCATAGCCATTGTTATCGATGCACAAAAAAAACTGCTTTGGATATTTTATTTCCGAACGAGCACCAAGAAACATCAAATGAAGCAGACAATTATTTTTCTGAAATTACTCTACAAAAAAATGTTTGTCCTTAGCGGTGGTGGAGAAATAATGAAAGTAAATATCAAAAGCTATCAAAATATGCGAAGCGGTATCTTTCAATACCAACAACATCAGTTCCGTCTGAGAGAGCATTTTCGAGAGCTTGTAATTTAGTTTCAGCTAAACGATCTTGATTAAAACCAGATAACGTAAAAAACAATTGTTTTTTTAGTGAACATTTATAAACTTTAATTTCAATTTATTTTAAAATTTTCCCAATACCTATTGATCGTTGGCATCTATAAAAATATGAATATCCGGATATCGAAATAGTTACACATATTTTCAATCAATCAAATATAAGAATATCTGAGTATTCGTATATCCAGATATTTGAATATCCAAATATTCGAATATTCAGATATTCGAATATTTGAATATTCAGATATTCAAATATTTGGATATTAGATTATTCAAATATTTGGATATTTGATTATTCAAATATTTGGATATTTGATTATTCAAATATTTGGATATTTGATTATTCAAATATTTGGATATTTGATTATTCAAATATTTGGATATTTGATTATTCAAATATTTGGATATTTGATTATTTGAATATTTGATTATTCAGATATTCAAATATCCAAATATTTGGATATTTGATTATTCAGATATTCAAATATCCAAATATTTGGATCTTTGATTATTCAGATATTCAAATATCCAAATATTGAATATTTGAATATTTGCAAATATTCAAATATTAGATAATTTGAATATTCAAATAGGATTATGAACAAATACTTGAATACTTGGATACGAAAAATTCCGACCCCTACTGAGGACCATTCGGCTACCAAGTGGCCATCATCAGAGTAAACTAAGTTATAAATCAAAATGAGCCTGTTTAAATACTATTTGGGGATAATAATGTAAATAATGGGTTACCTACCCTCAGCTGGAGATAAATCGGAATTTTATAAATTGTTTTTCCGTTTAAACATTTCCACCCCTTCTAAATAACCTAGATATTTGTCTGTACTGTGTTTTAAAAGTGATAACCATTTCTCAAAAAAGTTTATCACTTGTAAAACACAGTACAGACAAATATGTAAGTAATTTAGAAGTGATGGAAATGTATAAACGAAAAAGCAATTTATTAAACTCCGATTTATCTCCAGCTGACTGTAAAATTGTTTACATTATTCTCCCCAAATAGTATTTGAACAGTCACATTTTGATTCATAATTTAGTTTACTCTAATGATAGCTACTTAGTAACCGAAAGGTCCTCAGTACTTTAATAGTATTTTTAGTGGATAAGGGTGATTATTTTTTTCAAATGTGATTTTTTTTAAATCAGGCATTTTCTTTTTTTTTCTTAATGTAAAATGTGAGTATAGCATAACGAAATTTATGTTTTCAATAATTGTTTCGACGAAATTAAATGAATAATATCATGCATAAAGCAAAATTTAAGATATACTAGTAAATATAAAAGAAGCCACATTTTTATCATAAAATTCATAATATTTTTAAACAAATTAATTCACACATAAAATATATTGTAACCCATCTCTCTTCTTTATTATAAATTGCACCTTGATCCGATTTAAATTTTTATAAAAAATAAGCCTTTAATACAAATTAATAAATAAAGTTTATAATCGTAGATTATCAATTATAGGACAAATTCCTATGAAAAGACTAAAACACCGCCAAAACTAGAATAAATAAAAAAACTAAAGTATACCAAGAGGCGGCATAAATATTTTCCAAAATTTTTCAGATGTGCAAGACTTCTTTTCAATTTTCGACCAATCGGAAACGGCTCAGCTACTTTCTTGAAGCAATTAATTATCTCGATCCACGCCTTGTCGTTGAATACACCGTTCGTATCTTCCGGTTGCTATGGTTACATATTGATATTCACGCTCCTCGCGCTTATTACGTTCATCGTTTCAAGTGACGGAACAGTAACTTTGACAAAACTACTATAATCAATTAATAAAGGCTTGTTAGTCTACTGACACGTTAGGAATGGCATATTCCATGATCGCGAACCGTAGTCTTCGCCTTCGGCTCGGACTACAAACTTTTCGCTTGTGTGGAATATGAGCCATTCTAAACTTGTTGTTCTGTTCGATCCGGTACTGTTACGTTATCTTTGCACCGCGTTACAGTGTCAGTCTTTAAAATATCACTATCGCATTGCGAAAGTACATTCTCCTGAATACTGAACACAATTCTTGAAAACCAACATTTCCCGACCAGACTAGTAGAAACGAAATGAATAAATCATTTGTTGATTGATCAGAAACCATTGGTACCCACCGTTTTATCATATGAGAATATATTCTCGAATGAATTAGTTTTGAATTGAAGCCTGTTTTTTCTTACCAATGGTATCCCATTAAATTCAGGCACGGGTTTATGTCATTTCGATTAATTTTACACTGCTGCGCGAGTACACAATAATTTGTACTCTTTCAAATTGACTATATACTAGGGAAAATTAAAATTGTCTTATTTTCCTAATAATACATACCTTAGAATTTTATAAATGATTGTATCTAATCGATATGGGTAGAAACACCGCAATTATGGTTTTATTCTTATCTATAACCGCGTTGAATGTTGCAAATTGATATATTTATGTATATAACGCATACTTGAGCCCATCGATACATCTTGAAGTGTTTGATTATTAATTCTTATATATGTTGTCTTGTACATCCTAAAAAAACTCAATTAGAACCGGGAGTCGAACCTAGACCCTAGATCCAGCTTGGTTAGTGGCCGAGCGGCTAGGCCGTCGTACTTGGAATCGATTGCCTCTAGGGGACTGGCAAATAGATTGCATTCTTCGTTGATTCATATAGGGGAGGCATGTCCACAGATTGTTTTTGAAATAACCACCAATTAGGTTAATTACACCTCGCAATGGTTGTTTCCTGGAGTGTATCTTCACTCGCGACCAAACTGGTTAGTCGCAGCTATTTCATCAACAAGTTACCGCGTGTGACAAGTTTATGAGGGTAAGATTTTTTTTTTCATATTTATTCAACGTCGACCCACATTTGCTAATGTGGCTTATCATCGACGCCAGGTTTCTAGCTCACCTCAACCTGTTGATTTCGGCGAATCCTGACTATTTTCAAGTACAGGTACCTTTAAAGTGCGATGACATCGTACAGCTAGCACACAGAGCCTACTACAATGACTAATGAACATCACAGTGCTGTCGATCTAGTGATAACTGATGGTTATTCGCTAAGACAAGCACCATAATGTGAAATTTTGAACTCTTCAGGAACGATTTTTAATCACTCGCAAACAATTCTAGAAATGCATGATAGCTGCTAATGCAATAATTTATAATTCAGATGAAACGGGCATTACAATAATAAATTTAAAAAACCTGAAAGTAATTGCCCCTAAAGAAGCAAAACAAACAACAAATTTAATGCAAATTTAGTGCTGATCGAGGTATCTAGTCAGAAACAATTATTGCTGCTATTGGGTCATTTATTCCACCTGTAATGAATTTTTCACGCAAATTTTATAACTCTACAAGATAAACGAAGCACCTACAGCTACCTAGGAAATGTGTCTAGCATTAAGTGGAAGAACTCTGATCTGTTTGTAGAAGTCAATGCGACGTTGCTAATTTACGAAAGCCATAGTATTTCGGTCAATTTTGTTAATAAAACTTGAGAAGCTGGAGTCTAGATTTCAACTTTACCATCACATTGCAGTAATAAAATACAAGTGGCTAAAATGCAAGTCATATTTTGACGCTGTATGTGATGCGTGGGCAGTAAAACATCCTAGACTTACTTTAAATTAAACATCTATATTATAGCTGAAAGCGTTGGTCAGGATTGTAAAGCTTTCACACCGGCTAATCAATATTAACCAACAGGCAATGGTTCGGAAAAAGTGGTATGGTCTCTTCAATCCTGATATTTTTTCGGACAATAATTTTTTTCCAAGCACAGATTGATATTTCCTACAGTCCTACTTGAACTAGCGCGTTAGTTGGAAGTTCAATTAACAACCAGAGGTAGACGATTTACAAACCATGGAAGGGAACGAAAATATAAATGCGTAAGTTTCTTTTAGTACTGCAGTAAATGTAGAGTCAGAAGAGACGGGTTGTATCATAAATAGTCTCTTAAACAAAATCATCCTGAACGATTTCAAGAAACACGTCGGTATTATCAAGAACAATTTATTTTCGCTCAAAGTTTTCATGGATATCCAAAAGTCCAACCACGAAAATAGACACGTACCCCTCGAAGAAAGAAAATAAGGTTGAAGCGATTTTCCAGAGGAAAAGGAATTGGCCCAGCAAAAGCTTTTAAAAACTGTAAGTCGCAAGACTTAAAAATTTTGAAGTATTGGGTATGTAAGCACACGAGACTAAGAGAAACAGAAGAAAACGGAGATCATAAGTAGTAGCAACGATCAGGAAGAACTCTTTCTTCAGATTCTTCAGATATGGAATTTTTATCAGATGAAGAAATAAATATTCTTACATCAAGGATTGAACTGACAATTAATTGGCCCAATGTGTCCATCGCCTCATTGTGGATCAGTGGTACGTAAGCAGTGGCACAAATATATTTTTCAGTTTTTTGTCTTATAAGCTAGTATACAGTCTATAAATACCATTTTTATTATGAGGGTAGACCACCCTCTCCTACATAGACTTTTTCCTGTATGACAAAACTAAATTTATCTGCAACAGTATCTTCGAAACATACATATATGTAATTACCACCAAAGACAACACCTTATGCCCTGAAGCCATTAAAAGTTGCAGTAATCAATTTGAATACCCTATCATCAATTCATCACACAATTGTCATTATTATATAATTGCAGCTCGCAGATATCATAAAAACCCAATAGTTAGAACTGATTGTTATTCAATTATTCCACCAGTACTTAGTGTTCTCAGAACTTTCATGTATAGATTACTAAAACATTCGTCATTGTTCATTTAGATGAAATGTCGATCATTGTAAGAATTCGGAGGATTATTTGGCTGATATATAACTCAGATAACTTGAAGAACAATCTCACAGAAAACAAACATTTTCTCTATTTAAGACCTTTAGTAACATTTAATCAATGCTGCTGAAGTCTTACGTTACGGGTATTAACTCAACTATCCGACAACTGAGCGGGTCGAAAAAAAAACTGAAACTGAAATATCTATCTCACCCTCTACATTGGCAATTGCATGGATAGCCAATGAAGCTCAGGTAAAATATCGAAGCAATATTTATCGACAAAAACAGATATTATATGTTGAGTTTGAGTTTAAGACGTCCCAGCAACTATATCTGATCGACTGAATCTTACCGATTCCCCAGAGAAAAAAGAATTAGCCCAACGCGAGCTTTTAAAAACTATAAGTCGCAAGACTAGAAAAATCTGGAAGTATTGGGTATGTAAGCACACGAGACTAAGAGGAAGAAACAGAAGAAAACAAAGACTACAAGTAGTAGCAATGAACAGGAAGAAAAATGATTACTACTTAAAGGATTGAATGAACTGACGAATTACCAATTTGTTCAATGTGTCCATGGCCTCATTGTTGTTGTCAGTGGTACGAAGTCAGTGGCACAAATATATTTTCCAGTTAGTATACAGTCTATAAATATCATTTTCATTATGTTTTCATAAAACGCAATTTTCGTCTTAGTGGTGGACCACCCTCTCCTACACAGACTTTTTCCTGTATGTGAAAACTAAATTTACCTGCAACAGTATTTTCGAAACATACGTAAATGTAATAACCACCAAAGACAACACTTTATGCTCTGAAGCCATTAAAACTTCCAATAATCATTTTGAATACCTTATCATCAATTCACCACACAATCGTCATTGTTATTATATAATTGCAATTCGCAGAATCATAAAATCCCACTAGGTAGAGATGCTTGTTATTCATTTATTTCACCAGTAGTGTTCCCAGAACTTTCTTGTATAGACTGCCAAGTCTTGCACATTCGTCATTGTTCATTTAGGAAAAGTATTGATCATTGAAAGTATTCGGTGGATTATTTGGTTGAAATATAACTTGAAGAACAATCTGACAGAAGACAAAAATTTTCTTTATTTAAGACCTTTAGTAACATTTAATCAATGCTGCTGACATCTGCCTGTATTTCATTCCGATTAGTATCCCGTGTTACTTAACGGGTATTAACTCAACTATCCGACAACTGACCGAGTCGAAAAAAAACTGTTGGGAAACTGAAATATGAGACATCACCCTTTACAAGGGCAATTGCATGAATAGCCAGGGAACCTCAGGAAAAACACCGAAACAATATTTATCGACAAAGAAAGACATTATATGTTGAGTTTGAGTTTAAGACGTCCCAGCAAGTTAATACTTCAGCAACTATACCTGAACGACTGAATTTTCAAATCGATGTTCGGAAATCGATTTTCCATCATCAGTAGCACCCGCATCCCGTATGCATTTGAGATACAAGTCACCTCTCATATTTGAACAATATTAATGTTGGAATTATGAGAAAAATAAGCTGGAAATTGATGCTCTGTTGTATCTAGGCACAAAATGTCCATTACAAATAAATATAGACCATGTATTTGATTATTCTTCTCTATGTAGGGAAGTAGGCTGCTTGAGGCCTTTCCGCCATACAGGAAAGATTGGGGTGTGGGGGAGGGTGGTTAAGGATGGTTAAGGAGGGGATAGGTATGTACTCGGAGGGATTCAAAGGATCAAGCCTGACGAAGTGTGTAATGCAACGCTTTATATTATTATATTACTAAGTATGTCTGAAAAACCGTCTGAAAAATCTCTACGACAACTCAGTAATGACTGAGCTTGGAACCCACCTGATTGACAAGTAAGCGTATACCGAAATATCGCTTAATAAGGCCTATTGGGTAGTCACAATACTCGATAAGCCTTGTACTCACAAATAGTGAACAGCTGGTACTCCTTCCAATAATATTGGTAGCAGTTGTAACACCAGTCAATACAAGATCATACATTTTGAAATGATACTTTTCTTCTCACTACGTTCCGACATGTATCGCTGTATCCAAATATGTACTAGATTTTATACTGTAGTAGCGTTTTAGCACCCATTTCGAGGGATAGAGTTTGCCTCTTCTGGAGAAGTCTAATATACCAATGAACCAGTCTAGGTGCCTCTGTGAAATATTGAATAGTTCAAGGCCACAATCATTTATTTCGAAATTTTATCAATAATGGATATAACAATGCTTCAACGGATTCAATAAATCTCCTATATTTTTCATCGTAACTACAATGAATCAATAACATAGCTACAACTGTAAGAGAGGAAAACACAATGGAATGTCAAACTAGGGTCCCAATAAAGACGCTAGTTGAAGAATTGCCGAATAGACTGCATTGTAACAAAACAATATCACATCATATCAGTATATTTAAATGGTCGTTTTCACCAAATGTAGTAGCAATAGCGTT
Organism: Endomychus coccineus; assembly: GCA_958510875.1. Taxonomy (NCBI): domain Eukaryota; kingdom Metazoa; phylum Arthropoda; class Insecta; order Coleoptera; family Endomychidae; genus Endomychus; species Endomychus coccineus. The sequence continues at coordinate 18,783,706 of OY294068.1, forward strand.
TATAACTATAGTGTCACATTAGTTTCCTCACCCAAAGTGCTATAGATATGATATAATAATTATTGTGTACGGTTTAAACGCAGTTAACTCAATTAATCAATTTGTTTTAAATTAATGGACACTTTGGTTTGATATTACTATAGTACATTGCTTTCGATATCATGATTGTACTAGCATAACACACGCAATTTTCCCGTCTCATCTTCAGCTGGATAAACAAAATGGAACTGATACTTTTTTCTGAATGATGTAAAGTTGACTGAATTTTTATTCCTTTCGTTACATATCCATTTATTTATATGACTATTGATAGGTACTAATGTTAGTCTGAATCGTTAAATGTTTTTGGTAATTTAATATCTTATACAGCTAAGAAAGTTTGAATACTATGGAAATGCGCTTTCGAGGAAGTTAAACCAAGATTTTATTAATAATATTGTTGAACCAACTTAATATGTTTTGTCTTTGGAGATGAGAATATAATATATATAGATATAAGGTGTATACCTTAGTGAATTATGATGTCGGAGAAATGATAGGTACTTTAGTACAATTTTCTTAATATTAATTTATGGAAATTAAATATTATATATAGAATGTTTTGTGTGATGAATAATTATTTAGTTTTGAAGACTGAATGAATTATCTACTATCTGTATGTAAATATTTTATTTAGCATGAATTTAAACTTAGATGCTTTTAATAACAAATAAATCTTCTTCCCCCCAATGAAATTGAGAGGGATCAATAATAACAAAATTTATAATAGATCAGTTGAACTGTTTCTTTGAAATTCCAACTCGCAATTTCAAGACGATATATTAATGTTAATTTTTAGATAAGTCAAGGAATTAAGTAATTTGTAGTAGATAATTATACGATTGATAGATAAACATTGAACAATTGAATGGTTAACATTCTGAATAACTAATTATTAATAATAAAGTAGTTGATGTTTGACTATCGATCTGTGATATTACACTAATACTTTTAAATAGTTGTATCAATTATTCGTAGTAGTTGTATGTGAAATAAACATATTTTGTTTGACCGTGCCTGTTTTATGTGGCTATATTTATCGAGTATTGAATTAAGAATGATTCTTCAATTGGAAATTCCATGATTAATTACAATTCTCTAGTGGATCATGAATATAATGAGTGGTAGGGTTCACCAACAATCGGCTATTCTCTTATCTAAACAAAAAACCTTTAATGTGTTATTCGTTATTCAATTTGAAATGAACAAAAAGATAAAAGCAATAATATTGTATCGTTGAATATCAGGTATGTATATCTCAGACTGTAGTTTTTCTTAAGAAATGTTGGTAATTCTTCTTAATTTATATTTAATATTAATTTAAACTTTACTTCATCAAAGTGTAATCACACAAATGATCCATTGATTTGGAGTAGATACGAGAACAGTCATTTTCCAAATACTTGGTTTGATACTCAGTAATTAATAAAATGGTATGTGACTCACCAGCGGCTTGCGCAGTCGCAATTCATAGAGGTTCTCAAAACTGCTTGATAGATGACTACTATTTCTGTAACGGGAATAATCAAAGTTCAATCCAGATAATTATTTCTTTCACCTGCCAAATATAAGTCTTCAACCAATCACACTTTTGTTTACTGTTTGGCAAGATCAATCAACATGCAATATTAGCGATTATTTGCATGGTGCTCAATAGTCAGCTAGATGTCTCCCTTATATAATGAATTTAATTGGATTCAAGAAATAATCGTATAAATATAACACGACCTTGATTAATTAGCTACTATTTTTATTGCTGCTAAGTTTATCTTGTACTTATTAAACAAAAGAGTCATTTATCAAAATCTTGCTATATTACCCTTGAGAATATCACAGTAAATCTGTGAGTCTACTTGGATATTTTCAGGGGTAAAGAAATTCCATCATTTTATTTGTTATTTTCTATGATTCTGAAGGATTCTAAGATATTTGTCCACGACTATTGTGTAAAATATGCATATATGTTTCCTCAAACATAATGATATCCATTAATCACTAGTGAATAATGAAATCATTATTCACTACCATCAATATGACAAACATGATAGAAACGTATAGATCAAATACGATAAAAATAGAGCGTGCTATGAAACGTCAAGTCAGATCGAATTTAATTTGAAACGTCAACAATTTGTTGGATCGACTTGTTTCAACATCAAAGTATTATTTATGGGTCGTGGACAAAGTATAGTATTCTACTTGCATATTATGGCTATTATTCACTTGGATGATTTACGACACTCGCCTGCGGCTCGTGCCGTAAACTTCATCCACGTAAATAATAGCCATCATAATATGCTAATATGCTCGTTGAATAATATACTATTTTACGATCCTTAATATTGTACTTTATAGTGGGTAAGTAGGTACCCTATTGATATAGATATCTACATCTTCGGGTGATTAGAAAAATCACGAAAATTTTCAGTATATTTTCATATGATTTCATATTTTTTGTTCGTAAATATTTTGGTCATCAACAACTATAAGTACCTTCTAAATGATATTGAATAATAAAATCTTTGTACCAAATACCGAAGATTCATATTTCTGTATTAACATATATTTTCCAAATGACAGAATCATTCTTCCAATAGATAAATTATGATAAACGATATGTTTAAGCTCTAGTTCCTAAGTATATATGTTACGTGTTATATTTTAAACTTATTCAGTACCTATATTTTCCATTTTAAGTGACACGTTGAATAGCAATACAGAGAAATTTGCCATTACTGATTTGATTTATATTAGTACTTTTATTGTGTATAAATATGTAGGTAGTGATAGCATTTTATATTATAATTTTCGATTCTGTTGAGAGCTATAATAAAATGGCGAATGTTATACAATTATTTTATCACCTCTTCTTCTATGATCCGTTTTCTTCAAACGTCTACTACCACTATATCAATCAATGCAGTCGCTTTGAGTCACGGTCGTATAAACAGGTCTGGGAACTCGAGGCTGTTTCCTATGTGAGAAGTGAGTCCGCTAAGCGTCATCTGTTGCATAGTACCAAAAGGGTGGCGCATGAGTCGAGGAATGATCTCTGGCACGTATACGACCGTGTTCTCTGGCAATTGTCATTGTTGACTTGTAAACACAAGGAATACCGGCGTTTTTAGAAAAAAATTACGAAACCGTGCATTGTGCCGAAATGCAAAACGGAGTTCAAAAGTGTAAAGCAAGAAACTTCTGTTTTCAAAGTGCCGAAAGATGCGGAAATGAGAAAAAGTGGATGCTTGCGATTCCGGATAGAAATAGTTTTAACGAGGTCTTTTATGTGCGCGAGCATGTATAACGAAAAAGGGGAAGTTATTTTTAAGGTGAGTAATACATTTTGACAAGTTCTATTCCTCTCAAATCAGAATAGTAAATATTGTGTTACGAGAAAAATTATTTTACTTAATAATGTGATTGTTGCCATACTTCGATCCAAGCGCTAGCTGGTGGCGGAGCGAGGGACTACGAGTTTGGCGACATGTAAGAGACTCATGTCAAACATAGAGTTCCCAGACCTGTATGTACGCCCGTGCTTTGAGTAAGTAAATGAATTTACAATTTATGTTAAATTGTGTGGTATTTTGAGAGCACAGACCTACTAGTCTATGGTTGATAGTTTTCCCGGCAGCCATATTTGTTTCAAGTTGATTGATATTGCTATTATATTATTCAATTAATATTACCGTACTAACCTGTCTATAGAGTATAAAAAGAAATCACGATTATCCATAATCAGAGTAAACGACTGTCTACACAGCTTGTAACCGAATCTTCATATTTTTCCCTCTTTAACACCGGTAATACCTTTTGACTTGAATTCTTAATAATTTAATTACCTAATGTATGTTATTTAACCACTGCCCAACATTCCTTGAGCCTGCTTCCTCTGAAGAAAGCTATTTAGTTCTCTGAAATCTGATCATCATTAATTGCAGAATTTTACTGTAAACTGTAATGTGTCATCCGCGATCGAGGCTTTCATCTTTCAGGCAGTACGCTACTGCGTACTGACACTCGCTCATTACTGTGAGTGAGTGTCAGTGACGCCCTTAGAAAGACAGAAGCAATTCACAGAACAACAACTATATAAAGATAAAGAAGAGTGATTGTCCAGGTTCAGAGAGGAACAGATTGCTAACAAATTAGATTGCGAGGGCGAGGAAATGCGATATTTCTCTTCGAAATAGTGTCGAATTTTACGAAAGACTACGCCCGGCTTCTAGTAGCAAATACCCATGGTGCATAATAATAATTGGTAGTTCCCATAGGTCAAGAAAATTTAGTGTTCTTATCCATAGGTAGTTCCCCACATAACAAATCTGGTAATCTGGTTCCTGGCGAGTTCGATTGGCAGAATATTCGTAACTTTAAATGCGCAGCCAAAGTGTGCCTACCATATTTGAAAACTGATTCTTATTATGAAGGTCACTACTAATTCTATTCAATTCAAATACACAACATTATTATATCGCGGTTGGTTTAATTAAAATGAACTTAAAACATATAATCGTAGATAGTTATCGAACGACTGAATATTATAACATATTTTACCTATCGGCGCAGCGGTATAACATCGGTTCAGGTTCAAGAGCAAACGTTTGATAGTGAATACATATTTGAATGTCATCGCAGCGCTTCCCCACTGTAATATCAATCGCTAAGATAAATGAGTAGATGTGATTAATTTAGTAATGACTAAATATTTATACGTTTACTTCATCGTTTGCACACTTTTCCAGTTCGAAAATGTTTCACCGAAAGTTTTCACCAAAGGTGGTTTAACGACTGAATTACTTCGACTAGGATTTGAAAGGAGCTTCGTAGGCAACTGTGAGTGTTTAATTTTTCGACATTAATTTTGTATGATAATGGTCGACGTCTTGTCTGCGGATAACTTATAGTACAAGAGCCAGTGTCATAAAAGTGCCGTTCTGTCAATATTATTACACGCGGCATGCGTGTAATATAGTGCAGCACGTTTTTTAAATCGCTCCCCCTGACTGTTCTTTTCCACCAAATGTTCAGAATTAAAACTCTGGTCGACAGACGTGACTACGTGACCACATGGGCAATAACATGACAAATGCAAAAGGCACATTCTGCTCGTTTTGTGAGCACTTCTAGTTAGTGGCGTAGATGCCATTCATTTCATACTAGTTATGCGCTCTAATTTTCCGAACATTTCCTGTTTATGGATGACAATGCGACTTCCCATCCCGTGCAACGATTTGTTGAGTTTGAAGAATCCTGGTCAGTTGTCAGTTTACAGTGGCTATCGAAGTCTCTTTATCTAAATCTGATTGAACATGCATGGGACATATGTTGAAACGAAAAGTTCCCGCACAAAATGTGGGTTATGCGCGGCCCTTCCAAGCCTTGTACATGCTGCCAGGGAGATTTGGGAAAACTTAGCTCATCACCGGAGTATGAACTCCTTGAAAAATAAAAGCTTGCATAAGAGCAAGAAGAGGATCAACCGAATACTAATTCTCTCTTTTAACATTTTTTCTATACAAATTTAATCACCCTTCAAGTTGTAATTTTGTAAGATTTAGCTAATTCAATTTTTTAACTCGGGAATATAAAATGTTTACTCAATTTGTGTTGTGCTGCATTTAGTCAAATAATAATGAAAAGTGAGCAGATGTTTACTTTTTTTTTTAACTGTTTATTTTGGATGATGCAATATAAATATTGATAAGTTTGAACTTTTAATTTACAATTGGCACAATAGTATGGCTAATATGAAAATATATCTAAATCTGAACCACACTCGGATCTTTGTCATTAGACATTCGGTTAGTATCATACTCTGATGTAAAATTTATTAGAATGAGAACTTGAAGAGTATTGTAACGCCATTTAAGGAATACGTTATTATAATGGATCGTTAATGTTCCGTACCTGGTTACGGTGTTTTAAAAATTCATAGTGAACCTTGTATACATTTTGACTTGTATTCTTTAAATAAATTGTTGCATATCATACAATCATGATTTCTCATTACTATACTACTAAAAGAATGGCCTATTAACTGGCCGGCAAAATGCGAACCAATATGTTAAGCAATCTTCCAAACTCTAGGGAGATAGTAGTTTGGTCAGTTTTTTGCTGTTTGCCAATAATAGACCTCAAGTTGATTGTTACGTCCAATTTAATGATGTTTCAATGAATGAATGAATAACAAATTAAAGTGTAGACTGTAGATCTATAATGTATATATCTGCTAGTTATAACCTTGAATGATCTCGCATTTATAAGCATTTCCTGATTTTATTACACAATGGAACATACTTCCAAGATTATATTTTTGTTATTCTACAATACAGAGTGGTTTTTCAAAACTCGCAGTTCATTCATCATTCGCACTTAGTAAATGATCACACTATTCCAGTATTTTTGTTCTTGGAATGACTTCTGGTTTAGTTTCACTATTGATTCAAATGTTGAATATCCATTAATTTCAACGACTCGATTGTCTGATACCCCAACTTGTGATCACTGAAGAAAATATATCGAGCATGCGAAAATTTCAGCGGACTGACGTAATTATTTACATCAGTGATTACATTTTACAGGGATATGTTTGATTGAAAGCGAAAGTGCTAAAAATACTTCCAAAGCACTCCTGAGGGCCGACGGCAGCACATCCTTGGGCATCTTTCAGGTAATAATAAACTGTATCTTCGATTATTCACATACAAGATGACTGTGAGTTAGAGTTGAAGCTTTCTATTCCTAGATTTACTCTTAAAAAAAGCTAACAGTTGTGGAATTTCGAAAAATATAAGATAAACATTACCCAATCAGCCTAAAAGATTTTTCAAATTATGATTACGATTGTCAATTAATGGTAGCACAAACTTTAAACTAGCCAGGAATAAACGCATAAGATATTGTTAAGAGATATTTCGGTCAAAATGTATAAGTAAGATGTTAATACAATTACAACAGCTTCAGCTCAGATAACTTCATCTGCTAATCTACCAGGGAAACCCAAAAACTTATAAATTGCTTGTTAAAAAAGATATAGCTACAAAGGTAATTGTGATTAAGTTTCTCTAGATGGTTCAGTAACATTGTAGAACATAATTTCGGATAGTTTCGCTCTGTTAAGCACATCTATCGGTTATATTATAGTTTATATGCATGAACCATGAACCTAGCTAGTAGCTACACGCATAAAATTTAATGCAAGAATTTGTTTATCAAAGTTCCTGTCTATACAGCTACAATCTTCATAATATTTATGACGTTTCACCACACGGTGGCTTTATCAAACAAAAGCTTAATATTGTCTTTTTTTATAATACCTGAAATGGAAAGATATGTACATATGAATGTTAGTGAGAGTGGATGAGATGGATATTATTTCGCATGAAACGCAGGAAGTTTTGTAAAACCTGCGATGTAAGAAATACGTTCGTGATATGATGAGTTTGTTTGATAGATTAGATCGCCGGAACGAGGATAGATTAGAGCACATAACGCCATCTATCAGACTGTAGTGAAGTTCGAGATGTCCATTCGGTCAATGTTTTACATTGCATTGCACCATTGCAGTAGCATTGCAGTTTCCTCGTACACCTGATGAGCTCGTTGTCCGTAACAATTAGTAGCAATGTTGCTGGTCGACCTAGAGGAAGCTAACAGCACATTACCGCCATACTGTTATACCATAACTAATCAATTTTGTTCATATTTTGATAAACACGCAATAGTTTGTTATTTTACCTCTTAACTGTTATCAAAACATTCAGATTAAGCAATAAAAACAAATTATATCGCAGTTAGTATAATGTGCCTTTACTTGGTATTTCCCGACCAGCCTTATCGTGTCTCGAATATTCGACAGATTATTCTAAAGTATGCCAAAGAGTTAAAACACATTTCGTCGTTTGCAAATCAAAGTTTAATTCAATACCTTAACACATATTAATCTACTACACGAGATACTAACTTATCAGATGAACTGCTAAGGTCATCTGATAAAGATAAAAATTAGTTATTATTTAATACTGGATCTTTTAAAACTTGATAGTAATCATTGCTTATTATTTTATATTTTATATTTACATTCACATTAGAAAGACATACATATGTCTATGTATATAGTATACCCAATACTTACCTTAAATATCACCAATAGGAATAACACGCTTTTCACCTTTATTTACAGATCAAGGATAGGGGATGGTGCAGAAATGGCGGTGTTGGAGGAAAGTGTAATATGGATTGTAAATGTAAGTTTTAATGGAACTATCGTACCTTATGTTTATGAGAGTAAAAAGATTCCGCTGACTCCTACCAAAATGATTGATTGGTGATGATCAGTTCCAAATGCAATATTCTATGAAGATGACAAGTGATGAATCATAATCCAATGAAAAAATTATTGAAGTTTGGTTGGACAATAATGTATCAGAATAGTTGGGTACTTTTGAACAGGCGTTAATACCTAGTTCGTATGTAATAATGATGATAATCGTTCAAATAATACTTGCAAAACTGAATTTGGTACTTTGTAACCAAAGTATTTGTTGAAATCCATGATTTAATCCGATATATATTTTTCAGATCTCCTGAATGAAGATATAGCTGACGATGCAATTTGTGCTCGTAGAATGTACGATGAATTGGGATTCCGAGGATGGGAAGGTTGGGTCAGAAGCTGTAAAGGCAGAAACTTAGCATTACCTAGGAAAAAATGAGTCACGAAGCACAGAACGAAAACTGTTGTTATTGTTTTTATCATAGACTAGAGAGAGTAGGCCGTTCGTTATTTTAACATATTATGTGAAGGTTTAAACAACTTTGTGTATTTTATCATATGAATTTACAATTGAAGATTAAATAAAAAGAAGTATTTTCTCCATCATTGTGCATTTATATCACTGAAAACATGGAATAGGTTTTTTTTTATTTAGCGTTAATCATCATATTAGAAAGTTTGTTTTAAGGTCTGACTTATACAGACTGAGTCAAATAGCCCGGTTATTATTGCCAGTTAATAAGTGTGCGATAAAGGATCGACGCAGATGAGAATAGGATGTAACCCCAACCTGAAACAAAATGGGCGTGATTTATAAGGCGCAATCGGTACCTTTTAAGTTTTAACTAACGACATGGAACAGTATTTTTACTAACTGAACAGCAACCAATTTCTAATTCTTACTAACAATTCGACCTGTGTAATATACACTCCCTTTTCCCTATCGCACAACACAAGTTCTTCTGTTTATCTTAGTAACAGTACGATGCGTCTAGCTTTCTCAAACTCTCACATAAACACTATACACCGCTCGATCTGCATAGAACATGTTTAGAAAGTGTTTTAGCAACTTTTTGAGATACCACTGGAATATATCAGGATATGTATTTTTGACATTTATTTAAATAACGATACTTACAAAAGATTCAATATTCTAGTAATTCTTTATTATGAATCAGTTTATCTATAAATTTCTTATCAAAATAATCGTCACGTCAAGTGCTATTGTTTTTTATCTTTACTGTGTTCATTTCTATTGTTAAATCACAATCTGATAGAGGCACTGAAAATGCTCTATCATAGAATGAAAGTGTGATTTTATGTGAAATATAACGTTATGAATCGTTTGGACTTGTTCATAAAAATAATTTCTAAATATAAATATCAAAGAGTTCTATATATAGAGTAGACAAGTAGTGTGTTAAGCGTAGAAAAGCGCTGGTATTTAGTCGGACATTCTGTCCTTCTCGAACATGTTAGTGCTCTCTCAATCGCCGGTCTCCCCTTCTATCACAAAGAATATAAGAATACAAGAATAAGTATAACGCGCTCACATCGTGCGAGTACATGTGCGAGGACAGAATGTCCGTTAAGATACCAATGAAAGGCTTAGTTGTCTACTCTATATATAGAGAACTCTTTGATAAATATATCGAAAGGAAATTTCATTGAACGTTGCGAATTGAGATCTGAAAATTTAATTTCATTGTCTTCAAGTCCTTATTGTTTTTAGTTTGATATTGAATGTTATTGAGATAGCAAAGGAGTTAATTTGTCTCAGACCCTTTGAAACAGATAATCTTGGGTTCAACATAGAATGATCTTTTGCTAAAGCGATGGCATCATTTCTGTTCTCTTATGTAAAACAAATATTTCAGCTAACAAAAGGATTAAAGGGGGAACCCATGCTAAGCCATGTTACAGTACTGCACTGTTAAGGACGGTGCGGGGAAGTCCCGTAGTTGGTTAGGAGAGATGCGTGGGCGATGAGGAAGGTATATAGAAGTGCGAGGATGGATTACGGATTTAGCATAAGAAGATATCAGATATAATATTAACGTAATAAATAATCATTCTTTTAAAATATAATTAACTTTTATTTGATAAGTGTTTCTTTAAAAACTCTAACAACCAAGATCTTGACTATAAAATTGGAAATAATTTCGATTTAGAGAAAATTGAGACGCATCTGGTAACTTTATTATTACCGGATGTGGTGTTTTGATAAAATATCTGATACATTATAACATTCATTATTTGGGACCATATTTTATTTTCAATATGTAAAGAAGTTGGTCGATTTCCTCTAAATAAACAATTTTTGTTATGTGATAATTCTATTGAAATTTTAAAGATCCTTTACAAGTAGGCCTATAGATATAAAACCACACTTATCTGTATAATTTAGGGCAAGGATTCATATTTTCAAAATCCATATTTATCTAAATCAGAAAAAAGGAACTTATGGATACACACAATTTTGAGTTTTGATTGGAATTTTTGTGTTGAATCTTCATTTTTGTCAAATTTCAATTTGGTAAAGATTTTTTCAAAAATTCAATTGTTCTCACTAGTGCACCAAGGAATATATTCTACAAGTTGACAAGGATCAAAGGGCTTATTGAGAAACATGAACTACCAACTAACAAATAAATAGTTAATTTATTCAATCAAATAACAGTTAATAATTCACACATTTTCAGCAAAATTGTCATCAAACACCTCGATAGTGTCCACAATTTCATCAATTATTGTCATAATGTCATCAATCTTCTTTTGATTTATCTTAAGTTTCTTCTTTTTATTAAGGGCATTCTGAATAGCAACCTTGTTCACTTCAGAATCATCTAACGAATTTTCATTGTCTATGTCCATCTCTATTATTTCTTCTGCTTTTTCATCATCTTTCAAATTATTGTTTATCTCTTCATCTTCAAAATGCTTGGTAGTAATTTTTTTCTTGGTTTTCTTTTGATATACATTGTCAGTCAATTTCTTGGGTCTGATATTTTCTTTGGTATCTTTGAAACCTATATTCCTTTCATTCATCTTATTATCTATAGCGCCAACAAGCTCATTCATGATTGCTTGTTGTATTTTTTCTTTTATGAGTTCTTTATTAGTTATAATCGGATTATTTTCTATGATATCTATGATTTGTTGCTGTAGTTTATTCAATTCTATTCTTTGGTCTGTTTCAACTGTTTTCATCTCCACAGTGTCTTCTACATCTTTTACCTGATCTTCTGATTCATCAAATTTTTTCCGTCTATATTTCTGAATCAGTTTCTTCAAATTCTTCTTCACCTGTTGCTTTCTTTCTACAGGTTTTACTGGAGAGTTGTTCTCCCAATTCTCAACATAATTTCTCAATTTTTTCTTTGATATTGGTATCTCTTCACTTTCTAGGTTAGGTTGGTCCTGTATCTTGAATTTTGAGAGGTTAAGTATCTTTTTAGGTACATCAGTTTGTTGTTGAAGCCTCTTGATATGTTCATCATCTTCTTCTGTAGAAAGTGTGGCTTCATCTTCATTTTTTGAAATCATTTCATTTTCTGAGGATCTAAAATCCCTATCAACAACAGGAGTGTCTGTTTTGCTGATAACAGACTCATGCTTTTCTCCTCTCCTAATGGTAATTCTATCACTGTGATTAATAGGTTTAATTCTAGGTTTTGGCACCCTTTTAGGAACTTCTTTTTCTACTGGAATTTCATTTATTACTTCTTCTTCAGAGATCTCTGTAGGTATTGCGGCTTCTTCATCATCATAAATAATCGGTTTCTTGTTAGCAATCAACTTGAACCTCCCTCCTGTCTTACCGTCATTTCCTTTTATGTTCTCGATTTGTTTCTTCTTAGAAAGTTTTTTGATTGGTTCATTTTCTTCTACTTCAATTATACCTTCTTCAAAATGTTCTTTAGACAGCTCTTCATCTGCTGGTTTCAAGTCATCAAGAATGTCATCATGACTATTTTCCTTTATTTCTTCAAATTCATGAGGTTTTTCACAACCTTCAGGAGAATCATCTTCAGAAGATGAATCAATTTTGGAAACATCTTCTTTGGAAATATCAAGTTCTAGTACCGTATCTTCATATTTTTCGTTCATTTTCAGAATGTCCTTGTATTTATTTTTGCGCTTTAAAATGAATAACACAGGTTTCATTCTAATCTTTACCGGAGGTATTGTCAGATAGTTGAAAGACAATTGATGAAATGCTTCTATTGTATCTATTACATCATGGGTCAAAGAATAAGATTTCAAATTGGTCGAAAATTTACTGTTAGCTTCTTCTATAAGATGAGTGTATTCAAACATATGTTGCGCTCCAGGACGAATATTTTCGGTTTTGTCATATCTAAAATGATCATACAGATAATAATTAATGTCACATATTTTCTTCTTCTAAAACCTAATTTGAATATTTTCTAATGATCAAATTATCATAATTTTTGCGAATTCTGAAATCACCATTTTAAAAATTTGAATTTTTTCCGAAGACAACGTTTCTGAAAATTCCATAAGTGGTAAGTGGTTGCTTTTTAATAAAGTTAGACGCCCAAAAAACTACCCAGGGAAATTGTTGACAGTAGCCGCCAATGCTTGGGAGGGAAAATTGTTCATTTAGTTCCAAAATAACAAAACAGGCAAAAAATACATTTAAGCATTCTAATAACTCAAAATCAGAGGCGTAGCGAGGATTGTGCGCGTCCGGGGGCAGCTATCATAATTGCGTCCCCCCCCAGCCCCTTGATTCTTAACAATATTTATTTTTGTATACAACATTGCCAAATATATTTAATGAAAGAAACAAGGGAACACAGTTTTTAATAGTTTTAAGTACCTTTCTTTTAAACTTACATATATTCATTGAACAATCAATCTATTGATGCAAACGTATCTATTATGCGTGATGCATCAATCGATTCGAGAGTCTCTTTCTCTATACTCAACAGAGCTAAGTCCGATAATCTTTGTTGCTCCATTGATACCAGCAGATAAGTTAATATTTCACACTGTTTTTCCACGCAATCGAAATCTGAACCACTCATCAACTCTGCAACATTCAAGAGGAAGCCAAACTTCTTGTTCAGATCACGAAGACGCTGAAAACTATTGTCGAACTCAACCTGGAGCCTATCAATAGCGTTTGCCAAAACGCGCCGTTGTTCTTCCTCTGCTGAAAGACCTGCATCTTCAGCTAACTCTCCAGGCATTCGGCGACGTCTTCTTCTCCGTTCGACGTTGATTCCCCATCGGTCACATTTTTGTTTCGCGTCTGCAATCGCGGCAGTACAAAAATCGTCTCGAATGTGTGCTAAGTCGTGTTGAAGAGAGTCGAGGTCGTTGGCAAAATCTGCAAAATTCTTTGCAGGATCTTGCAGTCTTTTTTGAACGTGTTCAATTCTCCGCAAAACTTGGTCCCAAAAGTAGAGAAGGCTGAGTAAGTCGAACGTCAGCATTCTGTGTGCAAGGCTTCCCGCTTCATTTCTAGTTTCCGGCGTCAATTCGAGCAGATTTGGCGCCCCCTAGATTCGGCGCCCGGGGCACTTGCTCCCCTCTGCCCCCTCCTCGCTACGCCCCTGCTCAAAATATAAATCAAATTGCTAACCTCCAAGAATCGTTTATTTGTGTAAACCTAGACACTCCTGTTTGAGCTGCTAAATTTGATATGTGCACATTGACATAAGGTTCATCTTTGGCCATCATATGTAAGTGTGATATCGCCGCCCCTCCAGGATAGTTTGTACCAGACACACACAAAAGAAAGAATGTAAATATGATATTGATTATTAGATGACCTATGACACATAGTGACAATAATTTGAAAATAATAGATTTGTTCTGATTCTCCCATCTGAAATTAGCAATTTTTATCAAGAAAAATTGGCAATATAATATTTACTTACATCCTGTGACAGGCAGTGGCTGCTGCAATATTCAGTACTGGGAAAATGTAGATAATGAAACGAAGTTCTTTATGTGGCAAAAATGAGTATAAGAAAACAAACAAAACAGCTGGAACAACAACTTTTCTTACTCTTTCATCATAGTAAAATCCTACAGGAATAAATATTAAAGAAGCTGCCATTCCTCTTGGGATAGCAGAGTAAAAATACCAGAGAAATGGTGAAGTCTATAAGATAACTAAGAAAATATTGCTGTTTTTAGGAAGAATCAAGGGTATTATATGATTTACACAATGGAAAGTAGCGGGTAGTGTACACAGAAAAAAGGATACCCCATAATTTGAACTTTTATTCATGACTGTATTGAACCATAACAGTTCTCCTTCTGGCCATAAAGGTCGATTCCAAAATATCGAATCAATCACAACAGACAGCAATAAAAAAGCTAGGCCTGCTGGAATTCCTATTTGGAATAATCTGTAATTAAATTGATTAATATGTGTTTACACATCTTATTATTTGAAATTTGACTTCAGTAAAAGTTAGGTTTTGAGACATTTTAACACAGTTAACCTGCCAATGAAATGTTCAATTATTGTTCTTATTTTTGTGCTCCTGCAACACAAAATTGGCATTTGCTCTGCAATTGTCTTTCTTAGAAGCATACATAGAGAAGTTAGTAATAAGTGATAAAAACTCAGTTTATGCTATACATACCGTTTGAAGCTAATTCTTTTATAAAACAGGTCGTACAATAATAATATTCCAAGGAACAAAACCAGTTCGGATCGAAAAATTATAATTGCTGCTCCAGAAAATAACAGGAAGTTTTTACTATCATTCCTCAACCAGCTATTTATAGCTAATAGCACTGCAATGAATAGTCACAATGTATTAAACATTAAATCTTTTTCTGAATTCAACAATAGCTGAGTCTTTCTGCATTAAAAAAGAATAATTTTAGGGAAAAGATGTAAATTAAGAATGTAAGTTTCCCACAGATGGAATTAGTTTATTTTCTTTCAATCTCATCTTCACATCTGAGATGTTTTGGCAGAATCAAAACTTTTTTCATTAAAATAACTACTTGCATTATTAGAATATATGAATTATATTTAAATTCTCAGGAAATAGGTCACATTAACACTTATGCTTTATATTTTTTCGTCTTTACGTACGTTTCGGTCTCACCACCATCATCAGAAGACTTATTATGTCTAAAACTGGATTACTTAAAACTAATTGTATTACACAAAGCGTCCTTATCGCACCAATCTCAATTAAAATGCCCACGCCGCCGAAACGAACAGAAATACGAAAAAGTATGATGTAAATGTCGCGCATAAGCCTACTAACTGTGTTGGAAAATATTACTCAAATCTAAAACATTTAGTACCTAAATATAAACTAACCCACACAGTATATAAATTAAATTGTTTAAATTGCGATGGGACCTATACTGGAATCTCTAAACAATATTTACAAAAAAGAATGTATGGCCATAAGTATAGCACAAGAAACAAAAACTTAGAAAATTCCACCACTCTTGTTAAACACTGCTTTGATTATAACCATCAATTCGATAACAATAATGTTAATATTTCAACTAAGGAAACCAATTATTATGAAAGATCTATTCTGGAGATGATTCACATAAAACGTGACTCCAAATCTGTAAATCATAGGACAGATATTCAAACACTAAGTCAGATTAATACTAACTTAATTAATCAAAACTCTTGCAAATTCCTACATGCGTCTTTATAATGTTAAAAGTATATTTTAGGTAGAATGTCTATAGTATATTTCCAATAACTGACAAACCTTTTTCTATCAACTCGTAAATCTAACATCTGGTTTGAAAGTGGATGCTTGAACCTAATGTTCTCGTTTTTAGTCATTCATAGACTTTGTTGACATGGAACTCACATTTATTAAGAGTACTGCTCAACAGTTGATTCTTGATATATTATACTTATAACATTGATGTGTTACAATTTCGATAATTCGTGTTTCTGTTCGTTTCGGCGACGTGGACATTTTAATTGAGATTGGTGCGATAAGGACGCTTTGTGTAATACAATTAGTTTTAAGTAATCCAGTTTTAGACATAATAAAAAATAATAAAGTTTTCTGATGATGGTCGTGAGACCGAAACGTATGTAACGACGAGAAAATATGAAGCATAAGTGTTAAAGTGACCTATTTCTCAAGAATTTATATATAATATCATTAATTGCACATCCAAATTTTAGCACTTCAGAAATTCAAATTTTTAATAATATAACTAACTGGAATGTCGTAGCCATACTGGATTAATTGTGAAAAATGCTTAACCAATAAAGTAAGTCTGATAAATAAGATTACTCATGTTGTTATTTCACCTGAACAATTTGTAGAACCTTTTCTGACAAAATTTCGATGTTCAATCTATGAACTCTTTGGCTTGTATGAATTATGTAAAAAAAGAAAAAACAATTGTTTCATATATTTTAATAAAGATATGTGCGACTTACCAAGTGGTAAAGCAAATATATTTGGTAGTGGTCGACTCAAATAAAACATAAAATGACTTTGAGTCACCGTTATTCCTATGAACCATTGTAACCATTGGGACCCAAAGGTTTTTTCTAAGGTTCTACTCAAAACATTGAAACTTAACAACACACAAAAGGCAAGACCTCCTCGAACTAGAAAAAAGAAATCGAATAAAAAGCAAAATACAAATATATGGATTACCTATGTATTGAGACCAGAACTTGCTAATGTTAAGTACTTGTAAAATGAACACTAATGGAGAAACTAAGATCGAAATGAAAAGGGGACCTATAAATGTCCTAGGAACTACGCCAGGAAATTCATGATGATCATACTAAAAACAATGATAAGTATTTACATAATGAAAGACAGCAATAAACCCATAACAATTTACTGACCTGTGTAATATTGAATCTATGGTATAGGATATCATGCATTGCTTGCAAATTGAAACTTTCTTCAACTTTGGTAAAAGGGCAATACACTAGATGAGCCGCAGCCACAATCATCATAACTTGGAACATATTGGCCTAAAAATCGCTATTTCCAGTTCACATGGCATGCAAATTGGGAAATGAAAAACAATTATAAATTTTACAATAAAATGAAAATTCTAAGCAGCCTAACCTCACATTTTATTTACTAACCACAGATATCGATATGAAATTTTTCTATGAGTATTATATTTTTATGAGAACAAAAATGGCTCTAAGACATTGAACTAAATGATTTTATGATGCTACAAATCTAAAATAAAGTGACTTCCTTCGTGTACTCATCAGATTGCTTTTCAAGAGAACATTATAAGTTCAAAATATATGTTGCTGTATTCCCACTCTCAGCGAAATTCCATATTTTTGAAAAAAAGAAAGGACGATGGGAAAAGGATATATAAAGCCAATATTCAGCACAAATATTCCTAGCACGACGCTATCTCCTTTAATCAAAGAGTTCTATATATAGAGTAGACTACTAAGCCTTTCACTGGTATGTTAAAGGACATTCTGTCCTTCTCGCACATGTACTGCGCTCTTACTCGCACGATGTGCGCGCGTTATACTTATTCTTGTATTCTTATACTCTTTGTGATAGAAGGGGAGACCGTGCGAGTGAAAACGCACTACATGTGCGAGAAGGACAGAATGTCCAACTACTTACCAGAGCTTTCCTATGCTTAACACACTACTTGTCTACTCTGTATATAGAACTCTTTGCCTTTAATTCAGAGTTCTACTAATAGAGGAGACAAGTCCTATACCTATAATACAACATTGGTTCTATCTCGTGGGTTATCTGTCCTTGTCGCACACCACGTGAAGCGTGATGTATACCGCCTCTAATTCTCTTACGAAATTCCTGGGAGTGGTGGAAATCGTGCGAGAGAGACAGAAAGACCATGAATTCGACTCGTGGAATCCCACTTGTCTCCTCTATTAGTAGAACTCTTTGCTTTAATAGTCATGCTGGTAATGATAATGAATCTAGTGTTTTAAATAAACAGCCAAGATTCTTGTGCTCTTTACGGACAATTAAGAAATAAGCTGATATTTCTTATTAACTTTTGCTAATGATAATAGTTATTGTTCGTCAGCATTACAACTTAGTCGTTGCACTAATGAGCTCGATCGAGGGAAACAGCTGAACTTGTAATGTCACTGTTAGATCTTGAGAAAGCTTAGATTGTTAAAGTTTAATAACCTCCAATGGCGTCTGTAAGGCAAAAAATTCGTAACTAACTACAAAGATTGAATTTTGGCATGAATATAGAGAACTACAGGTTATGTATTCTGTACATTGACTGGAAATTAATATATGTACGTATATTCACTTGTTCATTATAGTGATAATTCCAACGCACAGAATTTTGCGCCAAATTATACAGGGTGAGTCAGTTTTTTGTAGACAAACTCAAACAGGAGATAGAAAAGGTGTTTTTAAGAAGATAAGTTGCTATAAAAATATGTCGTAGAAAGCTTCGTTTTCGAGATACAGGATGTTGAAATTGAAAAAAAAATGTTTTTCTCCCCAACTTCTACGCCACTGGAAAAAGTACGGTTTTGAGACAACCATTTGGACCGTCAATGTTCTCTTATGAGTAGCAGTAGAAACTGAAGACATTATTATTGTATACATATGTATATTTTATAAAAAGTTTGTGCATAAATATTTTCTTCTTGCTTCACTTATAACATTATATTAATCAATTTACAACAGTGGAATCTTACTTTCTCAAAAATTTATAAGTATTTCTAGACACAATATAACTTAATCCCGCTGCGATAGTGGTAGCACCAGTAACATACCTGCAATGAATATTAAATTGAGATAAAACTATGAATGTTGTTTATCTATTTTCTCACCATAAACATTCAAGAGCAGGATGGCCCACATAATGAAAAACAGGAGCTGCCAGTGTAGAACCTACTAGAAGCAGCTGAACGCCAGTATTTATCTTGCTTATATTAGTTGGAGCCAATTGAGCAGTTGCATGTGTAACATCAAAATATCGACTTAACGTTCTCTAAAAGATATAACAAAACATTAATTTAGTGGTGCTTCAGGATGAGTTTTGAAAATTTAACACAACCTTGCTGAAACATGAGTGAAAATGTGATTTTAATTAGGAAAACTAATATCATTACTATAAACAAAATCTGTAGATTTAATACAAAAATCTGATAAACCTGTATGACTGGCATCACCATATTGAACCTATCAGATACATAATTTCCAGAAATACTTACTGGAGGAGGTAGAGAATGGTATCTTATAACAAAACCAGCTGTTACTAGAATTATATCTCTTGCTATTATCATTCCAGTAAGTGCAATAGGTATTAAATCTGCATACGTCAGACTTAAAAACAATGTAGCGATTAGTACTTTGTCAGCCATGGGATCCAGGAAACTACCAACTTTGGAAGCTTGACTCTCCCATGTTCTAGCAATCCATCCATCTAGCTGTAAATTACTTCGATTCAGTTTTGAATTACTACCAATTAGTGTTAAGTGTTAGGAGCAATATAGGGTTATCAAAACTGTAAAAAATCACATTTCTCTGAAGATGTAAATCAGTTTCTTATAACAATTTCATAAATTTGAAACTATTTGTGAGCTGTAGAAAGTATTTTCAAAATAGTGTACCTACTGGAATAAGTATTGGTTTAGAAATAAATAAATCTTACCAAATCTGTAACTGCAGCTAATCCTAAGATTGCTAATGCAAAATTGAATTGGGATTGCACTATTAGAATACCCAAATATGGGGAAAGGAGTATCCTCGAAACACACAGAAAATTTGGTATCGTGTATATATTTTCTCTCTAGAATAGTAAATATTATAATCCAGCATAAGGTAAGATCTTCAAAATTGAAATAAAACTTTTCAAAATGGATCAAAACAAATAGCTCAAATTCAGTAATTCAAAAATTCTTTTATTCCTATTCACAACAAATGCTTATACCTCTATAACATCTTCAACTTTCTCTTTAACCTTCTCCTTTGTTTCTTTGATGTCTTGCAGTAACAAGTTACCCTTTTCTTTAAATTTTTGCTCAGTATGCTTTAACTTTTCTTTATTATGTTGAATATATGCTTTTAACTCTTTTTTAACAGCATTTCGTTGTGTAGTAAACTTATCGCTTCCTTTATTGGATGAACAATAAGATATTTTATTGTTGTATATACATAAGGAACCAGTTAAATTCAAGGATCCAATTTTCATGAATATATTAGTTTCATGAGACGTTTCATCATACTTCCGAAAATATTGTGCTATTGCACAAGTTCTTATTCTTAATGGAATTAATATTTTCTGTTCAACAACACATCTTGCGACTTTATTCATTTTCAAATTTAATTTAAAAATCCTTCAAACTAAACATTCGAAGGATCTTAGATCATAATATGTGTGAAAAACTGCACATGTTATTAGGTCATGAATACTGATCTAATCTAAGAAATAGAGCCTACAACCTATCGTCATATTCAAACTTCTCCACTTTATCTGACGTATAACTCAAATTTTATAACCTTACTACTATATTTTATTATTATTCTTTGACAAACTGTACAGTGGCAAAGTATCAGTAGAGGAGAGGTTAGAAAATAAAAGACCTTGTCAATCATAGACCATAGAGATATATTTCGGTTTAAAATTAAATGTGTGTTTAATACAGAAATATTATATTTCTCTATGGTCTTTAAGTTCAGATCATAGAATTGAACGAGCATGATATCTCTATGGTTTTGACATAGAAATAGGAGATCTTTTTCTATTTCTATGTCTTGACTGATCACATCAGTCTAAATCATATCAATCTATTTGACTGTATGGTCTGAACTTGAAGATCATAGAGATATATAATAGACATTGAAATAGAAAATTATAACCTATTTCTATGGTCTGAGAGTCTGATGAGTTCACGAGCTGGTACTCTGTGATTAAAATGACCCCATCGCTTATTATTAATTATACCTAAGAAAATTAGAAAACATATTCCTATTGTGTTTCGGTTAGGATGTTGATAATCTCATGATGTTCCCTGATTCAATATAATTTTACTACAAAATTACATTTTTATAACATTTCAATCTGTAAAACACAAAATGAGGCATTTTAGGATGCCCACCCATAATTCTGAGAATCTTTCCAGATTCAAAAAACAGGTCAGTTGCAATTAAAGCGAATTAAGTAGCAAACTAATACTTTTATTCTCGAAAGGTTGGAACCATCCTCAGGGAACTAAAGGAATTTGACGAAAAAGAAAAAAATGATGCGTTAATTTATTTACAAGATTGCATCAAAACTGATGATAAGTCTTCAGCCTCAACGAACCTCACAGTAGAACCAAGCAATTGTAAGGGATTGAAAAATTCCAAAAGAACCCAAAAGATTTGTGGTAGCACTAGTACCAGAAAAATTAGGAACAAAACTGTTTCTAACCAGAAGAAACAAACACTTAAACTAGCTAAATCTATAGTTTCTTCAGTTGTTAAAAGTCGTTTGTATAAATGTAAGGATTGTGGTTTCACACATAAATTGAAGAAGAAATTGATGATACACTTAGAAATTCATGATGGATTTCCTTTATCATGTCTTAAATGTAAATCAACATTCAATAATGAATTAGTTTTTGAGTGGCATTCAAAATTCTACTGTAATTCAAAAATGAAGAACACTGAACGCTCGTTCCAATGCAATGAATGTTCAGGGGTGAGGGAATTTAAAACTTATTTTAATGAGAAGTGTTATTTGTTTAACTTTGCTTTTTTTTTAATCCAAAACCAAAGAATTTGTTCATAGCATTGATAAATAAATAAGTCAGCTTGTAATGTTAAAAGTATCTTATCTTTTGTTTCCAGAAGTTTTTAACTAAACAGAATTTGCAAACTCATATACAGGGACATAAAAGAAACAATTGCACCTATTGTGACAAGGTAATCACTAAACGAAAACAATTGATAGAACATCTATTTGATGCCCATGGGATTAAATTAGAACAGGCTTTACACAAATGCAACCAATGTGATAAAAGGTAAATGTTCTATGCTAATAATCTGATTTTATTGTTTTTAATTGCTTTAACCAATTATTCATAATTTATATTTTGCAAGTTATGAAATGAAGCAAAGTAATTTATTTGTAGATATGTCAAACGGGTTTCATTGTACTATCATTTGCGACAACATTTTGCCGACCAATTTGTATGCTTGGATTGTGGAAAAGTTAATGATAACAAAGATGAGTATGATGAGCACATCAAAACACATGAGCATCTGAAACGTTTCAAATGTTTGAGATGTAATGAAAAGTTTTCTAGAAGGCAGCAGTATTTATCTCATATTAAGGTATATTCATAAATCCATCTTGACAACTTATAATTAGTGAAAATATACATGAAAAAAATTGAAAATTACAAATTTTAGCGACACGAGAATTATAAGTGTATCACATGCAACGAAAGTTATGCATCGAGACTGAAATTGATGGTTCACAAACACAAAGGGCATATTACTGAATCATTACGGCCTAAATTTGTTTGTCCAGAATGTAGGAAAGGGTTCACACAAAAGAGTAAATTCATGACTCATTTGAGGAAACATGCAGGTTTGTGGTTGTTCAACTCTTGGTATTCTTATTTGCAAGTTGTTATAGTCCAGGCTGTGAACCGGGATTTTAGTTATAATTGAAAAAAAAACATGTAAGTTCGAATCAAAAAATCTTTTTTGCATTAGCTTCAGCAGGTTCTCAGCATCATTCGTACACCTTAAAACCTCTTGGGAACCCCAACCCAACCATTGGGGGTGAAAATGGCCCGAAATCTACAAAAAAAGTTATTTTGGCATTTCGAGTGCACCTAGGGGGTTTTTTTGGTCGCTGAATACAATTCCGAAGCCAGATTTACTTGAAATTCATCGTTGGGGTGGTGAAATCGACAAAATTGGTCAATTTTGTGGATTTTACCACCTCTACGATGGATTGCAAGTAAATGTGGCTACGGATTCGTGTTCAGCGACCCAAAAAAAACCCTTGGAGCATTCGAAATGCCAAAAACACGTAAATTGCAAAATAACATATTAGGGGTGCAAAATTGGTAAATTTTGTCGATTTTACCACCCCTATGATGGATTCCAAGTAAATCTGGCTTCGGATTCGTGTTGAGTGACCCAAAAAACCCCCTAGGTGCACTCGAAATGCCAAAATACCTTTTTTTGTAGAGATTTAGGGCCATATTCGCCCCAATGGGTGGGGTTGGGGTTCCCAAGAGGTTTTAAGGTGTGTGAATGATCCTGAGAACCAGCCGAAGCTAATGCAAAAAAAGTTTTTGATTCGAACTAACATGTTTTTTTTTTTTAATTTTCCGGTTCATAGCCTGGGACTATTAATGTTAATATATATTTATTTGAGCTCTGAATCATGATAAAAATTTTCACTGATAAGGGTTCAGTTAGGTACTAGCACTGAATTGTTGATAAAATTTCAGATGATAAGCCTTCATTGCTGTGCCAATATTGTGAAAAATCATTCCAATCACCTTATGCCTACTACAAACACTGCATAACAGTATCGCATGAAAAAGTCAGTCCACAGACAAGCATTTTCATATGTGAAAGTTGTGGTACACAATTTCCAAAGAAGTACTTGTTGGAACAACATAGGATTAGAGTGCATAATAATCCTAAGACTACTATATCCTGTCAGTATTGCGACTATAAAACTAAAAACAAAGCAAATATGGATAGACATGTCGATTTACATCTGAACAATGAGAAAAAATTCATATGCGAACAATGTGGGAAGAATTTTGCCAATATTGCCAGTCTGAAAGATCATATTTCTTACAGCCACATCCAGGTACAAAATAATATCTTATTTGGTAGACAAAACAAAAGGTTTATTTTATTTCGAATGTTAGTTATTCATATAGAGTAAGTTATATAGTAATTGGACTTTATTGGATTT
Organism: Endomychus coccineus; assembly: GCA_958510875.1. Lineage (NCBI taxonomy): Eukaryota > Metazoa > Arthropoda > Insecta > Coleoptera > Endomychidae > Endomychus > Endomychus coccineus. The sequence continues at coordinate 18,807,938 of OY294068.1, forward strand.
TATTCAAAATACATGTAAAATAATCGAGAACGACCGATATTAGTGTCGATTAAACGGTTTTCGGTGAGGTGGGAAGTTGTTGACTTCTAAGATATTCTTTGATACTTATGAGGTAAGACCATTGACTATATAAAATACACAGTTAACGTGAAAGGGCGTGTCGTCAACTGGTCAGATTCTAAGTGGAGGATATAATATAAATGCACATCTTTTGTCCACCCCTCACTATTTTGGCCGCAACACCGATTTCGTAACGTATAGGCGATGCTGTTGTGTATTTATATTTATAAACTGGACTGGAATGCAATATAATATAACATAATGTTGTTTTATCACTATTTATGTGTGAAAGTACGTCAATCAATCTAGAATTTATAGATACTTGTTTTGCGAGAAAACCAGTAACTCAGTATCAATAGTGGAAACGATAGGTGACAACGTCGCATTGCTTCTTACTTCGCTATACCTCTATTCTCTCGTTTCTTTGGCTCACGCTGCTTATTCTGATACGTGCGCCAGCATGAGTGTTGTTTCGCTCACCGCGACGTTGCCGCGTGTTTACTATTTGTTATTGTCACTGACTTTGGAAACAAGCAGTCTATGTTACTCAATTCTTCAACAAAGATTATTCAGGATAAGTCTACCTTGAATGATTTTTTCAACAAAATAGTGTAGAGCATTCATTTGTCGGAGTTGAAAATGCGTTTTCCCATACAACCGAATTATATATTTTTTTATACAGTGAAGAATGCTGAATGAATTCAGGTTTAGTTTTAGCAAATTTTTATCACAAATGATTTCTTCGATTTTCTATAGTTTTTTTTTTCTGATCTTAACTGTCATAATAATCTTTGGAAAGTTTAAAATGATTTATACTACCATAGATATATAACTGTCGGGAATTCGATAGTTTACAATAAATGTTGAAGTTGAAATATAATAATTAATGTATTTTGTATTAAGGACCTACAGTCTAGGTAAAATAAACCTGCATCATAGGGTAGACAAAAACTTTAGTAAGTGATTAGATTAAATGGAAGAACAATTACTTTATTTTTATACCACTTTTAATAATAACATGAAAACGTTACTATAGTTACACCGAAGTGAAATTATCAAACAGATTATGAAGTAAACACATACAAAATTATGAAGTAAAGAGTTGTTATTGTTGTTGCAGGGGTAGTTGACCTTAGAGTTGTCTCTACTAGCCACAACATTTTTTATCAGATATTGGATACATTTTTAAATTGAAATATTATTTTGTGTTATGTACTGGAAAATTATGTTATGTATTTTGATGTTGTAATTTAAAAGATTTACGATGTTAGTCGGAAACATGACGCCTAGCTCTTATAATTATTTCTTGAAAGTGCGACTTGCGTCTTACATTTTCGTAAAGATGAGCCAACAAATATGTGATTAAGATCTCCAATAGTTGTGTTATCACAAGAGCAATTTGAATATTTTCTCTAATACCAATTTTGGCTGAATGTGAGAGGAAACTTCCATGGTTTAATTTAAATCTGGTTATTATAGTTTGACATTTCCTGCTATATCCACCCGCATTTGTATATATGTAGCGAATTTTGTATAATCTGGATATAAAAGTATGGATTTTTTGAAGTTTCTTCAAAGTTTGCCCAGCCTTCCTTACATTTGTCGCCACTATAGCGTTTGGCTAGACCGAGACAGTCATTCAGTGTGACTACATTTATGGTGGTCCCTTTATAGCATTTTTGGCCGCACTGTCTACTAAGGAATTTCCTTTGATTCCGACATGTCCTGTCCCCCATACAAAATTAATATTGAAACCTGGAATATACAAGACAAAACATATCATTAGGATATCGGTCACAATTTTATTTTTATAGTGTTTTAGAGTTTCGCATTTTATTGATTTAAGTACAGACATGGAATCTGATGCTATTATTAAGTCACTCGTGTTGGTTTTGTTTGCCCTTTCGAGTGCCTGCAGTATCGCTATTGCTTCTGCAGTACATATCGAGGTTTCATTCGGTAATTTACAGTATTCAGTATGCCCATTTCTACGTGTACAGAGTGGTCCAAATTGGACACTTTTGATAGGAAACACCAATTTCTAGAGAAGATAGAGAAAAACTAGCCTATATGTTACGAGGTCGATTTTTGAGAGAAAATGAATGCCGAAAACCGCACTTCGATATCTTGACTTGTTCAAAAGATACAAGGTGTTTTTCAATTTTGTGCATTTCTGACCCACCCCCGTAACTTGTTTATTTATGAATATTTCTGATTTCTGTGAAAACATTCTTGAGACACTTTTTTGAAAGGAATCTAATGGTGTTCCTTGTTTTTTATTGAAAAATATGGTTTTGAAGTTATGACATAAACTTGTATTTTTTCTTATGGACCATCCTGTATATTTTTACATATTCGTGTTTGAAATAAAATTCTCTTTTCAAATATATATAATAGTTGCTACTTCTCTTTCAAAACATTTATTTTGTGGCTGTTTTCGACTTATTTTAGATGAATAATCAAAATCTGGGTTGCCATGCCTGAATATGAAACAAAATAGTTCTACATAACTGCTGTTGAAAACAATCATTAGTGCCTATTTTATAATAACTCATTAATTTAATCAAAAAACAGAATAACAAGAACAAAAATATTACATTTTTAAACTACATATTTACAACATGTGTTCAAATTGAGCACCATTTGAATCGAAACATAATTACATAATTGACTTCGCTTCCTAACATTATTGACAGCATTAATTAATTCTACCGCAGGTATTGAACGAAAGGCATGGGAATCAGGATGCCGTTTATATCTTGCCGCCCAATGAACAGGACCCCGGTTGCCAAGCCAATTATTGTCCCCAAATATTTCGTTCAAATACGTCGTTATAATGTGTGCGTTATGACACGGTGCCCCGTCTTGTTGGAAGTATACGTGTCCAATTTGTTGTAATGGCAAATCATCCATTATAGGTTCGACAAATTCCCGCAATATTTCCACATATCGGGCTGCTGTAAGGTTACCCTCATAGATATGGGGACCGATAAACCTTCCTCTAAAAATACCGACCCAAACATTAAAAACCCAAACATTAAAACTGTATCGGCCTTGATTTTGTGTCTCCACTGTAATATATGGATTTTCCAAAGTCCAATTGTAGGTATTGTATCCATTAAAAATACCAGCGCTGCTAACGCATGCTTCATCAGTCCATATGATGTTCTGTCCAAAGTTTAAGTTTTCAGCATATTTTTCTAAATACCATTGGCAGAATTCGAGCCGGAATTGTAGGTCATTTGGTAGTAACTTGTGAACTTTTCTTACTCTATACGGTTTGAATTTTTTTTTTTAGAATTCGCATTGCTATAGTCTTTGGAATACCTGTATTCAACTTCATTTTGCATAGGGAAATATTGGGTTGATTTTGTATTCCCCCCAAAACTGTTATTTCTGCTAACTCTCTATCTCTATTCCTGGCTTCGTAAACTCTTGTCCTTGGTTTTGAAAAAGAACCGTAATTAACTAGGTTTTGCTGCAATCTAGTGAACATATCCCGAAACGGTTGTCTCCTTTCAGGGTATCGGTCAAAGTAAATATTGCTGGCAGCCTGTGCATCTTCATGTGATTCCCAATAACACTTTAGCATATCATATTTTTCGTAATTTTCATACATTTTGAATTAACAGGAAGATAAAAATATTGTCGTAAGTTCAAAGAAGCACACTAAACTTGTAAAGCAAACTGCAATTATTAATAATTGTTTGACAGTACGCATAGACTGTAGTTGCTAAGGTATTTTGTTTCGTATTCAGGCATGGCAACCCAGATTTTGATTATTCATCTAAAATAAGTCGAAAACAGCCACAAAATAAATGTTTTGAAAGAGAAGTAGCAACTATTATATATATTTAAATAGAGAATTTTATTTCAAACACGAATATGTAAAAATATACAGGATGGTCCATAAGAAAAAATACAAGTTTATGTCATAACTTCAAAACCATATTCTTCAATAAAAAACAAGGAACACCATTAGATTCCTTTCAAAAAAGTGTCTCAATAATGTTTTCACAGAAATCAGAAATATTCATAAATAAACAAGTTACGGGGGTGGGTCAGAAATGCACAAAATTGAAAAACACCTTGTATCTTTTGAACAAGTCAAGATATCAAAGTGCGGTTTTCGGCATTCATTTTCTATCAAAAATCGACCTCGTAACATGTAGGCTAGTTTTTCTCTATCTTATCTAGAAATTGGTGTTTCCTATCAAAAGTATCCAATTTGGACCACTCTGTATACTTTTTTTTTTCTGTGGAAAGGAAATGCTGTATGCATACCAGGAGCTTTAACCTATCACTTCTGGTAGTGCAGTACTCACTCTATTTTACAGCATACCTGCTAAGACCTCTCCTTTCTTCATCCATATCCCAGAACCGCTTATCGCGTTCCTTGATTCTGTTTCAGTGTGTGTTTACGTTCGTGTTTGTGTTAGTGTTTACCGTTAATTGTCTGTCGTAGGGTCTCGAGTTTCGTTGGATTGTACCATAATATGGTTGATGCCCAATCTTATGGTTTTTGTGTCTTGGTAATTTATCTTGATGGGTTTGTACCATAATATTGTTGATTCTCAATTGTATGGCTTCTGTGTCTCAGTAATTTATCTCGATGGGATAACTTCCTACATTGGTCCAGTAACTTATCTTTGATGGGATAACTTCCTCCGTTCAACTGGAACATATGGACCATCCGTGTCAATCACAATCTATCCATCACCTTCTTCTCAGGAACTTGTGATTTGGAGTCCATAATCTATCCAGCGTCTGGGAGCTTGTTGGTCCGCGGGAGCGTTTCTCTCCTACCCTCGACCCTGCTGGCAACAGGGCCGTGAGCATTCCCCTATCCGTTACTTGGGGACGCGCCTGGATGCGGTTTCAGGCTTCGCACAAGAGAAAAGGCTCCTGCTTTCCAGGTAGGAAAATGTACACTAGGATGATTCATAAGAACAAGGTAGTCTACAGAAAAGATGGGGTATTTATCAAGTGTGTCAGTTATTTTAAATTGTTCTTTAACAAAAGCGAACATAGAGCATAATAGTGGGTCCCTTTTTTATTCCAATAATATAAGTAATAAAACAGTTCAACTTCATAATTTTGTATGTTTGATAATTGCCCCTCGGTGTTGGAACTATAGTAACGTTTTCATGTTATTAAAACAAAGAAATTGTTCTTTCATTTAATCATAATGATAAATTACCATAGAGAACGGCTTCTACCGTCGACTTTAGCAAATCTTCTGTAGGTATGCTAATAAACACTTCACTTATATTTTCTAGGACAAACAGTTTAAATGTACTGAATGTGAAAAGGTTTTCAAGAGAAATTCCGAACTGATTCGTCATCGTAAGACGCATTCTAATGCAAGACCTCACGTATGCGTCTCTTGTGGACAATCTTACAAGAGAATCAATCACCTTCGAAGACACGAAAAGGTATCGCATAATATAATTTCGAAATCGCGAAATCCACAGAAGTACAAAATCGAGGCGGACGGTAGCGTTGTACCGATACCGAAAGAAAAATCTCCAGTAGCAGTACCTCCACTTGTCACTATCCTGGAACCGTTGGTACTTGTGACCGTTCCGGATACAAGTCGAGTCATTACGATTTCCGGCGTGCCTGTTCAAGATTCTACGTATTTTTTCGAAAACGTAGGGAACGACGACGAGGAATTCGATTTGGGGGAAGACCTGCCAGAAGATTATGTTTTGGATATGTCGAATCAATCGGTTAATTCGATACTTATGAATCCGAATTATAACAGTGAAGAATTGATTCAACAATTTATGGGTGAAAACTTCAATTTCATAGATGGCAATGTGAATTCAACGGTTAATCTACCAACAATTTTACCGTCAAATAGAAGACATAATAACTTCATAGATCACTGCAATGACGGAATAATGCATTGAAGCTCACAACATAGTTGATGTCAAGTTGCAGTTCATCTAAATTCTAAAACAAGTATTACCAAAAGGCTAAAAACAAATTTAAGAAATTTATTGTACAAAAATATTTTCAGTATTAAAATTTACATTTTTATTAATTGCTAATACATAGCCTACTAGAGTATTAGGCCATGATGTAGAATTTGTCACGTGACCAACTCTGGTCAAGTCTTCCCCACGATGCGCATGGTATTCGGCTTTAAATAAACTTTATAATTACATTAATAAATAATTTGTGACTTTTCATTTACCATATGACATTTGAAACAATGGGTATTCTTATGAAATTGTTTGAATTTGACAACATCTCCGGATTCTAATACAATTATAAGCTCCAGGAAATTGAATTAAATAAATTGATATGCGATAACAGAATCAAATTGAGACCACTTCGAACAAAGTTCATCTTTTCCTATAAGCCAACCTAATTTAGCTGAATGAATAACGTAAGATTAAATGTTTAAATTACTGTCGATACTAAAACCTCAAACAATCTTTGTAACATCATTCAAATTTGCATTAAAAAGAATAATAAAAAAAACAAATGCTATTTTCGAAAGTTTTGTGATGAACTTACCCATTTTTTTTGTTTTTAGTTCTGAAATAGTCATTATAATTTAAAATGTCTTCTTTGAGTCTGGTTTGGAAATCCATCCCACTGTGATGTTCATTTGATTTGAAAGGTCGATTCAGAAGAATAGGTTTGCAATCTTGAACAAGTTTCTATGAAACAAGTACTTGCAGTTCCTTCACGTTTCGTTATTTTTTTGATAATTTCAGTCGGGACGATGTTTACAACATACGTATGGATTTTTATTGGCAACGAAAGAATATGAATGCTCTAATCCATTTTTCTTTCAAGCTCTCGTCTAGCAGAAAAGCAAATGTTGAATTTAGTCTTATCAGAATTTTGAGATAAAATGATACGAAATGAAGAAGGCTGTAATCAATAACTGATCACATGACTTCCCTCGCTTTTGTTAACAAAATAGCTTTCGGACACCAGACAAGGCATTCTCTGTGATCGAATTATGTTTAATACGATGCACGCCGGTTTGATAGGCCCGAGTTGGTCATGTGACATGCGTCACGTGGTCAAGGTGATGACTAGTAGAGACGTCTAAAACTAAAGTAACCCTGAAAGTGAGGTTATAATTCCAATAGAGATCAATATTTCAGCATAACTTCCAAAATTTTTTTAGCTAATCTTTGTTTCGGGCGATCTTAATTTTTTTTCTGACATCCTTAATTGAGCTCACAAACTATCCTAATCTATGTAATATTGTTCAGAAGTATTGAAACTATGGCAACGTTTTCAAGTTATTATCAAAAGTGGTATAAAGACAGTAATTTTTTTTAATTTAATTGTAATGATAAATTACCATAGAGTAACGGCTTCTACCATCGCTTTTTTTTTGTATACATGTATATTTTTACATATGTGGGAAAAACTGTTTCTGATTTCAGAAATATGTAACTGTTATACTGTTACTTCCATGATTCAAAGGTTTTGAGGGAATTAATGTTAATTTCAAGTATTGTGCTTTAAAACAAAATTGACCCACCCAGACATAATTAATAAAAAATGTCTATCTTGCGAAGCATTCAATTGTTTCTTGGTTTTATAAGAAATACTAGATATTTATATAGGCATTTTGGTATAAAATTGTAAAATAATAGTGAAAACATTCAGAATACCTACATGTGAATACTCTGGGCAATTAAGTGATTTTGGCATGCTGCTCTATTTTAAAGGAGTTAATTTTGAAATCAGAATAACAATTAATTTATTGTACAAAATCATAATAAAAACTGATGCACCTTATTTATTGGAAATATTTCATTTTCATTGAATTAATAGTTGAAGCTAAATATAACTCAAATTATATATTGATAGTTTTCCAATTTTAGGAATATAAACAAAACACTTGCTGAGGGGGTAAGAATTATCACATTTTGCGTATTGTCTTAGTTTACTCAGTATTATTATATATTTATGTCTGCTCATTTATTGGAATAATATATTTATTCATTATAAACGTGTTTTTTATTTAAAAGAATCCAAAACCTTTGTTCCAAAAATGTGTATTCAAAATGCCTAATACGTCCGTAGTTTTGAATTTTTGAAGTGTTGTACATTCGACTGGATAGTTTTTGATCCAAGCGATAACCTCTAACAAACGTCGACAAACATAAAATGTTTAATTTTACATGATAAGATTATCCTGATTGTTTCTCTGCAAATTAGTAGAAAAAAAAGGGTGGCGCATGAGTCGAGGGATATTCTCTGGCACGTATACGACCGTGTTTGAACGATGTGGCGCCTAATCCTGACATCCTGCCTGACAATATGCGTCAGCTGGTGGCTGAGCGAGGGACTACGAGTTTGGCGACATGTAAGAGACTCATGTCAAACATGGAGTTCCCAGACCTGTATGTACGACCGTGGTGTAACTGATTGAATATTTAATGGTCCATGTTAAGGCCACAGACAAAGTAAGAAATTCACTCTGTACCCTAATGCGTGATCTTGAATAAGCATATATCTAATTCTGTGGATATCAAATAATCATACTCTTCTGTAGTACCAGTTCATGACAAATGTCTGTGGTTTAGTGCTCCAGTTCCACATTATTCGTTTTTGACTTGTTTATTGCCTGTTAGTAACCTTCACAAAACAGTGGTAGCAAATCCGATCGAATGACAAAATCAGTACTATAATATTCTTCAACCTTCAATAAATACAAACCTGTAATTTGTACTAATGTCGTTATTGTTCCTCGTTTTAATAGGTAAACTTTAATTTGTGTGTTTTATGTGTAGTTAGTTCTAGTCAGCTGTTCTGTGATACTGGTATAGGTTCGATTCATAACATTGGTTCATTGGTGCAGTGAGATCTAGGCAGGTACCAATTCAAGTATGGAATAATTTAATCATAATTCTATATTCATTAAATGATCTAATAGATGTATACAACTAGTAGATTGTAGGTGGGTTAATAACGTTTTCTGTTCAATTATTCATTATTTAGGAAAAAGACGAGAAACATAAGTAATTCGGTAATTTTTGTCGGGAATAAGGTATTTAGGGGTTATTTACAACGTATCGTAGGCATATATTAGTTTTGCAGGCCTTTATTACAAATTGTTCGTATTTAGGGGTTATTTACAACGTATCGTAGGCATATATTAGTTTTGCAGGCCTTTATTACAAATTGTTCATCAGTTTTAGACTAATGACAATAACTAATTTTGTATACATGACCATCTTGACTACCCACAAATTTAGCACTACACTACATTTTTGTCTCGCCCACTTTTTTAAGATATTGCTAGGAATATTGTAATTTTTTTGGATTGAGTTAGGACTTGATTTAATAATACGACGAGGCATGTCATCCTGTTGTACTATTTTTAATATTGAATATATTATTCAAACATTGAGAAAAATTTTAATAATGTTTTTTTCTAAGATTTAATTAAATAACTAGGAGAATTTGATTTACATAATTTGCTGGTGTATTTCAACACAATAAATGAATCAAAATCTTTAAAATACGTAGAATATTCAGATTCTACAGATTGCTTTAATTAATTACTGGAAAACTGTTATTTAACATATCTTGGATTGATAATTATTTTTAATGCAAATGAGCAGCCTTGTTAGGTTATTCTATATGAATATGTAAGAATAATATTTATGAATGAAGTCATGTAATAAAAAAAACTTGATTCATAATAATGTAAAGAAAGCATGAGTCAGTAAATGTTGCTTCTATTTTTAGTTTTAGAAAGCATGAAAATATAGTAGTTTTAGTTGTTGAAAACGTTTTAGTTCTTTCTTGTACCTGCAAATACCTATGAACGTGCAACCCGTCGCCATTATTTAAGATGAAGCAGGAAATTTTCGGTCCGTTACATTAAAAAAATTCATTTTACATCTTGATGACAGTTGCCCAAAATTAAGTAATTTAGCTTTAATTTTGATTTTCTGTGCCTCATAATTTTTATTAAATAACATAATGTCGTTTGTGTTTGTGACATGGGTAATTTGGTAAATAAAGAATTTTCGATCTTTTCTTTTGAAGAGAAACAGCAAATAATTGTAATAGTTGGGCCAACTCTATCAAACAAAAACCTATATACCTAAGACATTTTCAAACAGTCAATTATAAAACATGTTTATGGCTTACTGGTTGTGAAATTAAGTCAGTATTATTTTGATGACCATGTCTCGTTTTTTCTAATGAAAACAATTTCTAGGATAGAAACGGATTTTCTGACGTAAACAATTTACATAAATCAATAAAAAAGGCATTCATCTTCTAGAATCTAGAACAATTTAGGCAATTATATTTATAGGTAATAAGTTAGTCGGTGGAGACGTTTAAACTTTTAAGTTCCTGTATAAAGTTAACTGCTGGGGTTATCGATAGCGGTTTTAAATGTGTTTGTTGATTCAACACAGACACAGTTATTAGGTAGCGATTCCCACTTTCTATTAATGCGATTTGACAGCAAATTATTTCGACATAATTTCTGCATTTTTTGTCGCACTTACTTTTAATATTGTCCCATTAGTCGCGTGTTTGCTTAGCACTGTTCGAGAAAAAACTTTCGGTACAACACGAATAGAACATGCTTCAGATGAACAATTGAAAATAAGTAATGAACAATACAACAGGTACGAACAAGTCGGGAAATACTTAACAGCCTTATAGACGTCGTGTGTTTTCTAGGGCAACATGAGCATATCTCTCGTGGTCATTAAGAATCGGAAAATTCTGCCAATGAGGGAAATTACGTAGACTTACTCACGTAGCTGGCCAAATATGACGATACATTAAAAAATCATTTAACTAATTCTACAGTCTTTAAAGGAACGCCAAATCTTATGCAAAATTATATAATTTTGTATGAAGGAATTGAGAGTGAAATTGAAGAAATCTTCATTTTTGGCAATTATTTTGGATGAAACTATTGACAATTCAAATGATTCTCAATTATCAAAAGTTGTTCGTTACGTAACAAAGGAGGGTTCTCTTAGGAACGTTTTTTTGGAATTTACTTGTATGCATCTCTTGTTGATAAAATTGACTGCAAAATTAAATGGGCAAAGTTACGATGGGGCAACAGTGATGGCCATTGAATTAGAGGAATTGCAAATTGCAAGCATAATTTAAGGATACATACCCGAGTTCTGAGTGTCTTTTTTTCATTATATAGCAAGTATTATAACATTCTGTAAGTACTATAAAGAGTAAGGTGTTTTTTTTCTTCAAAACGTAGTTTCTCTACACTAAAAAGAATTGAAAATTTTATGCGAAACACCAACCTCGCTTTGTTATCAATTGAAACAAAACTTATTCGGGAAATAGCACAAGACGGTTTTATGATGAAGAATACCCCTCAAATATAAATAATGTAAATTGCTTTCATTCGCTCTATCTATGTGTTCGTTTATTGTATTCTTATCTAACGGCTTCCCCCTATGTAAAAGTCACGACACGCCACTGTACATTCATGCTTATGCATTTTACAAATACAAATTTTCCGGTGAATAATGGCAACCCAATCAAAAGCTATATAAACAGTTTCTAATTGAATGGGCGGTCGCGAAAAATATGCGTGGGAGAATTATCTCGATTTGATATTCTTTATGGCTGATCATGAAACAGGCTGTGGGAATTATTTTGGGCAGTTTCAATAATATGTAATATGTTCATAAAAATAAACCAAACGTGAATCCAATAGTTCTCTGAACTTGTAATATTCTTGAATCTGAACGATTTTGGAAAATATTCGACTATTTAGAGCAGTAGATGAAGTTCCCTAAATGTTTCCTGAATCGATGCAGATATACAGACGCTTCAATAGAAACTGCTAAGGATCAATTTCATTGGTCATTTAGTTAATGTGTTGGCCTAATTGTCACTAATTTATAACAATGTTTAGATCAGCAAATAATTAGATATCAACGTCTTTTAATTCTGAACGCCAAAACGTTGAGTATAAGATAAATTCAAATTAAGATTATAATTACATTTAGTTAGTAGTACCTGATTCTTCCTATTCATAAGAAGGGACCAACAAATATTATTTCAAATTATGGACCTATTTCTCTGCCAAGTAATCTTAGTAAAGTGTTTGAAAAAATCATATGCACAAGACTAACAATGTTTCTAAGAGGCATAACGTAATATCCGAAACACAAAATGGATTTAGAAAAGGTAATCTACTAGTACAGCTATATATCAAACTCTTCGTAGGATTATAAGCTCGCTCAACGATAACAACTCAACTCTGTGCCTTGACTTGAGCGAAACATTTGACAGTGTGAATCACAATATGTTATTAAATAAATTGGAAATGTATGGTGTGAGGGGATTAGCACTGATCCTCTTTAGATCATACCTATCAAATCGCTACCAATATGTAATCAGCAAAGATAAATTAGGAAATCTAGTTAGATCAGATAAGTTGAAAATATACAAGGGAGTACCGCAGGGATCAGTGTTGGGGCCTCTTTTGTATGTAGTATATAGAAATGACTTACCTGATTATCTACTGGAAAGTTCTGAACAGTTTGCTGGTGACACATCGATTACACTTTCAGTTTCTCCGTCTGATGCAATTGACGTGAGGGTCTTTGAAACTTTATCAAGGGCAAATAGTTGGTTCTCTGACAATAATTTGAAAATGAACTGTGACAAAACACAGTTATCAATCAAACAAAGAAATTGTACTTAACAACCCTGTACACACCATCAAATCTGTGCGGTATTGTTGTTTTCTGGGTATCATCATACAAAAAACTTTGAGTTCACTATCCTGAAAATATTTAATAAATTGCCTTCATCACTGCAAGAACTGCCTACTCTAATCTTGAAAAACAAGTTAAAGAAAATACTCATTCATAAGGCATACTGTAGGTTAAATGATTATTTAACTGATCCCCATATAGATATTCTTTGAAATGTTCCATAAAGTATGATATTGCATATCTGTAGAATAATTTTTCTAATTTTAATTATTGAATATTTCAATTTATTGCATTATTATATTTAAACTACTTGACTGTTATCTGACGTGTTCTACGCCACTTGAAGGCATATGTAAATTTGAAATCTATCTATCTATTTATCATTCGCCCTTTTCTTTTCTGTTGATATTCGGAGAACGATGTTCTGGTAGAATGTAGGTAATATTTTAAAATTGTTAATTTTACATATTGCTTCCGATTTCAAAATATTTCCTGTAAGTGTTTCTTCTCTATAGCTGCTTTCAAAAGTGATCTGACATCTTTCAGCTCCAACTATAATGTTGTGAGGAGGGTGGGTTATTTTTGTAAAATCTTATATATTCATGGGGTATTTTTACAACAAAGATGAAAAATTAATATGTAATCAGTATAAGTTACTCAATACTCTATTGGTGTGAAACATTTGAGGGTTAATATCTCTTTTCTTAATTTCTAGGAATCACCAATTGTAGAGATGGCCGGTGTAGATAAGAAAAGTCCGCAACTAAGTAAAATAAAGTTAAAAGTAGGAAATAGTACTGTTACAGCAAGTGATTCAGATGCTAGTGTAGAGACTAATAGTTTGAGTGCTGAGAGTGCTACGGAACAAAACCATACAGTGCAGCCAACGAAAAGAAGGAAGAAACCTAGAAGAGGATCGGAATGGGAGATAATGGAAGGTTTGAAGGATGGTCAACGATATGACGTTAAACCGCATCCGTTCAATGGGTTTCTACATAAAAAACGAAAGTGGCCTTTAAAGGGTTGGCATAAAGTGAGTATTTATTTCTATTCATAGGCAAAATGCATATGTGTTAGAACCAATCTAGGTAATAACCAAATACGCAAAACGTTTAAATATTAATATCTAACCATGAATTATTGTTATAATGGTATATCTTGATGTGTGGTATGTTTGAATATCTCATGTTTCGGTTGTGATATTTAAATATGATTTATTTATGTAACTCGTATCAAATTTTTGACTCGTATCACTTGAATTTACAAATATATTTTTATTTAAATTTTAATCACATTTAACAATATCATAAACAGCAAAATTAGAAATTTGAATCAAATGAAGGGGTCCATGCTCTTCATCAAGGCTCATTTTTTATTGATTTCACGGAATAGGTTTTGGAGGACGTGGATTTCTAATTTTTCTATAGAACCTAAATGCGCTGCAAAAAACCTCGATTGGACGAGTCTGGGGTAGGTTGAGGGGTTATCGTTTCTTGGTAGGTATAGTATGTTTTGCGCGTTTAACGAATGTTGAGTCTCTCATGCGTAATGGCATGATGCCAAAACATTACATCGTCTCCAGCATAATGCTCGTGAATAAAATAAGCCAATTTGGTCAGACAGTTTTGAATTTACCGATTATCTAGAGCTTCGCCCCTAACCCGTCTCAGATAAGCCCTGAAGTGGAAACCAAATCATCGTTGCCTTGAATTTCTGAATTGCTGTAAGTGCGGAAATACACAATTTTCTGATAGACACTCCAACTCTATTTGGCACTTCTCATCAATTTGTCTGCTCTGTTATGGGCAAAAATTCAGGATCTTTAACCCTTGGGTAAATTTACGCTTGCTGTACCTTACTCATAATCAGCTATTGTACGATAAATAGTTCTACGAGGGATATTGTGGTCATCGCTCTATTTCCGTTTTAGGCACTCGCCCAACTAAATTGCAAATACTTTTCCGAAATTCTAATTTGCAAGACATTTCGAAGAAATTTCCTAAATAGTGATTTGTCAAACTAACCGTCAAAGAATGTTTATTTCCAACTCCAACTAAATGTTCTATATTTATTTCCAACGCCAAATCCATTGAACATTGTGCTAAAAACATGTAGGCTATTTTTAGAAAAGCGCTCAAGACACTCAACGGCCTGAGCAATATTCCGAGATGGCATTTTTTGTGGATCTCATCAACACACTGTATAAATACTAACTGTTCATATGTGTCACACTTCTATTAGACGATAAAAAAATGAAATAAAATGTATGAAATCACTTATTTCAACACTAGCTTACTGATGTAATTCATAATCATTCATTTTGCGAAATTAGTTAACACCTACATCACTTTTGATCTAGTAGGAAAATCACTTTCGTCCAGTTATGCTTGAGAGCCCAAAACTGGTATGTGAGAGTCTTAGCTAGAAACAGCAGAGCCCAAAGATGATGTGTAAAGTTTGGTTGAGGCTTGGCGAGAAGCAGAAGAATTGAGACTCAATGTCTGAAATCTGGCCGAGTCTTGGTTAGACGCTTAAGAACCGAGATTTGGTATATGAAACCTGGTTGAAGCTTGGTTAGGAACAGTGAAGCCGACACACAGTGTATGCGTGGTTGATGCTTGGCTAGAAGCCGCATAGCCGAGACACGGTGTATAAAGTCTGGCTGAGGCTTGGCTAGAGATTTGAGGGTCAAGGCTCAATTTGTAAGATTTGGCAATAATATAACAAGGACTGCACAGTGTTGTCAGGTTTAGCTTAGTTCCTGGCTCATTCTAGATTCGACTGCCGAAATTAAAAAAAATATTGTCAATAATGAAGATAATATTAGACATATATTTTTATTGTTGCTGTACGATGCTAGAGATGCTAGATGATGAGATCTGGTACCCCACGGTTCCTCGGTTATTGCGAATAGGTGCAAAGCTGCCTTTTACCATTTTATTTAATTAACAATAGTAATAGTTTTTGATTGAACTAGAGTTTTATTTAATATCTCAACGCCCTAAAAATTTTTAAATGATGGAATTCTGCTGATTCATTATACATCACGATTTTTGGATATTTTGTACTTCCTGTTCTTTGAAATAAGACCATTTTATAACGCAGTGATATGTTGCCACCCCTGAGAAAACATTTTAATCCGCAACTGAAAGCCAAAATAATGTGTGCAAATATTGTGACGAAGTTTTAGTTATAAATAATTTCAATTCTTAAATACAAACTGGATCATTAATATATAAAACTAACATAGAATTGTCAGTGAGAAAATACATTAATTTCAACATAAACGGCTAGTTTAAAATGTTTGACCTTGGACGTTTTGTTGTCATTGCAAATGCTGGGTAAATAGGAAATTGTTTTCTTCTTATTAATCCCAATTTAAATGGAACACCCCATATTTATTATGATCTAGAAAGCCATGCAATAACTATTTCATTTCTATTAATCATTCTCTATACCTAACTTTAAGATATTTTCAGTATGATTAATTAAATCCAGTTTTTCTATTTGATTTTCGATTTTATCATGTTACCTATGACATAATCAACCTTTTTATTACTGATCAAACATTTAATAAACACTTCACATCTTTGCTTATATTTTACGGCAATTATTACTGTAATATAGTAGGAATATAAATGATGTAAATAATTTTGATCGCAAATGTATGAGTAATTGGCTTTGACTTTAATAATAATCAGAATTTTTGTAAAGTAGTAGTTGCGTTTTGTATTTTTCTGAAGTATTTTAGTTTCACAATGAATTTTACATTAAATGAAATGGTTAGTAAGGTTAAGATATTTGATGCAAGTGAGGAAAATGCCCTACTAACAACGAGATTGCATAAACGTTTCCCTGGTTGCAGGCAATCGACGAAGAGGTCGTTCGATATCTTAATATTTAGGCGTTCAGGCAGTGCTGTTCATGAAAGAACAAAATGTTACATAAAATTCATTATGAAACTAAAATATTCCAGAAAACTACACAACGCAACTGTTACTTGACAACAATTCTGATTATTAGTGATCTGTCAAAGTTTATATCAATGTCAAAGCCAACTATCCATTTGTAATCAAAATTATTTAGATCATTCATATTTCTACAATTTTACAGTAACAATTTTCTTAAAATTGACTTAATTTACCGTAAAAGTTTTGATTCGATTCAATGTGTACTTTGGAAGTTATGATTTTTTAAATTTTCAACACTTCAGTAAAGGGTGTGCTCATAACATGATTTCCCTGAAAAACAATAGGGTTCGTCACCGAACAGCAAACAATTTTTGGCAAAATTATTATACGATAGTATCTTTTGTTTTTGAGTTATCGTGTAGACAAGCTTTTCGTGACATACATCCAGACAGACAGACAGAAGGATTTTCTCAAAGTTGCTTAAATCCCGATGTAAAATACTATGGTGCAGAATTTTAGAAACAGCTTGAGTCAATGCAATATACTGAGGTCAGTTATGTCATAGACAACTTGATAAAATCGAAAATCAGATAGAAAAACTGGATTTTGTTTATCAAACTGAAAATATCTTAGAAAGTTAGGTATAGAGAATGCTTAATAAAATTAAATACTTGAAACCTAGGATGCTCTATTTAAATTAAGTGAGACATTTTCAGTTACGCATTTTGACTCACCCTGTATACAGAGTACAATAATTTCAAAACTGTTATGAAGTTTTGCTTTACCATAAAATACACACTTTCAAAATCCTTGGTACACTCCAGACAACCTTATTTCAGGAGACTCGTAAAAATGATCTGAAATCAAATAAAAAATAAAAATTAGGTGTTTGATTTTGAAATGGCCAAAAAATGGATGAATCGTAAAAGTTGATAACGAACATAAACCACATTAAAGTACATAGAATAACCGTTAATTTGAGTGTAAGTAGAATACGCTCAATCTTTTTTGACAAAAGGGGGAGCCATTTTAAGATTTGGGCCAAATCGGCCAAATTTGGATTTTAAGCAAAAGTATTCAATATTCTTAGCCCTTATTTGGACTACTTATTGTGACCGGCACGACCTACTTTTTCATCCAATTTGGTTGCAATTTGGCCAAAATAGCCCAATTTGAATTTTTGCTTCAAAAAAAGTATAAATATATATATTCCAGTGAACGGAATGTCACGAAATTTGGACTGAAGGTTCCTCAAATACCAACAATAAAAGGGTACCAATTTCAAACCTTAGCCGGAAGTCCAAAAAAAATTAAACCTCAAAACTGATCCAAAAAAGGGCAAAAAAAACAGTTTTTTGAAGGTTACACATGGTTCCACCCAATATTGATAATAGAAATTTTAGGATCTTATTATTTTTATCATAAGAATCATTTTTTCCAGTTCGCCAACCTCTATCAAATTTTTACGAACCTCGTCCTATTTTTCCGTAGATTGACTCCACTATTATATAAACTTTTTTGTTGGAAATATTATATAGAATCACATATCTTTTTTTTTCATATATTCTGATACACCCTGTATAGGCGCACACTACGGTTCTCTACCTTAATTATTTAAATAGTTCAAATTTATTTGAAAAATAAAACTAAAAATTATGTATTCAATTGAATTGTATGCACCAATGAATAATTTTACTACAGACTTATTAATTGCTATGCTTATTGTTATCATTTTATGGAATATAACTACTTCTAATTGTAGTTTTGAATCCTTTGTTGATTTTTTTGTTGCTGCTTTGTTCAATCCAAAACTATGACAAATAATAGAAATTACGTATCCTTCGACTATAATATGAAAAATATGAATGTTATCGACAGTAAAACATCCAGTTATGTGTCTACGTTGTTATTACGGGCTGTTCTGGGTATTTAAAGTAATAGGTATGCGTTGAGTATACCCACTTTTCTTGAAAACGATTACACAAGCATTTGAGAATTTTCAGCGTTTGTGAACAAATCGGGCTACGTAATATCGAAATGTACAGAAACAACGCCAGTTGAAGAATTTCGATTTACCTAACTCTATATCAAATTAATTATTTAAACAATGGGTTAAGGTCAGCGGGACATTTTTATTGATACTAGAAAGAGGACATAACAGTGAATACTTATTGTGATTAGGTTATTGTTTAACGCATTCTTACATTCGAAGAATAAATTAAATAATCATATAGTATTCCATGAATCTGAAATGATATAAACTTCTATTTTAAACGTTGCGAATGATCATATACACCTGCTTTACATGTTATTCGAATTGAGTACATAATTTATTGGCTGATGAAGATTCTGAAGTATAAAACATTTATCGATTTGTGGATTGCGTTATTGTACTACTGGATGGGTTCCAATATAAGTCTGCCGCATTTTGTCAGCAGCGAGTCAAATAATATATTACGTAAAAGTAGTCAATGTCAATGAAGTTAGCTGATGCCATCAATATTACATTTTTCAAAATTAACTAAGCTTTTCACTAAATATTTCATGAGAATCCAAAAGAAATGAAAAAAGATACGTGTGGCACTCGGGGACTGCCGCGGTAAAGCTATTGCATAGCATTTTTTCTCAACTTATGCAATTATAATTATTTATTTTTTTTCATTTATGCAGTAATTTTTTTTTCTTTGATATTTTAATTCAAGTTTTTTCTTTGATATTAATTCAAGTTACTTTTGAGCGTGGTGACCGATAAGAAAACACATTTTTTTCTTTTATTGAATAAATGAGAAGTTAATATCGTTTAAAATATTTTTATTATCTTACAATACATGTAGGTTATTCAGGAATTTGTTATCATTGAAACTATAGGTTTATGGTAACTGAATAACTGAAATAAGAGACATAAGTTTGAGACTTGATATCCTCTAAATATCTGGAAAATACCGCATCAATGGTGGTCCCATATTTTGTTGTGGATTCTTGTGGATCGTTATTCATTTTCAAATTCAATTTTTCCGAAAGAAAAGTTGTCAACCGCTCTGATTTTTTATCAGCGAAGTTGATGTTGAAATCGCCAGCCAAGATAAGTGGAAATTTATTACCATTTGTACCAAGTATTTTCGACCCTTCTTCAGTGTAGATACTCCAGTAAAGTGCGATGAATAAAATGCTCTACCTCGTCCAATTTTGGATTCGGAGAAATGTAAATTGCTACCATGACTATGTGTAGGCCATTTCTAAGTTTGCATAAGCACGCACAAATATCTCCAACAAATGAGCGCCTAACATTAACATCGCTAACGTGTGCAATATGTATTTCAATATTCGGAGTCATAATATTAGTAACATTATTATTATTTTGGTAAATAGCTACCCCACCTTTTGGAACAGTATCTCGTTTGAATTGAACAATACAATTGAAATTAGGTATTTCAATCGGATTATCATGCGCCATGCAAGATTCGGTAAGAAGTAACACATTTGTTTGTCTCCTAACTGAATCTTGTAAATCGTATTTGTGACTATTTAGACTTTGGCAATTGAAAGTCATTATTGAAATGCCATTTCTATTACTAATGAAATCTAAGACACTTTGAGCTGTCGTCTGAACACTATTTAAAGGCAGTCTTTTGAATTTTTGCAACAAAGATGCAGTCGATGCAGCTTGCCTCCGATTATTATAAAACTTGAATGTAGAATTATCGTTATTTGTCGTGATATACAATTTTTCAATATTAGTCACCCGAGAGAGCGCAACATAAACGAGTTCCTGTTATTTTTCGTTACGGAATTTCTTGATTCGGTCGCCGCGCTCAAAGGCCGCGATAAAAGCTATATGCAATATATGCAATAGCTTAATAGAAACAGGTACACTCAGGTCTCTGCTAAGCGCGTCTAACGTATAAACTCCAACTGACGCGTAGCGAGCTCCTAGAGGCATATGTCAAAATGATTTCGTTCGTAGCTAATTACAGGGGACGTCTGGAGTTCATGCTATTATGTTTTTAGATAATTCGAACCTTCTAATTTCGATAGGCCACGTGAAAATCCCGGAGTCTAAAGCGCTAGAGTGTTATGACATTCGTATAAAATAGCGAAATTTCTCACTTTTAGAAACTTCAAATTAATTAATTAATTTGACACATGTTAGGTGTTTAGGTCTTACATTATTTTTCGTTACGGAATTTCTTGATTCGGTCGCCCGCTCAAATCCCGCGTTAAAAGCTATATGCAATAGCTTAGAAGTAATCCCCTAGCTAGGCCATTTCTTAGAATAGAAAATGTTGACGAGCGTTTGAAGTCTCCGATATGTGAACATTAGAATGAGATAATTTATCTTAAGATAAAATATCATTAATCTGGAAACATCATTGAATATTGGTTCTAAAAACGTCATTATCTCAATCATTTGATCGGATTCCTGATTTATGCAACGATACGTTTTAAAATATAATTGATTCCTTATTTACCGCAACACCCAGAATTCTCCTTCTTTCCTTAATTGTGGGATTACCACATTCATTCCATACCTATACGTAAATCTAAAATTCCAATATGTCTCATTCTTTCTCATTATCAACGCAGTGATAATTAACAAAATAACTGCATACTAATTAATTTGGAAATGGAACAACAGTAACGACAAAACAATACAATTTATAAAAATCTTTAGTTATTGTTACTTTACATGGCGGTCCCAAAACTTTTTTCAACATGTTCTGAACGTGGTGCCGTGTATCTAAAGACCATTTAGTTGTGTCTATTGTTAGAATTCTCCGTTAGTAAGTTAGACAACGTTCTCGGAAATTTCCTTTATCTTGACAACAAACTCTTTTAATTTCGGTAAACGAATAAGTATTTATTTAATTACTTAGTGTTTACTAGTTATTTTTTATTACATCGTGATACATTAGTTTGATAACAAAGTAACATGCAAATCTAATTTACCTCCACTATACGCCTAGGTGAATTATTGTGTAGTTAAATGTAGGAATTTTGAAGATAAATGTCATTGAAATCTTGATTACGTTCATTATCTATCGTCGTAAACTATGAACCGCCAGGATTTCATTATATTGTTGAATTGCCCATAATTGAAAATGCCTTTTGTTTCTCGTTTTCTGTCATGGCAGTAATATGTTCTTCCGTTGAATCGCACCTAAATTGGCATGAGTGTTTACGCCAACTCTACGGATCGATCTCGGGAATAATTAATTTTTCTGGGATAATGAACATGAATAAATAATCACCATAACTAATCCGTTACTCGCTGTTTATCATGTAAATGTATAAATGAAGTGGAATAATTTTATCTATTTCTACTACAGAAAATATATGGTTTAAATGCAAAATATGTAATTTTTAACTATTCATAATATACGTCACATTTTTTATTCCTTTGTTTGTAGGTAACATGATATGACTTAAACCAATTCCTGGATAATAACTAATTATATTTACCTATTAATATTTACTTCTCACAATCCATTTTTTCTAGATTCGTACTACCAGGTTGATCACTCCTTTAACAACAAAAAAGTTTGAATTAGAATTAAAAATTATATGTCAAATAGCCGAAATGAATGGATTCAACAAAAACATAATACATAAAATGATACATAGAAAACAAAATAAAATTTATCAAAATTCATTATATATTTTTTATCAAGTTCAAAACAATATTCAAGTTTCCCAACCAGTATTGAACATAAATTTAAACAATACACTACCTTTTAGATCTTTAAATTATTTTGGTAATATCACTAATAAAATTTTTAATGTTTTAAAACCAATTGCAAGGATATCATATGGATCTTCAAATAGTTTAAACAATTTTCTTTTAAATAACAAAGATCCAATAGATTATGTGGAAAAAGTGGAATATACCAATTAACATGTCATTCTTGCAATGCTGAATATGTAGGGAGAACATATAGAAATTTCAAAATTTGCTTGAAAGAACATATACAGGCTTTACTCACTTTGCTAACCATCTTTTAGAAAATAATCATAAATTTAATCCTGAAACAAGATTGGGTGACATTTTTTCCACTGGTATATTTTTCCACTAGTTTTTTTTTCCAATAACCTTTTTCCTCTAGTAATGATTTTCCACCAATTCGAAAATAGTATAATTGAAATGATTTGAACAAGTATCATAGCAACGACAGTTTGATACGTTAAACTGACAGTTTGACCTGACACATTGGTCTGACAGTTTGGTTAACAAAATTGATTGACAAAATGGTTGTCGAACTAATTCCCTCCGCAAAACGAAACTGAGCCGCGTTATCCCCACTCCCTGTGGAACATGTACGAGCCCGTGTTACAAAATCTGTCGAGGACCAATAATGTGTCGGAAGGTTGGCACAACAGATTCCAGGTGGTTGTGGGAAAAAACCACCCTAGTCTTTACACCTTCCTCATCGAGCTATAGAAAGAACAAGGAGACACCGAGGCCATGATCCGCGAGCTGGATCTAGGCCACAAAATTAAAAGAACCACACTGCAGTCCAGAGTGAAAAACGAAGAGCGAATAAACAATTTAGTTCGCCAATATGAAGATAGGAAAAGTGGAGGCGAAGTTTTGGAATATTTAAAAGCTGTCGGTCACCATATACTATTTTGATATCCTATTTGATATCCATTTATAAAACTATTAAATGTATTAAAAAATAAACTGGAGGAAAAAATAAACTGGAGGAAAAATGTATTAGTGGAAAAATATATTAGTGGAAAAAGCGGAGTGGAAAAAATGGGTCCCACCCCTGAAACAAATTTTAAAATTTTACATAGAGGTACCTTAACAATTTAGAACTTTTAAAAATACATAAATCTTCTAGAAACAACTAATCAATAACACTAAACACACATATCGCTTTGAATTATAACCCAATTTTTTCAGCAATAATCTAATTTAAAGTTTTAACAATATTCAATATTCTAATCGTTTTACAGGAAACTATATTCTACTGTCGAAAGTTCTCTACTGAAATCATATAGTTTCATCATTAATTCCTTACAATTGCATAAACAGCAAACATTTGAAAACATACTCGTATCCATTTTTTATAATAAGTTTTTTATAATTTTTTTACCAATTTCCTATCTAAAGTTACGTATTCCTCACCATTAGAAAAACTACTTTGTAGCTTCCTGAATTTCAATTATATAAATCAAAAATGAAATTTTACATATAAACGTAATTATCTGGAAATGAAGCCATATGATTATATATAATTTTATATATTGAATGTAAGCAAATATAAAAAAAATTTTACTAAAAATTACCAGTTTACAATATTTTGATCAAATTTTGAAATAAAAATATTTTCACAACTGTTTTAAGAAATTGTGATACATTTTTCTTTATCACATCCATGCTTTATATATACCTGAGGATGAGGTGTAATAATTGACCTCGAAACCTGGTAGTACGAAACTACAAAAAAAAAAAAAGAAATGTGATAATTAAACACTAATATCAATTATGAACTCACACTTTGGTGGAACCAATTTTTTATATTTACAATACAAGGTTGTTAGCAAACAGCTATTTTCAACATTCAACCATTGAATAAAGAATCTAGTATGCAAATCAGAAAAATGATTGATACTGTTTCGAAACATCTTAGAACACTTCAAAATTTGAAACAACCCGTTGAACATTGGGATACATTAATAATATATATTATGAGCACAAAGTTAGATATTGTGTCAGCTAGTGAGTGGGAGCAACAAAAAGCCCAAAACGATATGCCATCTTTACATGATTCAATTCTTTTTTTTTAAATAGAGCTGATTTGTTGGAATCATTAGAAATGAATAATACAAGCAAAAGAGTTGAGTATGAGAAAAATATTAAAGCATTCGTCTCAAATAATATAGAATGTTCAGTCTGCAAAAAGTCTCATTATATACAAAATTGTCACATCTTCTTGCATTTAACTTCAACAGAAAGGTTAAAAAAGGTTGAAAGTTTGTAACTTTGTTCTAATTGTCTCCCCAAAGGACATGTTGTTAAAGACTGTAGATTCGAAAATTGCTAAGAATGTAACTTCAAACATAATAATTTAATACATGTGGATTCACATAACCCTAATGTTTTTACTGTGGATGGAGTTTCTTTATTCACAAATGTGGAATTAAGTTTTACTTTCTACAGTCAATATAGGAATACTAGATTCAGACAACTAAGTACAAATAATCAGAACTCTATTAGATGCAGGTTCACAATCAAGTTTTATAACTTCAGATTTATGTGAACGAATAGGTCTTGAGACTAAACAAGTCTTTATCGACATTTATGGCATAAACCAACAAAATTCAAGTATTTTTACAGAATATAAAGTTGAAGTGCGTTCACCAAGGAATAATTTTGTATCATCCGTAGTGTTTGGTCATTCTCATTATTACAAGTAATCTTCCAAATTTCAATATAAATGTAAAAGCTCTCAATAAACCAAAGGAAAAAACATTGGCTGACCCAACGTTTCACAAATCTGAGAAAAGAAAAGTTTTACTTGGCCCAGATTGTTTCTGGTCAATAATTGGTAATGAACAAATTAAATTGAGCGATGGTTTACCAATTTTGCGAAAAACTCAATTTGGGTGGACCATAGTTGGTCCACTTGGTTTTTCTTCTATTTCTAACACAATTCATTGCAAGCATAGCAATGTTATCAATGTGCAAGTTCAACTTGATCAATTTTAGGAGCTAGAAGGATGCTTAAAAAAAAGCATTATCTTCTGAAGAGAAGGTGACTGAAGAACATTTCATGGCAAACACCAAACGAGATGTTAATGGTCGTTTCGTTGTATCGATCATATTTAAGCAATCCATTGACAAATTGAGAGATTCAGAATCTCAAGCTCGTAAAAGGTTCTTTATGTAGGAACGGAAATTCACTAAGAACATTGACCTAAAGATGCAATATATAAAATGTATGTCAGAGTATGAACATCTTGGTCACATGATCACACGGAAAAAAATGCTTTGCTACTCATAACAAAAATTAAATTGCTGTTGTTCTTTTTCAGAGGTATTTCATGTTGGATAAAGGAATATTAGTATATGGTAAAGGACCCAATGAAATAACCAGGGGAAAAGTACATGGTTCTTTGGATATAGGCCTGTCTGTAATATCCACCAAATTGAAACGCAAACGAATAGATATTGATGCTGAAGAATTTATATATCATTTGAAAGCAAAAACCGACGACACTTTTTCTCTGTGGGTTCAACAGTTAACTGCACATCGTCTATATAGGCAACACATTTTAACTTATGGAACTAGTAACTCGCTTTTTAAAGCCACCGATGGTTTACACAGTAAGTATTTTTTTGCTGATTAGAACTCAACATTTTGCCTAGTGAATTGTTTCCTCAGCAGGGACTAGACATTGATATTACTCAATTACAATTTACTATTTAACGGATATATTGGAATCCTTTCCCAATTTCAGGCATTCCTAGAACGCCCGAGATTATAAGTCGGGATGGTAGTTTGACGAGAGGTCTTAAAGCACCCGGAGGTGGTGGTCGCCTTGGATTCTGGCTGCAAGATTCTCTTTCTTCAATAGAACAATTCCAGCGCGAAACTGTATCTGTAGATCTATCTATCACGAAGCTCACGAAAATTTTGCAACAATTAGAAGCTAGTGCACTTGTCTGTCACGATGTATGTCTTCATATTATTCAAATTAGCTTTCTTGTGACTTGAAAATATATTTCAGAATTCCTCAGAAGTTCTATCGCCCAGCATAAAAAAAGACAGGAGGAAATTTGGATTGAAGAAAAAGAAATCGTCGAAAGGCGGTAGTGTCGATTTAACCGTACAATTCAGTAATAAACCTGGTGGAGACACTGAAAACACTTCACCTCTGTCGGTAAGTCATGACAATCAAACGTCAATATGCACAAAGGACAAAAGTGTCTTTCTGTACATGACACTCATTGGATTCTTTCGAGAAAGGTACGAGAGTAAGGTAAAAAGTCCCTGAGAAGTAAAACAGATGGCGCCACAATCGAAAATCTCATTGACATTTAAAATGTACTATCTTTAACTAGAACGCATCGCATTACAATTTTCAGACTGATATATCATTCAGTTCTGTTTTGACTCCTACGATGAGGTCATCGCTGAAACAGTCGCCCTATTTGGAAGGCTTGCCGAAATCGTATCAAGGAGATTATGTTGATAAAGAAAATAAGTTTTGACCAAATAAATCATTTCTTGTTTAATTTTTCAGGGACTTTTACCTTGACCTCGTACAACAAACCAATACATATTAATAGTCTGGAAAGAATTTAATTGAAATCACTGGTACAAATGAATGTAAAGATTCGTTTGCACCTACAGTTGATTTACATTAATAATTTTCACAAAACATTGCCATCAATTTGAAAATATCTCTTTCAGATAAATTCATGTTCTGGTCTATCCATCTCACCTCTACAAAATGTAAATCCAGGCTCTACTTCTCTACCCATTCCTATAACAGCACCTGTTTCAGATAGCTTAAGTAATACAGATGTACTGTCTTTATCTACAGAAATTCAACTACGAGATGACTTTATCTCGATTTCCAAAAGTGGTAAGTAAATGGGTATTCCATATGGCTGCTGGTCAAAAGCTAACAGCACAAGGTATTTTGCAAATCGACTACTCATCCATACGTCTCGATGATCCAAACTGCTTGTTTAGTCCAGGCGCACGGTCAGAAAAGTTGGATTGAAAATTTGATACGGCTAATTTTGATGTTACTTTATGTTCTTTGGGGTGCTGAATACGGGATAAATAGTTAAAAAATTCAGTCGCTGCCGCTCGAAAAGTTATGTTTTTTTAATTAATTTGAAAACGCAGGCTTTATTCGAATATACACTCGAGACCAAAGTTGTAGATAATTAAAATACGCGTCGAATGAGCTCAAGTAGAAGTCATTTGGAGGTTATGGACCCGAGATAACGCCCATTTTGTGATTATTTTATGGTTTTTTTAATATTTTTTTTTGAACCGAAAAAAAATCGTAAACATAATTGGTCTTGATGAAAAGTTGGCATTTTCATTCTACTTTTCACTGAATTTCTTTTTCGATATCTTTCTTTTTGGCGCGAAAATTTGAATTTTCCGAAAAACCGTAAAAATGCTAAAAAAAACTTTCAAATGATATTTTGATATAAATGCCAAATTTTAGCTCATCTTTCAAAAAAGATGACCTCGGGATATTGGAAAAATTTTGAGGTTAGGAAATTTCGGACAAAACTAAATTTTAGGTGCTGATAGCCCTGGTTCATACGCATATTTTGCGCACATCTTTTTTGCTTCAGTCAAAGTCGAGATATCGATTAAAATGTATTTGGGCCCCCAAAGGCCCAATTTTGGGTCTATCATCAACAACCAAGAACCAGTGTAATCTAAAGCGATGTCTCCATCAAAATTAAAAAATGTGACCTCCTAGCTATCATAGAAAAAAATATAAAAACGCGTCAAAGACAATAATAAAATCTCGTCGGGTACTATTTTTTCAAATAAAACGGTCGTCGGTAAAGTAGATTACATTTATTAAGAATACACGCATATTGTAGATTTTGACCAATACTATCTAAAAAAACCTTCAAATGACATTTTTATATAAATGCCGAATTTTAGCTCATTTTAATTATCTACAACTTTAGTCTGGGGTATATATTCGATTAAAGCCTTCGTCAAATTAATTTAAAAAAAACGTAAAAAACCACAAAATCTGCCAAAAAAAATGGTCATATATTTTCGAGCGCCAGTGATAGGATTTTTCTACTATTTTCCCCGTATTCAGTACCCCAAAAATCATAGAGAAACGTCTAAATTAGCCGTATCAAATTTTTCAGGATTTTCCGACGATTTTCGTGACCGTGCGCCTGGACTAGTTTGTTGAATTGAAATATCAGTTTAGTAAACAAAACAAAACAAAATCTATTTGTGCCAATACAAAATTAACAATAATTAATTAGATCAAGCGTTAAAATAGAATTTCTAATAAGAAATTGTTTGCCCATTAATTTATTACTGCAAATTCATTTCAGTCCTGAGTAATTTGAAACAACTCTCTTTTGGTCTAAGCAAAGAAAGGGACAGGTTGAAGAGTGCTATAGAGGCTGAGAGCCCCCCGAATTTCAATCAAAATATCGTCAATTTAAGAAATAGTCTCAATCAAGCTATTCAACAGAACACCGAGTTGCGCAGTCGTTTGTTACGCATACACGAGTCTTCAGACGTTGCGGAACTTTCCACTGTGGACCACGTTTCAGAAAATGTAAGTCGATTCTGGCAACTAGTTTGAAGTTTAGGATACTATATTTTTTTTTGCAGCACCGTCCTCATAACAATTCCTTGAGCTACAGTTCCTCGTGCGTAAGCTATACTGATTTTTTCGATGCCGAAGATTTACCGACCGAAAAATTCGCTCTAGACGTCGACGAGGACCCCGAAGTGCAGGAAGAAGAATCGGAAGTACGAACGAGATCGGAAAGTAGCTCGGAAGCGGGATCGCTGTCAAGCGGCGAAGGAAGCGTTATCAGTTCCGAATCGGAACTAGGCGCTGAATTGCATCAAACTAATCATTCTCTTAAGATAACAGGTAGGTGCGTACATTTTTAGTTAAAATGCTAGTTGATGTGTATTTTATATCTTCACTGCTATTCTTCTATTTGCTTGCTGGACTGATCTTAACATGCGAATGTTATTTATATGTGAGATCGTTTATATTTTCGTGTTTTGATTATTGTCGTGTGTTTCGTATAATGTGCAACTAGACCCATATTCGATCATTTAGCACCCACAAAGCAAGATGTTGACCGGTACTCCTGCAAATCACCTTTGGTTCACATTAAGCAATTAGTAAAATGAAAAATCTTGTCTTCCAGATCAATATTTAATTAATAATTAATTTATATTAATTAATATTATTGAATTAATATAATTGAAATATTTAGTTTGAATTATTGATGAAACTCATTTACCTACCATAATTAGTCATTACCAGAGACTTGTATTTCAGGTTTTACTAACTTTAAAATATATAAGAATCTATAAAAAAATCTTCTCATATTAATTTGTTTATTTACAAGAAATAAATTAATATGTTGTGGTAGAAATAACAAATCCAATAATAATAATTGTGTATGTAAGAACCAAAAGCTTACTTTTATTTAGAATAGATTGCTGTTTTTGTAAATGTTAAATAATGGATTTTCTCCATCTGGAATAGCTTCAAAATTAACTAGCTTGTTGATTTTTCTTCCAATTACAACTTTCAGCTGTGCATGATAAATCAGGTAATTGATCACCTTTGATTAAATTTAAAAAAAGATCATTTTTTCATTATTCTAGTTCTTGCTACAATATTTAAAAAAATACAAATAAAGAAACATAACCTACTTATAACACAGTATCAAAGGATTGAGATGATAATGTTTACAACTCTGTCAACATTTATCTTAGGAAAAGAGGAAAGAAACGAATTAATTTTAACAGATTAAATTTTTGTTTCAAAGATTTTCGATAGCTCGCAAAGTTTTCGGATAATGCCCAGTGGCGGCTCGTGAGTTATGAAAGAGGGTGAGTACAAGAAAAACGTAAAATTCATTCTCCTATTTTTCATGCTGGAAAAAACGTCTTTAACTTTGTTGTCAAAATCCGGGATAGACTGGAGGAACTTCTGTTTTTGTTTGACTATTTCATCAAGAATTACCGTTTTAGAAATCGAGGAAAAAAGCTTAAAAAAAAAATTTGCACAGAAAATTTTATTGCACAGTGCCGCTCGTTCAATAATTAAATTAAATTGATGCACGTAACAGTGAATATAATGTGCATGTGAAAAAGTTCTTTTGATAATGGGTAGGATACCATTTGTTTTACCACTCATCATGGACGCCCCATCGTAACTTGGAGCGATTAGTCTATGAGTGATTAGACTGAATTTTAATCCACTAGTGTATTAGATTAGGATTATTGTTGTCAGACCCAGAAGGATAATTTAAAATAGTTTCATTCAGCAATGTTTTTGCTAATACATCTGCATTATGTCCACCCGTCTTAAAAAAGACCAAAAGCGTTCAAAAATTTGTCCATTAAACACATATCGAATAATAACAACCATTTACTGATGATTAGAGGTGTCTGTAGTTTCATGGGCCTCAAAAGCAATGAAATTTACAGATTTAATTTCTTTTAATATTTCCTGCTTGTAAATTTGCAACATTGCATCTAGCAATTCGTTCTGAATAGTTTTTGAGCTACTTGTGAACCTGAACCTTTCCTATGTATTGCAAGCACATCGTCTAATTCAGCTGCAAAGTTGATTAAGTCTACATAAATACCCGGATTTTCCGTCGTCAATGTCTCATCATGGCCTCGTAACGCCAATTCAAAGGCTCGCCAAAAATTTACACACAATTAACCGGTGCAAATTGTGACGATTTTTTTCCACAACTTCGTTGTACTTAATTTTATGTCGCAAATAAGCACTGTCTAACTGTTCATGTATGTCCAATTTGCCTAGAACACTAAAATCCATGTATGTTTTAAATCGTGTTTATTCCACGCACTAACCTCTTTCTTAAAAATTAAGCACATAAAACTAAATAGTTTATTTGTTACTGGACATCCGCACACTCACTCGTATTTTTCATAGATATTCTTGTTGAATACTCTATTGTAAATTCGGGTTTTACTAGTGCAAGTGTAGTTTATTTGAAGATCAGGAATAGGCCTTCCTTTCTTTTTAATCAAAAGTTTTTCCTCAAATGATTTTTAAAAGACTGCACACAATTAACTTCTTACATTTCTTACATCAGTAATACAGTGTAACTTCCCCACAACGGACACCAACGGGGAAAATAATTGTGGGCTGTGTAGAATTGTCGCTAAATGGATAGTAATTAGAAAACAATACTTAATTGCTTGGTTAACGTTTAATTAATAGTTTAATGGTCTTCATATTTATTGCCTTAGTGCTCGTTGATGGCACATAAAATTGCAAGAGAATTAATAAAAAATGTAGGTAAATTTTATGCGGAATCGTTGTGTGGAGGCAGGGTCCGTTCTTAAGGGGTGTCTTACCCACATATGGAATGTTCGGTGACTTGAAAATTGTCCGTTCAGTAAAGGTTTCCGTTGTGCAGAGGAGCTCGTTAATATAAATTTTAATGTATATGAAAGATCTCAATATTGTCAATTTCATTCCCAATTATTGTTGTAGGAGTTCAAAGTTTGACGGGGCGCAGAACTATTCTACCAGTTCCTAGAACCCTTACAGAAGGGTTGTCACTTTGGAATCTATTAAGTAGAAATATAGGAAAAGATTTATCGCAAATAAGCATGCCAGTGGCCTTAAACGAACCCTTAAACGTTCTACAAAGGCTGTGCGAAGAACTGGAATATTCGGAGCTTCTCGATAAGGCCGTTAGCATAGACGATCCATACGAACGAATGGTTGAAGTTGCTGCTTTCGCCGTATCCGCTTATGCCAGCACTCTTAGTAGAGCTGGAAACAAACCGTTCAATCCCCTTTTGGGCGAAACATTCGAATCTATCAGAGAAGACAAGGGATTTCGGTTTTTGGCCGAACAAGTGTCGCATCATCCCCCGATCAGTACATGCCATGCCGAAAGTTCGAATTTCACGTTCTGGCAAGATGCCAGAGTTAAAACGAAGTTTTGGGGTAAGAGCATGGAGTTTCAACCACTGGGAAATATTTATGTGTTGTTGCCGAAGACTGGCGAAGTTTACACTTGGAATAAAGTTACTACGTGCGTTCACAATCTATTTAGCGGTCAGCGATGGGTCGATCAATATGGTGAATTAAAGATAAGCAACGGTAGGATTACGTGCAAACTTACGTTTTCCAAAGCAAGCTACTGGTCGACGAAGAGACATGAGGTAAGTTTATAATCTGAAGTTCGCCAAGAATTTGTTCTCACAATGAATTATCCATAATCGTAAAATTGTCTCGTAGGTTATGGGAGCCGTCTTCGACGAATCAAACAAACCGGTTAGGCATCTTTTCGGCAAATGGTCCGAGTCGTTGTATTGCGGCGTACCTCCGTCTGCGCGTTGCATTTGGCGAGCCGGTACTTTACCGCCGAATCACGAACACTATTATGGTTTCACCCGTTTCGCGATAGAATTGAACGAACTGGGTCCCGAAACTCCGCTGCTACCGCCTACAGACACCAGGTTCCGACCCGATCAGAGAGCTTTAGAGGAGGGAGACTTGTGCACTGCGGAGAATATGAAGATGCAGCTAGAGGGTGGTCAAAGAGATAGGAGGAAACATAGGGAGGGGCTGAATATCGACTATAAACCTCGGTGGTTCTCTCAATCTAGAGACGACACATGGCAATATAACGGTAAATACTGGGAAACAAGGCAGAATCCGGGTTTTGCTAATTTACAATTTGAATCATTGTGGTGATTCATGGTACGGAATTTCGTTATTTTAATTCATCCTAGAATATTCCTCATGTTAGTGTACGAGAAATTTCAATATTAATTATCACAAAATTTCGCAATATATTTTTTCATGCGATAGATAAACATTCTGATATTATATTGTTACACACATAGTGTTTTAACAAGTCCAGTTATAAAATGGAATTGTTACAATATTAATTCAATTTAAGCTTTAATGTTTTGCTGTTTCAGAAATGTTTTATGTAAAATATCTAGCCTTGATTGTGGCTATTGATTTTGGAACACTCACTTTTGGCTAATTTAAAAAAAGGCTTTAAATAGGAAAACTAGATTTTAATATAATTTTGAGAATTTTATGGGGTAGCTAGTAAATATACTGAAATAATCGGGAAAATTTGGAAGTATATCAGGTTTGGGTAAATTTATTTTCCACATATACTTTCAACAATGCAATTAATATTTATTGATATACATATATAAGTGTATTATATTTTTGTATTATTTAAGAATTTTACTAATTTAGATGTCTGTGATTTAATTTAATAGGGTGATGTTTAAGAAATATTCTTTAGGATTAGAGCTAATACAATCTAAACCTTACTAGGTGGAGAACATCTTATTTATTTTAAAATCATCGCGAGGGGTTGGTTGAAAGGTTTGCATATTCGTGATAATTTTCCTCAAATTCATAAATTAAATTCAATTCATTCTGAGCGGAATTAAATCGTCAACAATTTTTGTTCGCTAATTGACTCAATTTTATCATTGACAATTATTATCAGACATATAAAATTGTGGATAGTTCTAATGCTGTGATTATTACCAAAAATGGAGTTTTGGTTATATTATAAATCATGAATTCACTAAAAATTACAAAATTTTTTTTTAAGAGTGAATAAAAAAAATAAAAATTAACTTTAGTATAACTTACAAGAATTAAATTAAATTAAACCAAATCAATTTGAAAATAAATATTTTCGCGAAGTGTGCTTTTGCAAAATATTTCATTATTAAAATACAATTTAATTTGTTTTTTGTTTTCATAAATCGAAAGGGGATGAATTCTTCATAAATTTTATTGATATTTTTTAGCTAGATTTGGAACTTCTGTTTTGTAAATAATAGGCAGCAGCACTTGTTGGTATAAAAATCCTTTAATTTGTAATTAAATTAGCTCAAAATTTGGTATCACTTGAAATTAATAAATTTTGAAATGAAAATTTATATCGGACTAAAAATAAAGAGGCACAATCTTGATACTCAATAAGACATTTAATAAATGAAATTTATTGAATACTATTATAGTTAATATAAATTCTCGGGAAATAGGTCACATTAACACATATGCTTCATATTTTCGTCTTTACGTACGTAAATTATTGAAGTAATAAGTCTTCTGATGACGGTCGTGAGACCGAAACGTACGTAAAGACGAAAATATGAAGCATATGTGTTAATGTGACCTATTTCCCGAGAATTTATATTAATTCATACGTGGGTCAAGAATCTTTATTACTATTATAGTAACATACGTGATTAAATCAACTCTTATTTTACCACTCCTAACGACATATTTATACCGCGGATGCGGATTTTTGGAGGCTCACATCCGCGGATGCTGATGCGGATGCGGATCTGAAGATATTTTATAAAAAAGAAGCTACGGGTGCAGAAATAAAATAATAAGAGTAATTTTTAATATTTTTATTAAATGTTTAGTATGAAAAGTTAAAAATTGGAGCATTATATTTAATAAAAAGTAAAATTGCCGCTTTTTCGGGGTCAAGTCGTTACGCAGAGGTTCGTAAATTAAAACCG
Source organism: Endomychus coccineus (assembly GCA_958510875.1). NCBI lineage: Eukaryota > Metazoa > Arthropoda > Insecta > Coleoptera > Endomychidae > Endomychus > Endomychus coccineus. Next base: position 18,842,894 of record OY294068.1, read on the forward strand.
CGCTACTGAATAATTGTTCGATAGGAACACTGGCTGGTGGTGTCGATAAAAATCTGCGTGCTATTGGTGATAATAGTTTCAATTCCTCCCGATCAACACTCCACCATTTAAGAGGATTTTCATCCACATTGACCCTCTTTTTATTGCGGTAAGAAAGCAGTTGATTTCTGCGTACAGCTTCAGCGCTACCATTTTCTGACGTTACTTGGCTCTCATCTTCACTTGACGAATTCAACATCATAGCAAGATCGTTTTTTAAGCATGGCTCTCTGACCAAACCGGACGTCCCTGATCCTAGTTGTTCCGTATCTTTTTCCGAGGAATCTGTCATTCTCATTCTTTCAGCCCCTTCGGAATTCAGAGAACCGGGAACGTCATTCTCAGCATTTCTCATCATCAAAGTCAAAATGTCTTCTTTAATCTTTTCCTCAGTCGCTGGTGTAAAAAACTTGTGCTTATAGCGAGGGTCTAAGTAGGTGGCGATGACATATAAATTGTTCTTTGTTGAAAGTTCACTTTTCAGAGTCATGACGGTCTGTCGAATTGAATCAAAAACGGGTGAATAGTTGTTGAATAGTCATCAACTTTTTCTTCAAGCATTTGAATTACAGATGAAATAAGGGCATGAGAGCTGCTTAGTTCCCGTGTAGCTTCCTCAAAAGGTTTCAATAACTCAATACAACTTTCGATGATTTTCCACCCTTCTGGCAAAATAGGGTTCACCGAACAAAATCTCCGCTGCTATTGGTCAGTTAGCACAAGCGTACGGCACACGCCAGTCGCCGGCCCCGTCTAATTTCTTTCTTGTCGCGACCTGTGCTACATCTGCATCCGCATGAACATCCGCATTGATTGTAGCGGATGCGAATGCAGATGTCCAAATCGATACGGAAGCTCCGCAATGCAGATGCGGATGCGAATATTCGCAACATCCCTGATTTATACCATAGTATTATTTATGGAATTACATCGTTTTTCAGCTTATTACGCTTTCTGAGTATGCTGCTGTGTGGTGAATTGTCTATATATAATTTAAAAATGTGTTTTACCAACTTATTATTCAATCCTATTCATAACTATTTTTCTCATGGCGATTGAGGTATGTGTGCCTCTACGTATTAATAATTATGAATCTCGTTTTAATTTTGGTATTTGAAGATTTTCTAATGTTTTTTTTTCTTTGGTTGCAATGAATACACATGTGTTGTATTTGCATAGACTTCCTGGTAGGTGCAAATGAATAGAGCCATAGTCAAAGTATAAAGGTCTGTTGGAGCCTCCCTATCATAGTTTCTCGCGCCGGGTGACGTCACCCGTCTCCTCCAATCACAGCCTTGCTCTCATCGATGAAAGGTCGCATCCCCGTTCCACGTCGGCTTGTCGCCGGCACGTAACAACAACGCGCGACATTCCCGCGAAATAAATGACCAATCAGCTTGCACTCGAATTTTTAAAAGAGTAGAAGGGAGGCTCCAACAGACCTTTATACTTTTATACTTTGACTATGAATAGAGCCTCATCTCTTAGTTCAAGTGTCCTTCAGTTCAATACACGGAACAAGAAAACCGGTAGTGAGTAATCATAAGCATACGCATAGATGTACTATTACTACAACTATGCTGAAATAATCATGAAAAATGACTCAAGTTAAATCTCATCTTGAGATATTTAGAGAGATTTAGTTGGAACAATCGCGTTAGCACAAAATGAGTCCGATTTAAATCGAAACATCTGGTTAAATCCAATCAAGTTTACAATAATATTAAAATATGTTGTCGAGCGTGAGATCGAAGAGGTGATCCTAATTTTATTAGTTTTATATTTATGGTATAATCAGTAATAATGTAACGTGAAGTCAATAATTTCTGGTAGTCATTAATAGAAAAGTTGTCATAAGTATTTTTGGGAACTACTGGCTACATAATTATAATATAAATATGGATTTATTGATGGGCTTTTGTTCAATATAATTATAGAATAGAATGTATTTCTTGTAATTTTTTATACATTTTATGCATAATACTTACCCCAGGTTAAGTATGGACTTGTAAGCTATTCAAGACATGAGAACATTTAGTTGTATATTTCATAATATTAATAATAGAATGGTGACATATAAGTATAGGTCATTGAAGTTTAATTAAATAACAAATATAACATATATTGTTAAAGTTTTAATTAAATTTAAAAGAAATTCCACTTCCCTATTCTATGTATTAGTAATAAAGCTAAAATGTATTGTTATTGTTGTAATATACATTTCATTGTATACCTTTTTTATCCAATTTATAAGACAAAACATTTTCAAATTATCTCTAGTTATAGAATTTTCAAAACGTAACCACAAATCATTGACAGTTTGGTGAATGTAATCAAAATAAGTTTGAAGCATCGACATATACATATGGACTGCGCGTGGCAATGATAAGCGCGGCTAGTTCAGGCGTTTTCCTTCTCTCTCGCCTGCACTAGCCGCGCTTATTGCCACGCGCAGTCCATATGTATATGTCGATGGTTTGAAGTCGCAACATTTTTGGTTAATGTCAAACACTGGCTAATTACTAGCTTCACAACTATTTGTGCTCTATGGTGTACGATTTTTTATATCAATTGATTGTAAGATATTATCTAAATTGCTTTTATGTTCCGAGTAGTTTGTAAATATTTTGTCTCATAAATGTTTATAGCATTTTGCAGCGCTTGCTCATCTTTGAAGTGTCTTTGTAGAGAAACATTTATACTATATCATTTTGTAAATTGTGTCAATAGTAACTGACAATAATAATAACATACTATGTCTTTTTCATTTTTGTGACACAAATTATCTGTGGCTTTGAGGAAATTTGCAGTGCTCTCTATATTATTTGGCTATATTCAAAGTTTTATTCGCAGAATCTTTGAAAGGTTACATTTAAGTACATCCAAGTGTTATTAAATTGCAGTTTTCTTTTCCTACCCTTATATTTATCCCAATTAGTATGGAATTGTTTTGATGACTGCTGATTCAATCAGCAATTCAATTTCTTCACATATTTATGTGAAGACTTTCGTGATGAGTAGATACAAAAGGATTGAATCACGGTACTTGCTAATTGAAACAAAACGCAACAAATCGTATCCATAGAGATGAAGAATAGAGTACTTGAAGGTGCTATGTTTTTCACTCCGTCTATGAAATTTGAAGGCAGGCTATCTCTTTCTACTCGGTCCCGATATGCCCCGCGTAGGCGGAGCGTGCGAGAAAAATGTCCGAGAATTAGAAGGAGAAAGGCTGCCTTCAAATTTCTTAGAGGGTCTTTTTGTAAATCATTGCGCTTATGGGACTCAAGAACTCTACATCTTCATCTCTATGATCGTATCCGACGAAACGATCCGAAAATGTTACTATTGGTTGATTATTTTAAATAAAATATGGCGGGACTTTTTTAACGAAACTTCAACTTATTAACCGACGTCGGATAAGTTTAATTTATTTTAGCTTTCTTATGACGATCGTGTACTTTTAACCTAAAAATTGAACACAATTGTTCTACAAGACGAACAGAATGTTATTGAGTATTTTACTACTCGAAGAAAAAAAAACCAAAGCTGTTTTTGGCAATCAATATATCTGTATAAGATAAGAAATGCTTATCATACTTTATTAAAGGAAATGAGATTACCTAACTATTTAAGGATGGCCTGTAATTCTGTTGAATTATTTAATATAATAATATCTAAACTTTCTTCTGATAGATACATATTGTTGGTTTGTGCAGGTTTCAAAAAAATGTAAATTATACGATAGTAACCTTAATTTACAGTTTGCTGTTACACTTTCTGTATCAATAATCAGTAAAGGAGTAAAGTTACTACTTTCAAATAATAATAATAATATTTTGAATTAAGTACCCGACAATCGGATAGTTAATTTCAGATGAATATTGCTAACAATTCTGTGTACGATAGAAAACGTCAGAATTCCTATCGCATGGCGTATATCGTAATAATTGTGAACAGCCTTAGAGTATACATTTATGAATATCAAATTCTCAATTAGGAATTGATTTCAAAATCTGACTGAAGAATATTTTTCAGCATATCAACATTGAACATGAGAAAGCAAATTTCAAAAGTTTTTTCTTATATTTACCATAATATTCATTAGTTTCATAATTAGAGCGAAAACAGAAGACTATTTTGGCGGTAGCGGTACCCAAGTACCCTTTGTAATGAAATCTTGAGCATATCTATTAGTTTCTAAAATTATTCTTCATAATTTCTAATAAGTAATAGGTTCCTATTTAAAAATATTTATATTGTTGTCGTTTTCTACGTAATGTTGGTACCACGCCACTGGTGTGGAAACATTTGGCAGGAATTTATAATCTTTAATCTTGCCTGAAAGTCATAGAACATAGATGACAGCACTAATCGAAATAATAAAGATTCCTTCTCCTCTACCGTTTAATATTTATATACTGATTACTTTACCTGCGGACAAAAGTAATTATGCAATTGTTGATCACACAATGTAAGAGTAACAACATCAAAAAAACAGAACGCATCAAAATTGTTTAACCCCTTCCATCCGGTTCTCTCTGTTGTCAGAGATGTGCTGTTATTTTGTTTTTGACGTTTCCATAGTGCCCGGTGCGGTGAGTCACTGAATCAAATCATGGTCTGCACACGGACACGCAGCCGCCAACATTGGCAGATCCAATTTCTGCGTGAAAGGTTCGACTCTGCGAGAGTCGAATAATAAGAATGGTTAACATATTATTGCGCGTAAAGAAACATTTTGAATTGGAACAGACTTAACGAAATAACAGTGTCGGAAGTGGAATAGTTGTGTGAAGTGACAAAATGCCTATGGCTATTTTAGATCGGGTCCCCTTGCCCAATTTAAGGGCTTATACAGCTGGAAGTGTTTTAGCACTTTCTGGTTGTGTTTATTTTGCATTACAAGTTATTAAGGATCCTAATTGGAATAGTGCCGCAAATAATGACTTGGTTAATATAGTAAGAAAAGACAATGTTGACTTAAATCAAACAAATTCAACTGCTCCAGACGGACGAAATATGGGACAATTTATGTCTGATGTTTTTGCAGTATTAATAAGAGAACCCATTTGTGTATGGGTAAGTATTTTAAATGTGATTTCTTCATTTCTTTGATTATTAGATCGCAAGACGAATCTGTAGGTGTAATTTTCAGTTTCTTCATTTCCAATGAAGAACTTGATACATGAGCACTAGGAACAATTAATTAATTAGGTTAATTATCCCATCATGTAGATTTCAACAATTTATTTAAGATTCAACAACTTGAATAAATGTTGTTCATAATCTTATTATGTATGTCTTTCATTCCAAGTCAGCATGGACATGCATTCAATGGTTCAAGGCTTTCATTATTACATTTAAGTTCAATACAATATTCATTATTTTTTCTACAATTTTCAACATAATCTACACTCTCCTGCCTGACTATCTTTGAACATCAGGAAGTTTGAGATAAAACAAGTCTATAGAGATTCCTGTATTTTCTTGGAGGACAAGATGAGTTTCAAAAAAGGAGTAGAGTATTGTTTTTATAATAAATATTATTTTTATAATATTGTTTGAAAATATACCCATTATCAAAGGGCTGTCACTTCTGTTCTATGGCTTGACACACTATACAAATAGTTTCGAGGGTAAGGTACGCTTCCTGTTGCATTTTGTATTACGAATATTGTATTATATTCTCCATTATATCACAATTTGGTTGATTATGCTGTCTTCCTAAGTCTCAAAAGTCGATTGGAAATAACAACCTTGGGTATCATACTAATTGGTTGTAATTAAGTTATTGATAACAAATGTAGTAGTTTGGTTCATAATTTTTATATGTATATACCCATATGAAGTATCTGTTTTGTAGATAATTGCAGAGATTATTAAACAAGCTTAAGTACTTTATTCTTGAAAGAGTCTGAACTTTGTTATCATTTACCTACATTTTTCGGAATGTGTTGTCAGAAATCAACATATTTGTTTCCTTTAATGATGTCAAAATCCTGTGATATTATCATTTCAATATCACTTTAAATGTTCTAATTAAGTATTCATTGTTTGTCTATAATCTTTATAGAATATCTTCAATTAGATTGATAACACGATTTAAAAAAGTAACTATTCATATTTCTTCAAACTAAAATAAGTGGGTAAATGGAATATAAAATTGGATATTATGTTGGCGATTTATTACAAAATTTTTGACAGAACTTAAGAAATAGCAATAAAACGATTTATTGTAATTTTAAATTAGTGTCCCTCTTAATAAACTATAAACGAGTTCACACAGAAATATACAATGACACTATAAATGAGAAACAATTATAATGTAATTTCCAGCTACCAATTAGCCATCATGTTGAAATATTGCAAGCTCTATTTTGTTGCATCAAAATGGGCATAAATATAGTGAATAAAACGCACGAGCAAGAATTTAAATCCAGGACCCTTTGACACCATTAATCCGCTGCTTTAGGGACTGCGCGGCAGAGGCGAAGCGAAGAGTGGGGACAGGCGCAAGTAACAGGGGGCGCCGTATACTGGAAGGAGGGGGCGCAAATTGTCCTCGCTACGCCTCTGTTGTGCGGTTCTATCTAGAAAAAAGTCTTCCGGAAATAGGCTTCGTTTTGTGGTCGAACCGCCCGGGAAGGTCACTTGCGGGAATATTGTTAGAACAGTAGGAAACCATACGTGGCCTACAATTTTTATTCAATCAACTGCGTCAGTCATCGTGATTATGTTCCAATTTCACGAAACCAGATAGTATAATCAATTACTCCAACTCTGAAAGTAGTGTATATAGGGCAGAGTAAATTTTCTGTTGTTCAATGAACGTATGCCATTTTTAATCATATAACTAACCAGTATTTATAGTTGTTGCAATTCGTTGCTTCCCCCAGTTGGTTAGTTATATACCTCTTTCGAAGCGTTTATTGTTTCATCGCACATATTTCTGGCTTCAACATATTTTGTTCTGGTCTCCAGACATGGGCTACCGCGCCAAAGACGGTATGTTTTGAACAGACGGTCCTAGAACAGATTATATTGAATCATCGTTCACCAGACGACGGTGATTTGTTGGTAGGGGGTATGTAAGTTTCCATTCCTAGCCTGATAATATCCGAGATCTTTGTGGCGCATTGCGTTGGGTTAGATTCAAAACATACGCTTCTCCAAGGAAACTTGGAGAAAAACATGCGAATACCGTCGCATTCGGCTGAATTGTAATGCCAAACTGTGCTTGGAGGCGTTAGATTGGTCGTAGTGATGAGCGAATGGTCAGAGTTCCCAACCTTTACTTCATAGAGATCTGGATTGTTAGTGAGGAATAAGTCAAGTGTATTGGCATAATGATAGTTGTTATCAGGGATCCGTGTTGGTTCATTAATTAACTGCTCGAGACCATAGGTAATGATGAAGGCCTCAGTCTGTCGCCATACGTCATCCCCATCCGTCTTGTTTGAGAACTTAAGCCAAGCGGAGTTGAGAACGTTGAAATTCCCCACGACGATAATTTCAGCTGCTGGATTGTTCTGCTGAATAAGGTCAAGTTTCAGAGAAAGAGTTCATCATGAGCTGGTTCATTTGGTGATGAATAAAGGCAACAGAAATTTTGCCTGTTTGTCATTATCAAGCTTGAACCACATTATATCCAATTCTTGTGGTTCTAGATTCTCCTCTCGGTGACATGAGAGATCATTTCTTGAATAGAGACAGATACTTCCTTTTGAAACGAGTGTGGAGCTCGTAGCCAGGACAGAGCATATAGGTCATGTTGCTGGATGGATTGACCTGCGTCTCAGTGAAGGCCAGTATGTCTGGTTTGTCTGTCTGCAGGTGGTAATGAACATCGTTTATTTTTTTGCTAAGACCTCGGATATTACAGAGGTTTATCTTCAAGTTTATATTTTTCAATGTTGAACCCCCTCAAGCACCCCTCGCCCGGATAGCCGAATGGAGCGGTATTTTTCTTCCGGAGTATTTTACTTAGGAGGCTTCATCATTAGTATTTTCAGAATAAACCTGGAATGGATAAAATGTCGGTTTGGGTAGGGATACAGGAAAATGGGTATGAGGGTGAGAGCGGAATCATCGACCAAACACTGAAACATGCGGCTGCCCCCACTTCACAGCATCTTTGTCGAGATGGTGGTGCTTCACCGGGCGATGAGGAAAACATCTACCACATGGTTATCCTTTTGGTCGCCTTTTACCATAGGCAGGATTTACCATATATAAATCTTAATCCGTTCCCATACGGATAATTATAAATGGTCAAGAAGGTAGATAAAATAGAGAAAACGGAGAAATAATCGGTAATATTAGCAATCATTGGAAAATTATGAGGTAATAATGGAGGATTAGAAAGAAATACTGTTGGGATTCGCTTTGAGATTATTGTTATTGTGAGGAAAAATCAATTTAGCTCTGGTTTTTCGGTTCAGTAATATCTAGTGTAATGGTATTGTACGAGATATCGTGTTGATGTCTTTAGAGATGAATGTAGAATGCCATTCAGACATATTACTCCTTATCAATGAGTCGATATCATCACCTTCGTTTGAGGGGATGGGGCTTAGCCCCCAAATGCACTTAGGCCACTTGCTGGGCCCATTGTGCACCCCGTGGTCAGAAGCCTATTCTATAATAGCAGGTTTGTCGTCCGTCAGAAACCCAGAATATTGCCAGTGCTGGCTTCCATAAGATCTCAGGGAGAAGGTTTAATTCTCCGAAGTGTCGGTGCCTGAGGGATGCTAATGCTGGGCTTTCCAACAGAATGTGAGAGGCAGTTTTTCCCGCTCCTGCATTTTCTCCATATTGGGTCATCACAGTGTGAAGATGTTTGTCAAGATGACAGTGACCGGTTAGGCTTCGAGTCATTTCTCTGATTTCCCTTTCTGTTCTTTTCTGCTCTTTGATGAAGAGCTTGGCCTGCCTCTGCGTGGTGATTCTCGCCAAAGTTCAGACCACTTTGTATTCAGTTGGCCCGGAAGGGCGAGCCCACCCCCGGCTCCGACCCGATAGGGGCGCTAGACTACCCTCGCCTGACCAGGTGGTCGGCCATTTCGTTTCCGTCAACTCCACTGTGTCCAAGGACCCCGATGAGTTGAACTTTATTTCTTCTGGCTAGTTCAGCCAGTGTATCCCCGCATTCTTTGACAAGCCTTGATGTGACTCTGGGTGATTGAGAGCTCCCAGATTCGACCGGCTGTCTTTGCAGATATATATGCGCCAATTTACATAGTTTCTTCGCAGGTTCTCCATGGCACGAGTCAATATTGCGTAGACCTCCGCCTGAAAAAACCGAGCAGTAAGCGCCTAGAGTCACTGAGATAGTGAACTTTGGCATTTTTAGGTAAATACCCGCCCCAGAAGCCTGGCCTACCTTGGACCCATCTGTGAACCATACGAGCCCATCTTGTATGAGTCAATATCACTTACTCACTTGGCTCCATGGAGTGAAACATCAATCTGCAATATATTTACTCCTTAGCTTATTATTCACGAATTGTTATAAATACAAGTTTCAAGACCGTGTACGTTTTCGTAGTTTCAGAACGCTTTCTCTAATTTGTTATTGCTCTTTTCGAATATTTACATATTATGATGAATATTAATGGAGTGAACGTAAAAGCTGAACTTTATTAGATTACTAGAGTCGATTTATTGTATTCTCTGTTGATTATCATAATTTGTCGGGGTCGAATTAAAACACGTCACTGTTTTATTCCAATCCATAATACCTTTCAATTAGAAAGAGACCTCGTCATGGTATAATACGTGTTATACATATCTACAGTTTGAAAACCTCATCTACTGAAGTAATCAGATAACAGGACTGATTAATTGAACATCGTGGATTAGCTCCCATTGTTTGTGATAAATGAAGAGGCGAGTGAAGTGTACTAGAGGCGTCTTTGTGAGGTAAAGAATATACGCTTTATCGACGATGTCTAAAGATAATCATAAAAACTGGGAACAACGGAATTAGGTCTTCTACTGTTTTTAAATATATAGCAGCCGTTATTTGGTGGTAATTTTCATATTGATAATTTAATACAACGAATACATGATATTGTTTAATTCTTCCATACTTAATTGCAGCTTAGACAATTCCAAACGTTTACTTAATATAGAAATAAACAATATTAATTATACCTATTAGCTACTATGATACGGTCTTATTTATCTGGTAGAACGCAAGTTGTCTATATGCATTCTACCAACTCGTCTATGTTGCCGGTTACCTTAGGGGTACCTCAAGGCTCCATACTTGGCCCTGTATTCTTTTTGATATACCTTAATGATTACCGTTACAAGTTCCTGAAGGCCAAGTAGTCTTATATGCAGATGATACAACCGCATCAAGGGTTAATACAGACTTAGTTGACTTACACAATTCACTCATGGAGAGTCGAACTGATTTGCTTAACTGGTTTACACATAATAAATTGAATATTAATAATGAAAAAACTGCGACCTTCTATTTTTCCTTGAAACAAATATCGGACTCTAACAATTGTGAATTTTATCATTTCTTGGATTACTATAAAGGATTAACTTGGAGGAAACATTGTGATTAAGTTGCTTCGTCAGCTGCTAAAGGAATTTTCGTGCTAAGAATCTTGAACAAAATTGTATCTCTTAATGTAATGCTCACAACTTATTTTGGGGTGATACACTCGAGAATTAGTTAAGGCATTTTAGTCTGGGGTCATTCAGCAAATATGTCTCATGTTTCCAAGATTCTGGGTAAAGCAATTAGGTTTATAAAAAACCTGCCTTACCGACAAGACTATAAGCATGCCTTTAAGGACCTAAGAGTTATGTTTCTCCCTTGCATTTACATTCAACATTGTCAAATATATGTTAAAGCACATATTAACGAATATTGAACTCGATGTGATATGCACTGTATCAACATTAGAGCGAAATATAATTTACACATTAATTATCACCGCATAAAACGTAGCAGAAATAGCGTTAATTATTGGGGTCCAACTTTTTTCAATAAACTATCACTACTGTTTAGAGAGCTCCCACTCGACCAATTTTCAGGGGTTATTAAAAATGTTTTTATACTCTTAAGGAATTGTTAGATTTTCTGTTGTGGTTCAATAGAGCTAAGTTTTTTTAAGTTGAATTTTTTTTCTTTCTTTTATCTTGACGAATGTAAGCCAATACTTGGTATTTAGCATGAATAAAATAAATTATTCTATTTTATTCTATTCTTTGGATTTTACTATCAATTCTATTTACAACATTTACCCAAGTTCAATGGAACGGTTTCCCATACAATTAAATATGGTGCAGGGCAGTTGTTGTTATAAACAATTTATTTATTAACAAAATAGATGAATTCGAACAAAACTCCCACTTTAGGGTCGTTTCCGGATAATTTTGGTATTCTGAGTTCGATTTTATCGCCAATATCGTGGAATGTAGACCAACAGATTTGCTAATTTGTTGTAAACAAATTATATTTATTATTAAATATACGAATTTAACCAACATGTCGAGTTTATAGCCTTTGTCGGATAATTTTGGCCTCCTGAGTATGATTTTTTTCTTTGTTCCATCCATTTCCCAAGGATTTACGGCTTTGGCCTATTTTCATACCCATTTGACTGCATTAATAGGGAGCGTTATGCTTCTTCTCTAGGGAATGTAAAATCAGTTTTTTTTTGTAAGTTGAAACACTCAAAATGTTTTAGAAATCTAGCATCTTTTGACTTACCCGTTTGGCCTATATAATTGCGATTGCAGATATGTTAGTTTTTACTGTATCTGCATTGAGAAGATACCGAATATCCTTGAGGATGACATTGTGACAATTCTTTGAAGCAAACTTGACTTGACAATTTTAATTATTATTATAATTTTCCATTAGCAAATGCAATCGAATAAATTATCACACTGTCTCAAGGAGAACAAAGCCAATGAAGAATATATGATGGTAAAGAACAATATTTGCAATCATGACATGGAGGGGGTTCCTACATTATCAAAATCAATTTGTGAACAGGAGAGCTGATCTTGAATATAATCGAAAAGAAGTCCATATGTAAACCACTTTCAGAGATACGAAAATCCCTTTGGAAGTTTGTATTCTAATTTTTTATAATACGCAGAGGAAGCCAGAAGAGTGTTTTGCATTTACTCGAGCTATTTCTGAAATCGCTGTCCTAGAGCAGAGGTCCCCAACTTCAATGTTTCGTCGACCACTTGCCATGTTTCTCGGTTTTGGGTAGAGCCCCTGCTTACCTAATATTGAATTTATGCAAATTTTACTGTCAAATGTGTTTTTGACAGCTGGTATAGTGCTATTCACTTTTAAAGATTTAAGTTTCTAACTGTAGTGAAGTGTAGTGTGATAAACTTAAAAAGAACACATGTTAAGTTTCATACATTTATTAATTAAATTCTAATTAAAACGAACCAAATTAAAATATAGTATCTGTTACATAAAATAGCTAAGCAACAAAAAAAATTTGTATCATTATGTGCAAGTTTGTACAAGTTCAAAGTGACTACAAAGCGAATAGCCTAACACCTAACTAATACATAATTTTATGAAATAGACTAAATTAATTACTACGTAATCAAATTAAATCTAATTAATATATAATTGAACAGAATAAAACAGTTTATTATAAAATCCCTACTTCGCTACTAATATTATAATTGCGAAAATAAATGTGTATATTGTTTTCACGTAAAAACTATGTAACAAATCGCTCTGTGTATGTGGATTATTGCATTCATTGCTTAAATTGGATCTACTATCGTGGACCCCATTCCTCTCATAGACCCTCAATTTTTTTTTCGCTGATATGGACCCCTTGCAGGTTGTCGTCGACCACTTTGGGTATCACTGCCCTACAGCATAGTATTTATCATCGAATTATAAGCAACTTTCAAAAAATATGTCTGCCTGTCCGGATGTATGTCACGAAATGTTTATCTAGACGATAACTCGAAAACGAGAGGTTTTGTATGTTCGGTGACGAAACCTATTGTTTTTCAAGGAAATCGTGTAATAAATATTAAACACACCCTTTTCTGAAGGGTTGAAAATTTAAATAAATTATAACTCGCAAAGTATACATTGAATTGATTCAAAACTTTCACAGTAAATTCTAGTTAATATAAACCAGTCCAGTTAATAAACTGGGGACCTTTCTAAAAAAAAAAGCAAAGAATTCTTTTGCCTAATGTTCTGTGACCGATTTGAATCATTCGTAAGGGTTGAGCTAAGTGGACACGGCCTCCCATTCACCCTTACACGCTAAATTAACCCTATTTTCAACCCCTTTTTTAAGATAATTTTGAATTTAACAAAAAATTAAAATTAAGTCTCCAAAATGGGTTCTGGTTTTTTTTTTGGGTCGCTGAACACGAATCTGAGGAAAACTCATTCAATGGGCGGAAAATCACGATTATCGTTTTATACATAAAAGATGTTGTGGACTGTAGAAAACCTGAAAAGAAAATGTTTCCACGTCATTGAAATAATCGTGTGATAAGTCGCTTTGTGGTTGCTGATTACGAATTTGAGAATTAAAATAGAAAAATATCATTTTCTGGAAAAACAAAGAAAATTTTCTTACGAATGATTCAAATCGGCCACACAACATTATGCAAAAACAATTTTTTTGATACGACCTCTTGGTTTTTTTTTAGAAAGTCGGCCAAAATCCCCAGCTTATAGACTGGGCTAAACCTGATTTTACCCATATTTCAACAAAATCGTTCAACAACAACAAAAACAATTATTGACATAACCTTAAATTTACACTGTCCTTTAACAGCTTGTAACAAATGGCGATATGGTCAGCCGCTCCCACGGTAGACTCGGGTTCAATTCTCAGAAACGGAAAATTTGTTTCATAAATTTTCTTGAACATTATTAATTTGAATATTATTTAGTACATAAATGCCAAGAGTATTTTATAGAATGTGAAACAATCAAATGATTTGCGAAGAGTAACTTTGCTAACCACACTATTTATCTATTCTCCAAGCGGCAATAAATTTCTAATTTGGTAAACAAAACACGTTATGTAACATTAAAACGTAAAAGTCGTCAAGGTTCACATGCGACTAGAATACAAGACGACAACACCAATGCACTTTTCTAAAATTTCGTGTTCAACCGCCAGTCAGACTCTTGAAAAAGTTTCGAGCCTAATTCGCATTCCACATGCAATATTTAATAACGAAGGTGCACGCTCATGGGAATTACCTCGAGTCCTTGATTAAAATGAAAATGCTTGCTCATGAAGAAGCGAATTGTAGCAGGCAATAATTCAAATTAAGCGCTCTACTTTTAGCGTTATCGACGAAGTATGCCAAACCAAGCAGCTTATCTAATGATGAACAATAAATCGTCCAGAAAAAGTTCGAGTTGTTCCAACGATTTTTACTTTGAATTTTTCTACCGTTATTTTATTTCTTTCTGTGCCAGGATCTGGGCATTTTCTTTATTTTGGATTCTGTTTTCCGTAAAATTCAACATTATAAGTCGACTGTTGATGCGCTTGGGTGGTTCAAAGTGAACGTAAATTATGTCTTTAATCTCTCAGGCGAATGAACATATTTTGTCATTGGTTTATTCTATAAATAATTTCATTGGTAATTCTTATTATTATTATCTTTAATTGGAGATACCATATAAAAGGTTGAAAATGTATTTTACAGAAAATCATAAAAATTGTAATAATTGTACGAGGGCAAGTTGAAAAGTCTCTGAAAATAGAGCAGATGGCGCCACAATCTAAAATCCCATGTGACATTTGTGATGTACCATCTTTAACTAGAACACATTAAAATTTTCAGACTGATAAGTCACTCAGTTCTGTTTTGACACGGTCAAAAATAATTACTAAGAATAAGAACACTATCTTCTTCTGAAGTGAATATTGTTGAATTGAAAAATTTTGTAATCATTGTGAACATAGTGTATTCCAATAGTGGACTTGAAAATTCATTCAACTTCAAATGGAATTAAATTCATTGTTCTTCCTACTAAATACTTAAATTTTAAGATCACTACTTTATATTTTCTAGAGTTACACAATTGTTTTGAGGATTGTGCTGTATATCTAGGTCATTTCCCAAAATCAAATTCAATTGTGGAACAATGGCTATAAAGCAGAATTTTCTATAAATCTCATTGTGCAAAAAGAACTTGCCACTATTGTATGTGGCAAAATATGATAAGTAATCCTAATAACTTTACCTTCGAAATGTAAATAACATATTAACACCATTTTCGTGGAACTGGAATAATCGAGCCTGCATTGTAATTTATCAACAAACAGTAGAATTGAGCAACGATCATTCCTATTAACACAATTCCGATTGAACAAACAAGAACGAGTTTCATTCAAATAGGTCCTGATGTATATCCACGTGAACTGCAACAAGGTGAACGCCAGTATGTCAGGGAAACTCGATCCGATGTTGCCGGATTTCCTCTTCGCGACTTGTTCCAGGTTGTGGTTTTACCTATTCACACCCAACTGGCAAATTATTTTTCAAGGTGGATCTCGTATTTGTCCAAAGGACAATAATGAAATAAAACGTCAATATTTCTGATAATTCATAATATCTGATTTGAAACAGTCATTCTAGATGGCGTCCAATATCGCATCCAAACAATTGAAAACTAGTTGACGTATGTCATATTATTTTAATAATAATTTTTACTTCCCCCACTATACGTAGTATATAGTGTAAGGGAAGTATTGTACTGGTCAAGAACCTGAATAACTGCTACAGGCTACTAATGTTACGGAGTGGATGCCGTAAGTGTCAGTTGGATGACATCCACAACTCCCTAGTGACTGCTGAAATGGACCTGCAGATAAGGTTTTTTCGGTGTACCATATTTGACACTCATCGATCAGGTTATGGCGATTAGTAAGTGTTGAACGGAAGATGGTTGTCTCGCGAAAAAATCCATCTACCACATAACCTTGCAAACGAATAAACGAAGTTGATTAAACGTTAGTTCTGTTTGTAACGTGGAAGTATGAATTAGATAATCGTATTTTATTATTTTTATACGTGGTCGGAAGTGAATTTCCAGGATCGGTTTTGATTGAGATTTAATATCGAAATGGCAGGTTCGCAGCACAATCCTATCTCAATTTTAATTTGTTACCAGAATGTATAGAGCACGAGCGTGTTCACAAGGCCGTAATAAAAAGAATAACCTTATTCACAATGAAAGTAAAGATTAATGTTTCTTTTAAATTGCATTGTACTTTATCAGTGGCGGCGGTTGTCAAGTTTTACGTGCGAATCTGATGAAGTTTGGGAATGATCTGCTTCGAATGGTGTAATATTGAAAACTAACCTAGAAAAAAGTGTATTCTGTTATAGTAGTAAAAACACTAGGAAACTCGACTAGAAGAATGAAAATCAAAATTACTCATTCATTTTGATCAAATCTGCAGTGTTTTAGATGTTTTTCTACGTTCATTTACTCAGCCGATTCGAGAGATGACTTCGTTCACTTCGCTCACTCCGCCTTAACAAGTGGACGTAAATCAATTTCTCTTAGTGTCCGAAAGGTTTCGAAGTAGAAATTGCAATAAATAAAAACTAGTCACAGTCGGTTGTGTTTTTGTCTGGTTTCAAAAACAAATCTGTGTTATAAAAAATTTTGATCCCTTTACATTAGAAGAATCAAGACAAATTTTCCCCCAGTAACAAATACGGACATTGTTAGTCATCTAGTACTTACCATCAGCTACTACATCAATCAAAAAAAGAAAGCATTCGAAAAGTTTAAATGCCTTCAAGTACTTTATGCTGAATTTATTAGGGAGTGTGGCTTATTGAAAGTAGAAAACTACATAGTAGTTGTGGGAAAAGGAAGAGTAATCTAATGAAAAGAATGGAATTTTCATTACACACATACAATTTAACAGGTGAAACATTCTCGGAGAATGAATCTGTGCCATGGAAAGTGTGGATTTTGTGCAACGACGGCTGGAAGTGTAAACACAACTCATTGTACTTGTATGGTTTTATGCTTATAATTTTTGAGAGGTTTAAATGTTTGCGCGATACTTTCTGGAAAAATAATAGTTGCCTACTTTAGTTACTTTATATTTAAGGACTAGTTCATTTAAAATAGGTTTTTTCTTTGGAATAAAACGAAGTAAATAAATAGTTCTTTCATTTAATTTTACCATACTCCCATAATTAACAACACTATAAAATGAGGGCATACTAATTTACAAATTCAATAAATAAAAACTTTAGACTCAAGTTATCAAAGTCAAATCATGTTAAACCACAGTGACGCAGGTTTGCTTACCCTACGGCAGCCATTCGTCAGCTGATCGTGACAGTTCGTTAGACTACTCTATTATTGACACTATAATATAACATTCCTTTATACTGACACTTACTGTCACCTGAAGTATCAAAATGTGCCACAGAATCAAGAAGTCTATAACTTGTTGCGCAGAATAAAGACATACAATAGATCGTGACGTCACATCGATGACGTCACTTGAATCTGAAAATGAGGATTTCGGACAATGCAGGTTAAATATATACACGGTTGTCCTCACGGTTCAATAACATACCATAATTCCATTTGAAAAAATGAAGATGAATGTCAGAAATACACCCTCTACAGTGGGTTACGCACGTACTAACGCACGCATGCACGTGCATACACACACAGATAGAAATCAAAAATGGTCTAGTGCGATTCAGAAATGCTCAAATCGGATATATCCGCGAAAATTCGGAATATTTTTGGGGCTATTACAATACTTCCGTTATACTATATACTACGTATAATGAGGGAAGTAAAAAAGTTTTCAAAAGGAAATAAACGTAGATACTCTGAACCACCTTCTAAATAGAAACTTCTTCTGATATGACTAATTTTCCCATTCATCTCTCGGCGAGATCACAACTCTGACATTTTGCTTCCCGAACCACAGGGCTCGATTCTAGTCGCAGCGTTTCAGGCTGCTCCCTAAAAAGACGGGATTGATCTGCACTCCATCTCTTGCCATTGCAGCTAGGCCTGTAGATGCCATCATAAGGAGATTCCCCATCATCAGAAATAGGTCTTTAAAGCTTCAGTCGGTTTACTCTTCCTTGCAGATATAATGCTTCTGAGGAAGACGCAAAAGCATTGGACTTATAACATATTATAAGATATTTCCTTTTGCTATCCGTGCTGTAAGGCTACCATAGACATAGTGAGGTATCAAATTGAACTGTCACTGACAGAAATAAAATTAGTTGAAGAGTTGAACACATCATTATTACGAGTACGAACTAATAAACCTTATCCACTAAAAATACTATTAACCTACTAAGGACTTTTCAGCTACTAAGTAGAAGTAGTCATCATCAGAGTGAACTAGATAGCTTACCCTGACGATGGCAATTTGGTAGTTGAGAGATCCTTAGTACTTTCATATTATATTTAGTGGATAAGGGTAAGTATTTCGTATTTATAAGTGTTATAGTGTAGTACAGTTCTGAACTTTTAGTTTATTAAGATGAGCTTGCAACTACATTCGATGCTAAACTCAGTGGCGGCTCGTGAACTTTTTAAGAGAGGAGGCTGGACATAAAACGTTCTTGTAGAAATATACTCTATTCAGCCAATAAATTTAACCTTTGCACAGCGACCGTACCAGCTACTTCAGTGACAAAATTAATTGTTGCCAAGCAAGAACCAACGTGGAGGTGTAGAGTTTCTCTTGGCAAACAATTTTTTTGTTCGTTTTTCTTTTTCTTTGGATTTTTGTTATTTTTTATTTTTTTTTCGAAATTTTTCATATTTTGTTTTTTTTTATTATTTTTATTAACTTTTTTTCATATATTAACGGAATTCTACGGTCTTTAGTTTGCGAAAAATGATCAATAATATTATCATAAAATGTATCATTTTGTTTAAAGTGTTTTACTAAATCTTTTTCAATAGATATCAAACTAACATTGTATAAACGATTTTGGCCCATTGTATTTCGCATGTAAGTTTTAATTCGTTTGAGAGTAGAAAATGATCTCTCAACCGATGCCGACGTAACAGGAATGGTGACTGTTAAACAAAGTAGTTCATAAAACTGAGGTAAAACTTGTTGCAAATCATTGTCTATCATATATTTTATCATATCGGCGTGAATGTCGTACTGGCCTAAAATATCTTTATCCGAGTAGGTATATAACCCATAATTCATTGTGCAGTGCTATTTTATCAAAAAATGTATATTTTAGAACTAAGTTATCTAAAAGTGTATTGGGAAACTCTTTTGAAAATATTTCGAAAAATCTTCTATTCGTCAAGTCGAAAAACTTCAATTCATGTAAATCGGAAAATCGAATCTCAATTTGACCTTTAATAGTATCTAAAATTTCATAAAAAAAGTTGTTTATAATGTAGTTTCTTGTCTATCAAATTATATGTTTTCCTCCTTTAACAATATTCTGTTAACGGTTAATTTAAACTTAATACTCGATGTAATATGTTCCTGCGATTTTTCATGTCTGTCTATACCACGAGCTAAATTTTTCAAATCATCATAACCCGAGTGCCCCCAACATGAAGTTGTATCAGATGTAAATAGCAAGCAATATAATTTATTGTGTATTTCGATTTTGAAACATACCTGTCATCACTAATCCTTTCAAATCCGGTAAAGGCCGTTTATTTTTAACAAAACACTTTTCTATCATATGTTAATCCACTAAATGGATTTTCTAAGAATTCAGCAACTGAGTCACTCATCATTTTAACGTTCACCGATTAGATAAATTATAACTTAACTACTTAACCTTACTTCGCCTCGCGGAACAAAAACAATAACTAACGGAACACGATTCGCATTCTTCTAGCAGCGGTAGGGCGGTAGCAAGTATTCGTATTTCATTCGACCGACGAGTTCGTACGAGAAGCTAGCCTACATAGGGTGTTGCCATATTCGCTGTTTTACCCTACTTGGCAATTGAACTGGTTGGTAAAACGGCAACTGTGTTGACCACACGTATTTAGCGTTTGAGATATAGAGAGAATCTAGCCTCTGGCCACTGTTGCCAGATTAAAAATAACTACTGAGAACGGGGAATTAATTGTAAAATTTAAAGAATTATCAGAGAAACAGGAAATAAAATGGAGAATGATCATTAAGATAAATTGGTGAGGAGGCTGAGCCTCCTTAGCCTCCTTCGAGGAGCCGCCACTGGCTAAACTGTCTTAATTTACCATCTTTCTTGTAACTACTTCGTAACAGAAATGAGAGGAACGTATAGATGGTGGTAGAAAGCGAGTAAATATCTTTGTGACAATTGTGCGGTTGAAGCTACCTATAAATTAGTTCTTCTACCGATGACTCGTTCTAGTTTCACCAGGGACCTACTTTTCTTTGCCTCATTTATCTTACGGTAAAAACTCTTGAACGCTGCGCTGCGCTCTCTCTCACCTTGTTGCCAGTTTCATTACATGGTATCCGTAATTACACAATTATCATACGCCTCTCCTGTTTGTTGGTTCAGTTCCTCATCGTCTTCGTAGGAAAAAGTCGGACAAACGGAATAAATAGTGTTGATAAACAAACAGACCGTGCGTCGGAATTTGAATAGGAAAAACCGCAGATATTATGGTCGCGGTACGGTCATTCTCATTCGTATTTGGATACACAATAATAAACACAGATATTAAGTGCAGGTGCAACGTTCTGCTTGATGACAGCGACACTTGATAATGTAACATCGTCGAATATTACTAACCCCTCGATTCATGGTTATTTCAGCATAGTATTAACGTCGGTGAGTCTTTCTTTCATCAAATTTCAGTTTTCTCCATAAATGGGATTTGAGTTTGAAGTTGTTAACGTTGCTGTACTTTTCATAATCTCTTTATTTGTAGATAAGTACACTAAAGCGCGAAAAAAACGATTAAATTATTTTGAATGAAAATAGTTTTAAATGGAAAAGTAGGCTTTGGACATTTTGTAGAATTATTGGCAGTTGTCAAAATGTAGCGTTGGACTACACAACATCGTTTCTTTTGTGTTGAGAAATTGATTCAATATAATATTTTAATGTCCATTGCTGTCCTTAGCGTAAGATTATTTTCACATAACGCAATAAATGGAGACAACTGGAATCTATTATAGACAAAAAGTCAAGTGAAAGACCAAGAACTGCATATAATGAAGGTAACGAAGAAAGGGTAAGAAATGCAATCGTTGTTAGTCCGAAAAATCTATAGCTCAGGAAATAAATGATCGTCATAAGATTAACAGACTTGAATTTTGTCTTCCGATTCATGATAATCACCAAGGTATCGAAAATACCTTTTCATGAGTGCAGAGGCACATTTTTATTTAAAGGGCTATGTAAATAAGCAAAATTGCTGGTTGGGCTCAAGAGAATTCTCGGGAAATTCATCAGCGACCTTAACGTTGCCCTAAAGTAAGTGTATGGTGTACCATTTCATCGTCTAGAATAATTGGGCCTTAGTTTTTTGGAGAGCTGCGCGCACACAGGTTCAAATGTTCCAGATGTTCTTTTTACCTCAAATTGAAGAAGAAATAGGACATTATTGCTTTCAGCAAAACGGGACAACAAGTCATACGGCGATTAGAAGCATGGACATTTTAAGAGAATCCTTACAAACTCATTCCAAGAAATGGTACGATTCCATGGCCAGCAAGTTCCGCAGATCTTGCAGCTTAGGATTGTTTTCTTTGGGGCTATTTAAGCTTAAAGTGTGAATAAACCCATAAATTTAAGAGATTTGAAATTGAAAATCAGAAATGAAATCAATGCTATCCCACGTCAAGTTCTTCAACATGTTATGCAAAAATTTGCTAATTGATTAGAAGAATGCGTTGAGAACAATGGCGATCATTTACAAAGCACTATATTTAAATCATAAAACACGTCACGTTCTTCAACATGTTATGCAAAAATTTACTAAATCAATTAGAAGAATGCATTGAGAACAATGGCGATCATTTACGAATCATTATATTTAAATTATAAAAATTACCATTTTTCTAGTTTAAAAATAAGTATTAATTAGTTTTATTATTCGAGTTAATGAATTTGTATGATTTGGGTAATTCATTTTGCCAAACCCTGTATAAGTAAGACTCTCATTACTCTTAAATCGTTGCACATAGTCCAACTCGTAGTCCAAGGAGGGTAAATGTTCCTGCTTTAGTGTATTTACTCCATTTGATTAGTTTCAGAAGGGGTTGAATCATCCCCTAAGCTCTCATAGCTACCCCCATGGAAATCTCAGACAGAAAAGTGGGTTGAATGATACATTGCTGAAAAAGTAATTTGGTTACCGAAAATTTAACGCTTCATTTTTTCAGCAAGTGTTCTAAAGCTATGCCTAATTCAATCTTCAAATTTTGGGTTGTGATTTACCAGATAAAATGAAAAAAAAAACATCAGACAATTTCATTACTTGAACAAATGGTTTCAGTTATTTTGTAAACAATAGTAGAGTCGACATTCAAACTCCCGACGAACATTCCGTTGTTATGGCATTACGACATTCCTGTTTAACTCTGTCTCAGGAGCTCTATGGTTTTTGGTTTGGTGTTGTACACAACAGATTTCAAATGATCCCACAAAAAGGAACCTAATGGTATGAGATCTGGGGATCTAGGTGGTCATTCTATTGGTCTTCTTCCAATCCACCGATCTATATAGTGTTCATTCGGCTACTCTCTCACCAAGAGGGCGCCATGAATAGGATCTGTCTTGTTGAAAGTGCAGTTAAAATTCAGTCAAAACTAGAGACCGTGTTTTCCATTTGAAATTTCTATGAGGCATGATTCCACTTCTTTGGAAAGTACATACATCTAAATACTCCTTCTTTGAATTTCTGAACAGGTTTCTGCAATTTGAAATATCTCTTCCGCATTTTGGATTTATAGCCCATTGCACACCAAACAGTTATGCATGGTAATTTTGTTTTGACTGACCATTTACTCCATTATCAACAACACGGTGTTCCTCTCCATCACTCTCTTTAAGTGAGAGAGTTGTTTGTTGGATGAACACTATCCACATTGGTGAGAAGAGAACATATAGAGTGGCCACTTTCCATTTGAAATGTTCATGGAGTGGCTATGGGAGCCTAGGGTATGATTCAACCCCTTCGAAAAGTACATCAAAATACGTCCGTCTTGTCTATACGAGTTTTCTGCATTCTGAAATAACTCTTCTCGTTATGGAGTTATAGCCCATTGCTCCTTTTCAAATTCTCACCCTGTATGTATATATTTTTTTACTGGATGGTGAATATGAATGTGCATATTTTCTACCTTGTATTATCCGTTTTCATTTCATTGTACGAGTATTCCTACCTAATGTATGAAGGCTGGTAGCTCCGCTTCACTTCCATTGCGTTCCGCCCGTTCCATTGAATTCCGCGTTATTGTGCTTTCTGTTGAAGGCCTCTGATTGCCTCTAGGAATTTGGGTTCGAAACCGACCGACTACAAAATATATGTTTTTTAATACTCAACCATTTTACTACATATTTAATAATTTTAATGCTTTTTAAATATATGCTGCTAATAAGATGAAACTCACCTATTTTCAGACTCCCTTTATGCATTTAGAATCCCGTTATCATCATTTTTATAACTGAAGTGAATTGTCAGAGCCATTGTAAATTAGAAAAAATTACCTTTATCCTTATCGACTAAAAATACTGTTTTACTCTGATGAAGCCTCAGTACTTTAAACATTATTTTTAGTAGATTAGGGTGTGTTCCTTATTTAGTGTTATAGTGTATCTACAGTGTGCACTCTTTCATAGTTTATTACTATGAAAAGCCATGTTCCATTGAACAACTAGATGAGATTAATGGAATGTCGAATAACTTCGAAGTGAAACTTTGTTAAAACAGATGGGTTTGTTTTCCTATTTGATTTTTGTGCGACAAATCTAAACCAGTAGAGCACGGCTTGCTGCAATAATGCACGATCCTGTTATAAGGTGAAGACCATGACCTACTCAAACTTGTTTTCTATTGTTGGCTGCCAGTTCGCGCAAACTTGTCCGACGTGGAAAAAAATTCAGCTCGTAATAGATGTCCGTCGACAAACATAACTCTTTGAATAACGATCGTTGAGATGTAACTCGCAGGTGAATCTCACCACCCAAATTCAGTGAAAGCAACCGATTATTTTATTCAAAAACTATTATATATGATTGTGCGACATTATAGTCCCCTCCATGTATGTTCAAAAATCAGATTTCGAAGAGTGAATTTTTGTGCAAATCGACGTATTGAAAACGATGGTATCATTATTGTCTTGGCAAAATCTTAAACTAAATTCCCTAATCTCAGTTTTGCTGTAAAATCGAAATCAGGAGGATAAAATCGATGCTATCGGAGATAGCGATTTAAAATTTTAGGAGTTGTGGGTAATTGTAAAGCACATATCGTCCACAAGTTAGTTAGGTATGAGGGATCATTTTGTTTAGATAATATCTGATGATGCTCAAACTAATCAAATGATAATATCAATAATGTGTATATGTTACAGTCAAAGCGTTATTTCGGTCAATGTATACACTAACTAGTCTATGCATACATTCACAAAAAATTAAATTCACTCTTTTACTGGTCAGTGTAAATATTCACTGACCCCTGGTAGCGAACGGGTATTGACTATAGGAAGAATGAGGGAAATATGATGTTCTACATGATGCATGTATCAAAAATACACTTTCATTAACATTAACGCTGTTCTACAGAACACATCTTACTAAAATACACTTATGTATCTCATATACTTCCAAGCGGCAATTTGTAGGTCTGAGGTTAATGAAAGTGTGTTTTTGTTAGATGCATTCTGATCAACATGTTCTTCAAGCGGCAGTTCGTAGGTTTAAGGTTAATGAAAGCGTATTTTGTTACATGAATTCTATAGAAAATGTACTTCCAAGCGGGAATTCGTAGGTCTGGGGTTAACGAAAGTGTATTTTTGCTAGATGCATTCTGATGAACATGTACTTCCGGCGGCAATTCGTAGGTCTGAGGTTATTGAAAGTGTATTTTTGCTAGATGCTATTCTGATAGACATGTACTTCCAAGGGGCAATTCGTAGGTCTGAGGTTAATGAAAGTGTATTTTTGCTGAATGCATTCTGTAGAACATGTACTTCCAAGCCGTCTGAGGTTAATGAAAGTGTATTTTTGTTAAATGCATTCTGAGAACATGTACATCCAAGCGACAATTCGTATGTCTTAGGTTAATGAAAGTATTTTTGTTACGCATTCTATAGAACATGTACTTCCAAGCGACATTTCGTAGGTAAGTGTATTTTTGCTGAATGCATTCTATGGAACATGTACTTCCAAGCGGTCTGAAGTTAATGAAAGTGTATTTTTGTTACGCATTCTATAGAACATGTACTTCCAAGCGGAAATTCGGAGATCTGAGGTTAATGAAAGTGTACTTTGTTACATGCATTCTGTAGAACATGTACTTCCAAACCGTCTGAGGTTAATGAAAGTGTATTTTTGTAAATGCATCCTGTAGAACATGTACATCCAAGCGGCAATTCCTAAGTCTTAGGTTAATGAAAGTGTATTTATGTTACGCATTCTATAGAACATGTACTTCCAAGGGACATTTCGTAGGTCTGAGGTTAAAGAAAGTGTATTTTTGCTGAATGCATTCTGATGAACATGTACTTCCAAGCGGTCTGAGGTTAAAGAATGTGTATTTATGTTACGCATTCTATAGAATATGTACTTCCAAGCGACGTTTCATAGGTCTGAGGTTAATGAAAGTGTATTTTTGTTACATGCATTAAGTAGAACAGCGTATTTCCCTCATTCTTCATATAGCCAATACACTTTCGCTACCAGGGTTCAGTTAATGTACACATTGACTAGTATAAGCGTGAGTTTAATTTTTTGTGAACACTTTAGCCAACCAAATCAGTGAATGTATGCGTTGACTAGTTCGTGATGATAAACTTACTTAAATTGATTTCAAAGCTAATTAACAAATATTTAAATTGGCTGTCCACATGCTGCATACTTTCAGATCGAATGTCGCACTAGATAATTCACATGGTCATAGTTTAGATATGAGGTAAACAGTAACCGCAGAAAAAGGTAGTTCCTATCGTTCCGACGAAGACGTCCTGGAAGAATGTTCCTTCACATCCTCTCCATCTCATACAACTTATATCGTAAGCATGTAACTTTTCTATTGAATAATCGCACTTTTGATACAGCAGGATCCGGATGCGTTAGGTTATCTTCGGAAACCGAAACCTAACATAGTTTAGTAGCAATTTTACAGCTTTGAGAGTTCGTTGAATTACACCTCGAAATGGCGAAAAAAATTAAAGACAAAAAAAGAAAAAACAAAAAATCAAAGGAATGTTTGTTTCAGACGATGATCAACATGGCGTTCTGCTGGTTGATTTTAATCGGCACAGGGGTCCAGAAGCTGGTCTTTGGCGACTTGAGGGTTTCGGAACAACAACACCTGAAGGATAAATTTTGGAACTTCGTGTTTTACAAGTTCATATTCGTGTTTGGCATCATCAACGTCCAATACATTGACGAAGTACTACTGTGGTGTTCGTGGTTTTCTCTGCTTGGTTTTCTGCATCTGCTGTCGCAGCTGGGAAAGGACCGATTCGAATATGTAAGTTGAATTCATTTATATGTTTAATTGCTGCTCGTAATCCACGTAATGCACTACGAAAGTTAGCTTAAATAAAAAAAGTATGTTACATATCGACGATTTCAAATAATAAATTTAAAACCATTAACGATGGAACGCTATATAGTTTAATTATCCACCAAAGCTACGTGGAGCCTACGAATCCACTCGAATATCACGGTTGTTGGCTACAATGTGGATTGTTCTCATAAACAAAAGATTCAACCATAACCGGTCCATTTCTTACTGTGTGACATTTGGCACCACCCTGTTGGAACCACATGTTTGTCAAATATTGAATTCTTGCCAAAAATAATAACTTAATTGTGTTGACCAAATTCCGCAATTTTCTTTATTAACAAATACACTGATGATTTTCTTTTAAAATTAACGTCACTGAATCATTGAGTTAGGGCGATCTTGTAAGCATGTTAACCAATATCAATTATCCAAATTCCCCTCAACGTTGATTCAGAAAGACCCAATTACTGAGAACCTCGCTGTATCGATGAATTTGTGAACGTGTATTTTTCAATGACATAACAACAATCCATAAATGGCCCTACGTGTATGACTTGACAGTTGAAACTTTTGTAGAGCCCTTATTGGAAACCCGATACAGCCGACTTACTCGATTAATAAATCACTTGATTCAGAAAGACCCAATTACTGAGAACCTCGCTGTATCGATGAATTTGTGAACGTGTATTTTTCAATGACATAACAACAATCCATAAATGGCCCTACGTGTATGACTTGACAGTTGAAACCCTTATTGGAAACCCGATACAGCCGACTTACTCCATTAATAAATCACTTAAGATTCCAATAGAAAAAAATCCCAATTGTTTTATTTATATATTATCGATATCATTTTAGACAAAGGGTTATCTGTACTGGGGCAAAGGTCATTATTTATTTGTAATTTTTGAGAAAGGAGTTTGATTTCTATACTTCCTTATTTATTTTGACCTGATTCGAAAAGTTTCGAAGTAATAAAAATGTGAAGAAAGAATGAAAAAAAAGCCATTTTATTTTGTATAATACTTGAGAAAGGGTAACTATTATCGCTGTTTTTTTAAGGGGAACCCGCAAATTGTCAAGAAATATCTTGAATCGTGATACACACATTTCATATTTATTAGCGAACGATATGAAATTGAAAAGTTATCAATAATAGTTTGGTTTTTATTGACAGTTTGATTAAATTTTATCGAGGTATGGAGAGATACCTGCACAAAACTCGCTTGATTTTATAATATTTATTGCACCTCAAAATGCGCCCTTTTGTAATGTGCGTTCATTTTTTATCATCATTACTGTGTCATTCGTCATATGTACAATAGTAAATTCTACCAAATATCCTTTTATGATAATAAGAATTTAATAATGATTCTTGACCCAGGTATGAATTATTTATAAATTCTATGGAAATAAGTCACACTTATTGCTTATTATTTTGGTCTTTGCGTATGTTTCGGTCTCACGGCCATCATCAGAAGACGTTTTATCACTGTGTGCTTGATACAATTAGTTTTAAGAAATTCCGTTTTAGACATTGTTACGTCTTCCGATGATGATCGTGATCCCGAAACGTACGTAAGATGAAAATAATAAGCATATGTGTTAGTGTGATCTATTTCCCGAGAATTTATATTAAATGATTATAAAAAATATAGTAAATTATTGAAGAAGAGAAAAATATGCTTCAAAGTGTATTATAACGCTGATATTTCGGAAGGGGTGAAATAAGAGACAATAATTAAATATATTAATATATTTACAAAAGTTTAGTAGAAATAAAAAATTAATTTATACGTAAGCGTTTACAGGAGGAAGCTGGAAACACTTACTTTGCATTCATATTTTGTATAATGACGTGACAAAATAAGGCTTTTTTTATTCTTATTTGACTAAACTGTTCAGACACAATACATCGATTTTAAGGTTTTACAAATATGTTTATCTATCTAAATAATAGCCTCATGTTTGAACGAAGCTGAGTTGAATGCTTCATTATATTCTATGTATAACTTATCGTTTTAATTATGATTATGCTTATATCTAATAATCAGAATAATTAGTTCATAAGCATGTCTTGTTATATATAGCTTTTTAATTACAATATAGTAGAATTTTATGGTTTTATGTATGCTGGAAGATCTTATTTTAACTACTGATGTCAAATGAGGTCGAAAGATCTGAAGTTTGCTAGACCTATTACATTTTTTTTTATTTGTAATAAATCGATTATAAATGAGTCTAAAAATTAATGAACATTTTTATTTGAATTATATCAAAGCTTGTAAAATATTCACTCAAAAACATTAGGTTGAATATTTTTTGTCATCAATATTGGATGAAGAAATCAAAAAGGACCTCCAACTCGAGATAATTTTATCGCACGCGTATGAAAAATAACCCTCATTTTGTGCTTATTGCATATTATACTATTACAGACTTGAAGTTATTTAAAAAAAAAATTTGATTATAAGCTTAGACCCGTATTATTTAAAAATTCGAACTGCAATATATCCCCCTGAACCCTAGCTTCGTTCATATTCGTTAAATGGTTAAAAAAATCCTCTTCATTTCGGAGAACTGTTGTTCCAAATGATGATATACAGTGCGTTTCGAGAGGAAATGAAAATATTTTAAGGACATGTCTTGGATGCAGCATTAAGAATGCGATCTAGCAACGCATCCCTTGTATTCACTGTCGTAGCATAAACCGACGACTTCATCCATTCCCAAAGCCGAAAATCTTGGGGAGTGAGATGCGGTGATCTCGGTGGCCGAAAAGGGTATTCGTACTTTTTTTTTTACATTATTTGAATAATGAGGAAGATAATCCGTGCTCGAATTTTCAAAGGTACTACGTCCAATATTTCCTCTAAACGATCTTCCAAAAAATTTAAATAACCTACCCCAGTAAGGCATAGATACCATACACAAACATCATATCTGCATATTCTTTATGACTGAATTTGTTAGGCATTTTTACAATCTCATAAAGCTAGCACAAATTTCAGTTTTGCTACACTTTCCTACTTGATATTTTGTTCCAAATTGTCATTTGGGACAACGTTATCAAAGTTAACTTGATTATTTTTTTAAAAAGGAAGACCTGATTCTCTGAAACAAATGAAAATCGCGTAAGAACATATGAGCTTTTTTGCTTATTTTAGCTTCCTAGACATATCCTTAAAATATTTTCATTTCCTTCCGGAACATCCTGTATTGCGAATAAGTTCCTGTTTGCCGTCTGATTGGCTGTTTTTAGGCTCATTAATTTGAACCTATCGCGATTTCAGGGTTATTTACGTGTTACCAGTCTGAAATATTTAATTCGCAGCATTAGATATCCGCAGTGTAATATACTGAAATTTTATTACATTGATATCCGCGCATGAAGGTGTATGACAATCTATTATGATTATGACCATTAACGATAAACAAGGAATTATGGCCCCATTATATACGAATCATGAGACATATTATAAGAAACTTACACTGAACTTTCATAATTGCATCCACATTACCACATTGCAAGAAATACCATAATGTGTTTGAGTTGAAATAAGCCGATTTCGATATTTAGAAAGTGGGATGTGATCCCTACATTATAGGTGGTACAGACGAAGCGTTATTTCTCACCACATTGCCATTCAATCACATGCTAGGGGGTTCAATTCCAATATGTTATTCGCTCTCATGAAGCCAAAGTCAATAGCCAAGGCTCTAGAAAGAAAAGGGGTTCCATCCCTCCTATGCCAGTGAACAAACGCCAGTTTGGAAAAAAAAATGATAATCATATCTTCAATCAGCGAACCCACAGTAACAGCTAGAGCTGTTAGGGGGTGTCTGCAAGGAGGAGTGTTATCACCTCTTCTGTGGGCTATCCTGGTGGATGAATTATTGATAAGGCTAGTATCCAAAGGCATTTATTGCTTAGAGTATGCCGACGACTTTGCGAGTATCGCAATAGGCAAATTCGCAGGAACAGTATCTCTATACATTATAAACAAGTTGTGCCAACCCTCTTAAAACCACTACATTTGTACTGAGGGGACTAAAACCACGAGTTCTGAATGGGGTAGAAATTTCAATTGCATAAGAGGCAACATAGTTGGGAATTATCACAAGCTGACAATCCAAAAGAGCACGATATCCCTCAACCTATGCAGAAGAATGTGTGGGAAAACTGGGGGCTACAACCAAACATGATCACATGGCTATACACCAGCGTCATTAACATCTATGCCTATTATTATTTACAAATCTAATGTATTTGTGTTTGGTATTGTCTAAGCAAGGCGCTGGTAAAAGGGGGAAAGGGTATTATCGTTTCCTAATATTCGAATTGCTATTCAACTCCAATATTTTGTGTTGGAGAACTCATCTCATAACACAAACAATATCACCAATGTGAAAAATTCTTACTTCCGAAAATACGAATCTGATACAGACCTTTACACGATACATGTTTCTGACCTAATGACTGCAGTAGAGGTACCCATTGTGGCCAAATAGACAAATATGCGGTCTCATCCATCCTCGTCTTTCTCACTGCATTGAATCATTCGTTACCGCTGGTTCACCTCGACGAGTACAGCTGTTGTGGGCGTATATAGCTTACGCACCGTTACCATAGCAACTGGCCGAACGTGTGCACCAAATCACTGTTGCCTGGAAATTGATTCACACTCAGGCTCACCTTTCAAACGCCCGATAAGATGACTAATTCGTCTTGCTATTTAGCTGACTGGTGTCACTATTGGCACGTTTCCATGTGAAAATATAATAATTTAAAGTTTACTAGGAAACAAATTTGAAGTTTTAAGTTCCAACTGTTTTTGCCCGGATGTGATAAATGTAATCTAAGTAATTGAACAAAACTAAAGGGGTCTCACCTGGCGAGCCGCCACTGGTGAACATGCATTTTTGACTTGTACAATGTCGTTTGAATAATTGAAGTTCATGTCCTCTGGTCTGGATCCTGTTAATTACTTTGTGACACGCTATTCAATTTCAGATTAAAAATAAACCGAGAAATGAACGAACATAGTTTGCTTTGTATAACATTTAAAACATATTTTATTGAATGTTGTCGACAACAAAAATATTTGATAAATAATGATTGATAAAAATTAGAATGAAAAAAGCATTTCCTAATTCTATGACAATAGAAATAATGCCTTCAATGAATATATTCCACGGTTGTTTGAAAATATGATATTGAACTTTGATATTTGAATAACAAATGAAGGTTCCTAATTGTACAATTTGCCATTTCCTGTTTTATTTCATATCTTTAATGAACATTGAGTATTGGATTGAATTTGCAATATGAATGCACGAAGAATAAAAAAAATACTTGTTTAGAATATATGAATAATTAAAAAAAAATTTCTTTCAGTTATCTTTCTCTCCCACAACGCCGGTATGGAGCCATGTGAAGCTGTTGGCGCTATTGGGCGTTATTTATGCCCTTTCTAGTTTTATGCTATTGATAGCAGTGTTTGTGGGATTTTACGGAGGATTTCATACATTTGCATTCATGTCTGCCGAGGTACGTATCTAATCTTATTTAGAGTATTTAATCATTAATACCTGTATATATGTGATTCATCGGTTTATACTGCTGTTTTGAGTTTCTTGTGTTTCTACTTGATGTAAAATTGATAGAACCTAAAAAAATCGATTTTCGATTCTTGGAATATTTACAATTATTCATTTCATTGGAAACAGGCCTGTTATCACTGATTAAAGTGCGAATCATTTAACGAGGTGCGGCTTGTAGATTAACTGATGATGGAATATCAGCAAACACATATAACCTTCATGTCTCGAGGATGATGTTACAGCGGAACATGTTCTCTGTATTTACAGAGAACAGCTGGGGAAATAATCAGATCTAAGATGTTCAGTAAGATGCACCTCCTACTAGAACATCTGGAACCTGAACCAGACCCATCGGTCTTATAAAAAGACTGAACATGGCTGTGGCGCGGGTGATGTCGGCCTAATTTCAAGGAACCCAAACTTATAAACTGTATAATCAAACTGTATTGTATTATGCTTCATATAATGTTCCCAATGTAAGATATACGGGGCAAACCGACAGAAAATCGAAATTTAAGTTGAAGAGCATTCACCTCTATTTTCTCCATTGCTATAAATCTATCACATTTTTAGAAGCAAATTCTTTATCCTTTTGTTTTGAAATCATCCCTTGTAGTTTAATTAGCAGGGCTTCCCTCACCAGGTACAAGAGCAAGGGGACAGAACCGCTCATGGGGAAACCCCTGGTGACCTTTGTCGATATGGCTTCTTCCATTAGAAAGGAACGGATGATTTTTTCTTTCAGCATGCAGCGCCAGTCTCATCAGTGCCTTTTATTTTCGAAGTTCTCTTTGTTTTCCAGTGCATTCTCCACGAATTTTTGTTCATTTGCCTGCTGTATAGGCATATATGTTCCTATATAGAGCTTCACGAATACTGTTTCCCTAAAGTTCATGTCCAGCAGTTTTCTTGCGCCTTAAGCATGAATGACACAACACTCATAGGTATAAGTGCCTTCGCCCTGGTCTGTTTTTTTCTCTCAGGTTTGGGTATAAATACGACTATGATTGCTCACCATGCCTTTGGTACATATGCCAATGCGAGACTAGCACTTAATACCATCATTCATTCCTGTTCAAGATGCAGTTAATCACATGTGAAATAATCCAAGTCACGCGTTGTGTGTCATGTGTGTGTGTGGCGTGTTTGCCCATGTTTCTGGCTCCATCAGTGAATCAGATTTCACCATTGGTTGGCAGGGCAGATTTAACCAATCTTCTCTGTGGGAATGCGTATACGATACTTCTATCGAATGTGTATAGTGGTATCATCCCATCCGTTGTCATTAAGTGGATGGGGTGTATTTCACAACTGATTGGTAGTAAGGTGTGACTACCGTTTGCCTTCACCAGTCCTATTGATATAAGTCTGTGGGCAGCTTTTGTTGCCGCATCTTTTATAGTCGGGTAGAGTGGAGGTTCCAACTTTTCGTGGCTCCCGTTGCAGCACCTAGGATGAGCTTTCTCAGATACTCCAGGATTGGTTTGGTCGTCCTGAGCTCTGTTCTTTTCCACCACACCACCAAGGCGTATGTCAACCTCGGTTTAAGGATGGCTTCGAAGATCCACATTATGGTGTTTGGGCTGAGGCCCTAATTGTGGCCAATAGCCCTTCTGCACAACCAGAAGACTGCAGTGAATTTGCGGCATTGTTCTAATTGTGGTTTCCATATAAGTTTATTGTCTAAGATAACTCCTAAGTATTTAGTTGGTCACCTTCTATGGTGAGTACTGTCTTGTACTTCCTATTTCTGTTTTCGTAGGGTTAACCTTCAACCTTTTATCGCTGCACCATTTATTCAGTGCAGTCCGGTATTACGTTTCAATTGGCAAATGCTATGAGCCCAATATTATAGTGATGAAGATGTTTGTTGCAAATGCATCTATTTTTCTCTTTTACAAGGAATAGGGGATTCCTATCAACCCTATGACGAATTACAGTGAGCTAACAACCTATTTAGGAGTTACAAAAACTTTCTAGACTGCAGGAGCCCCGAGTGTTATGTTTTGTGTAACATGCAATCTTGTAACATACTTATGGGGAACCTTTATGTCTTCATCAGTTGTTTACTACATTGATCTTGATGCTTCCATAATATATCCAATGAACCGTAACAAAATATAAATAGATTTTTGCGACAAACGTAGTAGTTATGTACCAATATTACTAAAAGAAATGTAGCAACAAGGAGTATTGACCTGCGAAACTTCTGCGTAAGTTATCGACAAAATCGCAATCGTAAATAATAATTATTTGACCGCAATATGGTTACATCATAATATTACCTTGAAGGAAGCGTAGGCGTCGTTGGCGTATTACAACACCGCAGTTAATATCGCCTACTTTAAAGACCAACCCAATATTATCATTATTTGTCTTGACAATTTTTCAGTATCATTAAGAAAACGTTTTTAGAATAAATAACTGGCCATTAGATTAATAACTTCCCTTATCCTCTTTTCTAGTACAATTTTTCGCTTCCGAACACTTTTGCGGGTTCTTCGCCTCATACTGAATATAAAGAGGGAACAAACGAGATAACTCTTTAAACTTAGATGTATTAACTTGACATGTTTCGATTGCACAGCAACATCGTCAGAAGTATTTCTAACGCTCGGCAGGACTGGGTGACATGATGTCACCATGTTTTATTGTTACTGCTATATGCCATCATTTTTTTTTGGATGGCCAGGTTAAATGGATTGCGTGACAACGCTTTCAGACATGGTGGAAAATGTTTATTGGTATTGCCAATTGTCGAAATACGATATGCCATCTAAAATTACCGAGGCGTTTCCGAGTAATTGGTCATTAGTTGGTCAGAAAATGGACCTGTTCACCATTTCATTGCTAATACGGGCGGATTACAAGACAACATGATGGCACCGTGTTAAATACTTTAATTTGAGGTCGAAGAATATTATATAGGAGTCCACCTTTTTCCCCAATTCAACCCCTTTCACAATCACAAAAACCAACCCCCAAAAAATAGATATTTTAAATAATAATCATCAAAAATACTTTTTCTCTATATTCTATATGTACAAGACAGCTTACTATATAAAAAAACTTTATTAAAATATGCATTTATATGATAATTGTGTAACATACACGCAGTTTTTAAACCTTCACACTTTTTGATAATTATAGATCATTATACTATATAGTATAATACTTATGGCATGTAATCGAAACCAAACAATTTAATTTATGTATATAGATTATGATACTTTCATTTTTAATCACTACAAGCTATAATTATTTATCGAGTGTGTAATTATTATTGGTAAGATTGATGATATATTATACTTTTTTATTTTCTTATCAATAGGTACTAATTTTTTTACAAGGTATCTAAATTTTCTATATATATATTATATATATATTACATTTTTTGTCACTCTTTTTTTTTGTACAAAAAATCTGGTTTTGTTTGTTTATATCAAAAAATAGACTCAAAAATATGTAATATTCTCAGTTACCCGACTGTATAACCCCATAGGAGTTGACTTAGGGGTGGAAAATGAGACGAAAGGGGGTGGGAGCCAATGAATGAAATTAACTGGTATAATAAGTATACATTTGTACCGAAAATATCCCGAAATATCATTGGGTCGCGATAAGCTATGTTTGTCGTTAGTTCATCGTGAGAGTGGGAGGGTAAATGGGGGTAGGGGGTAGAAATAAAGCATAGATATCAAACAAGTGCATAATTAGACAAATATTTTGAGAAATTTTACAATTATTGAGCCTCCAAAAAACTTCAATTATCGAAATTCCTGATTTTTTTAGGAGTGGTTTTTGAGATTGTGGAAGTGCTTGAATTGGAAAAGAAAGATGGCACTCCTATATAATATTATTCGACCTCAAATTGAAGTATTTGATACAGTGCCTTCATGTTGTCTTGTAATCTGCCCGTTTTAGCAATATAATGGCGAGCAGGTTCATTTTCTGGCCAAATAATGGCCAATAACTCGGAAAAACCCCGGTAACTTAAGATGGCATGTCGTATTTCGACAATGGGCAATACCAATAAACGTGTACCACCATGTCTGGAAGCGTTGTCACGCAATCCAATTTTCCACCCATAAAAATGATGCATATGGTGGAAGAGTATAAGATAACATGCTTTCATACTAACCGCATTCAAAAGTGTTATCATGCAATCAAAAAATCGAGAATTTGTGGAGGCTGTATCTCGGAAACGCATTAGGATGGAAAATTCGACCTGTGAGATGAATTGATCATTGAACCGTCCTCTAACAATAAACCATAGTGACATCATGTTGTCACCCAGTCCTGCCATATCGTTCCAGGTTCTAGACTATTAGTAATATTATAGATTTACATAAAGTCGAAGCCCACTTCATATATTTTCTCGGTTTTCGGCTTTTATTTTTAACATCTCTTGATTTTCTATCTTAGCGATCAGCTGAACCTTTTTTTACAAGAACGAAACCAAAGAAATCATTCTATTAAATTGAATTAAAATTAAATCATTTTACCGATGTTGTATTTAAATTTGTGTGTTTTAATAGTATGTTTCCTCAAACGCTTAGCTAACAGTTAACCTCGAGTATGGACTTTTCATCGTAACGTTTATATTTATAACAAACCAACAAAATCTTTTTCTAATCATTGAACATGTTTGAGTGACGATGGCAATTCGACCATGAAATACTTTTACTTATTTAATATTCACTTCCTGACAAGCTATACAGTCATGAAATCATGAAGTTATATATATTAAAATGGATTCTTGTAGATTAGTGAATACAAACGGATTTTATTTCCTTAAACATTAGTTATTATTAATAAGTTAGTCATTGGAGTCTCAATTCAGTTCAATCTGTAACGAACTTAGTGATATAGACAAATAACACACAAAGAGCTGCTTACTATGCTAAATTAACACGACAGTAGACCTGTAAATGCATCGAATAATATTTACTTCAAACGTGAACATGTACAATGTATTGGAAGGATACAGCGCTTTACTGTTGTGCTTATTACATACTGTAAAAAAGGAGCGAACCAAACCACTGTCTAGTTATTCACGAGGTTATTCATATCCGATAATGTTTGCTTCCACTTTATGTAAATAATATCATTATGGAAAGGTTTTGAAAATAATTAAAAAGGACATTACACTTTAAACTTTGATGTATTAACTTGATACGCTTCTATTAGACAGAAACATCTTCAGAAGTTTAAAGTGTAGCCTCGTTTTTAATTATTTTAAAAACCTTCCATTAATGCCTAGCTAGTTATTCGTTGCGACAAAGGGACATTTCTCTATGTTATTTCATTAAATCGAATGGAGTTCCCCAATTTTATTTTTAATTACATTATTTTCTACATTGATTTGTTCATAACTGTTTAAATAATTGTGATAGAGATTGCAGTTTGCGTTAGATTACATATTTTTCAAATATCCTGCAAGTTTTTCACGTAACTTCACATCGCAACATCAAGTGAATTAAATCTTCCATGTTAGATTCATTAAGGATTTTTTTTTTTTGAGGAGGTGAAGAAAACCCTCTAAGGGGAGGTTATGAGCCTTTGTCTTTTGCACAGTATGTGTGTCACTGTTTCTGTATCCTTACGGCAAAGTCTGCATGTCAGGTCGCCATTATAGAGTCCCATTTTGTTTAGGTGTCCTTTTACTGGCCCATGGCATGAGCCCTATTTAGCGCTAATAGGTATGTCGTTCTTTTGTTCTCCAGGGTATTTTGTATTCTGAAGGCCACCAAGCCTCGCCTCGCCTCTCTTTGGATTACCAATTGGAGGGGAGGTAATCCCAGTAGTGTGTCCATAACTGCAGTGGACCTTGATTTCATGGCCCCTATGATCCCAAGCAAGCCTCTGGACCTTGATTAGTCTTGTCGTGGTCCCTCTTTGTTGTGTTTTAGGCCACCGCACCAAAGAGGCGTATGGTATTGCGGGCTTAACCACCATGTTGTAAACCAGTAGAGCATGTTCCACCAGGGCACTTTCCTTGTGGAGAGAGGACAATTTTTGTTGAGCTCAGAGATGATCGTGTTTTTGAGTTAAGGAGTCGTAAAGAAGAGTTTCCGGCTTATTAATTGGTATTATCCGATATTCCCCTCATGATATGTTTTTGGCAGATTGTGTTTCTACAAACAATGTGATGATTAAAACACGTTCTTCATATTTATCCAATTCAAATTGTTTTTCACCGTATCATGTCGTTGATTGTGTGCAGGTGCTGTTTACCAAGTATAAGAACTCTCTTCAATTGATAATTAAATACGTTCTTCGTATTCATCTAATTTGAATTGTTATGCACTATTTCTATTGTTAAATGTTTGTTGTAGGTGGTGTTACTAAGTATAAGAACTCTCCATGTGATAATAAAATATGTTCTCCATTTGTACGATGTGAGACAAGAAGATTCGATGGCAGTGAGTCCTTGCGAAGAAAACAAGGTATGGGAGAAGAGAGGTTCGGTGGCTTATTACACGGAACTGGGTTTCGAATTGACAGCTTTAATAATTGATTTCATTCATCACTTACACATGCTTCTTTGGAGTAACATATTCCTGTCGATGGCCAGCTTAGTTATCTGTATGCAGTTGAGGTACTTGTTCCACGAAATCCAGAGGAGATACAAAAAACACAGGAATTACTTGTGGGTCAGAAATCACTTGGAACAAAAGTAAGTGAAAATAATAGCACTGGGTCTGGGCAGTCACATATAATTGTTTTTATTTTGCAGTTATCCAATGGCATCTTCGAAGGAGTTGGCTGAAAATTCAGACAATTGTGCCATATGCTGGGAAAAAATGGAATCCGCCAGAAAACTCCCCTGTGCCCATCTATTTCACAAGTAAGCGTCGAATTAATCCTAGTAATTGTGTGTGTCTTATTTTGTATGAATTCTATTTTAGTACTTGTCTACTGTCTTGGTTGGAGCAAGACACCTCGTGTCCTACTTGCAGGATGATATTGAACATTCAGAATCCTTCAGCCGCCAGATTGGAGACTCCCGAGTTACAGGTGGATGCTCCGCAACCTACCAGGAGGCAATTGAACCATTTCTTTCATTTCGATGGTGAGTTTTTTTCTAAAGATCAATATCTATACAGTATTGAGTAACTGATGGTAAGCTAGTAGATGACTGGCTCCCCCATATAATGACCGTACATACCCCCACTGCGCAACATACAAAGGATTCGCGGTTACTCAAAATGCCGACGAAGCCTTCTGCATTGTTGTTTCCGCATGCGTCATCATGCATGTCAGTTTGTACCAAGGATTTTATAGTGAAGAATAAATTATGCGCATAAAAGCAATGTTAATAACTGAAGATGACTTCATGCGTAGACCAAACTAAAAATTTAAATATACTTACATGCTGTTTATCGGTGGCAAAGTATTTATAAAGTTTTTTCACGATTGTTGATAGATTTCTTTGAGTTTGAAGTCGTTTTAATTGTTGTTTAGATGAGTTATAGATCACATTTTTATTTATCATAATATATATAATTATTATAAGCCACGAAATAAAATTATAACCTTATAAATTATGTGGAAATTGTTTGGCAAGTGTATTTACAGAAGAAATAAGCACATCGTTTAAAGTATTTATTTTTGTATTATATACTCGTAAATTGCAATAACTACCGTTCACAAAAAAATTAAAAAGCGATGCTCCGTCCAGTTCACTTTTGCCTCATAGTCATCATAATTACACCCCCAACGAATCAACGGCTTGGTATGGTAAAAAGAAAAGTTTATAACGTATATTCAATCGGTTTTGTGTGAAGAAATAGTAACGACTTTAAATATTATTAATAATGACCCAAGTATGAATTATATATACATTTTCGGGAAATAGCTCACATCAACACGTATGCTTATTATTTTCGTCTTTATGTACGTTTCGGTCTTATCACCATCATCAGAAGACGTCTTATCGCATTAATTTCAATTAAAATGCCCATGTCGCCGAAACGAACAGAAATACGAATACATCTGGTTCGAAAGTGGATTATAGTTTAGTTTCAGTTTTATTTAAACATTGCATGAGATGACTTCGATTATTAAAAGTAGATTGCTATACTTGAAACGCTAAAGTGTTACAATTTCGATTACTCGTGTTTCTTTTCGTTTCGGCGACGTGGGGACGCTTTGTGATTGATACAATTAATTTTAAGAAATCCAGTTTTAGACATTGATACTTCTTCTGATGATGGTCGTAAGACCGAAAGTACGTAAAGACGAAAATAATAAGCATATGCGATAGTGTGACCTATTTTCCGAGAATTTATATATAAAATGTAGGTACTTCAAATATCTTAATAGCTGATGGTGAAAATGTCGATCCAAATATCCAGCAATAATTACTGCACAGTAAATCCTGCTCCAATTACTGAATTGATTGATTATTATATGAAGTTGAATAAGAAAAATGGATAGTTAAATGTAAGATACTACTATTAAAAGTTTTCTAACAAAATAAAACTATAAATTAGTTATCAATACAAATCTAGAATATAAAAATTGTCAAAAAATGCAATAAACCTAGATAAAGCTATACAAAAAATATTAACCAACAATCATAGATTGATGATTACCTACTTAAAATGAAGCAGATAGTAAATTATCCTTTACCATTCTTCATTACATCGATTTAAATTTAACCGTAAAATTTGATTATTTAAATTTGCCTACAGATTTCTCATCAATGAAATAGACTTAGAAATTGTGAAATCTTTGCTCAATTTTAATAGAAACATTTTCAATTTAGTTTTTCAACACGTTCACTGCCACATAAAATTCACCAGTTCTTAATAGCAGCCAACTCATAATTTTTGAATTACAAATGGGTTAGATACAAAAGCCACCGGCACTAACGGACGAAATTGGTATCAGAATCCGGCGTAGTTTATCAGAGACAAGATTAGTAATGTTGAAAAAAAAAACATGAATTGATAGTTTCATAATTTCTTGTGGTATTCATCGAAACAATTTAGGTTTATCTGGATAATCACTCGGAGGGTTTGTTTTCTTTTTAATCCATTTTGACTAAAAAATTACACTTTCTTCCTTTTTTCCTAATTCGGT
Organism: Endomychus coccineus; assembly: GCA_958510875.1. Lineage (NCBI taxonomy): Eukaryota > Metazoa > Arthropoda > Insecta > Coleoptera > Endomychidae > Endomychus > Endomychus coccineus. The sequence continues at coordinate 18,884,352 of OY294068.1, forward strand.
TCTTCCTTTATCAGCACGATTTTCTGTTATTTGGGACCCCAATTTTCAATTTGTAATGGCCTATATAATGAACTATAAGAGTTGACACTGTGGATACACTACAACACTATAAAAAAAAATCATCCGTATCCACTAAAAATACTCTTGACTCAGTACTCTTGTACTGAGGACCTGTCGGCTACCAAGTAGCCACCATCAAAATAAACTAAATTATAAATCCGAAGGTCTTCAGAACTCTAAGAGAATTTTTAGTGGATAGGGATGACTATTTCTTATTTATAATGGCCTATATACTTGAAGTTTACTTTTTTTCAAACCACGTCCTAAATAATACTTTTGCAACTGGCCAACACAATCTCTACACTTCTCTCATCAATGCCGCTGAGTCATAAACCAGTGATTCCGATTGGAGCCAACAACTCCCATGGTGGTGAGCTATTGACTCCGATCGGATTCGGAGGCAACCTGAATAACCACTGGAGATTGAGATTTCTGTGCCTCAAGGATCCCTTTTAGGTCTAGTTTCGATTTTTGATCTCTGATTGTGGTTTACACATTTCCTTTATTTATAGGTTCCAGATATGTCTCATGGTTGCCGAGTTTCTCAGTTGAAGTGAGCCATGCACATTTAGTCAGACAAGATCACACACCTGCCTCTAACTCTCAGTTGGACGCCATGGCTAGACAGGTAAAGTTACTAACGGAGAAAAATTTATTCCGCAACGTTCCAGGTTTTAGTTTCTAATGTAAATAATTGATTGCAGGTTCAGCAATTGTTTGCTCATATTCCTCTGTCGATAATAATTGAAGACTTGAGGGTAACCAGATCGGTGGAATTAACCATCGAAAACGTGTTAGACGGAAGGCTGATTGCGCCGCAAAGGTTTCGAGAACAAGATCTTACGCCGAATCAGTCGACGCATCTGTTGAGTCCTCTCACTGAAGGCGATATGTCCGAGAAAAATTGGGATGAGCTCAATACGGAGCCAGTTGAAGCGTGAGTAACCATTTTACTAACGTTTTTCTACACTCCAAAATTATATAGTATACTGTTTATCCAGAATATATCAGGAAACAATCATTAGGTATTCTTAATAGAGATGAGCGTGCGGTCTCGCACTTTTAAGTCATTATAAATCTGTCAACTCATAAGTTAACTGATATACTGACAAATACGCATATAATGAAAGAAAATTATAGAAGTGATGTAGAAAGGACATGTCTTTTCCTTATTACAAACAAGAACGTTAAAATATAATATAGAAATTTAGTAAATTAAAACAATTATGGAAAAAAGAAATTATTGACGTTTTGTAAGATATTTTTGCCTTACAATTACATTTAGCATGAATTTCGTCTAAAGGTTCAAAGAACCTACACATTTCACTCGTTTTTCATATTTTTATATCGGACATTATTTACTAGTTTACTCTCAGCTGTGAATTCAAAAATTCTAATAGCATTGACTATAGTAACCCCCGTTACGTATGGTTTCTCTTCCCGCTACAATAAACTGACAGTTTGATTCGCCGTTATTTCAATATTCAATCACTGTCACGACCAGTGATTTTCTAATCACGGTGAAAAAAATCACCGGCAGTGAAATGTCTCTCATCTCTGATTCTTAAGCATTTTATAGGTTTCATAGCTAGTTCTTTATTTTGAAATTCACTGTCCAACCTTCTAAATACTTGGTAGCGTTTTACTTATCTATCTTGTAAAACAATGCAATGCGTCTGGCTCGCTCCAACTCACAAGACGTGTATACTCGAGGCGTTTTACTCCGAATATCGTATAAGACTATATGGGTAATGCCCTATTCCTTCCTACAAACTGAATTGTTCGGGATACATATCCCAATTGTTGAGTTTTCTCTGTAATACACATGTCCGCTAAACGGTTTGCTATTCGTTAAAAAGATTCAAGTTCCTGCCGCCAAATTTCAATCCAAAGAATGTGCAAGGAACGAAATATACGAGGGCAAGGTGAAAGTCCCTGAAAAATAACAGATGGCGCCACAATCGAAAATCCCATGTGACATTTGTTTTGTACCATCTTTGACTAGAACACATTAAAATTTTAAGACCGATACTCCCCAAGCAACGAACCGGGAAAAAAAAATTGTGGGATTCGATTCGTGGGGTTACCAGGATCATTCATAACACATAAAACCACACCGGTCACCCTCCCCTCGATTTTCCACCCCCAGAATTGATTAAAAGTAAATCTGACGTCAAAATCGATATCAGCTACCCAAAAACCTCCTTGTTGGTGTATTTAAAATCCAAAAATGATGTAAATTGCCAAAATAATCTATAAGGGTGCACAAATGGCCAATTTGATCGATTTTCCACCCCCAGAATTGATTTCAGGTAAATATGACGTCAAAATCGTGATCAGCGACCCAAAAACTTTTCTTGGCGACTTTAAAATCCAAAAATAATATAAATTGCCAAAATAATCTATAAGGGTGCAAAAATGGCCAATTTGATCGATTTTCCACCCCCAGAATTAATTTCAGGTAAATCTGACGTCAAAATCGTGATCAGCGACCCAAAAAACTTCCTTGGTGACTTTAAAATCCAAAAATAATATAAATTGCCAAAATAATCTATAAGGGTGCAAAAATGGCCAATTTGATCGATTTTCCACCCCCAGAATTGATTTCAGGTAAATCTGACGTCAAAATCGTGATCAGCGACCCAAAAAACTTTCTTGGCGACTTTGAAATCCAAAAATAATATAAATTGCCAAAATAATCTATAAGGGTGCAAAAATGGCCAATTTGATCGATTTTCCACCCCCAGAATTGATTTCAGGTAAATCTGACGTCAAAATCGTGATCAGCGACCCAAAAAACTTTCTTGGCGACTTTAAAATCCAAAAATAATATAAATTGCCAAAATAATCTATAAGGGTGCAAAAATGGCCAATTTGATCGATTTTCCACCCCCAGAATTGATTTCAGGTAAATCTGACGTCAAAATCGTGATCAGCGACCCAAAAAACTTCCTTGGCGACTTTAAAATCCAAAAATAATATAAATTGCCAAAATAATCTATAAGGGTGCAAAAATGGCCAATTTGATCGATTTTCCACCCCCAGAATTAATTTCAGGTAAATCTGACGTCAAAATCGTGATCAGCGGCCCAAAAAATTTCCTTGGCGACTTTAAAATCGAAAAATAATATAAATTGCCAAAATAATCTATAAGTGTGCAAAAATGGCCAATTTGATCGATTTTCCACCCCCAGAATTGATTTCAAGTAAATCTGACGTAAAACTCGTGATCAGCGACCCAAAAAACCTCCTTGGTGGCCATAAATGGGGGGGAGGAGGTTGACCTGTGAGGTTTTATGTGTTATGAATGATTCTGATATTATGTTACAATGTGGTTTGAGTCAGACAAAATTAAGTTATAATTTTGTACAAAACTAATCTCGATCAAATTAATATCAACATATTTGGCGATCAGCACAGTCAGCGCGCGACTCACACTTTGGGGAACCCATGTCTACATCATTCATACATCATACAGCCATCAATTGACTAAGTTTATGAGATTAAGCTATTTTGGTTTTGCAGCGACGACACTACCAATTTGGGGAGTCGATTCTCTAAGTCGTCCTGCGAAAGAGAAAAAATCCTTCACAAACGCAAAGAGAACCTGATACACAACGCCCGGAAAAGATACATAGAAAAGCAGAAAGCGGCGTTCGCCGCAAGGGAACCGCAAAGTTGAAGAGACACGGTAACTTTGAAGGAGCTACTCTTAAATACAAATGACAGGACGTAGTCGCAAGTATAAATTATTGAATTGTTATAAAAATATAATAAACATCTTGCGGACGTTATTCGCCTCGATTAGACCTTAATTAAATTAAATGTTTAGGAGAGACTCGAACAGTACACGTATTTTTTAATGAACTAATGTTTGCTTATATTCGGTATATTATTCACAAATTCCACTTTGATTAGATTTCCACGTTCTAGGAAGCGTTCGTAGTGCGTGGTTTCGGCAGATGTTTATTTGATTGTATGTGTTTTATTTAGCATTAGTTCGAATCTCGTTTTTAATTGTGAACAGACAGTGTTGTAGTTTTGTAATTATTGTGACATATTAATATTTCAAGAAGGGAATATAAATTGAATGTGTAAATATTGAATTAAAGCTTGAGTTATAATTTATTTAAAAATGTTACTGAGAAAAAGTTGTGTCTTAATATATTAGATTGGCATTCCGATAAATAGTTGGTTTTAATTTATTTTTTAATTTTTATTTCTTTTGCAATTATTTGTAGGCGCGAAATAATTTGTTGAATTTAGATTTTGCCCTGCAGATATTTTTCTTTGGCTTTGATGTGAATGAAGGTTGAACTATTTTATTGGTAAATCTGATTTAATTACCATTGTAATAAGGGTCATATAAAAATTTCATGAGAATCTATATTGTCATCGTGGTTTCTGTGGATATATTAATGTTTCTTTGAGATTTTAACGGTTGAATATGTAGATTAGTATGATTGAAGCTAATAAAAAGACATGGAATTAACGAACCATCTAGAAAAAACAATTTGTCTACTTTGTGGGTGTAATAAAAGATTTGTGTAATATTAGCGGTTGACGACCCATATTACTAGAACTCATTGTCATTCTGACAAGTGGCATGGGCCAAACTAAGTTGAAGAAAATATTTGTGTTTCCTCTAACTGGCAAAGTTCTTTATTTATCATTAAAGTTGCAAACTCATTTATGGCGCATTCCAGGTCATCGGGACGGCCTTGCAGGTCATATTCGCACTTCATCCCAGATGAGATCTTTGGATTTCGCTGAAATTTTACAGGTAGTTTCTGCCTCAGGAAATATTAGCTTTCCCAAAATTTCAAGCCATAAACTTCAATAATGCGCCGCCTAGAATATTTTTCATTTTTTTTTTTGTAATTTTATTGATTGATAATGAAAATACGGCATTTCTTCTGTAAAAACGCATTACTGAGGCAAAAAAATATTCCAAACCATGGATTTGATGGGTATTTTTCCAAGGAATCCAACGCCGCCTTCAGAATTGGGCTATCGTTTCGTGCATGCGCGCAAACTAAAAAAACTGATTTTTTCTTCAAAAATTCATATCTCCGATGTTGCTATTCCGATCGGACTGAAATTTTGTGTCAAGGCAGCTAAAAGTGAATACTTCAGAGTGGTGTATGAATGGTCATGATAAATTATGAAACAAAACAGAGAGTCAATTATCTGTATTTTCCAAAAATTCCTAGGCCATTTCTTTCAAGTTCATGCTGATGAGTGAATATTAATCTCTAATCTGATCCCAGATTCGGATTCCTCGGAAAATTTTCGATCGATTATGTACTTTCTAAAAAAATTTTAAGACGATTCAATCGATATTGCGAGCATGTTTTTTTCAATATTCAAATTTGATTGAAAGCGCAGTGTACATTTCTTGATAAAAATCCAATTTCTTCTTTAAAAAAAATAATAATGTTTATTATTATAATTATAACTCATTTTATTTAATTATTTTTTTTTAATTATTATTTGATAATAATTTTTATTATATAACTCATTTTATTTAATATTATTTGTCTTTAAAAAAAATAATAAATTTTAGTATTAAAACTCATTTTGTTTGATTTTTTTGTTCAAGATAAAATTAAATTTTTATCAAGAAATGTACACTGCGCTTTCAAACAAATTTGAATATCGAAAAAAACGTGCTCGCAATAACGATTGAATCGACTTTTTAGAAAGTATGTTGATATTCTAACCAGGGATGTTGCGGATGCAGATTTTTTCACATCCGTGGACGCGGATGCTGATGCGGATTCTTGGAGGCTCACATCCGCGGATCTTTTATAGAAAAAGGAGCTACGGGTGCAAAAATAAAATGATAAGAGTAATTTTTAATATTTTTATTGAATGTTTAGTATGAAAAGTTAAAAGTTGGAGCATTATATTTAATAAAAAGTAATATTGCCGCTTTTTTTCGGGGTCAAGTCTGTTACGCAGAGGTTCGTAAATTAAACCCGCGCTACTGAACAATTGTGCGCTAGGAACACTGGCTGGTGGTGTCGATAAAAATCTGCGTGCTATTGGTGATAATAGTTTCAATTCTTCTCGATGAACGCTCCACTATTTAAGAGGATTTTTATCTATGTTGGCCCTCTTTTTATTGCGATAAGAAAGCAATTGCTTTTTGCGTACAGCTTCAGCGCTACCATTTTCTGGCTTTTTTGGCTCTCATCTTCACTTGAAGAATCAAACATCATAACAAGATCGTTTTTTAAGCATGGTTCTCTGACCAAACCGAACGTCCCTGGTCCTAGTTGTTACGTATCTTTTTCCGAGGAATCTGTCATTCTCATTCTTTTAGACCCTTCGGAATTAGGAGAACCGGGAACGTCATTCTCAGCATTTCTCATCATCAAAGTCAAAATGAGTCAGCATGAGAGCTGCTTAGTTCCCGTGTAGCTTCCTCAAAAGGTTTCAATAACTCAATACAACTTTCGATGATTTTCCACCCTTCTGGCAAAATAGGGTTCACCGAACAAAATCTCCGCTGCTATTGGTCAGTTAGCACAAGCGTACGGCACACGCCAGTCGCCGGCCCCGTCTAATTTCTTTCTTGTCGCGACCTGTGCTACATCTGCATCCGCATGAACATCCGCATTGATTGTGGCAGATGCGGATGCAGATGTCCAAATCGATACGGAAGCTCTGCAATTGCGGATGCGAATATTCGCAACATCTCTGGTTCTAACCTCTAATCATGACGTCATGAGTAGACAACTCTTTTCTTTCGATTTTACGAAAAATGTTTGTATGAAGAAATGTAAAGATAATGATTGCAATACTTTAAAAAGTTAATTATTTGCCGTGTTAGTTTATGTCCCATGAATAATTAATTTTAGGAATGATTTCGAAGAAAAGACTGATCATCAGTGTGTAGTGTGATTAATATTCCCATATTTTATCCTTTAATAGTTATGTTATCATTTATTGTAAAGCTGTAAAATGATTTGATATGTGTTTACCGATTGTACCATATCCATGTCCCAAAAGCATCCCGAAACTAATTTTCTGAATCAAAATTGACTGAAACTTTCGATATACAAGTTCCGGCAGTGAAACGGAAAGATTTCGTAAATAATTTTTTTGTTAAAGAATATTTTTTCAAATAATTTTAAATACATTAATGGAAAATAAGAGAGTAGCCATTTGGTTTACAATGTCAAAAAAATTATTTTTTAGATACTACATCAGCCAAATGTCCTCCTCCGTTACAATTTATGCATTCTTGGAGTCGTGCCTGAAAGTTTTGCATAACTCTGCATCAACAGGTATTGCTGCAATCTCGTCACGAATCCGTTGTTTGAGAGCTGGGATTGTCCTGGGTGGATCATTTGCAAACACATTCGTCTTCAGGTATCCCCAAAGAAAGAAGTCGCAGGCGGTTAGGTCGGGAAACCGAGGGGGCCAACTGATATCCCCGTTTCGAGAAACGAAACGTCCTGGGAACAAAGCATTTACAGCATTTATTGAAATTCTTGCAGTGTGACTTGTTGCCCCGTCTTGTTGAAAAAGTGTGTGGTCATTTACTGGAAAGCCTTCAAGTTGTGGTGTGAGAAAATTCTGAATCATTGCAACCAGGCCCGTAGCCAGAAATTTGGTTGGGGGGGGGGGGCAAAACGTAGTAATAATTTTTTGGGGGCAGGGGGCGGCGGAGATGGTTGATGGGTGTCTTGCAAGGATATTTGTTATTAAAGTTGGACTCATTAGTGAAAAACTGCTTTATTGTCAAACTAATACGTCAATTTCAGTAGACAAAATTTAAAATTCTAACTTTCGCGATTTCTTTGCTGCCATAATCTCAAGAACCTCATTCGGATCGATACCTAAGTTTCCATGAATTCACGAGTCCCGATAATTTCTCACACCACAACTTGTACTCAGCTGTTACAGCGGATTCTGAGGCTCGATCATCAAAGTATGGCGAAAGATGATGCAAGTCATCTACTTTTTCAATTACAGCAAATCCAGGGAGAAGTATCTGTAAGCTTGATAAGATTCCCGCGTTCTCATTAAGAAATTTGTCAGACAAATTCTGAATCAGCGTATCGAGGGAAGGAAAAAAACAGCAGACCGAAAGTACGATTCAACAGAGTCTGTTTGATAATTGGAACGAGTTGTTTGCTTCGACGTGAGTCTCGGAACTTTCAGCTCCATATCGAATGTATCGTTTGCAAGCTTTTCAGCTGCTATAAAAATTTTGCTGAACGATACTTCTGCAGTTTTTCGTTCTTCTTGAAGCATATTCACGATTTCCTGAATATGCTCTACTGCTGATGCCAAATCACGTTACTTTTCTTGCAGTTGAACTGACAAAGGAAGCGTGAAGCTGAAAAGTCTGTTACCAGTAAACTGTGTGAAGAAAACCAACACTTGTCTAGTAAAAGCGTATATTATGTTTCACAAGCAATTTTTGATGATCGGATTCGAGATAATCGATCCAGAATTCCAGATCAAAAAGTAATCTTTTGTTCAAATGTTCTAATAGAGATATTATATATGTCTCACAGGCGTGAAGTTGTCATAAAAAATATGGTTTATTATCGATAGACATCTTTAGGAAAATTTTTGGGTTCACGAAATTTCGGGGGGGGCCCGGGCCCGTCGGGCCCTACGGCTGGCTACGGGCCTGATTGCAACGTATCGTACAGAATTGATGGTAACGGCATTTTCAGCATCATTCTCAAAAAAATATGGACCGATAATTCCATTAGCCGAAATCGCACACCATACTGTCCTTTTTGAGCATGAAGAGGTGTTTCATGAAGTAAACGAGGGTTTTCTTCCACCCAGTATCTAAAGTTTTGTTTATTAACAAAACCAGAGAGGTGAAAGTGTGCCTCATCACTCATCCACAAATTGTTAATTTGGTTGTCATTTTCTTCCAGTCTGGCAAGCATAATCTGGCAAAAACGGATACGCTGTGGATAATCACTCGAATGAGGTGATTGCACAACCTGTATTTTGTAAGGGTGATATCCAAGATCCTTACGGAGAATCCTTCTTATCGATCTGTTACTTATTCCAACACGTGTGGCCTGACGAATGGCCGATCGGCGTGGACTTCTTAACATTGCTTGTTGAACACGTTCGATATTTTCAGGGGTTCGAACTGTTTTGTCACTACCAACCCTTTTTGTAGACGTCGATCCTGTTTGTTCGAGGTGGTTTACCCATTTTTTTATCGCATTTTTTAACAGATTGGTTGCGCGGTATGTTATAATACCGTCGATAGTCACGACGCGTTTGCACTAGACTCTCACCATTTTGAAAATAGACTTTAACTGCGTAACCGCGATGCTCACCCGTCCAACGCTCCATTGTAAACTAAATGGCAAATCATGCAGGTCTTGGCAAGTCTGCTACTTTCTTCCGCACCACTTAGTGGAGCGCTGCAAACCCTACCTCAAATCTTTCCTCTTCACTGCCGGACCCTGTACTTATTATTTTGCAGTACTACAATTGATAAAATGCTGATGTGAAAATAAATTGGATATGTGATGCTTACTACACAGTTTTACACAATTTAAAAACGTATTTTTCCTATTTAATAAAAAAAATTTTTTTCAATAATTAATCACTTCTGCGCCATGCTGTATATTTCGTTTAAAAAACACTGTTAGTTGAGCACAATGAGCATGAAAATGAAACATTTCCATAAATATCTATCCTCCTAATGAACATCTTTTACAGATTTATGATTATTACAGAATGGTTATGTTTTTTGTTTGTTTGGATGGTATATGTTTTTATAATAATGTTGTGTAGGTATATTTCGATATAGGAAATATGTAATTGCCATGCAAATTATATTGTGTGCCAGTTGATTAAGGCCAAAGTTTATCATACTTTACAGTACTTATGTATCTTGACAGCCCTAATTGATAATTACTGTGCTTAGTATTGCTGTATTAAACTATTACAAATATTCTTGTTTATTTAATAAATATCCTTACTTACCTGCTACAGAAATAATAACGAAGAGGAACAATATGATAATGACCATTATTCACTAAATGCATTGAATAAGGAACTCAAATAAATACCACCTTTTTAATTTCACACATCCTTTGGTATGAACACGGTCGTACATACAAGTCTGGAAACTCGGGGCTGTTTCCTATGTGAGAAGTGGGACCGCTAAGCGTCGACTGTCGCGTAGTACCAAAAGACGTCACGGGTGACGCAGTAGTCTACGAGTATTCTCTGACAACTGTCAGTTGACTTGTAAACACAAGGAATACCTGCGTTTTCAGAAACAAATTACGAAACCGTGCATTGTGCCGAAATGCAAAACGGGGTACAAAAGTGTAAAGCAAGAAACTTCTGTTTTTAAAGTGCCGAAAGATGCGGAAATGGGAAAAAAGTGGATGCTTGCGATTCCGGATAGACATCGTTTTAAAGGGGTCTTTTATGTGTGCGAGCATGTATAACGAAAAAGGGGAAGTTATTTTTAAGGTGAGTAATACATTTTGACAAGAGTAACAGATCTATTCCTCTCTCAAATCAGAATACTTAGTAACACTGCTTGCGATTCCGGAAAGAAATCGTTTTACCACGTCGATCCAAGCGCTAGCTAGTGGCTGAGCGAGGGACTACGAGTTTGGCGACGCGTAAAAGACCCATGTCAAACATACGAGTCCCCAGACCTGTATGTACGACTGTGGGTATGGACAAAATAGAACAATCTTAAGGTAATTCAGCTTCAATGTGAATGTAACTCTAAGATCTGATTTTCAAACTATAGGTAGATAAATGGTGAAAGTATGTATCGAACGCCGATATTCAACATCAACATTTATGACTGAAATGGAAATACGGGTATGACAAATTCGGTAGGAAAATAATTTACAAATGTAAATGATATGACAATATTTATTTATTGCTTACAAGTAAAATGGATAGTAAAAAAATATTAATACATAGATGTAATTAGCATCTATCAGTTTTAATACTGGGATTTAGATCACTAAAATAAGAGTGACCCATAGCATCATCAGCAGACATTCTCCCTGTAGGATTACATACCAGGAGTCTTTGAAGTAAATCTCTGCCACGGTTTCCCAATTTTGGAACCACCTAAACCAAATAACCTTATAAGAAATTATGATGAAAAATGGACTATCATTCTGAAGGGATTGCATAACTGATTACAAATGGTTCTTTTTTACCCAAATCATATCCAATCAGTAGGAACAACTTTTTGGGGAAAGCACATAACTAAGGTTCAAGCTATTCCACTGTTTTATTAACATATCCAAGTTATAAACATCATGAAATCGTCATTAGAATTATCATGAAAACACCATTTTATTTTCATATTTCATATTCTCCTTCAATTGTAATGTGCCTGTGTGATGGCATGATGAAAAATAGATGTTATATGAGGGCAATTCTAAGTTGAAGGAGACGGCCAAGGGAGGGTTTGCGGAACTTGCCAGAGCAATTTTTTTCCGTTTCTACAACGTATTTGAACTCGTTTACCGGTATATAGAGATTAAAATACCCTTTAAAAAGTTTTTCATGACTTTTTTCAATTATTTTGGTTGTTTTTCAACGAAAATGCCAAAAAACTGTTTTTGACCCCAGAAATCGACATAAACGTCCGAGAAGTCATTTCCGATCGAAAATTGGCCGTTGAATCCGAAAATGGTATCAGTTTACTTACATAACGCATCATTTTCTATTCATTGGCTGATTTTCGGCAAAATACCTTTTTTTTTGACAGCGTCATCGGTGTGGGCAGGCACTTTGAAATTAATTTTTTTTTTTTGCGAAATCTGCGTGTTTTTACCTCAGCTTTACGATAAAATAAGAATTCTTCTGACTAAATGAATTTTAGAGGTCGAAAAATTGAAAAAAACTAAAAAAACGATATTACTGTAAAAAATCTGCCGCCAGGTCGCTGACAAGTCTTTTTTTGGGACATATAACCTCGGAATCGGATTCAGCGGGAAATTTTACGATAAGAAAACAGTTCCCGAACGTCATCCGACAGTTTTTACACTCCACTATACCATTAACTTTACGCCAAAGAACCAGGTAAACGTAATTTTCTTCCAGTTTTTGACCTTTTTCGATCTCAAAGTTGGAGAATTTAGAATAGTAAGTAGGATATTTGGATTCCTTGGACAATTTTCGATCGAAAACATGCTATTACATTCTTTTTTTTTTAATATTTTGGTGCTTTTGAAAAGCAGTTTGAAAAAAAGCTTTTTCGTAATTGCACTTCGTTTTTTTGTACTTTTAGAAGTTTGTTTCTTAAAACTTTAAATCGACTAAAATCGTGATCAAAATGACTGATTTTGATTTCCCAAGCAATCTGATTCTGACAATTTTTCAATCCCACATGATGACCCAGAGTCACAAAATTCAACAAAGCGCAAAAAATAGGAGGTAAAACAACGAAACCGAATATAAATTAGTGTAATTTAGTAATTTTGTGGCTCTGGGTCATCATGTGGGATTGAAAAATTGTCAAAATCAGAATGCTTGGGAAATTTTACATCAAAATCAGTCATTTTGATCACGATTTTAGTCGATTTAAAGTTTTAAGAAACAAACTTCTAAAAGTACAAAAAAACGAAGTGCAGTTACGAAAAAGCTTTTTTTCAAACTGCTTTTCAAAAGCACCAAAATATTAAAAAAAAAGAATGTAATAGCATGTTTTCGATCGAAAATTGTCCAAGGAATCCAAATATCCTACTTACGATTCTAAATTCTCCAACTTTGAGATCGAAAAAGGTCAAAAACTGGAAGAAAATTACGTTTACCTGTTTTTTGGGGTAAAATTAATGGTAAAAACTGTTGGATGACGTTCGGGAACTGTTTCTTATCATAAAATTTCCCGGTGAATACGATTCCGGGGTCATATGTCTCAAAAAAAAGACTTGGCGAACTGACGACAGATTTTTGTACAGTAATATCGATTTTTAGTCGTTTTTTCGACCTCTAAAATTCATTTAGTCAGAAGAATTCTAATTTTGTAGCAAAGCTGAGGTAAAAACACGCAGATTTCGCTAAAAAAATATTTTCTAAGTGGCTGCTCACACCGATATGTCGCTATAAAAAAAAGGTATTTTGCCGAAAATCAGCCAATGAATAGAAAATGATGCGTTAAGTAAGGAAACTGATACCATTTTCGGATTCAGCAGCCAATTTCTGATCGGAAATGACTTCTTGGACGTTTATTTATTGTAAAATGTCGATTTCTGGGGTCAAAACCAGTTTTTTGACATTTTCGTTGAAAAAATTGAAAAAACCCAAAAAAAACTTTTTGAAAGGGTTTTTTAATCTCTATATACCGGTAAACGAGTTTAAATACGATGTAGAAACGGAAAAAAATTGCCCGGCTAGTTCCGCAGATCCACATCCCCCCCCCCCCCCGGCCGTCTCCTTTAATTAAGAATTGCCCATGACTAAGATCAATTTTTTTAATGGCCCAATGGTTCTTCAAATTCTATAATATATTCAAAGGTTCTATGAAAAATTTTATTTACAATTTGCCTGCAAGCTCAAAGAAAAGGATAGAAGTAATCAAGAATGACTAGATCTATTTTATTTGCAGTTTAATATCCATTTCTGATGAATTAATTAATTAATGGAAAAAGTTGAAAATGAAATTTTGAACAACTAGACTGATTATGATATGGATAAAATACTCACTTGAGAAAGGCTCATATTTGGTTGATATAAAGGAAATGGTTTGTAATCTGGTAGCTGATTCATGCCACACCAAGTATCTTCAGTCGGTGTCCCTAAAAGTTTAAATATTCTCCGAAGTTGATCATCAACATCTGAACCTGGAAATAAGGGCCTGCCTGCAAGAAAAATCTGATATAAATAATTTTTAATTCAACTAATAAGTGAATGAACGTACCAGCATTTGCAAGTTCAGCAAATATGCATCCAGCAGACCACATATCAATCGATGTTGTGTACAACTTTGCACCAAATAATACATCTGGGGGGCGATACCATAGAGTTACAACTTCCGCAGAGTAACATTTCACAGGTATCCCAAATGCACGAGCTAAGCCAAAATCAGCCAATTTAAGCTCACCATTCTTGTTGATCAGCAAGTTTTGAGGTTTCAAGTCTCTATGTAAAACATTATGGCTATGACAAAAAGCTAAACCACGTAGAAGTTGATACATGAATGATTTCACCACATCTGGATCTATATCACCATTCAAACTGTCAAAATATTTTTTTAAATCCTGATCGCAGTGTTCAAAAACCAAAGTAAGCTTTTTATCACTATGTAGAACATCATACAAACGGACGATATTTTTGTGTTTGAGTTCCTTCAGAAGACATATCTCTCGTAAAGCTGAAGATGGCACACCCTCGTCATCATCATCTAACCTCACTCGTTTTAGTGCCACTATTTCATGACTTTCTCTATTTTTTGCTTTAAATACTGTACCATAAGTACCTTCACCAATTTTTTCAAGCTTCTCATATTTTTGCATTTTAAAAATTCTGCTCTACTGGGTTGATTATTATTAATTTCTTCCCATTAAATAATACAGAATTGCTTTGAACTATCCCTATCTCGGAGCATTGTAATATAAAACCATTTATATTATATCTATATTTGATATTAATAAAAATGTTTTACACCGGTTAGATTCGTATTGAGCATTATTTTCCGTTTAAGTTGAGTTTCAAGTTTCTCGTTTTAGTTGAATCTTAAAATCGTTGAATCTAGGAGCAGAGTTTATATGCAGTTTATATTCTCTCTGTGTTGAAAGATCATAGTGATCACTGATCATACTCACAGTGTCACAGTCATAAACACAGAACAGCTATCCAACATACATAACACCATGTGATAATAAATAAAATTACCTTTATCCAAAACACCACCGAACCTAACCATAGAGATCAAGGATAGAGTACTTGAATGACCTATTTCGTGACTAGCTCTAAGAACTCTACGGTGTTTCTATCTCTTTCTAATTTGTCGGAAGAGAGAACAGACTATTAGAAAGGGATAAAACCACCGTCGCTGGCTTGGACCACGGTCGTACATACAGGTCTGGAAACTCGAGACTGTTTCCTATGTGAGAAGTGGGACCGCTAAGCGTCGACTGTCGCGTAGTACCAAAAGACGTCACGTAAGAGACAACTGTCAGTTGACTTTTGAACACAAGGAATACCTGCGTTTTTAGAAACAAATTACGAAACCGTGCATTATGCCGAAATGCAAAACGGGGTACAAAGGTGTAAAGCAAGAATCTGTTTTTAAAGTGCCGAAAGATGCGGAAATGCGAAAAAGTGGATGCTTGCGATTCCAGAAAGAAATCGTTTTAACGAGGTCTTTCATGTGTGCATGTATAACGAAAAAGGGGAAGTTATTTTTAAGGTGAATAATACATTTTGACAAGAGTAACAGTTCTATTCCTTCCTCAAATCAGGATAGTAAATATTGCGTTACGAGAAAAACTATTTTACTTAATATTGTGATTGTTTCCGTACTTCGAGATCCAAGCGCTAGCTAGTGGCTGAGCGAGGGACTACGAGTTTGGCGACGCGTTAGAGACTCATGTCAAACATACGAGTCCCCAGACCTGTATGTACGACCGTGGCTTAGACCTAGTCAAATTATTAACGTTGCTCTTATGGGCTTCGAGTACTCTATTCTTGATCTCTATGGGTCTAACTGGTTTGACAAAAATTGCTGATGGTAAAGCAACATTGAATTCGGTATATCAACTAATCAACAATACTATGCTACGCTTTGACAAAACATTTCTCGCGTACACTCTAGAGTATTTGGCAACATTGGTACGATCTGGGTGATTTAGTCAATCAGAATGTAATCATAGAATGTTTCGTAAATAACGTCAGTATTGTCTCGATGGGTTCATTCATTCTATTTTACCTGTTAGTGTGATTATACTACAGAGAACTCATGGTATATAAATTTATTCTGCGATTAGTCTGTACTTTACTTTTGCTACTGTGTTCAACTGTGAGCTGTGTTGACGTAGACATATTTTCAATTAAGGTTATACGGTCTTTATATATTTTCCAAGAACAGCTTTTTTCGAATCAACGTAAAGAGAAAACTTAATTCTATTCAAACATGGCTAATATAGGCTCTGTAATTTCAAAATTCTACAGTGAATATAACCTTAAAACCTCTAAGAAATTAAAAGTGATAGATGCATACCTATTGTACATTATTTTGACTGGTATCGTTCAATTTGTGTACTGTGCTTTCGTTGGAACATTCCCATTCAACTCTTTCTTAAGTGGGTTCATTTCTACTGTGAGCTGTTTTGTTCTAGCAGGTAAACTTAATTTGAATTCTTCTGATTAAAATTATTAAGTAATATGAAAACATTTGGTGTGAGGCAGCCCTGGAATCAGTTTTGAGATTTTGTATTATATAAAAGGAACAAATTCAGACATCAAGTAATTCTCATGATGATTGATTCACTGCACCAACCACTTTTTAAAGAATATGAATAAACATTGATGTTTGTTCTATATTTTGGAAACACTTCAATTATTTATAAGTAATATTGGGAATATGTTATTTTATATATTCAGATAAAATATAATATTTCATGTTTGTTTCTTTCTCATGTTTCAGTATGTTTACGCCTACAAGTTAACCCAGAGAATAAAAATCAATTTTATGATATCAGTCCTGAAAGAGGTTTCGCAGATTTTCTATTTGCACATGTAGTGCTCCATTTGGTAGTTATGAACTTTATTGGTTAGATGTATTATTTGTAATGTTTTCAATTTCAATATAGAAAAATTAAAATTTCTGTATTATAATTTGCTACCTTATTATACAGTGAATATTTGGAGCGTATAAATTGGTAAGATAATATCCAAAGATCATTTAGAAAGTTAGTTGGTTACCCAGGAATTATAATTTTTAATTCATTTTATGAAGAGAGCAAGCGAAATCGATGTCTCTACCAACAGTGAAAACCACACAATAAATGACACATCTTCACATCTATACAAAATGTCTATTCTGTACTCCTTTGAAATCAATAAAGAAAATATTTTTGAATGAAAACAAGAGATTACAAATAGAAACTACACTGAATAATTCACAGTAGTAATATACCAAAATAAATTTTATCAACAGGAATCTGTGATCAATCGACCACAGATTTCCCTCACTTTTTTAATCAAAAAAGGTTGGGTCGCTTCTGCGGGTCAAATGTACGATTGTAGGAACAATGTATATTGGAAATGAACCGCTAATGAAAGACGTTAAAATATACTCTTTGTTACACTGAAATTTTATTCAAATAGACCACAATGGATTTTACTACTCTGTGTTTTATACTGACACTTGTCAGGTTGACTCGAATTATTCACAGCACACACAGTTCCCTGAAGAACGGAATTAAATTATGATTCTCCCGTCTTCTCAAAGCGGCTCTACACCATAAAGATATATTATTAGGGTAAGCGTCCCATGAGCGCATTCGAAATAGTTCTCCGAAGGACAGAGAATAATAATTCTCCCGTCCTCCACTCAGTCGCTCTTGTCACGCGAGAGGTATCTGCGTGCACCTGCTGCCTGTTGTATACCCTAGATTAATAACCTCATTTATCTAAGATGTATACAAGAATAACTGAGCGGGGCGCAACCAGCTACCCCATTCGTGAGGGGAGGACGGGAGAATTATTATCTTCTGTCCTCCAGAGAAATGATTCAAATCCGCTTACGGACTGCTTACTCTTTTTATATATCTCTATGCTGCATTAGTGTCGAACGTGGAAAAACTTGCCATATGTCAAATACTACACACACCACTGAATTATAATGCCAAAAGTCATAGATAACTACTCTTATTTTCACACCGAAATGCTCAAAATTAGCTTGGCAGTCAGCGTGTTAAGTCATTTCTGTTGTTTTTGATGTTTAATTGTATTTATATGTATATTTTATATATTTCTGTTTTAACTCTGGTTGTTGAATAAAAACTATTGGTAAAAACTATCAACTTGCATTTCCTACTTAAATTGTTAGAAAACAAAATTTGTAGTTATGTGCTGTGCAACTTTTTCGAATTTCCCTCGTAAGCATCATTTAGTAGGCTTCCATTCCGCGTGCGGCGCTCTTATCGCGGTTTCGGTACCTAACACGGAACATTTCATTCTATGGAGTAGAGTTATCTATGCAAAAAGTTCCTAATAGTCAATGAGTGGATGAAACATTATAAACGGTAAACGGACATCCGGCGAACATATTCTTTTGGCTTGTGTCGATTTATCCTGAGACTAATGTATATCATATATTAATCTGAAGATTTATCAACACGAAATGGAAAGCACTAACACTCGTCAATTGGTAAATTCGTCCATCCACACTACTAGATAATTCGTGGAATGCCAAAATTGCCAAACGTTCGGACTTCGGAGTTCGAAGTGGAGCATAGAACATGTGGAGCCTTGTTTGACACTTCATAATCATAATTCATAATATGAATTTTATGAATATGTGTTTATCATGTTTTGCACACATGATATGAAAACAACATTTAAATATTACAATATCTACAATTTGATGTTATCTTTGCTATAAATCTAGGTCAATAAATATCTTATTATAACTAACTTTAGAACGATATAAGTTCAAGTTTTGAGTTTCGAGTGGATAAGATCTGTATTCTATATGTGTGATTAAAATTAGTGTCGTACAATATATTCTACATAGATATATAACAGAGTTTTCTAGAATTTTTACCATGGATGAAGAAGTGGAAGTAACAAAACATGGTTTAAAATTGAAATTAAACCATGTTTATCCCGAATTAAGAAGACAGATTTTCAGACCTACATGGAAAATATTTTACACTATATTTCCTCTTCTTTATAGGTGCCCATAAACATATAGAATAAGTTCAATTCAGACTTGAAATCGGTTTATTATTCTAGGTACGTCATATATTATATTAGGAAAAAATGGACTGGGAGCTCTATAGTTATGGACTATCTACAAGTTCAGGGATCTCGCCAAATTTATGGTTAGTTAATAATTGAATCAATTTCAGTGTCATAAGTGGTGTATTCATTTGGCCATGTAATAATAATTATTCAAACAAATGTCAAAAATATAAGGGATAAAGTTTCTTTGATCCTTGTTTTCCTTGGGTCCACCATCTGAAGATAAAGCGTAAGTGTGATATAATTTAACCAATTTAGACCAAGATTTTGAATGCCAAATAAACAGGAACATTTAAACTATTCTAATCAGTGTATATCAGTGAGAGAAACCTAAATGAATAGGACTCAGATCGTCTAATCTTGATTGTGTTCTTGAAGGTGTACCTATTGGAGGAATTGGAGCCGGTACAATTGGCAGAGGGTTTCGTGGTGAATTTTGTAGATTTCAGTTGAGACCTGGACTTACTGATTGGGATACAGTGGATGCTAATCAATTTATTATCACAATAAAAGATAGCAAACAGTCTACAATATTTCACAGCTTGTTGTCTACTTTTCCGTAAGTTTTATTCTAGCACTTTATTGCACATTATAAAAAAAATACCCCTTTTGATTTTTAGCAAACATTCTTTAGGATCATGGGAAAGTCATCTGGATGCTAGCAAATGTCAGTACACTGGATTATATCCCAGAGGTTGGACAGAATATGATTTAACTGATTATGGAATTAAACTCGCTTGCAGACAATTATCTCCTATTATACCACATAATTATAAGGTACCTATGATTCAACTTCCTTCACCTTTCATATGTTGTAATTTGTATCGTTCTTGAAGGATTCTTCTTTACCATGTGCAGTTTTCATTTGGTCAATTGACAATGTTACCAATGAACAGAGAACAGTTACCATTGCTTTTACTTTCAAAAATGGTACAGGAAATGTCAGTTTAGATAGAGCATGTAAGTCTATGAATTCCTCAATTTCACTTCCTTCAATTCTTTCATACACACAAAGTCTTGGACCCCCATTTAGTCTTGTTAATGAAATGTTTTGTTAGAAAAACAAAAGATATCTATTAAAGTATATTGTTTGTTCAATCTATTTCTTGTGAAAGGATTATTTTACACAAACTGGAATACTTAGAAAATTAAAAAGGAATAAATGTGTGAATTTGTTGAAAGAAATTATTGAATAAAAAAGTAATGAAACATGTTGTACACTGACTAATAGTCGGTATGACCTCCTCCACGTTGGAATAACATGTTGACATGTCTGTGCATTGAAACAATCAATAGTGTCTTGTGGAATATTGTTCCATTCCTCTACCGCCGCGACGACTAACTCATCTGCAGTCTGAGGTGGGATAATTTGATTGTGAATGGCTCTACTTATGTAATCCCACATGTTTTCAATAGGATTCAACCGGCGAGTTGGCTGGCCAATCCAATCTATTGATATGTCCTGCTTGAAGTGTATCCTGCACCCTTGCGCGATGTGGTCGGGCGTTGTCGTCCATAAACACAAAATTTTCGCCTAATTCGTTAAGTATGGGATAGATAATGGGCGTAATAACCTGTTTGACGTAAATTTGGCTGGTCATATTCTGTGGAATGTGAATTAATGGGGTGCGGCGGTTAAACATTATTCCTCCCCAAAACATTAAAGTACCCCCTTGATAGGGAGCAACTGCCTGGGGAAAATTAAGTCGCTGTTGACGACCTGTTTCTCTCCAGACTCTTTGCTGATTGTCATCACTCACCACTCCAATTCTGCTTTCCTCTGTGAATAACGCCCACCTCCACTGCAAAAGCCAACCCCTGTGACCTCGCGCCCATCGGAGACGGGCTGCACGATGTCTTGGAAGTAGAGTGGGGACCTGTAATGGTAAAGCACGTAAATTTGCATGATGGAGTCTTCTTCGAACTGTGGGTGTCGATATAACACGACGAAACTTACGCTGAAAGTGGCTTCTGAGAGCTGAAGCTGTGCAGTGTCTGCGAGCATATTGCACCAAATAAGATCTTCCCTTTCGTTAGACACTCGAGGACGTCCACTACGTGGTCTGTTTTCCACTGTATCCAATTCTTTGTACCTGTGAACTATTCGCACAACAGATGATCTAGGAATGCCCAACATTTCCGAGATCTGATGATTGAGTGCCCTCCATCTTGTAAAGCAGTAATTCTTGCTTGATTAAACGCAGAAATTTCACGACCAGGCAGGATAATTCAAAAAATCAAAAGAAATTAATACATTAGTCACTTGGCTGAATATGCTTTCACTGCCACTGCTGTCAAAACATAATAAAGTCAAGATTCATTATTGACATCTCTTTTTTGTCTTTTTTATACCTTAAATACATGCTACTTTTTACCACAGTAAGAAAAATAATCGGGCTCAATCGAATCATTTGATATATAGGGGGTCCAAGACTTTTGACGTTGTGTGTATTAATTTTTTGATTATTCTGAGTCATTTAATTCAATCTTCAATCATCAAATTTTCACTTTTAGCCACATGCAGTACAAAGGCGTTTTCATCTATGGAATCTGAAGGAGTGGTCCTGCATCATACAATAGATAAAATGCCTTGCACATACGCCTTATCGGCAAAACCAACTGAAGGTGTAACTGTGTCAAAATGCCTATACTTCGATCCATGTTCCAGTGGCATCGAACTTTGGACACAACTGAAGAATAATGGAAAATTTGATGTGACGGAAAAGACTCCATCACAGGTTTATGGTGAAATGGGATGTGGGATAGCCGCGAAAACAAGTGTAGAAACAAACAAAACACAAATAATTGAAATGAGTTTGGTGTGGGATATGCCAACTATTATGTTCCCTCTGAAACAAAAGAAGCACAACAGAATGTATACAAATTATTTTGGGGTAGAAAATGCAACGCTAACAATTGTTGATTATGTATTCAAGAATTATAAGTTGTGGGAAAAAGCTATTTACATGTGGCAAAAGGAAACCTTGAATAATAAGTATATAATTGAGCTATTGCTTGTTATTGTAAAGTTTTGAATAATTTTAATTTCCAGAGAACTGCCTGATTGGTTCAAAACTGCTTTATTCAACCAATCGTATTACATCAATGATGGGGGCACCATATGGGTTACTTTAGATGATGAGGAAAAGAAAAAATTGCCAGAAGATGATCCTAGGTGAGTTATTCTTTCACATTAATTTGAAATTTCCGAAAACGGTCTCAGGGGCCGTCCATTAATTACGTAAGGGTCTGGGAAAGGGAGGGGCGTCGTGAAAATCTTACGTCAAATTACGTGGGGTGGGAGGGGGCGTTGCAACAATTCTTACGTAAGTGGTAAGCTGCAAATACCGCAATTTATCCCAGTAATTTAGGTTAAGTTGTTTCTTACGTGCTGCTTATTTGAAGATAGAGTAGGATCCGCTATCTCCAGACAGTAAGTTAGCTCTCTATTTTATCGACTTTTACCAAAATACCCGTTAATTACAATTCGCCGCAGGTTAGTCGGTTTAGTGGTGCAGTATGCTTACGTTACCGTACAACAGTAAATATGTCGAAAAGAGGCGATCTGTACGTGAAGTTTTACAATGCTCTTTTGAGGGCGAACCCTCACAATTGATCAATTGTGATCGAAATGTGATTCAATATTGATTAAGAGAAAGAATACTGTTTTGTTTGCCAAATAAAATACATATATATTAGTCTACTCAATGATATCAATTGTATCCATTAAAAATAGTAGGGCAACTGATATTTACGGTCTTTCGCCTTATCTTTTGAAAAGAAATATGAATAATTTAATAAGTCCATTGACCAAATTGGTAAATATGTGCCTGAAGCGCGGTATTTTTCCTGAATGTCTTAAAATTTCCAAAGTCATTATACAAAAAGGGAGATGTTAACCAAGCCGAAAATTATCGACCCATCTCACTTCTTCCCGTTTTTTCGAAAGTTCTTGAAAAGGTTATGTGCTCTCAAATGCTAGAATTTTTTGAATCCAAACTACTTCTTTCGAGTTTCCAATTTGGGTTCAGAAAAAACAAAAGCACAATCGACGCCATTCTGCATTTCATTCAATCGACTTTACATTGCTTCGAGAAAGGACTTCATTCATTGTCACTTTTTCTAGATCTGACGAAGGCTTTCGACTGTGTCTCCCGCCAGATTGTGCTGGGTAAGCTGAGGGAGTATGGTTTCAGTGAAAACAGTCTTCTGCTTATTACATCGTATTTGTCAAACCGTTTTATGAATGTTTTTGCGGGCGGTGGGTGTTCGGAGAGGTCATTGATTGACGTAGGGGTTTCCCAGGGTTTGATTTTGGGACCCTTATTGTTTCTCGTGTTTATTACTGATCTCCCCGATTACCTACCGGGTGCGATTATTGAACTCTTCGCAGATGACAATACCATCTCTGTTTCCCATGCTGATTCTGATTGCGTAGTGGCTTTGGGTGAGGAGGTAGAGTCGAGAGCCCTCGAGTGGTTTTCTGCTAACAAACTGGCTATTAATCAAGGTAAAACTGTAAAACTTTTATTTACCTTAAAAAACCATACTTTTAATCAAGATAAAAATGCTCACACCAAGTTTCTGGGTCTTTTTGTGGATGTTTCTCTGTCCTGGAAGATGCATGTCGATCAGCTAGCTGGGAAACTTAAAAGAAACTTTTTTGTCTTAAGAAACCTGTCAAATTCACTATCCACTCACGTATTACGTTCTACCTACTTCGCAAGTTTGGAATCGCATGTTAGATATGGTCTGATCTTATGGGGTAACTGCTCCGAAGCTGATAGAATTTTCAGTCTTCAAAGACAAGGTATCAGAATCCTAGGAGGTAAACGCTATCGTGAATGTGTCAAAAGTACATACAAAGATTTAAAAATTTTAACCTTTCCAAGTCTGTTCATTCTAGAATGTCTCTTATATGCGCACCATGCTTTTCTTGCTGG
The DNA here is from genome assembly GCA_958510875.1 of Endomychus coccineus. NCBI lineage: Eukaryota > Metazoa > Arthropoda > Insecta > Coleoptera > Endomychidae > Endomychus > Endomychus coccineus. The sequence continues at coordinate 18,908,309 of OY294068.1, forward strand.
TGATGTTGTATTAAATTCTGACGTCCACGACCACGATACTCGTGGTAAAATGGATGTTCATACCCAATTTCATCGGCTGAGCAAGTCAAAAACTGGTCATAATGTACTATGTTTCAAATTTTTTAATAAATGTCCTATTTATATCAGAAATATGAATCAGAAAAGATTTAAAATCACCATCAAAAATTTTCTAATGTTTAACGCTTTCTATTCAATTCAAGAATTTCTAGATCTCAAAATTATCTCAATGTAACTTTTTATAATGAAAATTTTTATATACTGTTAAATTTTAAATATGTGTTTGTTAATTGTAGTTAATTTTAGTGCTATCTATATTTCTTAAATGCTCTGACCTGTGCAAAAACTATGTTATTTGGCATCAATAAACTTAAATAAATAAAATAAATAAATAGATGTGTATACAGGATCTCCCAGGTTTTAGTAGCAGAAATTCAACAGTCGATAGAAAATTTGATTTTGAGAAAAAAATTCCTAATAACATATATGCACAGACGCTTAGTTTTTGAGATACAGGGTGTTGAAATTGAAAAAAAAATCCGTTTTTTGTGAATATCTCCGGAACCGTTTATCGTACAGAAAACAGCTTTTGCAAGGATTTTCTACTCATAGTAATCTATGTTCTGTATGATAAAAAATTTTTTTTTTAGTCATAATTGTGAAGATTTCGAAGGGGTAGTTGGTGTTTTTCTCCCCAACTTCTACGCCACTGGAAAAAGTACGGTTTTGAGACAACCATTTGAACCGCCAATGTTTTCTACACAAAAAAGGTATTCTTGGTCATAAGCTCTAAAGTTGACCGTTTTCGAGAAAAATCAACTTTTATGTTGAAAAACATGGTCAATTCTTACTAATTAAACAAAATTTATTCAAACGTTAGAACAAGTAACAAAATCAAAAAATTGACCATGTTTTTCAACATAAAAGTTGATTTTTCTCAAAACCGGTCAATTTTAGAGCTTATGACCAAGAGTACCTTTTTTGTGTAGAAAACATTGTCGGTTCAAATAATGGTCTCAAAACGGTACTTTTCCCAGTGGCGTAGAAGTTGGGGAGACTAAAAAAAAAATTTTTATCGCACAAAACATAGCTTACTATGAGTAGAAAATGCTTGCGAAAGCTGTTTTCTGTACAATAAACGGTTCCGGAGATATTTGCAAAAAACTAAATTTTTTTTTCAATTTCAACACCCTGTATCTCAAAAACTAAGCGTCTGTGCATATATGTCAATAGGAACTTTTTTTCTCAAAATCAAATTTTCTATCGACTGATGAAGTTCTGCTACTAAAACCTGGGACACCCTGTATATCATGATAATAATACGTTCCCTAATAGGTAAATTTTTTATTTAAAAGGGGGGAGTCAACCAATTCTTATGCTTACGTTCCATGTAAGGGGGGGTCTGATGAATCTTACGTACTCTTACATGGGGGTGGGGGGCTATAAAAATCCCGAAAACGTCCTTACGTAATTAATGTACGGCCCCTCATGTTATTATTATTTTAGGCGCATTTATGGCCGATTTGCATATCTGGAAGGACTGGAATATAAAATGTATAATACATATGATGTTCACTTTTATGCTTCATTTGCGTTACTATTGAATTGGCCATTCTTACAATACTCGCTTCAATATGATATGAGGGATGCTATATTTATGCGAATCCCAACTAAAATTAAAATGCTCTATGATGGCAATTATGCTGAAAGGAAAGTTGCTAATACTGTACCACATGATGTTGGAGACCCAGGTAAATCATAATTGATGAAGAAATAGACGTTTACTTTTTTCTCTAGGCAATTTTATTTGTGGTACTTTATACCTCATAGAACGTTTGACAAGTGGCAACTCAACATTTTCATTCTGCCACTATTTTGATGTTTACTCGTTAAACATACAGTGTGGTGATAAGGTAAGGAATAGAATTTATAATTGTGTTATTTAATATTTTTAAGCAAACAGCTCGAACAAGTCAATTTTATTTTCTAATTAGCCACCTTATCACATAAAAAATTTATTGTTTTGTTCCTTACTTTATTACCACACTGTATATTTATTAGAATTGAAGTCATGATTAATGGAACAAGTTCCATATTGCCTAATTGGAACTATTTATACTTAATCTGTAGTGTGTGATATGCATATAATTCAGTTGAAAGATACATATCTTTCCTAGAAATATTGTTTCCCGCCAAATCATAATCGGAAGTTAAAATCATTCGTGACCTTTTATTTTTAGCAATTAGAAGCACTTTCAGTATTGCACAAGAGGTTCAGTGTAAATTTTGAAACACATTGTAGTAAGAGATACTCAATCTGAGTGTAAAAATCAAGAGAAGTATATATGAATTTGTTTTGGACTAAACTGTTTTTACAGAGTTGTGTGTGTCGAATTGTAATTTAAAACAAAAAGGCTTACTAACTTACAGATTTAACCTGTGAAACATAATTTATAAACACTATTCATATTCAGTTAGTTCCAATTGCTGTTTGAACATATTTTCACTACCTTTGTGATTGCCAGCATTATTTTTAGGCGAGGAAATAGAGCAGAAAAGGTCGAAAAAAATCGGATGAACCGATTTTGATAAGTCATTAAGAAAAAATGTTACAATTTTTTTTCTTCTAATGTGCATTTTAGCATTTCTACAGAGGAAAATGCATCCCTTTGAATCAGGAGTTGATATTAAAAATGTTTAAAAAATGTCCAAATATAGGCAACATTTCTCACTCGGGGGTTTTTGGAGCCTTTGAACACGATTCCGGTGTAAGATTCAAACAACAACGCACCTGGGGCTCAGGACTTCCTGGTACTTTCACGAATCCACTGGAGAAGACCATAGTACCAGAACGTCCTGAGCCCCATTTGCGTTGTAGTTCAAATGTGGCACCAGAATCATTTTCAGCGGTCCCTAAAACCCCCGATAGACGAATTTGGTTGCATTTCAGAGCATATTAAAAATCAGTCCATAGAGATGACCTAGGTGATTAGAATATCTTGAGCACCAGGTGACTATTGAGTGCCATGGTATCCCATATGCTCAAGAGATCCTCCATAACAGGTTCCATTCCTTTGCAGAAGGGCTTTCTGCGAATTCCCTGGAGACGTCGATAGTACCAGGATGTCCTGAGCCCCAGGTGCGTCCTAGTTCAAATATGACACCGGAATCGTGATCAGCGACCCCAAAAACTCCCGAGTGAGAAATTTTGGCTATATTTGGACATTTTTTCAACATTCTTGATATTATCTCCTGAAAGTGCATACAAAGAGATGCATTTTCCTCTGTAGAAATGCTAAAATGCACATTAGAAGGAAAATCAAAATTGTTTTTTTTTACTTTAGCCTTTTTTGTGCTTTATTTCCTCGACTTTTTTGGCAATTGTTCATCAGAATATCAATTCAAATATAGATTAATTCAATTAGTTGATTTTTTATAATATTTTATCACATGTTTGAAATAAACGTTGGGGATATTTTAAAATGTCGAAATCAATAGTTTTCATTGAATATTTCAATCCTTTTTTACTTCTAGTAAAAATGTTTACATTCAGGAACCATGCCATACTTGTCTTAAATTTGTGAAAATTGTTCACATTTTTGACATTCTAATTGACTATAGTTCGACCGGGAAATATAGTAAGTGACGTCATGTATACTATAAGCGATACATACGTGCGGGTACAACTCATTTTACTATTGTCGATTCCTAACGGCAAGATAGCCATATTGGCAGTTGAGTTTATTGAAGGATATGCTACTTTCATTTGAGTAGCGGAAAACGAGAGATTGATTATGATGAATACATGAACTGTAATATATAGATTGAGTCAAATCGAGAGGTGTATAGGAGAGTCTTGTGAGTTAGAACGAGCCAGACCAATATAGATATCTAGAGGGTATAGACCAGACGCACTGTATTGGAGAAACAAGTAATGTATTATAGTGGGTTTTACATATCTAACGATATGCGATGTGCTGACACTTGTCAACCTGTCTCTGTCCCGCTCCTCTGCTTCATTGCATGGTACATGGCTCTAGATGAGAAAGCGGTATGAAGAGTACCATCATCTGTAAAGCTGTGAACGGAACAGGTTGTCACTTCTAGCTGATCGTTTATATGGAGCAGAAACAAAGTTGGTCCCAAGACACATTCCTGTGGAACACAGCGATGATAGTCATTGTATCGGAGGATACTCCGGCAACCACCACAGTGCTCTATTTGAGAGAAAACTGGATAGTAAGCTACAAAGTTGAGGCGGCAAACCATATGACGGAAGTTTCCCAAGAAGGCTTTGGTGCCAAACTCGATCAAATGCTGTGGAGATATCCAACGCTACAGCTACGTAGGCAAGTAGGTCTCCTATTGATTTCTGTTGACCAAAGCCATATTGCCGATCATTCACGATTTTGGAGCTCTCTAGGTATTGGATGAGATTTAGAGATCACAGATAATTGGCCTTGTCCAAAGTATATCAGGATGTCAGTACATCCACATGACATGCTGTTCTAACACATAACGGCAACATAGCCTTGTCCAATTAACTGATTGAAAAGTAGTAGTTTTCTGCATAATTAATCCTTAACATGTATTCCAACTAATAATAATTCAATGTTGTGATGCTTTTTGTTACATTCCGTAGGTGAGGAACCGTTTACACTAATCAATTCGTATCCGATTCACGACGTTAGTATATGGAGAGATCTAAACACAAAATTTGTGTTGCAAGTTTTTCGAGATGCATCTCTTGCGCCTTCTGGACAGGTGAATGTAACATATTTGAGAGACATGTACGATGCTTGCTATACAGTGATGATGGAACTGAAGAAGTTTGATGTGGATAATGACGGTTTGATAGAAAATAGTAATAGTCCCGATCAAACTTACGATACATGGATAATGTGCGGATCTAGGTGAGTTTTATTGTTCAACTCTGTAATTTTTTTATTGAATTCAAACGCTGCTCAGTTTTTATCTCTTGCAGACAATTCAATTTTGTGGGAGTTTCCAGTGATTCATCTTCGGTCTTATTTTTTCTTTACTATTTCAGTTCCTATTGCGGTGGATTGTGGCTAGCAGCATTATTTGCTATGACAAAAATGGCCGAGATTTTAGACAAGAATCTAGATCAAAAAGAATTTGAACAGATATTAGAGATGGGTCGAGAATCGTTCGAGAAAAAACTATGGAATGGAAAATATTACAATTTCGATTGTTCTACAGATGAAAAGTCATCGATAATGGCCGATCAGCTCTGCGGCCATTGGTATCTGCGAAGTTGCGGCTATAACTATGAAGTTCGTTGAGCACCAAATAAAAAGTTTTTTTATATACTTTGTTTTTCAGGTTTTTCCAAAAGCTAACGTGCAAAGTAGTTTAACAACTATTTTCGAGAAAAATGTACAATCCTTTTGTGATGGAAATCTTGGGGCTGTGAACGGTTTCATCCACGGCGGTGTTGACTTATTTACCATTCAGAGTCAAGAAGTGTGGACAGGAGTAACTTATGCTGTTGCGGCACATATGATGTATGAGGTAAGAGATGTTATATGAGATATGAAATAAATGAGCATTTAAGATAACTTTTATAGTTCAGCTGTGTAATAATCCGACGGATTATTACTTTCGAGTCCTTTAAATAATTCAATTTAATTCGAATTGAGATATCATAAATTATTATATTTTGATAGAACATACGATATGTCTAGAGACGTTTGTAATACGAACCCTCTTTGCGGGGCACCGACTTCTAGGCCAGCCAGGAATCATGTTTAGCAAACGTAGCACAGTACGAGGCATGTGGTCCTTTTTCCTGAGTCAGGAAAAGTCCACGAGGAGTTGAGAAGAGCCGTCACTTACGATTCTTTCGCCTAGTTAGATTCCTATAGGTTGTTTTTATAACGTATGGGCAGGCTCTGCTCCTGTTATCCTAAATTAAACATATTTCGTAAGCTTTGCGCGTGGGGTGACCCCCGCTTCAATGGTTTCATAAAAACTAATTACTTTGAGAAAAAAAGGAAGTTCTCCACCACCTACTCGTTCGGTAAGTCCAGCCAGCTTTATGTTCACAGGGATGCTTCATTGTTAAATTAATTCAAGTCAGATATTTTATTTTGATTCCACACTCTAAATGATTGAAATAATTTAAAATTTCTTTTTATTGTTGTTGGGATAATATCTCTATAAGTAATAAAGTAATTTTCTAGTCAAGTCATGTAGAACCTTAATCCAAGTTAATTTTTGTTCTAAAGATATTTTTGAAATCAATTAATGTCCTATTTGTTTTAAAAAAATTAAATTCAAGAACTTTATAGAGATTAAATTAATGTATCAAGTTGTGTTCATATAAGTCAACAAAGAAATTATTTAAATTTAACCTACGTTAATTTTTGCTTGTAGAATTGTAAAAGAAAGAAACCCGGAGCTGTAGGTAGCTTGCATAGGGGTAGTTTGGAGCATTGAATTGGCTCATAGTTAAAACTCAGCTGTGTAGCAAAATTGAATGTAGTATTTGTGCAACAAGGGTTATGTATTCCTGGGGGGGGGGTGTCAAAGCAGCGCTGGACTTGTGCGCATCTTTCGCGTTTCGCGGGAAGTAGTGGTTCAGCGGTGATATATGTTTTCAACCCTATTCACTTGCCTGGAGTAAGTTCAGATTTATAAAACATACGCTCGGCGCACTGTTACAGCTGGTCAAATATTATTGACAACTGTAAATTGTCGTGTGTTATGTGTATGAAAACATGACAAATTCATTTAACCTAATAATTTAAGGAGGTTCATAGTGTTAGCGGGGGAAATATAAGAAGAGCAAGCGGAGGGTGAGAGCGGAGGTCTGGCAACGCTATAAATATTGCCGGCTGGAGTTGTATACATAAACACATGTAAAAATAATAATCGTATAGTTGTCGTCGACTTTTCGTGTATTTAAAAGTTAATTATAATAATATTAATAAGATTTATAAATTAAAAGTTCTAAGCTATTTTTTCATAGAAATAATTAGTTGGACTCGCTCAAACTTGCACAGAATATTATAGTAATAATGTTATTCCATTAAAAAAAGTATTTCTATTTAGCCGCCGAATCTCCTTAAACTCAAATCTTTCTCGTCGTTAACTGTTCTTCCAAATTATCTAAATCTAGTTCTGATGACGAGAGTAATATTTCTTATTCTTTCTCCAGGGACTTGTGGACGAAGCTTTCAAAACTGCGGGTGGTATGTATCGATCGTTGACCGATCTATCTGGTATGTCATTTGAAACACCTGAAGCCATCTACGAACAAAAATGGTTCAGGTCAATTAGTTACATGCGCCCTCTTAGCATATGGGCCATGAAGTTAGCCTGGGACCAAACCCACCTGACAAGTTCTTAAATACATATACTGCTTTTAATTCCGCTTGTGGCAAATTTCATATAAATATGTGTTGTGTTGATTATATTGTAGTAGCCACATATCAATACTTTATGCCGTGCTTTTTAATGGGTGATTATTTTCTGTGATTAGTCTTGCTCATAATCTTACATCAATTTGATACCATGTAGTTATATATTCTAGAACTTTCAGGATGAAACTTTGAAAGAAAGGTTCTAGAATATAAGGAGAGCCATTTCTCCCCTTGTCAAATGACATAGCGCCTCTAGAAAAGGGAAATTTGTAAGGGTGTGCGAATCCGCCACGTTGGCGCTGCTTATTATTAAGGGGGACCGCGCACTGATAGTTTTGGCCAGCACCACGTCACAGCTTACAATGATATTTTTGACGTGTATACTTCTGATTGTCTCTTAGCCAATCAGTGGCGCAATAGTAACGTGGCGACTTTGCGAACTCTTACAAATTCCACTATTCGAGACGCATGAATAAGTATTCTTACACTCTTGGCACCTAGATTCATTACATTAATAGAATGTATAATACTTCACATTTTGATACAATCACAAAAATAAGCAGACTGATTTTATAAAGCTGTTCACGTTAAGATAGAAATGACATGGCTCAAGGTCAGCCATAGTTGTCAGTCCTAGTTGAGCATGTTTTCAATGTTTTTGAATACAACTAACCAATTGTTACAAACAAATTAAAGAGTTCTTTACTTATAACATATACAAAGTATTTGTAAATTTAAATATTATACACAAATATTAGTTAGATAAGCATGAAGTACGTACAATATACACTGGCGCAAAGTTTCAAAGTTTTAATGCTAGAATATTTCGTCGAGATTAACAAATAGAGGTACCTACAGCTTCATTTTTCCGTTCAATAGGCTGATGTAAAGAAATGTACATGTTTCGCAGTAATGTGTTGCCAACTGTACAAATGAAATGTTCCTGGTTTGACGATAGTGCGGCACTCAAGATCGTTTTACAGTTCGCAATTATTGTTGCAATAGTATTGCAGCAATACACTGGCCTTGCAAGAGCTGGCCTGCAACTTTTTATGACAAAACGTTTTACACTTGGCAATTTCTACTTGTAATTGCATACTTCTGTCTTTAAAAAATATACTAAAATGAAAAGTTAAGAATTATTAATTTTTTTGGGTTTTAAATTTATTTAGGCTTTTGTAAAAATGAATAGATCAAAACCAAAGAAAAACGTTGCTGCTATAATTATTATAATTATTGCTGCCGCTGCTTTCTTGGCGAGAGAGACTGGAGAAAGAAGAAGACAATGAAGGTAGTGGATAAGGATAGAGGAATTGGTTTAATTGAAGAGCTCATTGCTTCAGATATAGAAAAGTTCTCAAATTTTCTAAGGATGGATACAAACCCTTTTAAAAAACTGTTGTCCAAAATTGCTCGCACTAATAATAACATTAAGATATCTGACTGCAGAATGGTTAGATATTGCTAGGAAATTTGAAACAATGTGAAATGCTTTTTCTGGTTTTAAACTACAATACAACAAAATTTACAATTTACAGCTAGTCCAAATCAAAAGCAAAAGAATAAACGAAACGAAAATCAATAAATCAATAGCTATGAATCTTTCTGTTGTTCTGTGATATAAACGTCAACGTCAATAAACGTCTTTGTGGGAACTTTGTTCAGTTGGTAACTAAAAAGTCCCCAAAATTTTCCCTCACAATTGCACGCAATTCGCAATTAATATCGAACCGGACCAATTCTGTGCAATGTCTAGAAATGGCAAGAGACTTGCACGCAAATTCTGTACTGCGCATTCTTTCGATCAAGAGTATCGCGTATTGCAACAAGAATTGCGAACTATAAAACGGTCTTTACTTGAAATAAATTTCTGTGAATACCGACAGTTAAATTACAAACATTTCCAAACAAAATTATAAAAATTGAATTGAATTTAATTTTAAAATAAAAATTCAATTAACTGACAATCACTTCACTGTCCACTTTCGGCAGGAACTCGCTGGCACGGTTATACTTTAACTAGCTAACCTAACCTGCTTCAGTTCAATTCTAGTTCTAGCACCACCATCTTTAGATAATTATTTTATGCTTATTCCACAACTTGGATTCTGTACAGGTAGAACCGTTAGATATCGACTGGCTTCTTATTTTTGTGTTTAGTGAATTGCCTTGTCCGTCCAAATCTATAAAAAAATGACGTTTGACGTGTTGAAAATTGATTGCTTTCGTATTCTATGGGTTGTATTTTCGGACTGATATTAGTTGGAGAAAATGTGATGTTGATACTGAAAGAACATGAGTGCACTTTCGGTTTTGGGTGTTTGAGAAGCCTCTTTTAAAACAGATTGTTGAGGAGATCAAATTCGAAAGTGCAATCTTTATGGTATTGCTGTAATCAACGAATTCGGATGAATTCGTGGGCTGTAATAATACTTTGATGAATGTGATATAATACTGTGATCGGATTAATTTTGCTCTCTTATTTTGTAAGTAGGCTTCATTGTTGAGAGTAATAAGCCTTTTGTGATTGCAATCAAAATAATTCCTTGGGTTCCTACCTGTTGGGCATTATCCTTCCTCTTGCGACAAAAATTAACAACAGAAAACTTTCTGCTTGAAAATTATATTGTTATTGCTAGCATTTATTTTTACCTTATATTAGTTACCAACTAAAGTTGTTTTATAAAAAGATATTTGTTAAAGATTAACAGCACTTCTAATAATAATGTGAAAGTTCTTGATATTAATCAACATACCTAGTGATCATTATATGTAGTTTTAATAGTACAACTTTCATACTGAACATGTCAATCAAATTGCTTCTAAAGCTTAAATCTTACTTGTAGAGGAAAAGAGATAGGTACGAAGCAAAATGTTTGTACTATTTTTCTCTAATGACAAATGTCAAACATTAGTTTTTGTCTGTTTGTTGTAAAATTACTGTTAATAAACATTAAATATCCTCAGTTTGTAGTTTTTATCCAATTTTCTTCCATCCTATGAACATATAAGTTCCAATGTGGAACTTTCAAAAAATGAAACAAAAGCTGCTTAGCAATATTAACAAGTTCTATCTCCGTCGAGATGTTCAATGGTTGCGTCAATAAATGAAACATTATTTCTTAGTATTATTTGCGTCATAGAACCAGAATGTCCTGACCTGATACAATTAGGGGTAATATATAGCAAAAATTGATCTACTGCTGAAATGAAATAAAATTAATATCTATGAGCGAAGTATAGTTTTCAACCCACTCGGGATCGTCCTCATTCTTTATTTTCCTTACATTGGAACTAATAATTGCTAATATTAAAAAAAAAACAGCATGACATGAATGGCGTATATCAAATAGAGATAAGAATTATTTGAATGATTTACTTGTCCTTTTCTTACACATGACCACAGACATTTGAAACCAAGTGATTAGTACGATGAAAAGAAATATATATATACAAGTACAACGCTGTTGATTTTTGAATTAAAACAAAACAGTTATAATTATGTAGGTGCCTAAAGTACGAGATTCCAATGTCCACAATCTGGATTACTTTTACCAATATACTCGCATAGAGAAAAGCGATCAGATGACCTTGTCTATGTTTCGATGTTGCAGTAATTTCACCTTGACAAATATTCAAAATGGCTACTTGACAATGACGTTTGTGTTTACATAATTGCTATTATTTTAATATTTTGAGTGATAAATTATTTCTACCTAAACTAAAACAATTCTGATTCCAGTGAAAAGTGCATAAAATCTATTGTTATAGATAGCTTTTATCTGATTACATTTATCGCGCTTAACAACATATGATAACTACATTAAAATGATAATAACCTAGGTGAAATATTCAGTTCAAAATTATAAATGAGTTTACTTCTGTTCATTCTTCCAGTGTTTGAGTAGTTACTGGTCTCCATAACAAAGTATTGTAAGTATACTTCAGTGTCGTATGTTTTGAATATGGTTTATTTATATCCAGTAATGTATTTGTGATTTAGAGTAGAAAGTTGATATTGTTTTACATTCGTTTTTGCGACCTAAATTCCATTGAAAGTGATAATCTACTTATTACAGTCATCGTTTTAACTATCTACCTAGTTGACCAATCATAACACCAAATTTCTATGAGATGTAACTACAATTCTTTGTTTGAACAAAAGTAGTAGTCCCAGTTTTCATGTAGGTTACCAGGATTTTCTCGCAAATATTTCAATTTAAATTATTTGTGCACATAGATGGTCATATTGGAGCAAACAAGGAAACAAATCTCTAATTTCAAGGTAAAGAGAAACAGATGAACAGTTTTAGTAACATTTAAAAAATCCTTTGTATTGATTTTGGGATATTATAATATGAGTACAATACTTCTTTGCTAAAATGAGAAAGTGAATTCCTTGAGAACAATGTCATGAAAAGAAATTAAAAAACATATTCTTTATATGAAACTAGAAAAAATCTAACAGTATTGCTACGTATTTCACAATGTTAGAATTGTTCTGTATTTTCTGGAACTTCAATTACTAACCTACCCAACATCATGAGAAGTAATTGCTTCTTGGATTTAATGGATTTTTATATGGTAATTTTGCAATTACTTGTAGAGTGTCAAGTTCTAATTTATGTCAATGGGCCCTTTCTTTTTTATATCCTCAGTCACTAGCATTCAACAATATTTAGCAATATTATTATATAATATTATATCTATGTATTTTTTCTGAGGACATACCTGTTTCTCTATTCCAGTATGTAGCACCTTTTTGTACCCAAACATTATCTCTGATTATTCCTATTATATTAATAGTTTGACCTTTGAAATTTTGTATATCTACCTTTTCTCTAAGTAGTAGAACAAATAAAGTTAATCTATATTAAATGTCAGGGTGAAATACCAGGCCAACTCAATTGGTCTTATATTTGTTATTTGCTTGTATTTACTGCATTTTTGCACTATATCTGAAAATTGATAATCTCAAGGCTATGTAAAAAAGATCTTCATATGATGTCGCTAGCCAGTTCTTTGTATTATAAATATTTTACTCATGGTTCATAAGTTTTCAATATTCCACATTCTGAATAATATAATATTGCTTGCTCAAAATATTGTTTACAGATTTTGTTTTGCTATAGTAGAGTAGAAGACATCATCCTTCTGTCTAAAATTTTACCATAATCATAGTAACAGTAGCTAATTATTTGTACTATGTAAGTACCGGAGAGGTAAACGTATAACTGTTGAAAATTGGCTTAACCGCTGGTAAATAAATAAATAAAACATTATATTGGAAAACATTCAATCTTCAGGTATATTTAATTAAATGGTTAATACTTATAAAAATTACGTATATTCTTCATCGATTGACTCAACATTTTCAGAATGGAGTGCTCTTACATGCATGTAATTGTCACATACACATTTTTTTTGTCATTAATTTTGAATATAAAATTTTTAATCCATACTTTATCTTCAAAATTATAAAAAATTAGTGTAAAAAGCTCAATCGGTTCAATATTGAAGTGTAAGTGTTGATACTTAGAATAGTGGTATTCACCAATAACTTACGATATATTGGAACTTTTCTTTTAATATGTATGCTTGTTTGATATGTTTCAGATGATGTTGCCTTCACTGCTATCGCCATGGGAACACCAGGCGATAATGAGAAGATTAGCAAGGTAGTAAAAAGCGAACTACTGGATCCAGAAGAATCAACTCAAGACACTCCACAAAGCAACCAACCGACTTTAACTACCGACGAAATGGGTTATCTTCCTTTAAGATTGCCCCAATTCGAAACTATTTCCACTATCAATCCAATAGATCCTACACTTGGTCAGAATGTCGTCAAACTCGAGAATTTTCCACTTCCATTAGGTAATTTAGAACAAGCTCATATAGAAGATTATTATAGTCAGTCAAAATATTACGCAACTCAGATATTCGAACCAACAGAAGCTTACAGTAGTCCGATTTTGCCGTTACCAAAACTTCCAAAAACATTCCTTAGTTCAGAGGAAGCCGGCCCTTCTGGCCTACAAACTCCAAAAACAAAGCCAACTACGAGTGGTCCTTTCAAAATCAACGTTAAAAAGAAAACAAAACCTTTGCCTCAACAAACACCGAAAAAACCACACACTTGTCAAGTTTGCCAAAAAAGCTACGCCAATATTGATAAATTAACCAAGCATCAACAAATACATTCGTCAGTTTCACCATTCAAATGTGAGCACTGTAAAAAGTCATTTACTTCGAAGTTTAAGTTAGTTAGGCACATGTTGATACATTCTGATAGAAAACCCTTTAGTTGTACAGTATGTGAAAGGACTTTCCATCGGAAGGACCATTTGAAAAATCACATTAAAGTGCATAGTCCTACCAAAAAAGTTTACTCGTGCGAAAAAGAACATTGCAAAAAAGAGTACACTTCTCTACTCAGTTACAAGAAACATTTAGCTTTACATGCAGCACAAGAAGGCAGCCTGGAGTGTCAGATTTGTTCTAGTGTTTTTACCACTAAAGATGAAATAATGTACCATTTGAAAATACATGCAGGAAGTAGAACTGTTAAAGATCCGAACGAGAAGAAATATCGATGTGAATTTTGTGAGCGAAAATTTTTCACAAAGAAAGACGTGCGGAGACATTTGGTTGTCCACACGGGTATGAGGGACTTTCTATGTCAATTTTGCCCGCAGCGGTTCGGAAGGAAGGACCACTTGGGTAGACATATCAAAAAATCTCATTCCAAGAGCTTACTACCGGAAGAAATCGAAGCTGCCATTGAGACTGAAACTGCCAGTAGAGCGGAAACCATCGTTAAGGCTGAAATGCCATTATCTGAGTTGCAATCTCAGAGTACTGAGGAGTTCTTATCTTCTGAAATAATCCAACTACTCGATCCTGTGACCGTTCCAATGCTGTTGAAACAGGAGTTGGGACAACAATCGTCGCATCCAGCCACAGAGATAGCCGCGGAGATCATACAATTCGACGTGGATCCCAGTCGAGATAACGAACCGAAATATATTAAACCGGAAACGGGAGAACTTGCCGACTTTCCGCCACCCGATATCTTGGAGTACTATTTAGAAGATATGAGCAATTTCGAGCGTAATTTTTTAGACGACAATGTACAGGGAGACTTGAGCCTTATTTTGGAAGATTTTCAACCACCTCCTTCGACGTCCGTCATTCCAGGACCCGAACCACCGCAAGAACACGCAGCGATTCTGGATGAGACGGAGGTGTTGAATAATCCGGAAATTAGAAGACTGTTGCAACCATCCGAGCAAACTAACCTGCCGCTGCCTGGTTTCAGCCAAACTTTTCAGTCCCCACCTCCGCCGCCGTAAGTTTGTATTTGCATATTCGATTTTCCTTCAGTAAGGACGTTCCATGCGAATTTGATGCTTTTTTTCATAAGGTTATTATTCCAGATTGGTATTAGATATTGGTTTGTGATTTTGGTGGGATGTACATGAAAAATTATTGGGTCCTCCGGTTATATTGGAAATAGTGGCCACCCTTCAAGTTATGAAAATTTTGAAACATCTTGTTATATTTTTGAGCTTAGATGTTTTGGAAAACAAATGCAATACTGTAAAATATCATCATTTCATTCGAATCTGACAATGAAGCTAATTCGAAGATATACAGGCTGGTCCAGTTTCGAAAGCGGAAACTTTACAGGCAGACAGATAACTACAAAATAATATCAGTTTGTACCATAATGTATATTCGAAAAATGCTTCGTTACAAAGATACAGGGTGTCAAAATTTTTATAAAAAATCCAGATTTAATAATATTTTTAAAACTACTTTAGATATTTAAATGAAATTTGGCACGTTTGAATAGATAATTCAAATACATCTTTTTACTTAAAAAATATTATTTTACTTTCACCAGTGGCGTGTTTACAGACACATCTTCGGCTATTTTTCATAAAAAATATGGTACGTCAGTGATTTTTTTAGAAGCAAAAATTATTTATAGAATCTTTGTGAAATCACAAAAATTGCTCGAAAAGTAGTTCACCCACCTCAATACATTTTCGACATCTACTCGCTAACGCATTTACTGCAGCAGATACTTCATGCGGATTTTGCGGCATATCATTACAGGACTGCTGAATTCTTAAAACTAAATCTTCCCTTGTTAATACGGGATTAGTGTAGACTTTATCTTCAATAGTGCCCCAAACGTAAAAGTCTAGCGGATTAAGATCCATTAAACATGTCATTATTCATGTCATTCCTCCCTAGCCGGCCAATCCATCGTCGAGGATAATTGGTATTGAGCCATTCTCTTACAACTATTCCAAAATGCGGGGGAGGGAGCTCCATTCGGTTGTATCCAACTTTCATGCCTTAAATTAATGGGTAAATCCTCTAGGTAGTCCTGCAGATTGTTGTTAAGAAACTCCATAAAAACTTACGAGTTCAACCTTGGGGGTAGGAAATGTGGACCACAAACATTAACATTAATAACGCCCAACCAAACATTTACAGAAAATTCATTTTGAAATGATCTTGGCCGAATTTCTCGAGGATTTTGATGTGCCCAAACATGGGTATTATGGTAATTTGTTACCCCACGTCTGGTAAAAGAGGATTCATCCGTCCAAAGAATCTTATTGAAAAAGTCAGGATTTTCTTCCATTCAGTTTAAAAGCCACTGGCCAAATGTTATTCTCTTTTCAGCATCACCATGATGTGGTGGTCATCGTGTAGTGTTCGTAATATTGTAGACTTCGGTATGTGAAGGTTCTGAGCTACCTTCCGAGAGCTCAGCCTCGGATTGTTATCAAAAGTACGAAGTATACGATTGTTCTGAATATTATATCGACGGTTTCTGTTCCGTTCGTTATTAACACGCGGACCAAAGTTACGAAAATTCTGATGTGTTCTGATGAAAACGCGAGCATTTGGAACTCTTCTATTCGGATAGCGTCTACGATATTCACGAACTGCCGCTTGTGCATTCCCATCACAAAATCCGCAGCAAAAATGAATAACTGATTTTTTCAGATTAATACTTGCGCAACACTAATAACAATGTTACCAATAACTCGGAATTAAATTACCTGACAAAATTCAATCAACTGTCATAATAAAATGAAAGAACACTTACAGTAGTAGTTGTTTTTTTAATGGCCTACTACAACAGATTGAAATTTGTCTGAATTCCAGTTGCTTAAAGAATTTTAATTTTTTACTGGCAAACGACGTGTCAAACGGAAAAAAGTAATGAGTCTTTTTTTATTGTAAATTGAACAAGGATTCTAGAAATAGTTTTTGCTTCTAAAAAAATCACTGACGTACCATATTTTTTATGAAAAATAGCCGAACATGTGTCTGTAAGCACGCCACTGGTGGAAGTAAAATAATATTTTTTACGTAAAAAGATGTATTTAAATTATCTATTCAAACGTGCCAAATTTCATTTAAATATCTAAAGTAGTTTTAGAAATATTAAATCTGGATTTTTTTTAAAATGTTGACACCCTGTATCTTTGTAACGAAGCATTTTTCGAATATAGTTTATAGTACAAACTGATATTATTTTGTAGTTATCTGTTTGCCTGTAAAGTTTCCGCTTTCGAAACTGAACCAGCCTGAATATTTCAAATATTAGATCTGATTACCTTTGTAGTTAATATATAACAAGTAATTTTATTTATTATTACATTAGTTGCTGTTTTTTAGGCATCCCCAACTTTGTGATATTATCAGCATTATGGTATTCAGAAAAATAACGTGTAAATGTCTCCTCATCTTGGATATAGCCAGTATAAATAATAAATACACCAAAACCCATCTTGATATATTTGATACTATTTTTGAGTAATAACTTAGGAATGTTCATCAAAATTGCGTGGAACTATTGTAATTTTTCTGATATCTCCGCTATCTATTTAGTGAGTCTTGTAATTAGCTTTTCTTTAATTTCTTTTATAGAAGACATTTATCACTTCATTTTTAGTCAGTGAAACGTTTCTCAAGTTTCAATAAAAAGTAATTCCACGCCAGATTAGACAGGTCGTTCACCAAAACATCATGGACTTTGCTGAATTCTAGTAGACAAAATATGATATTTTCCAAAATTTGAGTGTTGGATATGTTAAGGAACACCTGGAAACAAACGTTCAAGTTTTTCAGATTTTACTGGTAATGAAAACGTCCTTTTTATTTCCCGTCGCTTCGTAACTGAAAGTTTCGAAAAAATTATAGTCAAATGACTGATTCTTTTAGGAAATATTCCGAGGAATCCGAATCTGCAACGAGTTTTCTTATATAACGTAAATTGTGCACCACGTTCGGTGTTATAGTGATAAGACCGTATTTTGGACAGTTTTTATTTGAAAATTTATTGTGAGAAGCCTGTAGGTGGGATTTTCACGAAAATTATAGAGAATATTCCTGAAAGCACGTACTTTGAGATAGTAATTATTTGGATATGGCAACAGTGGTCGATAATATTTTATTATTATCTTTATTAAAAATTGTTTTGTCAGTTAGTGTTTCCATGTAATTTAGAAGAGAATAGATGATTTCGAATAATAAAATGTGTCCGCAGCCGACTTGTGTTTTTAAAATCCAATTAAAACTGCAGAAAACATTGGAACGGTTGTGTGTGAAAGAGTAATGAATGGCTAAATATCACTTTGAAATGGATTGAATATAGGGAATTAAATATAATAGACACTATTTCAAGATTATACAATTCTAAATATCTATGAATTAGCTTAAAATAATGCCTAATATATTTAATTAACTATATTCAATCCATTCCAAATTGATAATTAGCCATTTATTACACTTTCACACAACCGATCCAATGATTGTTGCAATTTTAATTGGATTTTAAAAACACATGTCGGCTGCAGACTCATTTTATTAATCGAAATCATCTATTCTTTTCTAAATTACATGGAAACACAAATTGACAAAACAATTTTTGATAAAGATATGAAATATTATCGAAACGTGAAAAAAAAGCGTTCTCATTTTATTTCCAGTCATACAAAGAACCAGAATACCAAGAAAACATAACATATACATCCCCAAATGGTTCAAGAATATATATATATATATATATATATATATATATATATATATATATATATATATATATATATATTACAACGCATTTATAAATATTGTGCAATTTTTTTACTCCTAGGATTTGAAATTTTCGCATAAATTGGGTTGTAGCAATTTTTCTGACCATTCTGGCCATATCCAAATAATTACTATCCCAAAGTACGTGCTTTCAGAAGTATTCTCTGAAATTTTTGTGAAAATCCAACCTACAGGCTTCTCACAACAATAAATTTTCAAATAAAATCGGTCCAAAATACAGTCTTATCACTATAACACCGCATGTAGTGCACAATTTACGTTATATGAGAAAACTCGTTGCAGGTTCGGATTCCTCGGAAAATTTCCTAAAAGAATCAGTCATTTGAGTATTATTTTTTCGAAACTTTCAGAGTTAGGAAGCGACGGGAAATAAAAATGTGAAAAATGACGTTTCCATTACCCGTAAAATCTGAAAAACTTGAACGTCTGTTCCCAGGTGTTCCTTGACATGTTGAACGCTCAAATTTTGGAAAATATCGTATTTTGTCTACTGAAATTCGTGTGCAAAATTTCAACAAAATCCATGATGTTATGGTGAACGACCTGCCTAATCTGGCGTAGAATTACTCTAATGGAATATATGATTATTCTCAACTATGTAGCTAACCTTATAATATGGAGTCTGACTGATCATTGCGTAGACGTGTCAAAGTCTTTCACTGGATCAACATCCAGAAGTACTGATGGTACTACTAGATACCGAAAACCAAGGGAAGCAACTGTTTTATTCTATTTTTGTATTGTTTTATCCAGCTAGAAGATGAAATAAACAACATAATGTAATACTCATTTCTAATTTTGCACTCACTGTTAAATCACTTAAATTGCAGTCAGATTTTTGTTTGTGCCAAATTGTCTAACGGTGAAGAGTAGAATCGTGACGTCATATCGCGTAAAGTATACGCGTATATTTTGACACAGTTTTTGAAGATACATTAAAAAGACAAAAAAGTTGTATGAATTGAGTATTTTTACTAGGTTTAAGAATAGGTCACATGTTACTCATGTTTCAACTGAAATATCGATTATAATGAGTAACTATGTTAATAAATTTCCGTAAATGTCCAACGATTTCGAATCGTCGCACAGAATAGAAACAAAACGAAATAGTTTCACGAAAAAGAGAGGAAAAAAGTTGTATTTTGTTGAATTTTATATGATTCCAGTTACAGATTAATAATCTTTCACGGAGAAGATTTTTATACGGACCTAATATCGTACATGTTGTTGAGGTTTATGAAATTATTGTATTTGAAGGAAATTCGAAAATGTTTGTAATAAAGAGAAACTCTCCAAATCTTTCAATGGTTCAAAGAACTTGATCTGAAAATGAAAAAAAATACCAAAAGCGTAATTTTACCCCTATGTAAATATTTATATAGGTCGCGGGTGATATATTTATGTTTTTGGCTATAATCATTTCGACCAGCTGGTCTGAAAGTTATTTTTGTAATATAATTACAACAAACTGTGAATGAATCATACAATACTAAAGGAATGATAATAAATTCTGGCCAAAGGAAAAATTATCTTGCGATAGATTAACAAGTAATTAGGTATTTCCTAGTTACTAGCGTTATCTTTTAGGTTATCTGGAAAATGTTCAACTCAAATGTTCCAATTAATTATATGTATTCAGCCTTGTACAACCTTGGTTGATAAGTTAACTCTTTATCAATCATATCGATTTTGAAATTCTTGACTAAATTGCTAATTATTTTTCGTTTCAAAATAATTATTGAAAACATTTCACTATAGATGTTACAATATACTACAAAATTTCTTGAATTATAAATAATTTCTTTCCATTTAATTTTGAAAATTATAGTATGTAATTGTCCCCGACGGTAACAGAGTTGAACGATTTGGATTTGTTTAATTGAAATTGATGTATGTAATAAATTTTTATCATCTAATGTTTCCTAAAATTGAAATTTAAAGTACTTACCTATATTTTTATACATGAGATTCTATTGTAAAGTATATATCAAACAGTTTATCGGAGAAAATTCTAAAAATTATGTCGTAGTTTTATAATCGTCACATATTAATTTACGAGTGTTTCTAAGATTTTTAAATTTAGGCGATAATGTTTGTGCATCGTCATTCAGCAAGAGGGATGCAACATTGTACCGTCTTATGAAGTAATCCAATGCAATTTCCCACCTGACAAATTATATCAAACAATAAAGAATGTTGATTGGTATCCGAAAATGCTTTCGTGCGTTCATATGGATTTGGTGGTTCTTCGGATGCCCGCCAATGTATTCCCTACCTTTTGTCATAGGTCTACTACAAGAGAGAGAATGGGCGTTAATTCTACTAGGCCCGTTACTGAATAGCTGAATGACATGTAAAACATTATTCACAGTTATTATTCAAATATAAATTAATGGATCAGCACATCCATATTTTTATATTGTCCTGATAATTTTATCTCAAAATAATTCTCAATAATTTATAATTCCTGTTATTCATAATGGAACGCTTGTCTTTGTCTAAAACTTTTTTGTTCATGAAACTGTCGATCTGATCTAAGCTTTCCTAGATACCTGTATGAGATTCTGTAGTTAGTATCAATTTCCCATAGTTACAGTTAATACATAGATCCTAGTACAACAGTTATTGGTTAAATTTGTGAAATAATTCAAGACAATCAAGAAACAATATTATTGAAATTGAAAGGATAAAATAAATATCAAGTGATCAGGATTATTGAAATTGATGCAATTTTACATTTCATGAGTAAAACTTGAAAAAATGTACCGCAATATATCTAATTTCAGGGTATTTATTATTATATTGAATATCTTTTATATGTTAAAAAAAATGTCTATTCTTTGTTAGAGTTCATATTTATCTTATTTTTATAAAAATTCTTTAAACTCAATATGCAGATTAAGATGAAATTTTAAAATGAAAATTCGTTACGTTGTATTATTTTTAATCATGTTTCATTTTATTGGCAGCTTCCTTACACTGCCATTTTGATTAAAATTATTTAAAATTTTATTTGTTGTGAACAAAGATTTTTAAACTATATATTTCCATTCGAGAAACCAGGTAAAAGTAGTTTTGGGCGGTTTTTTGTCATTTAAAATAATATTTTCCATTCAAATATTAGCTATTGTGTTCATTTACATAAATTCTAATTATTATATCTGGACAATTGAACGTACTAATAGCTTAACCAAAATTAGTTTTGGTTGGTTTCCTGTACATTGTAGGACTAAAAGGTTATGTTTGTATGTTGTTTATATTTTATATAGTATCCTGTTGTATTTTTTATAAATGTTTATTAATGTTAATCACTTACAACACACTAGTACAAAATTTACCAATTTTTTAACAATTTGATTGATTTTGAAAATAATTTATTTAGGTGTGATACAAAATTGACAAATTGTTGAAAATACCAATAACAAGAGTTTTAGAACACATTTCCGAAACTAATGGAATATCTACCTCATTTTGCAACAATTCATTGCTGTAAAGCCAGCTAGTCATAGAAATAAGATTGTAAAAATAATTTATAGTTTTTATGATATAATAGAATAACAAAAGATGTGTATGTATATAACATTTTAAAATATGTACAGTATATATTTTTATACAAATTATAGTATTATTTATATTTATTTCTGTTTTATTTCCTCGTTGAACGTCTAGAGAAATATCAAAATTGTGTCCTTCAGATTGGCCTCTATTGTATAAGCGAGTCGAGCTTTTATTTTCCATGAACGTTTCCCCCTTTCTATAAATTGAACATCTTCATAAGTTGAATGTTGAATGCGAGATGATCATCCAAAACGATTTCCAAACTGAGAAACTTAGATAATTTATGTTAATTGTTGTCTTAAGGTGGTAATCTAGCGGAAAAAAGATATTGCAGTGAGTCTGTCTGATAAGATTTAAAGAAAATTTAGCTCGGGAATTCGAGCCTGCAGATACCGAATAAACGACTTCAGGTGTTCAGCGCTACAGACAGCTAAACAAGATAGAATACACTTTTTGAAGAAAAACGAAATTATGGTAGGAAATAGATTTGATAGAAAATACAATTGATTTTTTTTAGTTTGTAATGTCGACTTTAAGCATTATTTGATTTTTCAATCAAATTTTCTTGTCAGAAATGGAAATCGAAGATTACGAAATTATTGATCCTGTTAACTTACTGACGGTTGAGGAATTGCGAAAATTAAGATGATCTTATCTATCAAATGTATTTGTCAAATAAAATTTCGATCAAAAGATTCCTACGAAATACGTTTCTATCTCTTTTCTCTCGATCAAAGTTCCGCCACTCGATTATATTAGCTGTTAAAAAAGTCAAAATATATCGAATCCATTTTACCACGTTTCGAAAAAGCCAACGACGTATAAGAAACCTACCTGCAAAATTTTATGACGATCGTCTTTATAGTTTCGGAGATTTCGTGATGAGTGAGTGGGTAAGTGGTATTTGCCTTTTATACACACAATAGAGTGTCCCTTTTTGAATGATCTCACCATCATTCGGTTATTCTTGAGTGGATGTCACTATCACGAGATTTTCGCCGCCATGTTGCAACAAATGTAGGACACTTGTTGCCACTGTCTTGTATATAGTAGTCGCTGTATAATGCTGTGCATAAAAACACTACGTTTGGGACGTCGCTTCCTGAATAAATGAATGTTTGAAATACTATATAGGATAAAGGAAAGGCAGTGGCTGCTGCACGGACGTCGGTAGTTTAATGTTTTCGTTGCTGCACGGATGGCTATGTGCAGAACGCAGAACAGAATTGACAAAAACGGCTTGCTGTTTTATAAGAAAGAAACTAACAAGCGAAAAATTTAAGAAACTAACCTGCGATAAAGTTGCAGCGTGGAGTTTCGAACCTACACTATTGGAAGCAAAAATATATAAAGCCGGGATCTTACTACCTGGGCTAGAATTAGGTATCAACTGTTGAACCGCATGGGGTCACGTCATCAACCTTACCTTACCTATGACGTCATCCATACAGTAATGAAAACACTGAAACGCTGACGTCTGTGGAGCAGACACTACCTAAAGGAAATTGATTTTTATTTAAATACTGAATTATCAATAAAGTCAACATTTATTTTTGGCTTGGTGTCACATTAAAGTCAGTACATTAATACAAATGTAACTTTTAACAATCATTAGGTAATATGGTGGCAACAAAGAACATGATATTTTTACATACGTAATAACTTTGTTATAAAGCTTAGGTTAGGCACATATATATACATTTAAAAAATATTAAAATGTGGATTAGCCATTTTACGTTACTTTATGAAAAAAATTCTTTCGTGTTTCAATCCCATTACCAATATTTGAAATCTTACCGAATACTTTCTTGAAATGAATTTTGTAAAAGGAAATTCGAGTATCACATTTCCCCTAGTAGATTTCTTCTTTGTTCTACCGGGATATCAAAAATTATCTTGGTCAAGGGTGGTTGTGGAATCTAAAACGTGTGTCTTACTTTACGTTTGAAATAATTATGTCATAATTAATTTGAAGTTTCTAAAAGTACGAAATTTCGCAATTTTATACGAATATTGTAACACTTAGAAGTCTTTAGCGCTTTGGACTCCGGGATTTTCACGTGGCCTATCGAAATTAGAAGGTTCGAATTATCTAAAAACATGATTGCATGAACGCCAGACGTCCTATGTAATTAGCGACGAACGAAATCATTTTGACATATGCCTCGAGGAGCTCGCTGCGCGTAAGTTAGAGTTTATACATTTTACCTCGGTCTTATTAATTTGGGGCCGTTTCTTGCCCCGTGCGACCAGCGCCAACTGTAATAAAGTGTTTTTGGCTATGGGCCGCTAGCTTTTACCCGCTTCTTGTATATTTTAGTCGCGAGAAAATTCCCTTTGGAGCGTAAATGGCACGCGAAAAGTCGTCGTAAAGCCGTATTAGGTACAACCAGTTTGCACTTTTCTAACTCGCGTGCTACGGGCTTCTCACGTGAACGTCATTCGATTTACGGAAAATTAACTTTCAAAACAGTTTTTGACCCGAATTGTGACTATCACGACCTCTGAAAAGGTTCAAAGTTCACATAATTATTTCATAATTTGTAGTTCATTATTGTTTTACAACTGAAATAAATAGGTATGAAATTTGTAGGTTATTGATGATGTCAGTGTGACTGACATAATTATTTCAAACGTAAAGTAAGACACACGTTTTAGATTCTACAACCACCCTTGACCAAGATAATTTTTGATATACCGGTAGAACTTAGGTCAAACTAATCATCAATGTAATAGCTTTACATTAAATTTTACTATACAGCTTGAAGTTTACGAATTAATATATACGACACTACGACTCTTGTGAGATAGGGCGAGCTAGAAACCATAGAATGTGGACAAATTAATGGCTCACGGAAGAAAATCTTTATCACAAGCATTCCTTCTGGTGAGACATCATTTCGTAAAAAATATGATGCCGCAGAATCACAAACAACAAACAAACGAATATCAGAATAATTTCTAATGAAAATACCAGTGTAATGAAGAAGTAATTACTTTAAATACTAAACATTTGGACGTGGAAATAATACAGGAAAGGTGTGAAGACAAAGGTACGATAAAATCCTCTTTCTAATTCGAAAACCTACGAAAACATTTCTGGCGTTTTCAGAGAACTGGCCATTGCTTCTAAGGTTGTAACTTTTTTATATGTACAAGTATTAATTAATAAAAGTACCTCTTGTTTTATTTTTTCAACTATTCTCATAGGGATATCCCATCATCTTGCCAATTCACATTTTAATATAAAGGGAATGGACGTTTATAATACAAATGAAAATATATCTAACAGTTTTTATATTTATATATATGGGTGGGCCAATCAAAACGAAAGACGGCCGATATCTCATATACCGTTCGTTGTTCGTTTAAAAAAAAATCGCTCGGACCTGTCGATTTTTATTTCCTGGGGGAAAGATTTTTCCCATATCATCAATTTTGTCACTTTCACCCCCGGTAAATAAAAATCGACGGGTCCGAGCGATTATTTTTAAAACGAACGGTATATGAGATATCGGCCGTGTTTCCTTTTGATTGGCCCACCCGGTATATTGTATCATATCGTATCGTATTAAAACAGTTATCTCTAGAAAAACGAATATAATACAAACCTATCTCTTAACCGTAAAATTTAATTATCAAAAATGTATGAGTATTAAATACTTACTTCTTAATATCCTCTCATCTACATTAATACCAAAAGCTTACCTAATCTGTGGGTACACATGCAAAAATAAATTTTATATATCGGTCTTCAGTTATTTCAGATTAGATAAATTTTCGGTAATGTTTTAACAATGTATTATCTATAGCGTATTAAAAATTTATTGTATAAAAAAAGTAGACTCGTCGCTCCATTCGTCTAAAACGGGTCCAAAAGAATCGTTAAAAAATTGATCGATTTCTTTGTACATATGTAGTGTTGTCTTCTTACTAAACTCGTGAGTCTCATCAGGATATGCCTGAAACAATAAATAGAATATGTTCAAGTTTTCTCCTCAAATTAATATTTATTATCAATTATTTGGTATTATATGATTGATTCGATTATATACAGTATGTTCAAGATAAGGATGTCCGTCATAGAGATATAGGAAACAGTAATTTTATTATATCAATATGATAAATTATGGCTTCCACCATTGTTTGAATTAATAGATACAGTTCTGGTTAAATACAAGTTATCAAAATCTGGAAGTAGGTGATAAGGGAGACAAAGGAGTTTGTTTTTGAATTTGTATTACTTGCATATATTTAATTAAAATTACCTACAAACTGTGAGTTCTTAATAAACCCTAACCAAATTAGTTTTAATCGATTAACTGAAAATTATTTTCGGCTCATATGCCCTTTCTAACTTTCTTTTTTCAATTACAGATTTTCCTAATGAATATCATGAACATTCCGTGATTCAAATGATAATACATTTACGTTTTTTCTTTGTACCATGCCGAGTTTTTTGTAATTTCCGATCGCACTAGTCAATTTTTCAATGTTATATTCTGAAGTTTTTAAAATAAATTCAATTCTACTTCGAATACTAAAGAAAGATTGAGAAATTGGTTAAATTCACCAATATTTATTTGGAAGTAAACCATAAGAATTTGTAAAGGCTCAAATATTTCAACACAAAGTTGTGAACCCTTCCAAAAACAGCACGGCACTGGAACTGGGGGTATCCCTGAACATCAATACCGGTTGCGACGGAGCTCGAATTTTGAATTTAATCCACTATTTTTTTAAGAATATTTTTCCAATAAAATGCTTTAATTTAACCCCATATAAATGACCCTTTAATTATGCAAGTTTTCCCCGCTGCATCTATTCATCAAGTTTCCGATATCCCCATGGCGTATATCATTATGTATATAGCTCAGTGTAGACCATTCCAAAACATACAATGTAATGATAGAATTTAAAAATTTAATTTACTCACCAAATAGTTGAACAGTACACCATGATTGATTAACGCCTTCGCAAATATAATGGAATGTTGTGGAATCACTGTTGAATCTGCCGTGCCATGCATCAGAAGAAAATGACGGTCGTTCAAGCTTCCAGTTTTTGATAATAAGTTTGCATGTTCATAAGCTTGCGGGTGTTTTGATGGGTAACTAAGAAATTTTTCGGTAAAATATGAATCTGTAAAGGAAAATCATTTTAATCAACTGAAGAATATTTCTTCCTCCAAAGAGAGGAATTTACAATTAAAGGCCTCCTCAATGCATAAACCGGTTCAGTCGATTTGAATAAAATGTTCAGGAGAGATAAAAAACCTTTCACAGGCAGAATATTTAATATTGTCTTCTTGTGTGTATTTCATCATATGTACAAGACTTTTCATTTTTATTTTTTAATTATTACAACGTTATAGTGATATAGGTACCTATACTGAATATAGAAAGAAAACAAAAGGACATGACAGAGTATTTAAGTTTTTTCAAGCAGGATGGAATCAAATAAAATAAAATATTGTAAATGAAATTTATTATTAATTTTTTAAATAGAGAATACTATCTACATTCAAATATTTTGCAGAATAAATTAATATTTTTATCTATTCATCATCACTAAATCCTGACAAAAAGGTTTTGTGGAATATATCTTTGTAGAATCATTGGTCACATAGGGGATCATACAGTTTTGCTAGACATCATGTGTTCAAATTAATTTTTCTTAAGCTCCATTCTGTCTATAGTTTATTTTTACCATTCGGTAATGATAACATGTCATGAAGTTCAGCTTGTTCTCTATTTGGGAAGTTGTAAGCATAGGGAATGATACTGCTTCACTACATTTTAATACTATTTCTGTACCTAATTTTTCATATCTCATGATTCTTATTTGGAAAATGTGAATGTTTTATTCTTGTTTGAAGGTTTCTTCGCAAAGAACTGTTTCAAATGATTTTTAAGATACAAAAACATATCTGTTAATACTTTGCAAGAACCAGAGAACAAGTCCCGGACTTGTCTCGTTCTTGCAAAGTATCAGGATGCAGACAACTAACTATACACCTCAGTACGCGCAGTTGTAAGGTTATAAAACAGGTTTATGCACCTGAGTTTATGCACAAGACGATTCATAATTTGAAACTATGCAAGAATACGCTATTAGCTAATTTTGACCGAAAAATGGACAATTAAACTCAGTTATCTAAACTAATAAGTATATGCAGTGGCGTAGCTATGATCGGGCAGTGTGAACTCTCTGATGTCGTGATATCACAATATACACACATCAAAAAATAGTAGGGGTCCGCGATATTTTTAGGGTTTCGTCACTTGGTAATGGGAAATTCAATACAATTTTTGTTACCCACGTAGAACATAATCTTTTGCCACATAATTTATTTATAATTTCATACAAAGTTTGCAAATCAATTGAAAGCTTTAATCTAACTGAAAAGAGTGAAAAATTCGAATTCAATGCACTTAGGATTCTGAGCAAAAACAATTGTCACTGGTCAATGTCTAGTTCAGAGTGTGTCCACCGCGATTGTTCAAAACTGCCCTACCTCGATTTGGTAAGCTGAGAATAAGGTTATCGATGCTTTCCTGATCAATCGCATTCCATTCTTCAACCAGAGTATGGAACAATTGATTTCGTGTCTGGAAGAGAATGTTACGCCTAAAAATTCTTCTGCCAAGCAAATCCCACACATACTCAATCGGATTCAGGTCTGGCGATTGAGCAGGCCAATCCAAAACACTTATACCACTCACTTCACCTACTGCAGCTGCATACGGAATGAAAAATGGTTCTAATATCAGGTCCCTATATCTAAGAGAATTTACAAACCTCTCCAGCAATACGAGTTCGCTTCTTCCGCCAATGCTGATACCAACCCAAACCATCACCGTTCCGCCTTGGTAGCTGTGAACTTTCTGTGCAGTCCTAAGTCTTCAAACATTTCCAGGTTGTCTCCATACACGAGTACGTCTAGTATCTGGACGTAAACCGAATCTCGATTCATCACTAAACAACACAGGAGTCCATTCTTGCACGCCCCATTAGATGTGATTTCTAGCCCAGATTATTCGGCCCGTGTAATCTATTTCTCACAGTTTGGTCACTTATCTGTATATTAAGAGTGTTTCTGAGTTCCAAACTTAGTTGACCTGCCGTGTGGGTTGAATTTCTCAGAGCTTGAATTCTCAGAAATCTGTCCTGTGCCGCCGTTGTTATTCTGGTACGGCCAGTATGTTGCTCTCTAACATCACCAGTTTGATTATAACGAATCCATAAACGACTTATAGTGGACGGGTTAGTCCCTAATTCATTGGCAACAACTCTCTGCGACATTCCAGCTTGAAGCATTCCAATGGCCCTTAAGTGCACGTCTCTCTGAAGGTGATTACGTTCCATAATTTAGACAAACAACACTACTCAAAATTTTCAATAATAACCATTCGCTGGTCGGATAACATCTGATTTGATCTGATGAATGAAACAAGGAACGACATGAAGAAAATGAATAGTCGTAGGAAAAAAGAGGAACACATGCCATGTTCAAAATGATAAAAAAGTATTGTGTAAATAACAAACAAAGATATGCAACGCGATAATGCCACGTGGATCTCCGAGAATTAACAAACAATCCCAAAATATGTTTGACCCTTAGATTTTTTTGAAGTGTGTATTAATCATGTCTTCACATCATTTGGATGTAAGGAAATGGCAATCATTTCAAAGATTGCAATCATCAGCTAGATAAAAAACTTACTGTAATGTATCCAATTTGTGATCGGCGAAATGCTAACAGAACAATTAATAACTTGATGAAAGTCTTGTATGAGCATCATGGCAGAAACGTAACCGCCATATCCCGTTCCAACTGTACATATTCTACTTCTGTCGATGAACTTGAAAGTGTCTCGAAGGTAAGTGAGGACAGCCAACTGATCTTGAATCTCGATTGTACCCAATCTACGCAATATTTCGCGTCGCATTTTGATACCCTGATAGCCGGATCCTCTGGCATCTATCTGTGCCACTATATAACTTCTTGTGGTGGCCAAATACCATGGCCAACTAAACTCCCATTTGGAAGATACTGTTTGGGAGAATGGAGCTCCATCTCTGCAAAAAGAACAGAACGATGTGAAATCATCCAAATTTGATTGCAACGAACATCATAACGATCGACGGAAGGGATGTCAGAGATATCGAGGAAAATAAGGCGTATCTAGATTTCCTTGAAGCTAGAAGATCAAATAAGCTACTTTATGCGCGAATAAACTTATTCCTAGAGAAAATACGGAATACATCACTGAATCTAAAAAGTAAATAGTAATTTATTTCATACTGTCCGTAAAAGTCAACGTAACGTCATGAATTTGTGGGCGGAAAATGTTGCCTAGCAATTTTCTCATTAATTTGGGCTTATGGATTAACTTTTTCCCTGTTTACATCGCCCGAACAAGATGCAGTGTGTAGCTATTAGCTATTTGATGGAACTGTCATTCGTTATTTTAGTAAAACAGTAAGATACTATTGAAGTACTCGTTTAGAAATTCCAAAAACTGCTCGTTCCTCGCCTCGTCCGTAACCATCTGAACTTGTACTTCAAGTAATAAGTAGTTTGATAGTATATTATCAGCATCCTCTCATGGGACTATCATGTGAGGTCCATTGCGAAAACCGCTTCACAAAAAATTGGTTTTCTAAACCGTGTCAAGAGCTACTTTACATCCCAGCAGCTCCTCATAATCTACAACGCACATATTTGACCTGTCCTAGAGTACTGTTACATGTTTGGAGTTCGGCTCCCAAACGTAAGCTGAAACCTTACATAAGGACTTGAGTTTTCACCCCTAAAAAATTCAAATTGTCCAAGAATAAAGAAGCTGATATGGTTACTCGCATGGATTTTTGTCAAGAAATGTTGCAGCTTTTGGATAGGGAAGAAAACTTAAACCACCATATGTTTATGTCTGATGAAGCCCATTTTCATCTTAACGAGTATGCAAATAAAAACAATAGCCGATATTGGAGCGCTGAAAACCCGCTTCAGTTACATGAGAAACCCTTACATTTGGTTCACTGCAAATAGACTCAGTGTTAACATAGAGAAGACGCAAACACTTTTATTAACATTAAGAAATCCTGAAACAATTGAAGGCAATTGATCTAGTGTAAATTTTTAGGAGTTCATATAGATAATACTCTTACATGGAATACTCATGTAGACGAACTAGAAAAAAAAATTGCAAAAAATATTTATGCCTTGCGCAGTCTCTCGGGCACTGTTTCAAATAATGTTTTGCTCACTGCCTACTACGGATTATGTGAATCTCTAATATCCTATACAATTATAGTGTGGGGAAACTCAGCAGCTGCCAGAGAAAAAAAATCTTTGGTTTACAAAGAAGGGCGATACGTATTGTGGCCGGTATTAAGTATCGAGATGATTGTAGGCATGCCTTTATAAATGTTCATGTTTTAACGTTTCCCTGTTTGTACATTTTTTCATGTCTTTGCTATGCTCTTGAGAGGTACCCTACGTTAACTCTCCAATGTGATGTACATGAGCATGATACAAGAAATAAATACGACATTTACGATTTTGGTCGACTTACAAAGACTCTCAGCGCACATGAGAACAATGCTTTTTCTTATTTTAATAAACTTCCTCCAGAGGTCAGAAATTACTCTCCAAATAAGTTTAAAACTGTTGTCAAGACCTTTCTGGTATCATCAGCTTTTTATTCAACAGATTAATTTTTCTTATCAAGTAACTTAAATACTTTATCTTAAAATTCTTAAACGTTTTTGTCCTACCTGTAAGAGTAACGTTCTGTCAAACTAATTTTACTCTTTTTATCTTTGTTATTGTGACTATTTTTTATATTTTATTGACAATTGTAAAATGTGTAAACATTATTAACATAAATAAAGATTCTTGATTCTTGATTCATAGTCCTAATGTGACAGTATGGTGTGCTCTTTCAACATCTGGCATTATTGAGCCATTTTTTTTTAAAACGATCGAGGAAATGCTACAACCGCTACTGCAGTTCGTTACACAAACATGGCCACAACAGTTTTGGGTCACGAACTGGTTCCATCTCCAGAGATTAGCTACGTGATTCCAACAAGACGGTGCTACCAGTAATACTGCCCGTGTGTCAATTGCTGCTTTAAGGGAACTTTTTCTTTGGCCGGCTAGATTGCCTGATTTGTCCGTATGCAACTTTTTCCTTTGGGGTTGGCTCAAGGGCAAGGTATACGTTGAGCGACCACAAACGTTAGCGGAACTAAAACGGAAAATTCAAGAAGCAGTTGCACGTATTACATCGGAAATGTTACGGCAAGTAATGGAAAATTTTCGTATAAGACTACAAGTAGACTATCAAGAATTGTTTAAAAAAATAAAATGGCAAGTCTAACTCAACAGAAAACTGTAAAAATAATAATGTTAAAATAAAAACTTATGTTGATACAGTCGTTTTACATTTTTCCGCTTTACTGACTAACCCTGCATATTAAATCTTTCCTTTCCAATGAATTTAAACATCGATAGTCATTCGCAGTTTTAGAACTATCTAAAACCAACTCTCAACATTTCAACTTTCTCTAAACCAATTTGAAACTTGCGAAAGAATCTCTGCTACGTGTTACATTAGCTGGACCATCTAACAAGTTCCAGAGGTAACAAAAACCGATTGGGAAGCGTCCTTTTTGTTACTTATTATCAACAAAGAAAGTTAAATTGCTTACACTAGAAGTATCATCGGAAAGGTCACCTCTTCATACTCTCTCAAGACGGGTGGTAGAAACAGCCGAACTTGCGCTTTGTATCCGAACTCAATTTCGACTTGTATAGTTTTCACTTGAGGGTAAGATAATTTTCTAACTTTCTTCCGTAACTTTATCCCTGCATCGAGCACAGCCATCCTTGTGTTCTGAGCCGTTTCAACCAAGAATACTACGGGAATATCTGGTCCCAAACATTCTTGTATATAATACTTATAAGTTCTACTAAATATCACATTGTTATATTCACATATGTAGTCCGATAATAAGTTACTGTTTATCATAGTTTCGTTTACGTAGTCGGGATAGAAGGCGTATGTCATGTTGGGATCTATCCTAGCTTGGCATGTCAAACATGTCCATGGTAAAGTCGAATTCGCATCCCCCATTTTGAACAAGTGCCGCACTCCGGGGGAATTTTCGTTGGTTGCAAGGGCGTATCTGTAAAAAATAAATACATTCACAGCAATAGCATAGTAGTAAGTTTGTATGGAGTACCCACACTTCAAATATTGTATAAGACAATAATAGGAGCTTCAATTTTCACTAATAAATAACGAATATGTGTATTTGTTAAATGTACAGCTTTTTGAAACTAGTGCTTCTAGGCGAGCACCATCTATGATATGCATTTTTTTACATTAAATTCGTAATCAGCAACTTCAAAAACCCCCAGGGTATGATTTTTGACGAAAAATCACAATTAGTGATCAAGTTATTCAATTTGTTATACACAAATTGAACCCAATGATCGGTATTTCCGATTTTACGGGAGCGCCATCTACAATTTGGTATTCCTGACTTCATATTCGTAATCAACAACCTAAAAAAACCTCTAGATCTGATTTTGGTCAAAAAAGCACCAATAGTTTTCGAGTTATTCAATTTTTTTATTAAATTGCCTATTGTTTATTAGGGGGAAAGGGGTGTGAGCCCCATTTCCCACTGGGTGCTTTCTTTTATGTAGGGCAAATTTAAGGCATTGCTAAAGGTTACAGGAAAAAATAATTTTCATAGTAGTAAGTAAGTTTGTATATTATTTCAACTAAGAGTGAAATGTCGGCTAATGTATTCCGGAAATATTGTACAAACACATTTCCCTTCAACTTTAAGGAATAAGAAATATCGCATATGAAATTCAGTAAATGCTTAGATTTGGAGTCTGAAAAATCGCTCCAGTATTTTCCACGGGAACTATTTCCCTCGACATTATCAAGGTGAGCACAGACGTTTAACTATCGATTACATATCAAAAAGTGGAAAGAATATGATTTATGACATAATTATGGGTAATTTATTTAAAACAATTGACTCAGCAGAAATAAATTTTAATAGAAATATCCATTTGATCAAACACGAACGAAAATTCAAATCAATATCTTCCGTGTGAAATCTAACATTGTGAAACCTGAGGATATAGCAGTCAACTTATGACTTGCTGCTTCAATATTTGCATCTCACAAATACAAATTGTTTAAAGAAAAATGCAGAAATAAATACGAAAAACCCCGAATACATTAAAGTTTCAATCTATGTAAAAACTTACTCATGAATGAACCTATTTTACAATATCCCGATTTTTCAAACCCTTTAATGATACTACAGATGCAAGCAATTTCGCAATAGGTGCCATATTATCACAAGGAAAAGTAGGCTCCGACTAACCAGTAGCTTACGCAAGTAGAATTTATTTGGGAGAAAATTTTACATTGTAACAGACCATAAACCATTAGTATTGACATAACATTTTATAAGTAAAGGTTAGACGATTTCTCAAGAGGGTATATCACTTTTGAAACACAGCAATCTAGGTAATTTAGAAAGGATCTATAAGCGGAAAATCAATTCAATGAATTCAGATTTATCTCTAGCTGAGGGTTTTGCGCTTTTAATCCCAAATAGTATTTAAACAGGAACATTTTGATGTCTGATTCAGTATACTCTGATGATGGACACCTGGTAGTTGAAAGGTCCTCAGTACTTCAACAGTATTTTTTGTGGATAAAGGTGATTATTTCTTTTTATAAAGTTATAGTGTATCTCCCAGAGTGAACTCTTTTTATTTTATCATTATATAGACTTTAATCTATACTATTAAAATAGTTCTATATTCTACGAGGCCTTCTCCATTTTAGTTCAGTGTCATTCTTTTGAAATGTTTATTTTGAAAGCTTAGATTCGTTTCAGGTAAAATATTTCCTGTTAGACTGCAAACAATTTATCACAAAGTTCAACTTACAGTACGTGTTTTTCTTCGTCCCAGCCCAATATCCGGATAACTTCGAAAGCACCATGCGTCAAAGGGATGACGTTGTTGTTGTAAACTTGGCACGCGTGCATGTAGTGTCCGTTATCGCCATCTTTAACCGGTAGACGAACTAGAGCCTGAGTGCCATTAAACGAGAATACCGGATGAAAAATCGGTTCCGACCAACCTATGTGTTCTTTCTCGACGTGGAACTGTCAAAGTAAAATATAATTAGCTCGATTTACATCGTGCAAAATGCAAGGAAAAAGAGTAATTTGTCAAATTGAGTGGCATGGTTGTGTAGAAGGAAGTCTACGACAGGGGTGCGATATTTGGGTAACGTTCAGTTTGCAACATAATAAATCCTTCAATTTCCATACCTAATTCGGAACGCGTTCACGATGGTTTTATTACTTGTTTAAATATCAGGCCAATTAATCATCTATGAATTAGTCAACATGAATTTTCAATGAGGATACGAAGATGAATGAAGATTCATTAGATACATAAAAAGAAGGAGACATTTTAATTCCTAAGTTATGCGCTAATAGATTTACTTCATTTAAAATTGAGTTGTCTCGTATAACGGCTTTTCTTATGAAATTGTTTTAACTTTACCCAATAATAATTATAACTTAAACCAAAGACAAAGGTAAAAATAATTTTTTTTTTGAATACGTAGAACCGGAGATACTGGCTTTTTGATTTAGGTCTATGTTTATAAATTATAATGTTTATAATCGGATCATAAAAACTCATATTCCCTTAAAAACAAATGAAAACCTATTGTGACCTAAAGTAGCATCTTAAGGCGGCGATACACGGTAGACTTTTTATCGTAGAGCTGCTCTACCTAGACCTCTACTTAAGTATAAAAGTGTGATCATTAACAGTACACATTTTCTATGAGCTGCCGCTAGACCAATTTACTAACCTCTATTCAAATCATAGAGATGAAGAATAGAGTTCTTGAAGGTGCTGTATTTTTGACTCAGTCTAAGAAATTTGAAGGCAGGCTATCTCTTTCTAGTCGGTCCCGATATGCCCCACGTAGGCGGAGCGTGCGAGAAAGAGGCCCGAGAATCAGAAAGAGAAAGGCTGCCTTCAAATTTCTTAGAGAGCGTCTTTTTGTAAAGCATTGCGCTTATGGGACTCAATAACTCTATATCTTCATCTCTATGAATCAAATAGAGGCCATTGAACCGACATAGTGAACTATGATGTTGAGTGTACACATCCACAACCGACTTTAAATACAGTCGGTTGTAATACAACACTCAAGTGCTCTGTGTAGATTCATCTGGATACATTCTAATGTGGGTATTGTGTGCACTGTTTACTTCTCCCTCTTCTGTATGTAGATTATATATAAGATTGCTGACAATAATACAAGCTCATGGAGAAATATCAGATTTTTCAAGTAATTAAAATTGGTGACTTACATCTGTGCAATTGTAGCCGCTTTGAATTTCACAAGTCACCATAACGGACACATTTTGATCTCTGTTCAACCAAATCAAGTTCACACCGTTATCGCCATGAAAAGCAGCGCTGGTGATGTAACTGTCTTTATATATACTGTTCGTAGGCTTCAATTGAACTGGAAACAAATATTTAGGCATCGTTAGATTCACTATCCACACTTTCGCGACTGGATTTGGGGTTTCTGTCTGCAACATGAAGAAAATTTTATGATAATTTTCATTACATTGTACTCTTTACCATGCATGTATAATGTGATTCAAAGCTCCTACAAGCCATGTTTATGGGACATTTGTAATCGAGAAGGATTTGGATATGAGTCTATTCAGTATAAACAATCATTATTATTTCTTATAATCTTTGCGAGTTGCAGCTCATTAGATCTAGGAACATAATGCTTGATTCTCTTCAGAATTAAATCATACAATTGTCCTCTAGATATAAGAATCTTTATATCAGGTATTTAAACATATCAGATAGACCACCACAATCAGTGCTGGATTATAGCATAAGCTTGACTAAGCTATAGCTTAGGGCCCCGACATTTTGGGGGGCCCGCGGAAATTGTAAAAATTAAAAATTAAAAAACTAATAATGTCAATTTTTCTGGGAAAAAATAACGAAGTAAAGAAATTACTGGAATATAAAAGTTTGCGTATGCCTAACGACTGGTAATATCTAAAAGTAGTCAAGAATTAGTTGATTTTGTATTAAAGGCGAATAATTGGCGCTTATAACTACTCTTCATCTTGGAAGTGCAATGCAGTGGCAAGTTAAAACGCATTAAAAACCCTTTGAGGACAAATATGCGACAGGATAGGTTAGACTCGCTTGCACTACTGTGCATGGAAGCTTATGTATTCCGTCGAATCAGCTTTGATGACCTGATAAAAGATTTTGCGGCTAGAAAGTGCAGGAAAGGATTGTTCTAAGTCAGTTAGATATAAGCGAATCATTCAGCGGATAAGTTTCCAATAGTGCGATTGTAAAAGTGTTTAATGTAGTTACGCATTGTATATTATGTCAAATTAAGAAGACGTACTAATAGTGTAAATATTCATATTACTCTACAAATTATTTTATTCTATGAATAAAGAGTAATTTAAAAAAAGGGGGGAGGGGCCCTCAAAATCTGTTGTGCTTAGGGCCCCTCATAGTGATAATCCGGCCCTGACCACAATAAACCATCACGCGACACACGTGCGTTACATCTCTTCAGAATCGTTAATAGTAGAAGTAAAAGAGTATTATTAGGAAGTTTCGAAAAATGACCATCATACCTTGGTTAATTATTCGAACCTTACTTCTACATGGTCCAATATTTCTGTGGATTTGATAACATTTCATTATCTTATCTATCAATCTACTAAATTATTCTATTGTTACATTTCTAGGTACCTATAGGGAAGATGATTCTATGGATTTAATTTAAAACAATCTTTTAGATAATACCACGGTCGTACATACAGGTCTGGGAACTCGAGGCTGTTTCCTATGTGAGAAGTGAGTCCGCTAAGCGTCATCTGTTGCATAGGTGGCGCGTCAGTCGAAGAATGATCTCTGACACGTATACGACCGTGTTCTCTGGCAACTGTTATTGTTGACTTGTAAACACAAAAAATACCGGCGTTTTTAGAAAAAAATTACGAAACCGTGCATTGTGCCAAAATGCAAAACGGGGTACAAAAGTGTAAAGCAAGAAACTGTTTTTAAAGTGCCGAAAGATGCGAAAATGCGAAAAAAATGGATGCTTGCGATTCCGGATAGAAATCGTTTTAACGAGGTCTTTTATGTGTGCGAGCATGTATAACGAAAAAAGGGAAGTTATTTTTAAGGTGAGTAATACATTTTGACAAGAGTAACAGTTCTATTCCTCTCTCAAATCAGAATAGTAAATATTGTGTTACGAGAAAAATAATTTTACTTAATAATGTGATTGTTGCCATACTTCGATCCAAGCGCTAGCTGGTGGCTGAGCGAGGGACTACGAGTTTGGCGACATGTAAGAGACTCATTTCAAACATACGAGTTCTCAGACCTGTATGTACGACCGTGGATAATACTCATCAAAATGTTTTC
This sequence comes from Endomychus coccineus, assembly GCA_958510875.1. NCBI lineage: Eukaryota > Metazoa > Arthropoda > Insecta > Coleoptera > Endomychidae > Endomychus > Endomychus coccineus. The sequence continues at coordinate 18,946,985 of OY294068.1, forward strand.
CTAGAGGTTAAATTTATTTGAAAGTTAAAAATACACAAGAGGAAGTGAAACTTCAAAATATCTTAATATGGTTATGTTTGATTCATTATTGGTTGATTGGTTCAATCATTGTGTAGTTTGGAAACAATACATTTTATCGTTTAGGCAATTGTTCTTTTTAATTTGAATATTTTCCAATATAAAACGTTTATCATTGCTAGATTTAAGATTGTTGTATTGTTGAATTCAATATGTTTTGTATAATATCTTTCATATGTTCATTTAGTGCGGGATGAATGAATTCTTTGAAAATTTTTGTTCATTCAGTCTGCTATGAGCTGAGTGTAATATGGGATCAATTTCCCAAGAATATCTTCATAAAGTGATCGAAGTATTCCAAGTTCTCTCGATAAAGGGAAGAATAAATGGTAAAAACTTATTCGTTCACACGGACGGGTTTACAAGGGCCATTGTCTGTTTCTTTGAAATGGTCGGTACATAAAATTGAATCACGTTTCGTATATAAATAAGAATCTCGATATTGATTTCATATTAAAAGAATAGTGAACGAGCGAATAAACTACAAAAGAATAAACTGGCGGGATCTTATCCAGTTGGGAATTGTAAACCTGCAATAATTTCCAATAAATGAAACAGAACCTGGATGTCTTTACAGATCTCGCTCCGTAAACTTGCACTAATGGGAACCAGTTCACTGCTAAGTTGTAATCCGTTGTTTTTATGTTGTCATTTGGGTTGCCCATAGTTTTTCGCAATGTGCAGATACGAGAAATAAAGCTATATTACTACAGTAGCTAGATCACAAGTAACACGAGAGGCAAATCTTGAACTTTCAACTTTCTCCAATTTAGATCCTATTGAAATGAGGAATATTTACAGCTCACAAACTTGCGTGAGCCTTTATAGGCTTAGCAGACATTCAGTTCATTTGAGTTCTCTCTGGATCAATTTATGTAATCACTAGTAATTGGGAGTTCATTAAACATTGAGAAGAAAGCATTCTAGAACTGTGGGTGATCTTATTACAGTAAGACATTTGAACTCAATTTTATCTTTCTTGAATATATGATTGTTTTGTAATGATAACAGTGACAATTAAAAAAAGCAAGGTCACTAAGGGGCGACAATAATTTTTCAGTGTCGAAAACCGTTTGTTATTGGTGCACGAGATCTCAGATACATCATCAGTTATACAAATTCAGCAACGATTTCCTTTTATCATAATACTTTCACCCAAAAAAGTTCCGATAACATTCAAGAATGCCCGAATGGCTCTTGTTCATTTTGAACTTTCGCCAAAGCAATAGGTAGAAACTTCACTTCCAGTTCATTCCCTCCCCTGTCCAACGATGATGGCACACTGGCTACTACATCACAAGGAGGAGCCAACTTTTTTACTGGAATGTTTGCAGCAAATTTCACTTTGGATCCACAAGGGACACTCCCAATATTGCTGCCATCGATAGCTATATGCCTGAAATTCTTGCGACAACTTACAGGAAATTACTAAGAAAATATATGAACATTATGGCTCTAGCGGATAATCCGCAGTATAGGGCATGCGATACAGAGTATGAAGTGGCAGAGCAAATGCTAAGCACCAGCTCAGTCCTCTCCAATTAGACAATTCAAGCTTGAGTATGGCCAGACTTCTAGAGTATATAGTAAAAAAGCACGGATCCCTGTAGGATACCCGAGACAACATTTTGAAACTTGGACAAAGAAGCATCGACCGACTCGAACTAAGGATGATCTGTTGAATAAAAAAGAATCTATCCATCGAAGCAGCTTCCCGCCGTTTCCAAAAAAACTGACGTTTGGCTAAGAGCTCAGGTTTAGAAACACGGTGAAAGGCAATTGAGGAATCTAAGTGAATTACACTTATGGACAGATTCCTGTCGAAGCTAGGCGTCCAAATGTTGAGACAGTAGGTTAGCTGTCGTCGATTTCCATGCTAAGAATCCACGTTAGCTGTCAGGTATGACTGAGGAGTTCAGAGAGAAAGGAAGACTCCGATCAACAATAAGTTTTCCCATAATTTTAGCACAAACTTATTGGTGTGAAATTCGCGGCATCGCGTTTGTCCCATTATTTAAATATAAAAGTTACAACCGCTGAAAGCAACATGTCAGGAAAAGTTCTGCTGTTTTATTTATCATTATTCATAAGTCGTAATGGAACTGTCTGGTCTACAATGATTATAGATCGTGGTTATTGGAGATGTAATGTATTCCTATGGTTGTAATCCTTGAGCTTATGCGATACAACGTATGCTTGGAATACTGAATTCTGAGTGCGCAACATTTCCATATTATTAACGTGAGCAAAGGTGCAGAAAGTTGCTCGCGTTCGATATTAAGTAGGAATTCCAACCTATCAGAACCTCAGAACTATTTGTTCTTGCAAGAATTCTAAAACTAATATCGGATTTAGAACAAAAAACGTCATCGTGTGGATAGTTGCCGATATTTGAGAATATTTATCTCTTTTCCGTAGAAGCTTCAACGCATAAACTTGGTTTTTCCTCCGGAAACTTATTAATTATTTGATAACTTATGAGTACCTACTTCTTAGGAGCTGATACAGCCAGTGGCTTGAAGTAATACAAGTATCACTATCACTAACGGGCTGCTGACTGACCCCGTTGTAAAATGTTTGAGGCTGACCATAACCACACCTTTTTTTAGTTAACTTACTGTTCGCAAACAAATTTTCAGATTTTATAAGATAGTTGCGACATATATAGTTATTTTAAGTTTGAAGCTGCCCCTCGCCAGCTGTTGCGGAAACTCGCTGACTGACGACAGGATATTCATCTACACCTCAAACATGACGTAATATACAAAAAATGGTAACTACAGCATCCGAGATATCTACTGTAACAAGTAAGAGTATAAGACTTTCTTAATAATCTGCCAACCTGTAGTCAAGATTAAAATATTGCCTCCATATATTACGGGATACGCTGGGAAGTTCTATTTAAAATAAATGCATACGTGTTTATCAAAACAGTGCCACATAAATTGTATTCACCAGTCACATACGTGTCACAATTTCCAATGTATAATATTAAAATATTTATTACTTAATATCTGTAGCTCCTTCTTCATTTGTTTTTTATTCTAAACTCTTTTTTTTTGCAGACAGTGACGTTTCCTATTCATATGTGTTGTATTCACATTACGAATTAAACTTCCGACTGCTCGCTTCTGGTTTCAGAACACAATAAATTTGTTAGCCAACAAACCAGATCCACTATGGCGAAGTTGTTCAAGTTATATACAACACTTACATTTTTCAATCTATTTGTTATCATTATTAATGAATATCGTTATGGGAAAATGTATAACAACTTATACGTGGTGCATATAATATTCTTTCAGCTAATGTTATTGTCCAGAAGATATTGAAACTGAAAATATATTTATTGTATCTTTTTTTAGAACCCATTTGAACAAAAAATTGCTTATAATAATTATTCGGACGGAGTGACCATAGCAACGAAGTTTTTCTTAATTTTAGTCCATGCGGCACGTTGTTGGTTTCTACATTGTGATCGAACGGTGACTCTGATTTTCTCAAAATTTTCACAGGATATAGATATGATGCGTTAAATTTACTAGTTTGTACATTCAATGTCGTACCCTGAGCCATTATTGAGTTATTGAGCGAGCGGTCCGTTGAAATACTAGCTTTGTTGTGCTCATTGTTCGGTGCATAATTATCTGTACGATTGTAAAGAAAAGAATCGAGCTCGCGCAACTAGACAGACTGAGGCTCGCGCTCGTTATCGGCTTATGCGAAAGACGGCGTCAGATGGCCGTGTGATAGGCCATTATAGTAATTTTTTTGGTCGCTGATTGATAATTTGACATCAAATTGTTATGTGGAAAATGAAGGAAAATTAAAAAATGAAAGCATTTTTTAAGAATTTATACTAGTTTGTAACAGTTTATTTGGAGCTATAGGATAAATTTAATAAAATAAGATTAAAATAGATTAATTAATTAGGCAATTTTGAATATTAAAATGGATCGACATTCAAAAAAGAAAGTTCAAAATGAAGGAGAAATCATGATGAAATTTTCCTCGTTTCTCCGGAAAATAATATTTTTCAACATTTTCGATGTCAAATTCGTAATCAGCGACGAAAAACACTCCTACCATGACTTATCTTACGGTCATTTCAATGGAGTTATAATGGTTTCCCTTACGATTTTCACGAAATTTTCAAACTATATCCTTTTGGCATTACGTGTAATGGCAATTTGAAGTTGACATGGAAAACATAAACGTAAACGACACTCGAAAAATTCCATTCAAAGGAAAGGAAAATTCATGATAAAATTTTTAGCGTTTTCCCCGAAAGCGATATTTTACATTTTGAATATCAAATTCGTAATCTGCGATCAAAAAAACCCCTACAGCGACCTCACACGATAATTTTAATGACGTGGAAAGATTTTCTTTACAAGTTTTCCTCAAATTTTCCTGGTTTTTTCTATTTGGGATCGAAATACGCGATTGTCACAACCTCAGTTACGTAGAAAACGCTAATCACGTGAAAAATGAGAAAATTTGGGTGAAAATCATCAAATTTCTCCGATTTTCCGTAAATTGAATACATTTTCCGGGAGAATGACCTCGGAATCGTTATCAGAGACCCAAAAAACCTCCTGGAACCAATTTTGGAGGCTTAAATTTAATTTTTTGATAAATCAAAAACTATCTTAAAAAGAGGGGTTGAGATGGGTTTAATTTTTTGTATAGGGGTGAATTGGAGGGCGATTACTATATAGTAGTCACGAATGACCTTCATGGTCCATAAAACATCATGCAAATTTTTTTTTCCGATACGTCTGTCTACAAAATTTATAGATAGTCGGTCTATTTCCCCACCTTAGTGACTGGACTATATGGACCAAACCCAAAATAACTGCTATTTAAATATCGGGAAATAAAGGTAATCAAATACATAACATTATTGAACAGTATTGCTTAGTAGTAAGAGTAGTAGTAGTATTCTAACTATTACTGAACTGGACTATATGGACCAAACCCAAAATATCTGCTATTCAAATATCGGAAAATGAAGGTAATCAAATCCATAAAATTATTGAACAGTATTGCTTAGTAGTAAGGATATAGTAGTAGAATTATAACTGTGAATTAACAAATTGCAATACAATCAAAATGCTCTCTATGAATTTCAATTTCGTGTAAAAGACGATTTCCCATCATAATAACTCTTCCGAAACTGGGCCGTAATATACGAAGTTGACGAGGTAAGTATGAAATTCTGTTGGTACAAAATGGAATTAGACTAAATATGTACAAATTAATATGCTGTGCTCACCTTTGGGTACCGAAACGTCTTAATCTTCGGATAGGTTGCTGCGGGGTTGCCACTCTCATACCACGTGTATTTGTACTCCCCCACAGAGCTGTCATTAAAACTGAGGTACAGAAGATAAACACCATCTGGCGAAAACCACATTGTATGCGACGTTTTCAAAATCTCGTTTTCATACAGCCAGTCCGGTATTCCATTATATATTTCATTAGGCTTCCCGGAGCTTGTTATCCTACAAACCAGGTTCTTTTCTACCTTCGGCTTGTAGTAGATGTCGTTGTTGTAGATAAAAGCCAGCGCCGTGCCGTCCGGGGACCACGTCGCATATTGCAAATACGGTGCGCTTTTATCCAGTTCTTTCGGGGATAATGGCTTTCTAATCCTGAAACACGTTTCATTTGAAATCGGCAAGGAAGGGAGACAATGTTACATTTTCACAAAATTACATAAGATACTACATTCTTTCAATAGTGAAGACGTAATGCCGACGTTATGGTTTAGAGTGGTCAGATGATTTTGGCTGTTTCAGCTATAGATCAACCATTGCAATTTCGCACTAGTTGAAGTAAGTCAGACGCATTGTAATGCTTCCAAGATGGACAAGTGTAAAGTTATAAATGCTATAATATTTACTGCATAATAGATAAACAACAATTGCTACATGTCACTCAAAAGCTAAATAAAGAGTATTCCGAAAACTTATTTTAGTCCGAATTCTAAGTCAAAATGAGTGCTTCAGAAAAATCTGCTTAGACAAAATATAATCCTTTAAGATGACATGAAAAAAGTCATTTGTACTCAAGAAAAATGGAAACCAGATTCACTTATCTCCAGAAGAAATTAATTTATTTTGTAATCATGATCAGTTAAATTAGTTATTAATGTAATGTTAAAGTACTGATGACCTTTCAACCAACAAATAGCCAACATCAGAGTAAACTAAATTAGGAATTAGAAATTACACTCGTCTAACTTTTAATTTGAAATGTGTTCTGCTAAAGCCGATTTTTCATGATTATTTTTCTTCATATGTGTAGAATCTTCCTTCTTGCCGAGTAAGGTATGTTTAACTCTGCCATAAAATTCATTCCTCAGTTCCCCCAAGACCAATTGTCATTACTTACTCTCTCTTTCTCTCTCTCTCTCTCTCTTCTCTCTCTTGACATTATCAAACCTCTTGTAGGTAATTCCAACAGTGTTATCCTAAATTGCGTTCATTTCGTAGAAAAACTCCAAACCCTACAAGTTGACCCAAGCGATTTGCTCGTCAGCTTCGGCGTCGAATCATTCTTTACCAATGCTCCTATTCTAGACACCCCCCTTTCATAATTTCTCACCTGTTACCTGCCAAAAAAATGCAATGGACTTACTTTCGTTAATTGATTTTTGTCTATCTTCCATACATTTTCTGAACAATGGCAAGTTTTAGATGCAGTCTTCGGGAGCTGCCATAGGTTCACCACTTTCTCGGATCCATCTTTATGGAAACTTTTGAGGATGCTATTGACTCATCTCATCAAGCCGAAATGCTGGTTTAGATATTTGACGACACTTTTGCTATTTGGCTGCATCGTCGCGAACATCTTGTCCACTTCCTCATTCATCTAAATTCATTACATCCCAATATCCGTTTCACCATTAAAGTTGAATCGAAAGGTTCACTCCCGTTTCTAGATATATCAGTTAGTAGGCAGACTGTCGGTACTTTGGGACATTCTGTGTATCGAAAACCCACTCACACCGTAGATACCTCAATGGCCTTTCCCACCTCCACCCGGCCCAACAGCAATCGTTCATAAAATCCTTGGTCTATAAAGATGTAAACTTATCCCAACCCCAATCCTTGAAATCAGAATCAAAACACCTTTCATCTATTTTACTATCAAATATTTCTTCCATTATAACATACGAAAAACCATAAAAAATAAACTTCGTCTAAAATTTCAGATCAAACTGAGCCACAAGCCCCCCACCTGCTAAATTCCCTGCTTATGTTTTATATATTGAAAACATAACAGATCGAGTTTCCAAAATCCTTAAGAAGCATAATATTTCTACCAGTTTTCCAACAATTCTAAAACTATCTCAGTTGTACAGACCTATCACAGATCTCGTCCCGCCTGCGCCTCTTCATTTATGAGGTGCATCCCCTGTTCTTGCGGTGAGTCTACATTGGTGAAACAGGTCGTACAGTAGCTACCTGTGTGGAAAAACATGGGCGCTGAATAAGAATTCATGTCGATCTGCACTTGCGGAACACAAGTCTGGTACTAATCACCAAATCCTTTCCGAAAACACGAAAATTATAGCCCGAGCCACAAACTTTTATAAGCGAAAAATTCTTGAAGCAATAGGAATCCTAAAACATCGAAATAATCTGAACCGTCACTCAAGATATAACCTTTCCAACGCTCAGAAACCGATTCTCAAAAATTCCAGTTCGCACATGATCACACAACGACAGGGTCAGGTACCAGAATGGAGTTAGCCATCGGAATAAAGACTATCTAGCGTGAAAGTTTGTTCCCACAATAAATACCGCTACAGAAACCAAGTCTGTCCTGAAGCTGCCAGTTGTAATGTTTGACGAAACATCGTGATATTGTCACGCGGAATTCATCCGTAAGCCAAGAATTTTCAAATACAATATAGATTTCTAAATGAGGAAGCCGAAAGGCATCAAATGTTAATTTGGTTTTATTGAGATCTAAAATTAAAAAATGTTGATAAGCCCAAAAAAACCTCATCTCATATATACATAGTTTTTTGGTATATGTCACAGACCTATGCAATCTTATTGGAGCTGACCTCACTTGTTGAAAATCGATTCTTGTAGGTGCCATGAGGATAATCATGATACAACAGTTACGAATACTATATCACAAGTCCTTGGGGATATGGCTGTCCATTAACATGTTATTGTAGAATGTAGAAAATAAAACGCGGTTCTTAAATTCCTGTTTTCTTTCGATACACATTCCGACAGTTCTTGAAATAGGATTACTTTGTGATGTTGCATTCTATTTACTTAATTTGCCTAACGAGTCTTCTACCTGTGCTGTAAAATATGTCTTGTGAGCGGTGTCAATCCCTTCTACTTTCATCGAAATGATCGATTATAGACCAGTGAGCCAAATGGTATATTAATTTTTGGGTAGCGATTCCTTCTCGATATTTAAAAGCTATACTACTATATATTAACAGCTTCTGAACTTCCAGAATCAATGGAATATTTTCTAATGATTCCGTTACCTAAGATTTTAAACTACCACATTCTGCAACTACGATCATATCGGTAGATCGTCTTGTCGTTCCCTTCTCGATGTTCAGAATTGATCGTGTAGGCACAGCGCGTGGTAATGTACGTTTGACTATTCCATCAAGAATTACCGGTAGTTTTGGCGGTCAAGAAAAAAAGCGTGAAAATGACTGTAAATTTGAAAAGAAAATTTTTAAGTTTTTATTGCACTGTGGCACTCTGTTCAATAATTGAATTAAATTGATGCACGTATCAGTGAATACAATATGCATGTGGAAATGTTCTTTTGATATTGTCTTGGACACCTTTTGTCTTACCACTCATCACGGATGCCACATCGTAATTTTGAACTTAAAATAGTTTACGATTCATTTAGTGATGTTTTTGCTAATACATCAGAATTATGTCCACCCGGCTCAAAACAGACCAAAAGCGTTCTAAAATTTGTCGATTAAATACGCATCGAATAATAACAACCATTTGCTGATGATCAGAGGTTTCTGAAGTTTCATCGGGCTCCAAGGCAATGAAATTTGCAGATTCAATTTCTTTCCATATTTCCTGCTTGTAAATTTGCAACATTGTATCTAATTCTTTCTGAATATTTTTTGAGGCGTCTTTAAACTCTTCTGAACCCGAACCTTTCATATGTATTGAAGCACAGCGACTAATTCAGCTGCAAAGTTGATTAAGCTTACATAAATGCCTGGATTTTCCGACGTCAATGTCTCATCATGGCCTCATAACGCCAATTCAAAGGGGCCGCAAAATTGTATACACATAATTAACCGGAGCAGAATATGACGCTTTTTTTCCACAACTTAGTTGTACTTAATCTTATGTCGCAAATAAACACTGTCTAACTATTCAGGTATGTCCACTTAGCCTAAAAAACTAAAATACAGGCATGTGAGAAACGGAATTTTCGTGTTTCTTTGCCCTCTCTGCAATGTGTTTTAAATCATTCAACTCTTGTTTATTTCACGCTCTAACCTCTTTCTTAAAAATTAGGCACCTAAAACAGGATAGTTTATTTGTTACAGGACATCCGCACATCCACTCGTATTTTTCACAGATATTCTGGTTGAATACTGTATTGTAAGTTCGGGTTTTACTTGTGGAAGTGTAATTTATTTGAAGATCAGGAATAGGCCTTCCTTTCTTTTGAATTAAGAGTTTCTCCTCAAATGGAAGCGGGTTTTTTGAAAGATTTTACACACAACCAGCTTCCATTATTGATAATACGTCTCTTCAGACTTCACGTCTCCGAATTGAATTCACACACTGTACACTATGAAGGCAAGACGTTTACTGGAGTTACGCTGCTTTGTGCCCCAAACCATTCAGCCGAATCATACTCGTAATAGGTACACTTCAGAACGTTCCCCGAAACATGGTTTTGAGCGTTAGCATTGCATGCGCCTTACGTGTGGAATAAAATAATACACTTAATTACATGCAAATTTCTTTCTGTGTTTATCTTTGTGGTTGAGTGGGCACGTGAATGCCTTTTTGTACTAGCCGCCACTGCCTTGAAGATGGTTCAATTGAAATGCATTAGCGTTACTTCATCTAATCAAAAAGAAATGATACCTTCTGGTTCTGGTTTGATCTTTAAGAATACGATTTCAAGAAAATTGCTCATACAATTTCAAAACGAGTTCTGGGGAATCATGATTCAAAGATTTATGAATTACTGGATCCATGAATTGAATAGAGCTCTACGAGAACACAAAGAACCTATTTGGAATTATAAATGATAGGAACATCATGAAGTTTATGCAAACCAAGCGCATAACACAAGTTTTACGTCCTTTAGCTCTATGCATTGACTTTAAATAACCCGATTCATGTAGAGAGAACGAAATTCTCTTGGGATGAATAATTCTAAAACGAGTCCGGCGGATAGATGTTCGAAAGTCATAAACATATGGTCGTAAAGTGGCAGCATGTTTGAAATGTATAAATTTACAACTGAGATTGGAACTGAAAACTCATTCAAATACTCTTTATTTCAGAGAAAGGCAAAACTTAGTTCATGTCAGTATGTTTATCACTCTACCAAAAACCGTATATTATATTATGTTAATGTTAGTTAGATATTTTGTTGGCTTGTACGCAGCGAATGTTCAGAATATCTTGAGCGAAACATTCTAATCCAGAGAGAAGTTCAATTTTTGTCTAAAGCATCTTGTTCTTCATAGATTTGCTCCAATTGACTATTTTACGATAATTTAAGAAACCTAACCATTTCAAATTTGTATTTGACTCTTATGCGTTGAATGAAAAATCTTGTTTTTTGTTTCACCCTCTTGGAATATTCTGGTATTCGAAAAGATACCAAAGAAACCAAAAGAAACTAGTTTTAATTATTTCTCACTACAGGAAATTATTTAAAGTACATAAGTAACAGTTATTTTCCCAAAATAAAGAACAAAACAAGAAAATTTGATATAACAACCATTAAGTACCAGATTAGAAAAATTTGCGAATGTATAGATACTACATTGGGCAAACCAAGACACATAACATACCATTTATACTGAAACATCTGAATATATACAAATTATAATAATCCATCACCATTTATTTAACCTTACCAGTGATTTTGCAGAGCAGGAGTCTCTTATCGTGCGCATATAAACTGGAAGTTTCGTTTTAGACGGAAAAATTCGTTTTCGCTTCGATGTGATTATACTTTATTATATCAGCGAGACCGATGACTGAGGCGTGATTTGTTAAAGCTCACAATGCGAATGAGTATCGAAACTGCATTCACAATAATTATTATTGTTCCGATAAAGGGTAAGTAAAACGAAGAAAAGTTGTTATACTCATTACTATAGAATACGTTCACAGAAATACACATAGAAAATTCTCACATTGATCAAAATAAACAACTATGTCAACCGGCAGACATTTTTAGGTCAACGTAATGTTAACATTTTTAATCACTTTATATTCATTGGTGGTATTCATTGGTTCAATACTAAAATGTGTTTCGCACGTTTCACTTGTTGCATACATTTCATGATAAATTTGCTAAAATACTCTGTTTATGACAGCAGATTACTCAATGACATTTAATACGTGCCTCTCCATAGCAACCCTTGATATTGGGTATTTATGTCATTGCCCATTGAAGGATTTTTGCGGGAATTCGAATTGTACAATTTAAAAACGCACTTTTTTCCAAAGACAAAATTCAGGACTTTTTTAAATTTACGGATTTTCTAGGAAAAAAATTCATAGTGTAGTTGGTATTTTATCTAGAATTGTGAAGGATACATCAAAAATATTTAAATTTGAATTCATTACATCCCAATGTCCTTTTTACCATGGAAGTTGAATCGATAGATACCTCAATGGACTTTTTCACCACCACCCTGCCCAGAAGCCATCTGTAATAAACTCTTTTGGTACACAGAGCTGTCAATTTATCCAAACCTCAATCCTTAAAGTCAGAAATAAAACATCTGTCTTATTATGAAATAATTTCTCCAATTATAACATTCAAAAAATCATAAAGAAATACACTCCGCCTAAAATTTAAAATCAACTTGAGTCACAAACCCCCCACCTCCTTTATCCACTGTGTATCTTCCATATATTGGAAATATAACAAACCGAATTTCTAAAATCCTTGAGAAACATAATATTTCTACTGGGTTTTCCACACTCCCAAAACTATCTTAGTTTTACAAACCTATCGAAGATCCCCGTCCATCTCCTCATTTAGAAGGTTTATAGCACTCCTGGTTCTTGAGATAAAGTCTACATTGGTCAAACATTTCGTACAGTAGCTACTCGTGTGAAAGAACATGAGCCCTGTACAAGGCTTCGTGAAACCAGTAGGTCTGCACTTCCCGAAGACAAGTTTGACACTTATCATCAAATCCGTTTCGAAAATACTAAATTCGTAGCCCGAGCCTCAAATTTCTTTCTTTTCTTTCAAAAATTCTTGAAGCATCCAAATAATTTAAACTGTTACTCAGGATTTTACCTTCTCAACATTTGGAAACCCATCCTCAAGTAAGGGTTAGATGCCAGAGCGAAGTTAACCACCGGAATGAAGGCAGTGAACTGTGTAACGTGGAGGTTTTTTCCCACAACAAACACCGCTACAAAAACCAGTTCAAGCCTCAAGCTTTCCCTGAAGATGTCACTCGTAATGTTTGGCGAAACGTTGGCATCAAGTCATGCTACTGTGACGCGGAATCCATCCGGAAGCCAAGAATTTTCAAAATAGATTTTGTCTCCCGAACCTGTCAAATAGGTTCGAAGTGACAGTCTCAAACAATACATGCTTCATGTCATATTCAGAATACTCGCACACAAACATTTTATAGTGTAGCTAACATCGCCTCCGTCATACAAACCTCTGGATCTATATAGACTAAAGCCTGGTTTAGTAAAATGGGTTTATGAAGCTATATAACATAGCTAATCCAGTTATAATAATAACTAAATGAGAATCTCGGTATATTCCAAGTTAGACTAACATTTTACGTTTTATTATGTCTGGATTTATTACTTCATTTCTAAAGAAGCGCTACCGGTAATGAGATCAAGGAAAGTTCCCGGAGTAACTTTCAAACTCTATTTCACTTCTCTTTACATCAAAACATACATTTTCTGACGTAACCTTCATCCACTGTGTGGGTGTACTTTGATTCTCACGAAAGAGTGTTTATTTCAGCTCATAAATGTCTTCTAGTTGTTAGCCAGATTCATTGTGACATTACATTTCTTCATTCTTAGTGCTCAATTTTCGCGACATTACGTAGCCGGTGTCAGTCTCTATACAATTGGGATATACCGTTGTTATTTAGTAACAATTTGGATCAATCTTGGATCTAAAACTACAATGTGAATTATTTCATCTTCACTGATATTCCTGGATTGCCGACACAGTGCCAGATCTCAATCAAAGATTGGAAGTCCCTGTCACCGACTATATTTAATTGCTAGGTACCTTTAGGTTAGGTTAGGTTAGGTCTAATGTTTCAAAAGTAAATACATTAATCATTCCCTCGTCAGACAATAAGTTATTGATCCTTTAATCGGGATATTCAACATGCATTTTGATGAAGTCCCGAACTCAAAACAATCACAACAACAAGAATCAATTCATCCAATTATCATCATTATTTAGATAATTCATGCGTTTAATCCCCCATGCACCCCTTATACTTTCAGAGACATAATGGTGGATGAGCCGGACAGTACAAAATAGATTTAATCTGATGATAGTGGAGCAGCAATCAAATTATTAATTTATTTTACTTATTTTGCATTTGGAATTTGGATCTCATTGTTGGTTCTCTAATGCGCTTATAATTGATAATCCAATATAATATAACTAATTTTAATTAATTTTCATGAATATGATAAAAAAAAGACTACCCCTACTTTTGTTGGCAAAATAACTTCCGGTACTCCTATGGTTCGAATAAAAATGATTGTAGAAACAGAAAATAACAAGGATCTAGCGATATCCTCGAGACATCGATATGTTAGTTGCACGCATAGCAAGTGTAATAGTTTTGTATCGATCAGTTATCTTTAATAATATATAAAGAAGGAACATCAATCAATTGCAACAAACTTTCAAATAACTTACTCACCTAGTATTAAGAAAAGTATATGAACATTTAAAAACTAACCTTGCAGCTTGGAGTTTCGCAATGGGGAAACAAAACGCATTGCCGGCGTCTTAACCTCATCGGTCACAACCGCCGATGCAGGTTGAACATTTAATTTGGTATATTAACAGTTAATCGTTACCGCTAAGAGCCATCACATTTGTCATGCTCTCAGCTTATGATTTATAAAACGCTAATGAGATGTTGAATCATATTCTATGTTGCAGTGGAATTTTATCTAAATGTATTTCACAGCCCTATGTTTCGTACAGACACCTGCTGTCAGGTTGACTTTTATAATATAACCTTGTTTTATACAGAAACTTACTGTCACATGAACTATCAAAACGCACCACAGACTCAAGTAGTTTAGTCTTTTTGCACAGGATAAAGACATGAAATAGATCGTGACGTCACCTCGATGACGTCACTACAACCTTTAAATGAGAATTTCGGACAATTCTGCATATTAAATATATACGTGCGATATATATTCATAACCAGAAAAACATGGTTATCTCATGGTTCAATAAAATACCATAATTACATCTGAAAAAATCAAGACGGATGACAGAAACACCACTCGAAACAAGGCTATTGCGTCTAAGCGCTCAAAAACAATACAGATCCTACTTTCACCACTTTAAAGCGATGAGAGAAATTTCAAATCTAAACGACCAATAAGAACCGTGCAATGGTTTCCACAGTGGGTTACACACTCTCACACACACATACATCATGACAAAAGTAGTCTACATCGATTGAGATTTATAATTGCAATAAATATTCTACGAAGATGAATAGGAAATACGTGGTTGAAAGATTTATAACGGCATTAACGGTAAATATTCTTTAAATTTCCATTTATCGTGCTATAGCATGGTGAGTGATCTAAATTTATATCTTGTTGTACTATAATCTGAATTAACTTTGAAAATGGATCCTTCAACCTTAAACAAGGATAGTATGACCAAGTCCAACCTTCTATATACTTGGTAACGTTTCACTCTCCTTAAATTCAAATTGTATACGGATTTGTGTGGATTTTATAGTTTTCCGCCACTGAGGGCATAGCCGGTGGACAGTACAAGGTAACCCCGACATTTGCGAGTGGTGAAAACATTGTAATAAATATTTCAGTATTATTTTTTGATAAAAGATTGAATAAAGAATACCTATTTTTATTCACAGATGGCAAATGTTCGTTCATTTATGATTTTGAACAGGCCACTTTGCTCAAACGCGTCAGTGACAACAAATGACCACTTTAGTCTTGATCAAGTTCTAATTAGAATATTGTTTGTTACCTCTGTTAGTCTGATCAAATTCTAATGAATAAATTGCTTAAGCCAAAATAAACAATTCTCATGACTTCTAAAATTCGTATGATAATTATATTAAACAATAACTTGTGTACCAGTAACAATAAAATAGCACTAATAACAATACATCTCAATATCACATATCACATGAAATATAGTTATTAAAATTATGATAGTTTTTTTTGTAGATTATTTGTTATTTTATTATTATTTTTACTCAATGATTTATTAAATAAAACAATTACAGCGATGTTTATAAATTTATGATTTATAATCATGTATTGTATTGATGGGTGTTAATTATAATTTTTATCCCTATCAGATTATTTTGTAAAATAGTTGCTTATAATAGAATCTGGTTTTACCATTCTTATATTCTAGATTTTTGTAATATTCTTAGCCTTGAGTGTTAAACCAGTGAACTATTTTCACGAGCAAAAACTGCCAACGCTCAGATATTTGACATACAATCTTATTAATGATCATATGAGACCATAAATTATTAAAAATGACTGTTAATGACCATAGGCTGGGTCACAGACTTTTGATGATAAATGACCTTACCTCACCTCCAGAAAAATTACTCTTATGTGTTTGCCATCTCTGTTTTTATTTGCTGAAATATTTCTTTAATTCTCCCAACAATGTTTTCCCCGGTGAAGAAAATTATCATTACATTTCAACATTCACTAGTTTGAATAATATAAAATAAAATTTTTTAATAATAAATTTTTTCGGAATTATAGTATTCTTTGTAAATATAATTTATTTCTTGTATAAACAATTAATTGATATCAGAATTCAAATCATGTTATTATAATGGACTTTTGTTTTCTTATTTTTAAGAATTTAAAATTTAGGAGAAATTTTCTAAATTATAAATATTTTATTCGCTCTAGAATAGTGTATCTTCGTAATAATCATTATTTCTCTTGGTATGAGGTGAAGGCGTGGTGGTCCTCATATTTGGTATCTGACCTGGCGCTAGTTTTCGATTGAACACTACTTTTTGTTGTGAAAATAAAAATCTACCACTCGATTATTGACAATATCAACTAGGTTACGCTCATATAACATATCGATATCAAATTCTAGGACTAAAAATTGCATAACGATTAAAAGATGTAATAATTCAAATGTCAGAAGCGCTCGCACTAATATAAACCTAGTTATCCACTTAACGTTCGGAATTAATTACCAGCGGTTATCACCTACCTGGTTAATATTTCGTATATATAGTACCTAGCTAAAGTTGTATATTTATCAACTCGTATAACATCACAAATCAGAAGCACGTATCGTAAATTGCTGGATATCTTGAACTGAGTTGCATCATATTGTCTCTGAAAAATATATTTCATTCGATTGTACCTTCAATAAGTGTCAATCTTACAAATGTAGAATTCGTCATAATGATCCTTGTCGTCAAGTTTTCCGCATTATATATTGCAATTCCTCCCTGAGCATCGGTATATATGAATTCGGAATCTGCAACAAAGAAAACTGCGATTAGATGGAATTAGTAGTTCACGATGTAGCAATTATTCAACTTCAAACGTTATTTGAATACAACGATTTGATAACTATTGTCGAGAAATTTACATTGTATCTCATTAAAAATATTACTGCATAGAAAACCGTCTAATCGCCCGTCAGACATTGATTGATTATATTACGGTTCATACGCCCTGAATTATATTCATCTCATTGAAAATAACATCAATATGATCATGCTTCAAATAAGTAAATATCAACATCAATCGATCACTATTTTCCCTCATTCCTGCTGGTCAACTGTATGATTGTAGGAACGACGTAATTTTCTACGCTAGTTCCACGTGTAAAATGATACTGTTTTCCAGGTGGGTCGTCTCAAAAGTATAGTGTACAACTCGTGCGGAAACTGGATATGTGTCATACTCGTGTGAGAAAATGATAAACCATTCGCCAACGGTCTAAACTAGTTGAAACACCTATCGGTAATTTGTTACCACCAAAATCCTCTACCCCTTAGTTTCAGTAATTTGCATAAGGTTATGATGATACGAAACTGTTCTTCAATACTAACTTTTAAAAACTGAAATGCACCAGAGTTCGCTTATCGTTATAAAGTTATCAGTTTAGCGGAATACTAAAAATATATAGTAAACGATTTAGAAACACGACTTAAATTATACTCTATGTTACATCGAAATTTTATTTAAATGGTCTTTATAATGTATAATATCTTACAACTCTATGTTCTATACTGATACCTGCTGTTAGGTTGACTTCCAAAACTATTGACACAATAATATAACCAAGTTCTAAACTGACACCTGCTGTCACATGGACTATTAAGATCATTGACACTACGAGTATATAACCCTACTTACATGATACCATAGAGCATATAACTATACTGTATAAAGTATAGTTCAATGCCACAGAGTAAACACACATCAACAAACATCATCTCGAAAATAATCCGGAAACATTTTTGGGCTGATGAAAATGAATGAAAATATATTCAAAGGTGGAACCAAACATTGTTTCAAATTCATTTATTATTAGTTAAAATTTCCTACTCATCTTATACTTCCCTTATAAAACGCATAGTGATAGAAGGAAAAATGATAATCATAGTCTACTGAGATCGTGTATATATATTGCTTTTCACTTTTATAAGTCCAGCCCTTCTAAATTACTTAGATATTTGTCTGTACTGTGTTTTCTCAAAGAAGCCCTTGTTTCCATTATTTACTCCAAATAGTATTTAAGCTGGCACATTTTTATTTCTCTATTAGATTACTCTGATGATGATTACTTGATAGCTGGGTAATAAGGGTTTAGTACAGGTCATTTCCAATATTCGAAACAAAATCATTTTCAGAAAATTGAAATTTCATGTAAAATTAAAATATCTAGAAGCAAAGTACATCTAGAGGTTGCCATCAATAACAAATGTAGCTTGAGAAAAGTAAAGGAGTTTCTGAAATTAATATAAGACAATTTACACCCGCTTCAAGGCAAGTGATAGGAAACCGTAGTTGGTATGGTCAATAATTTCACACAAGCTTCTTATTCTAAAAGAAATCATGAACCTGTCAAGACGAATAACCAATATAGGACGGAAAACGAATGCTAGCTATAATTCATTTTAATGTTAACCATCTCTCCAGATGATTAGGTAGTGGGTTTCTCACAGACCCGCTGCAGATCTTGATTCTCTCATAGTTACATAATTAATCAAAATGTATCACACGTAAATTGGGACGTAACGTAGTACCTAATCATCAAACTTGTAATTAAATATAGTCTTGATTATAGTTGGAATAATATATACATTCAAATCAGTTAGTTATATTAAGAAAAGGACAGATAAGTTTGAAAATCCCACCGTGAACATTCTTAATGAGAGGCCTTAAGAGTGAGGAAAATAATTATAAGCTATCTTACTGCTTACTGGTTCAACCATTCTTCCAAATTTACTAGTAAAATCATTGGTACAAAATTAAAACCAGGATCACTATGAGTAAAACGATTGGTTAAACAATTCGGGGATCCGTCCGTAATTGTAGTTAGGTTTTTAAGGAAAAGGTCGCATTATAAATATCAACCTTCAGCTATATTTTCTAACTTGAATCGTTCTCTTGTGAAATCACAATTTCAATTAATTTACCTTAATAGTTTCTTCAGAGTATTTTTGGTAAGAAGAGTTGATTTCGCTCAATCAGAGTTGTATTACAATTTCAAACAAAGTTTGATGTTGTCAGTTTTTTTTATCAAAGTTCAAGTTCAATAATACATTCAAATCAGTTCAATCAGTTTCCATCCCCTAGGTTCATCCTAGTTAGGTATCAATTTGATAGTCTTAGTTTCATTTCCGTTTTTCAGTTAATTTAGATTATCTAGGTTTGTTTTATTTGAGTTTAGGTTTTGATCCTATTTTTTAAATTCTTATTAGTGATAAATTTAATTATAATATTAATTTTTTATTATCTTTAATCATCATACGAGTTTATCTGATTAATATTAGTCTTTACTCTTCCACTTGCCTTCCAGTGCGTTAAAATCTTAAGTGTCTTGTGAAATAAAAGGGTAAGTGTCAATGATATTTTTCACTTTTGTTCTGGCTAATCAATGATTGGGATTGAACTTCAACGTGTCATGGTTCTCTAAATTAAATGGTCACTGTCAATAAATAAATAGATTGAGAACTAGGAATAATATGAATTCCTTGAGTAAAGTTTCATAGTTTCATGAAGAGAGAGCTATGTTATAGCTGGAAGGTCCTCATAACTTTAACAGTACTTTTAGTGTAATAATGTGGTTATATATATAGTGTTGGTCAATATCGTTGTTTCGAATATACACAAAAATTGATAATGTGCAGAATAAGTGTTTCTGATATTTTCGGATTTTTGTAATTTTTGAATTTTGCAAAACAACACTTCAATAATTGAAGTTTTCGTTATTGCCTATTCGCTTTCACATGCTAACTTGATTGGTATGGAATACGTGATTAATATGGGAGATATCACTTGAGAGCTTAGTTAGAATGTGGAACTAATTCACAATTAATATTGAGATTTGTTCCGTAGGGGCAAGCTTAAACCTTTGTTGGTGTATTCTGTGCAGAAAGTGATATAGGATAAGGGATAATTCAGGACAACCGCATGGGACGACAACGATTTATAGACACACACAAACAAATATTTAACCACCAACCCTGAGAACTACTTAGAAAACCAGGCACTGACATAATTAGTGGTAACATACGATGAAGATATGTGCAGATATCTAACAGAAACTGAAAGATCGTACGTAACGATAACTTATTAGTTGTTCTTTGCAAATTTATGCCTCAGATATTTTCATGACATAAATAACAAGAAGTCGGTCGAACATATATTACACTTGACACGTTGAAACACTCACAACGATAGACGTTTCGATAAATATTTATCATGTTCGACAGGACAGGGCCGGATTGAGGTTTATTTCCGGCGCGAGCGATTCAGTTTTCCGAAATATATATGGATTCAATGTGAGTTATGTGGATGTGAAGATCCCACATTATGTTGCCCCTTCGCCGAGGCTTTTAGTGTGCGTATTTTACGTCACAATAAACTAGAATTATGGAAGTTCATATCATACAATTCTTGTATGTATTCTTGTCCACTTTCCATAAAGTGAACGCAGAGAAGTCCAATTGTCGCGCACGGATCCGAATTGAGGTGTTTGGCTCTTTTTCGATACTTTACTCAATAACAGCGACATTTTCTCCAGTGCCCACTCTTTTTAGTGCCACAGGTTGAGGGATATCAGGTAGCGTAAGCGAGGTACGAAATCAATCCCTACTTTGTCGAATAAATTGTTCAGATGAACTGTACGTTGGCTCGTAATTTAGCGAACAGAACCACGATTTTCATAATAAATTTGCACTATTTGCATTCATTGCTGTGATGATAATTACCGAATGAAAATAACCTTACAACTTGAACATATGATAACTAGTGTTAGAGCTGTCTCGATCAGAAGTTTTATGACGTCAGAAACGTTCTATTATAAACTGTCCCAAACACTACAGTAGTAGTGTTAGCTTCTCACTCTTATATATTCCGAATCAAGGTCATAAAATAATAATGGTGGCAGTGAAATCTCGATGGAGCATTCCAGATTATCTCTATGGAATGCTATAATATGTGATGGGAAAACTACAATTTTTCTTCCTATGTAACTGATTTTATTATGGATTCTTGAAGAATTTCGATCTAAACTATTGGATTTTGGCGTAGCACAAATTGTTGGGAAAATAAATGCAAAAAATAATATGTTGTTTATTTTTGTTTATTTCTCAAGAAGATAGCATTTTGAGTGATTTTCCAGGCGGAGGTCTACGCAATTTTGACTCGTGCGCTGGAAAACCTGAGAAGAAACTATACAAATAGGTGTATATTGCACAGGGTCTGGGAGAAATCAAAGAGTTACCCAGAGTCGTATCAAGGCTAGTCAAAGACAAACAAAAATCAACTGCTTTGAGTCCCAGGACATAGTGGAGTTGATGAGAATGAAATGGCCGACACTCAGGCTAGGCGGGGATGGTCTCTGGTCTGATACCCCTGTGAGGCTAGACTGAATCGTTGACTTATAAAACTGTGGTAGGGGCCCCGCCCTACGAGGCCAGCTGAACAAACAGTGGTTTGACTTGTGGGAAAGAATCACCACGGATGAGTCAGATCAAGCTCTTTATCAAAGAGTCTGTTCCTATGCTTTCAAAGAAACTCCTTTCTCAAAACAGAAGGAACATTGGGGAATGTCACACCTTCCCGTTGAATCATGAGCACATTAGGTTGGAATGCCCAGCATTGACATTCCTCAGACATCGTTACTTCGGCGGAGCAAAACTGCTTCCAGATGAACATATGGAAGCCGGTGTAACCAATTCAATGGAGTCAAAGGAGCGAGACAGAGACAAGTTGACGCAAATAATGGAGATCTGGCAAAGATTTTGGAATGGGGATATTGGTGGAGTTTAATTCAACCAAATCTCAAGCTTGCGTCTTCTCCAGGAAGGGCGAATCCCACAATCCCAAATATGATGAGGTACAACTATCCCTATGAAGTCTTCCATATCCATGCTAGGGATCACCACAACAGCCCCCTCTCATGCGACGATCATGTGAGGTCCATTGCGAAAACCGCTTCACATTACTTGGTCTTCTATTCCGTGACAAGAGCTACTTCCTATTCTAGCAGCTCCTCATAATCTACAAAGCACAGATCCGACCTGTCCTGGAGTTGTGTTCAGATTTTTGAAGTTTGGATCTAAAATATGCGCTGAAGCTGTTGGACTCTATCCAGAAGAAAAGCTATTCATCTGATGGATGATGCCACACTCACGAATTCGTTGACCTATCTAGGACATCGTAGACTGGTGGGAGATCACTCTCTTTTTTATAGATATTTCTATGGTCGTCTTCATCAGAAATCTCGTCTGTTGTTCTACCACGAGAGATTCCATATAGGCGGACTAGACGAGCTCAAACTAGTCGCCTCTTCGTTGTTAAGCTCGAAACCTGCCGAACTTCTTCCTACCAGACTTAATTTTTCTATCAAACAGCGTTGTGAAACTCTTTACTAGTGAGATCTTCCCCTATGCCTATAACTTCCAAGCCTTCAAGAAAAATCCTAATGTTATCTCTTCTCCCAACCTTCCACCGCTGTCTCACACGATGTTCTTTGAACATTATAGGTTTCCCACCCGTATAGTCAAAGTATAAGAAATCTGGATAGCTCGGCGGGCCACCAATCTGCTAAAATAGAATAGGCTTCTAATTATGAGGCATCCAATGGTCCCAATCAATTGGTGCATCTGGGGGTTAAGTCCCTGCCCCTGAATGATGATGATAGTGATGAATTGACTTGCCATCATATTTGGTCCAACTGGGATGATCCGTTCGATGCCTCTAGCATTGAATGATACAATTATTTTTTTCACTCTTGAGTTTAGCAAGAATCTGTTGTTACCTTAATATTTCATGATATTCACTGCAGGTTCTGTCTCCAGCGCAAAATGATGTTAATTTTGCCAGGCCATTTACGAAGAGGAATAAATAAAATTTGTCCCATTGTTACATATTGAGGTACACCAGTTCAATCTTCTAAAGACTGTGGCCAGTAACGATCAGTTATGATTGGATCCATTAGCATTAGCAATCCCTCCGTTGTCATAACCTTACTCAGTAGTAGGGTCACGCTTTACACAGTCTGATTCCAATCAATACTGAACTAATGACAGTCTGATGTTTCAATTGTTGAAATATTTTACTACGAGAATAACCAGTCCGTGAAATGAAGAATTTCACCGTCAAATACAACAGAGGTCCGTGACTGGTATCACTTGTTCTGTTTCCACACGAAGAATTTCCATATTTCCCCACACTAATTGTCTGTTAGCTGCATAATATACTTGTGTTATGACTATACGTTTGCTTATTCCTTTGGAAGTAATTTATCATGCTGGCAAATATAAACCGCGGAGCAAGATAGTACATATAAGCTTGGCGGTGTTAGTTGTTCTATGAATTCTCTATTAAATCAGAGATTCGGTCATTAGTTCGATATTACAAGCATTGTAATCGAAGCGAAGCTTGCTTGGTCCAACTCAAATAGCACGATTGTACAACTTCTATATGTCGGTGATTATTTGACCGATTATTATGAAATTTTGCATGTAGATTGTTTTGCTCCTTACACCATATATGATCCAATCTAGAAGTGTGCTTCCACATTTTGAGAATTAGCTAAGAAACTGTCAAACTTTAACAAAGCACGTTTCGGTTCGACTCGTAGGACATGAGATATTTGGATTCGAAAATTTGACGGTAACTGGAATCTCAGCAAAACAATATTTTCAGCTGAAATTTGGAGGGTAGTTTTTTTGTGATAATGACTACTTTCTCTCCAAATTTCAGCCAAATCGGTCAAGATTTGATCAAACTAGCCAAAACTAAATTTTTCTATATTTTAATATATACATATCTATATCAGGAGTGGGTGGTTGGATCGTTGCCAAATTTGAACTGGAGTTTCCTTCAACATTGAAAATGAAAGAATACCATTTTGGTTTCTTAACTCATCATGGAACTGGTGAAAAACACTTTTTTTGAAGATTTACCTCTAAAAATGTCCAAAATAACCTTTTTTGGCCAAAAAAATGGTTGAACCCCTTCTCGGAAATAGAAATCTTGGGATTTTATTATTTTTACCAGAACAAACACTTTCCTCGGTGTCCGGTTCCACCTTCAAAAATGACTATTTCACTCCACTATATATAACTGTAATATCCAGTAGCGTAGTAGTTAATACGTTAGAGTTGAATTTTAAAGGATAAACATATTTAACTAATTTTGGGGTTTGTCATACATTTTAGTCAAATTTGAGTTACATCGCGTTAAGTTCATAAAAATACCTACAATTTGATTTTCATTACTTGGCTCTACAACCTATGACGTATATTCGGCAGCCATTTGAAAATATTTGAAAATTGGACTAAAACGAAATTTCGGTGGAACAATTCCATGTTTTTTTTCATGAAATTTGACATGTAATTTTTGGTCACCATAAACTACTTTCATAGCAAATTTCATCCAATTCAGTGAATATTTGGCCAAAATAGCCCAATTTGAAATTTTGTCAAAAAAAACATGTGTTTATATCTATTACAGGAAGGGGGATCATCCTATCATCACGAAATTTGAACTGGAGGTTTCTCAAGCATCGACAATGAAAGGGTTTCAATTTGGTATTTTATCTAGTACCGGAAGTGCTCCAAAAAAATATAAACTGGGAAAGTGACTCGCAAAAACGCCAAAATCGGTCAAAATGTCCATTTTGTGAATTTTGGACATTTTTCCGTTTGAGCCAGGCCATAAAAATTCGAGGGCATCGTTATTGACATCAGAATAAAACTTTCTTCATGGTCTCTAAGGCCTTCTAAAAATTTTCGCTAATTTACCAGGCTTACTCCACTAATAGTATCAAAATAGAATGGAACAGTTGATTAAGACGAAAGAGAACTATCATTCGATTATTCGCATAGATATGAACAGATTAACACAATGAACTATAGTTAGTGAAATATACAGTTTGAACTTGATATATTGGGCTACTTTTATAAGTTAAGGTACAACAAAGTAGTTTCATATATATTGTGGGATTGGTAAATCCAACAATATGTAGTGAATGCATGAAATTGACTTCTATTGTCATAAATACCGAACGAAACAATGGTGTGTTGTATTTTCACTTTCACTCCGTCCCTTTATCAAATCGTAACATCGGTTGGTGAATGTTTATTGAGAGCATCAGATTAATTAACCGTCGAAACCATACGGAAAGGTTCACATTTTCGAAACAATACGGGAGAATTTGGATTAACGTTTTCGATGGAAATTGTCACAATGTGAAAGCGATTAAACAAATCTCGCGTGTACACGATTAAACGCTTTTCATATTCATATTTCTGTGGCAGATTGTTGTTTTTCAGAAATAACGTGCAAGACCGTATTTCGAAATGCTCATATTTAATTGCGATATAATCCCAGCTACGAGGCTGCCTATTATAATAAATATGAGGAGAATTAGAAACAAATGAATATGTATACTAATTCATCTCATATTAGCCTTTGTCAGATAACAATGATAAGGTTTTACTAGTCCAGATCCATCAATAACGTCACAAACTTACTATAGTCCCAGACACCTGTTTGTTAAGGCTTGTGTTGAGACTATGTGAATAGTCCAGTTATATTAGGGGTTTCACCTCGGAATAAGAGATACACCTTCATTTTGGTGTTCTGAAAGTTGTCTCAAAAGTCTCATAAAATTTCGTGTCTGCCTCGTAAGTTATTCAAGGTTAAAGATCACAAAAATAGATTTTTCGCGATTATCCAAGTTTCTGTAGCTCCAACGATGTTAACATAAAAATTGTAGAGCATAAAATTTGCGACAATCTTGTCCCAACCATTTTTTCATGGGCTCAACCGTTTTTGAGATAGAGGTAGCAGAGCTCGCAGCTCTCAGCCATACATACTGTAATGCAAGGCCAACTGTGAATTTCGGTGAACAATAGCCTGTATAAAGTTATTAAATGATTAAAATATCATTAACAATGAATAATTTGTATTATTTATTAGTTAATTCAATGTATTAAATAATATTTTATATATATATACATCTAATATATTCATTTAATAATCTACTTTCAATAAATTAATATAAAATTAAGATATACAATAAGTATTTCATTTAATGAGTTTTTAATTACAAAAAGTAGGTAAGTGTTATTAAATAAATATGTAAAATGTTATTGAATACAATGTATTAACTGATAACTAATACAAATTATTCATTGCTAATGATATTTTAATGATTTAATAACTTCATACAGGGTATTATTCACCGAGATTCAAAGTTGCCCTTGCATTACAGTATGTTGAGCGCATGAAAAAATGTTTGGAACAATATTTGTCGCAAATTTTATGCTCTACAGTTTTTTAACAAATGTTAACATCATTGGAGCTATAGAAACCTAGATAACCATCGAAAAACAGATTTTTGTGATCTTTGACCTTGAATAACTTACGACGCAGACACGAGATTTCATGATACTTTCGAAACACCAAAATGAAGGTGTATATGAGTTTACAGCTTATTATCTCTCATTCCGAAGTTGACCCCATTTTTTTGCTCAAGTGACTGGTTTAAAAGTACAAACACCGGCATCTGAAGGAATGGAAACTATTTCTCTCCCTCATGATAGCCCGCTGTATTATCGACGCTCAGTATGCGATCAGCTTAGCTAGAGTAAACATGTTACCTGCATTTACATTTAATTTAGAAATAACATGTTTAAAATAACATTTTTCTGCATCGCCTCTCCTTGAAAAAAGTCTACTTTATTTTCACAGTTTTTTTTATGTACTAAGTTTATTAAACATATTCAATACATTCCACTTTTTAAATTAATCTCAAGCACCGTGATCCTCATTCGTACATACGAACAATATTTATTTATTTCTAATTCTCTACATTGGTTTAATTGGTGGCGCCATCTGACCAACTCGAGTAGTATCCCGTTCTTCGTAAAGTTCGAGAAATCTGTCAATGTGATACTTTGCTTGATTTCTTGGTGGGACATGTATTCATAGATGACCTGAGATATTTTGGTCTTTTTACCACGTTGTAGGTCGGTTACGACTTCAACAGAGATTTCTGATGAACAGATGGATGGAAATATCTATAGAAAAGGGAGAGATCACCCATCTTTCTACGATGTTCTAGAGAGGTCAATGAACTCGTAAGTGGGACATCATATATCAAACAAATAACTCTCTTCAGAATAGAATCCAAGAGCTTCACCGTATTTTTGGAACCCGAACTCAAAACATGTGAGCAGTACTCCAGGACAGGTCAAATCTGTGCTTTGTAGATTATGAGGAGCTGCTGAGATGTGGAGTGGTTCTTGTCACGGAATAGAAAACCAAGTTTTTGTGAATTAGAGGAAATATAGCTATCGAATGTCTACAATCTTGACTTCTAAAGGTGCAGTATTTGAGTGAATCAATTATTTATCAAGAATGATATTTATAAACATATTATACAGAAACTTGAGAAGTTCGAATAGTAAAAATTCGAAGAAATATATTTGTAAATAATGATATACAGTGAAAAAATATTTATGGACATACGTTTGACATAAATAGACTGCGGTTCAAAGTTCATGATATATGAGTATATTTCTCTCCGTGAATCTGAACAATTCATCAATTGGATGCTTGAGGCAATAAATTGTTATATTTCATCTTCGAATAAAATGAACGCATTGACAGGAAGTTTATGTATAGGGCAAACCACAATTTCGGCGTTTGTCTTTTATCCTTCAGGACATCAATTTATCAACATCATTCAACTATATGGAATAGTGAAACATTTAACTACTTTATGGAAACCCTCTTATAAGTGGCAGGTGCTTCAGTTTCCAATTATTCCCATTCCCCGGTGCTGAATGGACTAGGTCTTCAATTGAACCCGATTTAAACAAATTACTGCTTTTATAAAAAATTGTAACAGATTGTTCTAAATAAAATCGGATTAAATGCCAATAGATGATTTTTGAGCTCACCCGAAAACGTTCCTACTCAACAAAACCAAACTTTTCTGCGTGGAAGAATGAGTGGAGGGGTCCTCAGAGTGAAACCTGGAAAGGCTAGTCAAGAGATACGGGGGAGTAGAAAGACTGGGAAGGGCTGACCCAGAAATTTATAGAGTAAATTCAACATAATGTACATAATTTTCCTAAATCAATATCATCATTGGGATACATCTGCCTTGCAATGGCTCAGGATGGAGTTCAATTTCTTAGATGGAAAGATGTGGTAACATCTCTCTCTCTCTCTCTCTCTCTCTCTCTCTCTTTCTCTCTTTATGAAACTATGAAACTTTATTTGAGGAATTTATATTATACCTATTCCTCAATCTATTCAGTTATTTACAGTGTGGCCATTTGACATAGAGAACCATGACACGTTGAAGTTTGATTCCAATCATTGAATAGCCAGAAGAAACGTGGAAGATATCATTGACACTTACCAATGATTGACACTTACCCTTTAATTTCACAAGACTCTTAAGACTTAACACACTGGAAGGTAAGTGAAAGAGTGAGCGCTAATATTAATCAGATAAACTAGTATTCAATAACAACAATAAAATTTGATAATAAAAATAACAATTAAATTAATAATAATAAAACAATGAATATGACAACTGATGATCAAAAATTAACTTTGTTATTAATAAGAATAAGAAATAAGATCAAAATACAAAATGAAATAGAACAAACCTATATAATTTAAATTAGCTAAAAAAAGACTGAGAGTATTGAATAGATTGCACAAGCTGGATGAACATAGAGAATCGGAACTAAATGAACTGATTTGAATGTATTATTGAACTTGAACTTGAATAAAAACTGGGAACAACAAACTTTGATTCAAAATTTGAAACAACTCTGATTTAACGAAACCTTTTCGTGCCAAAAACACTCTGAAGAAACTATTGAGTTGTAAATTACAACTGAAGGTTTTTGCATTTCGGTTGTTATTCGTAATGAGTCCACTTAATTTACAATTAAGGGAAGGATCCCTGAATTGTTTAGTCAATAATTTTAGTTGTAGTGATCCTGCTTTTGATTTTGCACCCATGATATTTCTAGTGAATTCGGAAGAATGGTTAAATAAATAAGCAGTAAGATTGTTTATAATTCTTTCCCTCTTTCTTGAGGCCTCTCATTCAGAATGTTTTCGGTGGGGATATCTAAACTTATGTGTTCTTTTCCCCTAAATATCACTAGCTGATTCCCTATGCTACGTTTACGTGTGATACATTTTGATTAATTATGTAACTTATGAAAGAAAGACGTTAATAAAACTTCCATATTAAGATCATAGCGCTATCTAAGCATCTCCAGATGGATAACATTAAAATGTATCATAGCTTAGCATTCGTTTTCCGTCCTATATCGGTTATTCATCTTGACAGTTTTATGATTCCCTTTAGAACAAGAAACTTTTGTAAAATTATTGAAATCATCTTGACCATGCCAGCTATGGTATATCACCCTCTTTGAAGCGGATTATTTTTATTTTAGAAATTGTTTTACTTTTCTCATGCTATTCTAAATGATCTTGTTACTTTGCTTCTAGATATTTTAATTTTACATGAAACTTGAATTTTCTAAAAATGTTTTAATTTTGAATATTGGAAATGATCCATACTTAACACTTATTACAATGTTATACAACATTTGTATGGTCCTTCAACTTGCTCCTCTTACATATTCGGAATCATCTATTATGATTTGGAAAATTCAACTTTACACAAGACCTTATTCGAGCAATATGTTTTAACTATCCTAATCTTTCAAATCCCTAAGGTGGCAAAATTAATGAAGATGCATCGTTAGTATCTTTCACAGCATTTCTGAAGAAGGCTGCCCTAAACATTGTCTTTTTTGTCTTAGTTCGCACGATAAACTGAAACTTGGTATAACGTGTGATTTATTGAGATAATATACATGTATAGTCTTCAAAACGGGATTAGAAGTGCTGGGATAGGAAGGTCGGATGTGAGACCATCAATTGTGATCATAACACCCTTATGTAATTCAGCGAACCCATTGTTGTAGAAATTGAATCAGCTATATATACTCCCAAATTAATCGAGACGGTATTCTATCATCGTTAAAAGCTATCAAGGATATCGTGTTGATTACAGAACTCAATTACGAAGTTGTATTAGACGTTCAGGGCGACCTTATAAAACATGATTTCTAATCCTTCTCGTCCTTATGAATAACACTTTCTATACAAAACAGTTTCTGCAACCCGTTCGCGGTCGTCTCGTCCGCGTAACACGATCTTTTAACGTATATTTGCCTAAATTGTATTGTCTACCAAAATTAGATGAACAAGGGAACTCTGAGTGTTCCATTGTGTTTGATATAAACTGGCTCCCTTCAGTCTCTTGTAATGCCACTAAGTAGGGAGCTGAAGAATATAATAAATTACCAGTCCTTCAAGTTTTTCTGCAAAAAATTCTCTGACGTTGAACGGGGAATTGCATTATATTCAGTAGCAGCTCGGAAACATACTCATTCCTTTTGAAGGTAATTTACATATGCACGAATATCGCTACACCCAAGTTTAGTATACTCATATGGTACAGTATACATTTTTTTATATACTTTGATTACACGAAAAGGAAACCTATAATGTTCGAAGAACATCATGTGAGCCAGCGGTGGAATGTTGTGAGAGGCATTTGCCTTCAACAATTCACAAAGAATGTTACCACATAAATCTAACAAATGAACAAATTCCAAATTCTAAAATTAACAAATATTTACAATTTACACAGAATAGTAGGCATATGTATTTCTTATGATTCAAAAAAAGGGCAAATTCAATAAATATGAAATGAATACGAATTTAGAAAAAAGTTTATAATTTAAAACCTATATCTTAGGAATTCATTCACGTTATAAATTATGATTTTGAGTTATTCTTGACTTCATTTTTTCAGAAAGGTTGTTGTACATTTTAATTCCCCTGAAAGGATACCGCACACTTTAGTAGGGAAAGTGGCCCCCTGTCGAATTGGCTGGATTTTTGATATGTTATAGTCCAAGTCATTCCGAACAAAAAGTTCGATGGGCACAACTTTTTGTATAGGCTTGTTTTGGCGCTAGAGGCCAATGAAAACTTTCAATAGTTCTTCATTGTTAAACAACACGAAACGTTATCCTGGATAATAATCACTTTTCTGAATATTCAAGATCTAAACAGTCATTACTATGACATACTGTTAAAAGTATTTTTCTTTGGTGTTGTTACATTTGGTCAATTATACAGTGTGTTCCAGCTTCTTACAATTTTTGAAGTGCAATAATTCGAAAATGGTTACAAATCGTCTTAAGGATCTACAATGAAAAAATGTTTATGAATCTTATTCTACACCGTATTCTACATCACATAGTCGAAAAATATAAGGAGTGTTCCTTTTAAAAGAAATCGAAAGTTATATTCGAAAAGTTCCGTACCTACTGGAAAATATTGTCCGACCATCTTGAATAATTTTAGGTCATGAAAAAGAATGAGAAATATTACAAGTCTGTCTATAAAATGGCCTTAAAGAGATTTTCTTTCTAAATCTATCATCTTAACGTCAGGGATTTTCAAGGTATGCATCTGCAAATGGACTACCTAATTCCGACCAAAAAGTCGTAACGTCCAAGTGATTCAGACACAATCAATAATAGTAGGTGTAGTGGTGAATGGAGGTTATGTAGATGTTTGAAAAATTCACTAATATATCTCATTATCATTATTTTTATTATTATTATTAATGATGTTTCTTTTTAAAATAATGCACTCCACCTCCCAACCCGATTTTTTTCGTATCGCCCTGTAAATGCAAAACATTCTTGTGCTAGATTCTGTTGTCTAGTTAACTTTCGTGTTCAAATCGATATCACAATAGAACAAATCTAGAAATCGAAAGACACACTATTGCCCCATCCTGTATAAAAATATAGTCCAGATTTCTTTTAAAAATTGTTTATTCATTCTCGAACTTGAAAGGTACCTACTGGATAATATGAAAACATTGCATCCCTTTACTGCAGAAAAACACATTTTTCTGTAGATGGCTTTGGAAATGATGTCAAAGTTTCTAGAAACGTTTTGTTTGTTTGTTACTTCATGTCAATATGAAGTTGAATATGGCGTATAATTTCGCAGTGAGATTTGAATGTTTTGTTTGTGAGTACAATGGAACACCAAGGCAAATGGTACGTTTGGACGAAGAAAGCAGAGCCATTGCCGAACGTCGAAGGAATGAATTAGAATTGCCTCAAATACCTTTTATTGAACAGACAAGGATTTGCCGAAACTGTCATTTGAGTATTCTCTCAGAGATACAAGCTTATGAAGAAGATCCCGATCCAACTGTACTTAAAGTTTTGTTGCGAACCTCTCATACGTCATGTTTTGTATGTGGTAGATTTGAAAATCTTGGTAGAATGTCACCTTCTGGTAGGTTGGATGTATTTCTGAAGACCGGAATGTTTGCACCTGACGGCGTCAGAATCTGTGGTGGTCATTTGAATGAGGAGGGACATCTCCTGCCACCTTTTATGAATGGGCTTAGAGGAATAACAAGACCATACAATTTGAAAGGTAATGAACTCAAACATCTGTTAGTATCGTTACGAAAAGCTGTGCTGAACTATAAATTAACAAATAAATACAATAACGAGGATAATTTTACTGATGAAGAGTTCCAGGCGTTAACTCCAATGAAAAAAGTGCAGTTTACAAACCTCTTTGAATTTTGCAATTGCGTCAATATTCATCAGAAAAATAGAGCAATAGCGAAGGAAGATTTGTTATGTTTTTTGTGCAAATTACGACAAGGACTTTCCGATCTATTCTTGATGGGCATGATTTCCTATTCCAGTCGTCAAGCTGTGAGCTTGGCAATTCAAAAAGTGCGTGTATGTAGGGTATCAGCATATAGAGAGGGGCCAATATATTACTAGACATGTTACGGATTTTGCAAACACCCTTTACAATCCTGAACCAAATTATCGAAGAGCAATAGCTTATATTGACGGGACGTACATGAAAATACCCAAAAGTCGGACATTTCAAGTATTACGTCAATCATACTGTGTACACAAGGGTTACCATCTTTTGAAACCTGCATTGATTGTTGCTCCCAATGGTTATATCCTAGATGTCCACGGTCCTTATTTCTCTGATTCAAGAAATAATGATGCGGCAATGATGAGACATGAGTATGAACGAGATTTAATGGGTCTGAGGAACTGGTTCCAAGAAGGTGATATTTTCATGTTAGATAGGGGATACCGTGACTCACAGAATTTCTTGGCTGACTCAGGTATAGTAGTAAAAATGCCCGTAGCACTTGGTGGTGGACAGCATCAGCTTACAACCGAAGAGGCAAAGTCATCTAGACTAGTTACGAAAACGAGATGGATTGTAGAAGCTAGAAACGGTCATATAAAGAATATGTTCAAATTCTTCAGAGATACTGTACCAATGCCACAAGTTATGCATATAGGAGACTATATCAGAATAGCATGTGCGATAATCAATAAGTATCATGAACCAATTACCATGGAAGGAGCCAATGCTGAGCTAGCTCAGATAATGTTAAACCGTGCCAATGAAATAAATGAACTGCAGCTGAGAATAGAAGAAGAGGGTCTGCAACGAAGACATGGTAGATGGTTTCCAATGGAGGAAAACCAATTACAAAATTTTCCAGTTCTCAGTTTGGAGTACCTACGAGAACTAACATTCGGAATTTTCCAGATAAAAATAGCTCCATCTTATGTACAAGATAATAGACAGGATTTGGGAAACGTTTTATTTGAATTCGACGACCGTATTGAAATTCCAGGTCTATTGAGGATGAGAATAAAATCTCGTCATCGAAATAGTATCAAATACCAACTGTGTATCCTTTGAATTTGTTTTGTGTAATTTTCAAGCGATGCTGTGAGAGTATTAAATTATCGTGACGTCTGGGGTTGTAGGCGTGGCAGTTTTGTTTTGATGTCCAAATATCAGACAGACGAGTATAAAGGAGAAAGAGATAGTAAGAATTGTGAATTTTCATTTTTGAATAATTTTCTACAACTTATAAATGAGTAAACTCAACTAATGCTCCTACTGCTCTTTTTTGTTGTAGATATATTTGGTGATCTTCGTCGGAGGGCCCACGACGAATAAATCCCACCCAACGGAATAAATATCCGAAGGAAGTTTCATTACCGTTTGACCGATATGTAATGTCTATTTGAGAGAGCTTACCAATGTAAAACCAAGTTAGTCTGTATAATGTTTGGTGTTGATGGTTGCCTAAGGACTAATTTCTGCGCCTAATCTGTACTCCGTATGAAGCCATTATCCTCAAAGATAGCAAATGCGTCCTCAAAGGAAGTGTCAGATCTACTTTTGTCGTGTTCTCGCATTATAAAGTGGAGTACTATGGTCAAGGTAGTTAATATAGAGAATTTTACCAGATCTACAGAAAATCCGTAAATGTGATATGATATTTTAGTTTTCATTTTCTTCACTACAGTTATAATTTCTTCGGTAGTTGTATTGTTCAGGAGCATCGAGCTTGATTCTTTTAAGTTTACATTTTTCATGAAAATTTGATCGAGTTTCTCTAGGTCTTTTTTATGTTGGGCTAGTAATTATCTGCCAATATTGTTAAAGAACTGGTTCAAATTTTTCACTGAGAGATAAGTGTTCTCATTTATCACATACCTGCTTTGATTTTAAATCAGAACTTAATATATATTCTTAGTCCCGAGTACTTTTTGATTGTCTATGTAACTTTATATTTTGCCTTGAGTTTATTGTTCAAGGATTGAGAGTTTTCTTCTTTTTTAACCAAGGCAATCGTATTGGCTGCCTCTAATTGCGTTCTTAATTTTATGCTTCTGCTGTATATCAGATTTTTTTATATTAGGTTATGAAAATATTCATAAGAAACTCTAACATCATCCTTGATTATTAATTAATTGCTGACAATTGTTTCGTCATACTGTGACATTATATCAAAGCAGGTTGATGTCACTGTATGTCGGACGATTGCCAGAAAGTAAACTTTGCAATTCGTGGCGTCGTAAGTAGAAGGGTTTTCAAGGTTTCTTTAGTTCAAGAGAAGGTGCTATTTTGGAGACATATGTTTCAAAATTAAAGCAACATATAACATATAAGGAAAAAGTCAGTTTTTATATGGAATTCTGTGAGAATATGTAGGAACGTCATTGTCAGTAGCTTTCAGCCGTTGGAACCTCGAAGGTAATACATACAGCCGCGGTTGTTTGATCCCGAATAATGAATATGTGACGGAAAAACTATGTTACACTTTTTTCTCATTCTATGAAGGAGAAGTTTGAATTCTTGAAAACAGGCTATCAGATGTCTATGACATATCGAAAATCGAATATTCAGATGAAATTGTTACTCTCCATGGTTTTCCGTAAGCTAGATATCAATTTACTCATCATTTCACTTCATTCAACAACACAAGCTCTAATTCGGTCCTTGGAAGAAAGTTACAGATTGTCATGCACATTCACATATCGAAACATCTTCTCAGCTATAGTTTGTAGCTGATACAGACATAAGAATAAAGTGTTCTTTCAAATCTCGAACTGGATTTCCTATTCATGGAGATCCATTCTTTTTTCTGTGCTCGTTAAAGGTACAAAAAAGCAATTACGCTTATTTATGAGAGTTCCACCGTTCGAAGTGAAAGGAAAATGTACTCATCATTAATCATGCTAATAGAATCAGATATCTACGGAATGAGCAATTAGTTAAAGAAGCGATCCATATTGCGAGTTGAGAGTTATTGCAATGCCCGTTCCTGATATTACCCGAGGGAGTGTAGATTCGTTTTTAGAATGGATTGTGATTTTCATGATATTTCATCAAAAGGAAGATATTTATAAGTTGCCAACGATCCCGAACGATTCAATTGTGCATTCTTCTAATCATTACCAAGATCGTTTGGGAATTTTTAAGCTATTGCATATAGCTTTTATCGCGGGCTTTGAGCGCGGCGACCGAATCAAGAAAAAAAAACAAAAGATAAATACCGTAACGAAAATCTGAAAAAAACAAAAAACAAATACCGTAACGAAATATCCTAAGACCCACCACTCCGCCTACCATGTAGCTCGGCCGAGCTTGAAATTGTCGAAATGTTAACTTTGAACCTTTTAGGAGGTCGTGATAGCCCCGAAGTGGGTCGAAAACTGTTTTGAATTGGTTAATTTTCGATAAATCGAATGACGTTCACGTGAGAAGCGCGTAGCTCGCGAGTTAGAAAAGTGCAAATTTACGGTACATAGAACGTCTTAACGAGGACTTTTCGCATGCGGTTTTCGCTCCATGTCGTTAGTTTATGAACGGGGCCAACTAAATAGCATAGTCTCGGGCCTCAAAAATAGGGAAATTTGATTAAAACAGTTTGAGGTATTCTCAGCTATCACCTACTAGCATCTGACATGCGACGTACGAAAGGAAAATTTATAGCTACTTAAATATACCGAAAGCGGGTAAAAGCTAGCGGCCCATAGCCCAAAATACTTTATTACAACTGGCGCCGGCCGCACGGGGTTCGAAACGGCCCCAAATTAACAAAATAGAGGTAAACTGTATAAACTCTAACTTACGCGCAGCGAGCTCCTCGAGGATTTGTCAAATTGATTACGTTCGTAGCTAATTACATAAGTCGTCTGACGTTCATGCAATTATACAATTCGAACCTTCTAATTTCGATAGAATTGAGTTAATAGCTGCGATACACGACGTATCGATATTGATTTCAGTCCTAGTAATTGTGGCCTAAGTTGGGTTTTTTCAAATCGGTTTTTCCCCATTTTTGCTGAGTATTAAGTGCAACTGCTGCTTGTATGTGTGTATTGTTGGCATTCTCCTACCATCATCGGTTTTCCAGCATTTTCCAATTTCCATATGGTTCTTGAGCACGTGGCAAACTGTGAGTAGAGACTATTTTCGTATCAATTCCTAATACCACTTGAAGAGGGGATACCGACCAAACTGTGAGAGTCCGCTTCGCCTCACCTTTCATCAGTAATCTCCTGACCTGCGTAGGACCCGTATGGAAATTTTCAATTTCGCCTGAATTCTTTCTCGTAATATCAGCTGATCATGAGCCTTACTTTGCAAGACCTTTACGATTTGATCAAAACTGGTAATAATGAACTGAAAGAAGAAATTGTCGAATTGAAAAACTCCCTTGGCACTGAAATTGCAATCTTGAAGGACAAAAATGAGGAACTTCTGAAAGAAAATGAATCTTTGAAGCTTCGTATTTTAGATATCGAACGGAAATCAAAAAAATACAACTTCATCGTATATGGTCTTAACTGTGTGGAAGACAACACCGATAGTGAGCTTCTGAAAATTATAAACGATCTTCTAAAAATTAATTGCAACCATAGCGATTTTCGCGACATATTCAGAATCGGTGCGAATGCTGAAGGCTCTTGTCGCCCAGTTGTGGTGGAAGTTATAAATGTGAATTTGAAAAAAACTATTCTGAATAGAGCTCGCACTACGGCGGCGGAGCTCAAAAACTTGAAAATGTTGTTCACTCAAGATTTTGCTAGAGTAGACTATGTTAAGAGAAAGTTCATGAATCAGCAACTCAAGAAAGTGAGAGTCTCAAACCCGGCGCATTTATAAGGAAAAACGCCCTTGTAATTGGCGACGTTACCCTATCCTACGAAGATTTGAAGAAAGAAGATAATCTGCACCACATATCCCTAGAGCATAATTCTGATTCGTCTTATTCGAATTCTTCATCTCAAACTATAACTGAGACTAGTGAATCAGACAAAAAAAGGAAATTTAGATTTTCCCCTATGAATGAAGAAACTAATGTTAAATCTAGGCTAAGATCATGTTCTATAAACAAATAAGTCGTCAATAAGTATCCTGCAAATTATTGTTTTTTTTTCTCTCTTTCTACTATATTATACTTAACTCTGTTCCCATCTCAGGATGAAGCATCATTTTAATTTAGCTCATTTCAATATCAGATCACTGGTTCCACATATTCAGGAATTTAAAGATTTACTCATTTCCAAATACGAAATAATAGCATTATCTGAAACTTGGCTATCGTCCAATATACCTGACCACCATGTTTCCATAGACGGCTATACTTTATTTAGAAAAGACAGACCGGTGGGCAGAGGTGGCGGGGTTGCTCTGTACATGAAATCCGGATATAAATCTCATTTGCTTAACTCGATCCCTCAGAATGATACTGAACAACTCTGGGTATCTTTTGTATGTTGCAATAAAAAATATGCTATGGGCGTTTTATATAGGCCCCCTTCATCCTCCGTTGAAAATTTTTTAAACGACGTGGAATTTTTCAGCTTTGTCGCGCCTAATTTTGACGAACTTATCCTCACAGGCGATTTCAATATTGATATGCTAGCTACCGATACCTGCTCTACGAAAAGATTGAAGGATATCTTGAATTCATACGCTCTTGATCAAGTGATTAAGGAACCTACTCGCATAAGTTCAACAAGTGCAAAAATAATCGACTTGATTATTTCATCTGAAAAAATCCCTCCCAATAATACAAATGTTATAGATACAGGTTTATCTGACCATTGTATGGTATCCTGCTGTATAGGATCCACGAATGTACCGGCCAAGCCCTTCTTATATACATTTCGTGATTTCAAGGCATTTACTCTGAACAACTTTTTAGCAGATCTGGAACTCACTAACTTCTCACCTATTCTCTTATCAAACAATATCGATGACAAAGTCAGTCTATTTAACGAGTTCATAACAGCGTTGTTTGATTTCCATGCCCCGGTAAGAACTATCAGGATAAGTCGACCTAAAGCCCCCTGGATTACTTATGTTATAAAAAAAATGATGTCTCTCAGGGATAAGGCTCTCGAAAAATTCAAACATACTAAAGAAGTGAGACATTGGATCTATTACAAAGATCTGAGAAACGAAACCAAATATGCCATCGCCAGAGAAAAAAAGGCATATTTTCAATTCAAAATTAAAAGCAGCGGAAATAATAAAAACTTTTGGAAGGAGCTAAAGAATTTAAATATCCACTCTAAAAATGCAAGCAGTGTAATTCCGGATCAACTGAAAAACCACCAAGCCATTAATGACTACTTCGTTAACTCCTCTGTAAGTGACAACTCTCCAGATGCGGCTACCTTAAATTCTTATTTAGAAAACACTCGACCCTGCGTGACCAATTTCAATTTTACTCCAACTTCTGAGACAGAAATATACAAAGTCCTTGTATCTATCAAATCCAAGGCATATGGGGTGGACAAAATCAATATTGATATGCTATTGTACTGCTGCCCTTTAATTCTTTCTATCGTCTGCCACATCTTTAACTTCTGTATTGCCAACAATGTCTTTCCTACCATCTGGAAAAAATCTTTCATTATTCCTCTACCCAAAATTCCCAATCCAGTGGACTTCAAATCACTTCGCCCCGTCAGCATTCTATGTACCTTATCAAAAGCTTTCGAAAAAATAATTCACTCTCAAATTATGGGTCACCTACAATTCAACAGCATCATTCCCTCTCTTCAGTCTGGATTCCGACCTCATCACAGCTGCGTCACCGCATTAACCAAGGTCACAGACGACATTTTCATCGCGACGGATCAAAACCAGCTCACTGCTCTGGTTATGCTCGACTTCAGCAAGGCTTTTGATAGGATCAAGCACCAATTGTTGTTAGCTATACTTCATTACATTGGTTTTTCTGCATCCGCTACTAGTTTGTTAGGAGCATACTTGAACAATCGCTTGCAAGCGGTTTTATTAGAACGTCACTGTTCTGACTTTCTGGTAGTGGAAAACGGAGTTCCTCAAGGATCTGTATTGGGCCCGGTGTTATTCATACTCTACACCCATGAATTTTATAATCACATAAAATTCTGTAATTGTCACTTTTATGCAGATGACACCCAGTTATACATATCATTTTCTGAAAAAAATCTTCCCCTGGCTAATTTTCAATTGAACTCTGATTTGGAAGCTATCATCTCGATATCTGAAAAATTCTGTCTTTCAATAAACCCCTCCAAATCCTCCGCTATCCTTTTTGGCAAAAAGATCGCTCGTAGTCGCTGCAAAAATTTGATGACGATTAAAATCGGGGAAGACACCATTTCCTTCTCTGATAGCTCGAAGAACCTGGGAGTTATTCTTGATTCTTCGCTCAATTTCAGTGGCCATGTCAATCTACTCGTTCGGAGAGCTTTCTGTAACCTCAAATTGATTTATTCCAACAGAAAAATGCTAGATCAAAACGGTAAAAAAACTCTCTGCGAGTCGCTAGTTCTCTCACACTTGAATTACGCTGACACTATTTACGGTCCCCCTATCACCAAAAGAGACGCCCAGCGTATACAATTGGTCCAGAATTCTTGTGTACGTTTAATCTGTGGACTCAGTAGACGGAATCACATCTCTTCCCCTCTCCAAGAACTAGGATGGCTAAATACCGAAAAAAGAAGAATACTTCACCTTTGCACCTCATTTCATAATATAATAACTTCGCAAAAACCACCTTACTTATACGAAAAAATCACATTTCGCACGGACGTGCACAACATTAATATTCGGCATAAATCACGACTTACGCCACCTCAGCACTCCACCGCCCAATTTCAATCGTCATTCTCCTTTACTATTACTAGGCTTTATAATAGGATTCCGGAACGGTTCAGAACTTT
Organism: Endomychus coccineus; assembly: GCA_958510875.1. Classification (NCBI taxonomy): domain Eukaryota; kingdom Metazoa; phylum Arthropoda; class Insecta; order Coleoptera; family Endomychidae; genus Endomychus; species Endomychus coccineus. The sequence goes on from OY294068.1 coordinate 18,987,993, forward strand.
ATCCACTGCATGTTTCAAAAGCAGACTCAAAAATAGTCTGCTGTCAGGAGAGATATCTCTATGATGCCCTTTCACTTCCCGTTCAACTTTACTACTTTATATGCTTTATTTAATATATATAATACTTATTTATAATTCCAAGTTGATTTATTAATACATAATGTATTGCATTACTTTATATTCAGTTAACATAGTTTTAGATTATTCAGGTTAGTTTAATACAATCTCCATAGGTTGAGTGGAAGAAAGCACTCGTTCGACTCAACACTGAGGCCGAACCAGAGCTAACTCTGCCTTTTGACAGATGATGTCACATGTTCACCATTTTTTGTTAACCATTATCTGTCAATAAAAGCGATTATTATTATTATTATTATTATGATAGGCCACGTGAAAATCCCGGAGCCGGAAGCGCTATCGAGATCTGAACGTCAAAACTTTCGTATAAAATTGTGTTTACAAGTCAACTGACACTTGTCACCATAGATAACTCTACTACCGGTAGTAGAGTTATCTATGCACTTGTTACAGAATACTCTTCATAGAGATCAAGATGATACTCTTTTTTACTCATAATTCGTGAAGATTTTGAAGGGGTAGTGGATGTTTTTCTGCCCAACTTTTTCCAGTGGCGTAGTGCTATGCAATAGCTTTACCGCGGAAGTCCCCGAGTGCCACACATTTTTTTTCATATTACTCTACTTGAATTGATCTTCCGGAACCATCTGAGAGATGGTCTGGAGAAGCCAGTCTGGCTGCCGAACTGCCAAAGCGTTGCTTGGCAATAAGGTGGGCCTAAGAGCAGGTGAGACACTCTTGCTGAGTAGGCAGAGTATCAGGATAATCTCCGAGATCCTTGCAGGTCACGGAAATTTGATGAAATTTAAACATACAGTGAGGAAAAGCAACACTCCCGTCTGTATGATGCACTTTCTTGGTGTATGTCCTGCGCTCATCCGAGCATTCAATAGGAGTAGTTTATATCACTGTTCCGGTGAAGTATAAAATGTAGCAATTGGTCAGAATGATCACCCTGGGTAATCACCAAGTGCCCACCAAATTTGTTTTTTCTTGTTGGGTCTTTCCCGAGTTAACTAATGAAACCTGCATTCCCGATGCCATCATTATAAGGTCATAACTTTTATGGGAGGCCCAAACCGGAATTTTATATGACATACCCAAATTGGCCAGAGATGTCACCATCACATTTTTATCAGGCACTTCCGGAATATCATGTATAACCACTTCCTTAAGTAACTAAAGAAGAGCATTGTTGAATGTACGTTATGTTTATTTCTGGTCTAAATATTGCTGCTTTGAGCCGAATGGTGTAGATGTATAATGTATTAGGGGTGATATGGGCATAAGAGAGCCTGTAATTCTGAATAAAAGTTTCCAAAGATGTATAGGCCAAGTTATTCCTGTAGGCAAGCTAGTGTTGCCGTTTGGAGAATAGATAAAACCTACTCTCCGCAAATCAGTTGATTTGGTTACTGATTTTTATATCATTTCTATGAGATACTTTTCGAATTTATGTGAAGTTAATGAAATAAATAGTTATTTCATTATCTTTACAAAACTAATATTCAAATCAATAATGTGTTGAAGAAAATGTTATAATAAAAACAGATTTTCTGTTTCTGGGAATCGAACCGGAGTCTAATAAGTCAAAGCCTAGTATCCTAGCCCCTAGATCATACCTTTTGTTCATCGCCATTTGTTATAAACAGTTACGGTGTATGTATATGTAAGTTTACTTTAATAACTGTATTTGTTGTTGTTGTTGTTGATTTTGTTTAAGTTCGAGTAAAGAATGTAGTTCTAAAGCACATACATTTTTTCAATCGATTCATTGTATACTTTGGGAGTTAAGGGTGTTTATTAAATAATTCACCTGAAAAACAATAGGGTTCATCACCGAACTGCAAACGTTTTTTTGTCAAAATTTGAATCTGATAGGACCTTTCGTTTTTGAGTTATCGCGTGGACAAGCAATCCGTGACGGACATCCAGACAGACAGGCAGGCAGACGGACGGATTTTTTCTCAAAATTTTTTGCTCTAGAACATTTTTTTACGATTTTCGAAATAGCTTGAGAAGATGCGGACTTCGTCTGCCCCTTGTGTTATACATGCAAAATATCACAGATATGGAGTATAATAATTATGATGATATAACTCATCACCCATCATTATTTTAGACAGTAGCAATTACAGATTTCACATATTAGCTACTATGTATTGATAATAATGTTGACGCTACATAACGGTTTTTGTATTTCGCCAAAGCTTATCAATTTAGTTGCAGCTCTAGAGTCGAAGTAGACGAAGAAATCGAGTATTCACCACCTCAAACTAAACTAAGATCAAATGAATATGTGAACATCAATATTATAAACTTCATGCTCAAACTTCAAACGAACAACTAGTAGGTATCTTGAAAGATTGGGCATTCAACATGAAACGAACATACGGCACCGAATAAGAAGCTAAACTCGTCCAGATAAAGTTTTACGAAGAGTTTAACGGAGAACCAAATCCATTCAGAGACGTCATGCAAGAAAGCCACCGGCAGCTAAAAGAAAGAAGTTAGAATCGATTCTCGCAAACAGATAACTAACTCTGCCACTCTTAAAGTGGAAGAAATTAGAAAAAATATGACAGGCTTTGTCGAAAACACGCCAGAAATGCTCAAAACGGTTATATCCGAGGAAATTTGGGCCGATTACAATACTTCCCTTACACTATATATTATAGTGAGGAAAGTAAAAAAAGGATAGACTAGCATCATTGTCGTCAGAATTATTAGAGTATTTTGAAGTACAAAGTTTTGTAGTAATTTCGCAACCTGCACCATGAAGTAGTAAAATTACACGAAGTCCGTACAAATTGCATAATATATCTTCTCTTCGAAGATACACACAACAATTGAAAAGTCTGAAATTAGCAAGTAACCATTTCAACCTTCAAAGGAAGTCATCATGAAAACATTTTACACAAAGTTGGCGATTCACTCAATATGCCAAATTATTCCACAATTTCAATTACTACTGCTACAATAGCGTTTGCGTTTGTGAAACATACGAAATGTATTTATGAGTCAATCGAAAAAAAGGAAGAATGTGTTTGTGCTTTCCTTGTTTTTCAAAAGGTATATCATAAGTAGCTCCTCGGTACTAGAGAAGAATGAGAGAAGTGATAAAAAGTTACTTAAACAGTATAGGTCAACGAGGACGTGTATGAATGGCATCTATAGTAAATCGCAAACCATAGAGTACCGAATGTGCCAAAACAAATCATGTCAGCACCGAAACATCAACTCTATCTTTGACATTGATACATAATAAGATATCATCCAACTATTGGAAACGAGGATGACTTAAACTGCAGAATTTTAAATGTTGCCAATACCCTTCGGAATTCCGCTACACTACGAAGAGTATAACTCAATTTTCGACGTAGAATTAACGCATATGTACAAGGAAATAGGGACCATTTTGAACATTTGTTGTGGAATTACGTAATTAATGGTTCATTACACTTCTATTAGGTGCCTAAATCATAGCCAACTTTTAATAAAAACTTCATTTGTGTTAAGTTACAATTACTGATTCAGGCTTGTAGGGATTTACAATATATTTTTTTTTGGTTAAACCGTTTGTCCAACTAAAATTTTATAAGAGAGTAGGTAGGTACTAAATGGAAGTAGCTATCCAGTAGTGATGATACAGGGGGTGACAAAAATATGGGTGAATTATTTATTTACACACGCTGTAATTTTGGAAATTCTTCCATAGAAATCTGTAATTTGTAGGCATAATTGCGTGGCTGAAAAATTAATACAAGCTAACGAAGATCTTCCGACTTATTTGAAATAATATAAAAAAATTAATCTAGTGCCGAAACTAAGGAACTTTGTATATAGGTAAGTTGAGTTGAGTCATCATATTTTCGGCCAAGGAGCTTGTGTCTTCCGTTGTACACGCCATTTCAGAAATTCCGATATATGCAATGCGTACGCTGCGTTTTTCATTTTTTTTATGGTAGAAGAATTCATCTACTGGTACACATTTTCCTTTTATCACACGATTGGTATTTTCAAGTAATACTAAAATAATTGAATGCGGTAATTATGAACATAAGTATGAAAAAATTGCATTTGTTCAAAATGCTTATTAATTCATAATTTTTCCATTATGTTGACTTATTCTAACAAAAAATGGATATTTCACAAATAAAGGGTCTACCAATAGGAGTGATAGAACTTTCGAACGTCATATACGCAAAGTGTCAATTGTCATAATGCGAATCAAGCGTCAGTTGTGCTTAGTATACTTCGACATTTGACAATGAATCGTTTAACCAAAGAGCAAGGTAGAGTTATCATACAAAGATACTATGAAAATGGGCGGTCGGTTAGAGCTTGTTTTCGTGCTCTTCGAGAAGATTTCGGTCAACGTGGACAGCCTTCTGAGCTTGCTATCAGGCGTACAATTGAGAAGTTTGAACGGGATTACACTCCCCTGGACCCTAATCCACCGACACGACGAAGAAATGCAAGAAGTTTTGAAAATATCGCTGATGTAAGGGAAAGCGTGAACGCGAATGCTAATGTGTCCGTTGTGTGCCGTTCTCAGCAATTGGGCCTTTCAACGATGTCAACGTGGCGCATTTTAAGGAAAGATTTGGTACAGCACCCGTACAAGATGGTTCTAACCCAAGAAATCAAGGCGTTATTGCAGTTACAACAAAATCCCGATTTTGGTAAGCAAATAATCTTTTCTGACGAGTCGCATGTTTGGATGAATGGCGTTGTTAATACGCAAAATTGCCGCTTCTGGTGTGGGAACAATCCCCGGCAACTAGTCGAGAAGCCATTACACCCGGCGCAACATCGCAGTCATCGCACACTGCCCGAGATACAATTGATTTGTTGAGAGAGCGTTTTGAGGAGCGAATAATTCCGCGAAATGGTCGTACCAACTGGCCGCCAAGGTCGTGTGATCTTACACTCTTGGATTTTTTTCGTTGGGGATATGTTAAGTCATTGGTGTATACAAACAATTCTCAAACCAGCGACGACTTGAAGGCCAACATCACCCAAGTTATTCGAGAAATTCAGCCCAACATGTTGGAAAAAGTGATGGAAAATTCGTTTCGTCGTTTAAGGGTCTGCCGCCGCAGCCGAGGTGGGCATCTTAATGATGTTTCATTTAAACATAATGTTATGTTATATACTACAAAATAAATTAAAAATTATAGAAATACATAAATTGGTTTTCATTTTATAGCAATTTGAAGTTATATCACTCCTACTGGTAGACCCATTATATACCAATGATTCAAATTCTATTAAGTACTTTTTACAAACAATCAATCATAAAAAACTAACTTTGTGTGAAGAAATTCGAGGTTTTAATATAATCAACAATTCAACGATGTACACTGAATTGAGCTTCTTCAGTGAACTGACACGTTGACGACATGTATCATAAGCAGTTGCTCGATGAGACTGAAAAAAAACCATAGCTCAGCGGAAAAATACGCAAGGCTATATAATACCCACAGTCGACGGAATCCTCTATCTGAAATTAAAAAAAATTACCTGTACTATCTCCCACTTTTATTATCACAAGCAAAAATATTTATGCGAATAACTATGCCGAATTTTTGTTCAGCATCCCAGGACGGTACACAGTCAAACGTTGTCTAGGCAACGTTATCGATTGCTTATCTTATACTCTAACCCAGATCTCTTCTTCCCTTTATCATTCGTCAATTATTGGATTCATATTTTCAACTGACTCATGCGATGAAACAATCTCTTCTCGAAAAGGAGGAGTTCAAAACTTAGTGTGGATTTACCGCATCGTAACGTTAAGTGGTTCGCAAACATAAATACTGGATTGTGTCGTTACAGAATCCCACGATGAAATCAGAGGATACGTCACGATATAATATGGAGATCCGATACAACTTTTCCCTACAAATAAATTATGCATATTTCCGAATAGCGAATGATTGGGGGAGACTGCGGCTTGAAGTCTCGTCAAAAGATTTTATTTTCAATTCTTCGAGATAGGAAAAATGAATATTGTCTACGTATTGGAATAAATATAAATTCATACAAACAATAAATTCAATTTGATGCATTGAACAACAAATGAAAGGAAAGTCCTCATCGAAAGGTACGGTAACATAAGCAGAGGATGTATTGTATTTAATTCAAAATGAAAGTATATTTGGCATTAAATTTCATTCTTCTGTTTATTTCGTTTTTTGTGATTTTAATACAATTTCCATAGTTATTGAATATTGGAGATAGATTAGAGCTTTTATACTAAAATTTTTTAGTGTTGTTATATCATTTTATTTCAGATTGCATTTTAGAACAGATTTCTCGTGTATTTTTTATTTATACCGTGGTAGGTTTTACCATTCTGTTGTAAATACTTACATAATATCTAGAAAATACTGGTTAATAACTAATCTATAAGTGAATAATAACGAGCTAATATCTTGCAATGGAATAATAATGGTATATCTTCAGTAAGTCCTAAATTAGGTAAAATCCGAACATTACTCTATTTGTTTAATTGTTTACACGTTATATCAACAAGTTATATAATGAGGTTGATATAACATACATTGTGGACCACGTGTAATAATGCAACCTAAGCAAATTTACCTTATTGTTGATACATCATCCATGTTAACATCTATATGAATGAATGTTATGGAATAACGTATCAACATCAATGAATAAGGATAATGAAGGATACGTATTTATAGATTAGGATAGAGTTATCATAAGCAATTAGAATTTGAATATACACTATCAACTCAGTAGAAATTGATTAAGTCTGAGTAGAATCAAAATATTTCATAGGTTGATTTTAAAATTATTGATATTTAACGTGGGAAAATTTCCAGAAATCAAAATATATTCAAATAATATTACTATGTCTATAGATACAAAAGCAATCGCTTATAAATTGTTCCGAAAATTTAAATTGACGCAATTTGAACATATTCCTTTACTAGAAAAAAATGCTGTCATAATCATTAAGAAATAATAAGAAATAGCATAGGAAGTGTCGAGAGCAATTCTCTCTCTTTATAATATAGGAATGGTATAATAATGAGTTAATTTCTTAGCACGACTGTTCCGTCATACAGTTTGTTTCTGTGGAACGGAAACGAGATGTAAGGTTTCTGAACCCTTATCAAGGAAGTGTCATTATAATTCGTAGAATATCGATAGTTTTTAATCATACGTATTTAGCAGTAAAGAGTCTGAAGAAAGCAAGTGCTTCTCAGGATATTGTTAGTTAAGATATTTTTTATGACCAGATTCGAAACGGCAGGTTAATCGCTTTGCTCTGACTTAAACAAAGGTAGAAGTTACTACTCCCAAAATATTGGGCAAAGAGTAGTGGTTATCCAAGGTTTTAAAATATCGAACTCGTCACACAAAAGTCAGTTATATTTCCTAACTTGAATTATTGTCTTGAGAAATCAATCAAAGTTTGTTCAAGTTCAATGATACATTCAAATTAGTTCATTCAGTTTCGAACACCCAGACTTATCCTGGTTGGGGATCAATTAATAATCTTTTTATTTTTCATTCCTTCCTTTTTACTCAATTTAGATTATCTAGGTTGTTTTATTTGAGTTTAGGTTTTGATTCTATTTTTTATTTTTATTAGTAATAAAGTTAATTATGATATTCTTTCATTATCTATTGTCATTGAGTAAGAGTTCAATTGATTCATATTAGCTTTTGCCCTTGTGTTTATAAGTGTCCTGTGAAATAAAAAGGTAAGTGTCAATGATATTCTTCACGTTTGTTCTAGCCAATCAATGATTGGATCAAACTCTCACGTAACAGCTCTAAGCTAAACGGCCACACTGTAAATAAATCGAGGAATAGATATAATGTAAATTCCTCAATTAGATTTCAAAGTTTAAATAGATAGAGAGAGAGAAAGCTATGTTACATGATGATGATTATTAATCATAAGTAAGCCATGGAAAACGATAACTCGACAGTGTTTAGCGGTCATTAGTTTTCGCTTGTAATAAGTAATTTGTTGTTGTGAACACGAATTTCCCATACTAGTTTGAAAAAACTCTGTAAACAAATTGAAAACATATCTTATACTGTTGTTGAAGCATATGACATGTTGGTTGTATATTTCAAAAGTTTTGAAAATGCAGTTATTGCCTCACGGGAATACGTTGTTAGGTATCTTGAGGAGAGTTTTAATGCGTTTAACACACGTTTGCGAGAAACTGAACAAGTTTTAGCAATACAAACTGGAAGTAGGATTCGCAGAACTTAAAATGACTACAATATTGTAAATGTACGTTGAAGCATATCTTGAATGCAGCAATTGAGATACAGGAAGAGATCTGGGATCTCGGTTAGCTGTTCAAAGGACTCTCGAAAAAGAAAAATTACACGCACGGGGTGCTCCTATGCCTGTTAGTTTTCCTTTATTCAATTTAAATATAATTATCTGACTTCTTTTGCGACCTTAGATTTCACAATAACTTTGAACGTGCTGTCCTGTATAAGTGCCTTGATGGGATCATATTCAAAATTAAAATTTAATTGTCAGTATGTGTCGTTTCTTTCATAGTCTGACCAGGAATTTTCAGCGCTGCCTACATATATCACTTCACCTTTCAACTGAAAGGTGGATTATTCACAAGGGTATTGTGATAATTTAGCTCTGCCTTAGTCATCTGAAGCAATACGAGCATTTTTATTAACCAGTAAATGTATTTCGTAAATTCTAATTAAATGTAAAAGCCGCTTTGATAAGCTTAAAAGCCTGCACCGCTACCGCGCAGCAACAATTTCAACTTCAACTAATCTAATTTGATGCAGACCCGCGTTTTTTCCGTAGCTCTGTTTCAACTATTCCGAAAAATTCTTTGTTTTATCTTGCTCACAAAGCTGAAATTATCGTTTTGTTTTTTGTACGTATTAAAAATAAAATTCGTATCCGATTACGTCCTTTTGTCACAATAGAGGAGTTAGCTTTATGGCAAAGGATTGATTCAAAATCCTCAGTCATACGAAAACATACTACGGGAATGCAGTAAAACTGGTTTTGATTTTCCGTTGAATATTTGAGCTATAAGTCAGAGCAAAGTGAGATTTGCTTGATCTTGTGAAGAAAGTTATTTATCCACCTGCGTGTGGCGGCACTAAAAGACATTTTTCCATTCCATGGTGACGTTTCGATCAAATCTTGTCAGTAAATTCAAAATCCATAACCATTTCTGAAGGTCAGTTATCTGAGTTGTTCTGATTTAATGCGAGGCGCAGATTATTTCATATTATGCGAGTATAAATAGAATAAAGAAATGATCTGCTATATTTCTTTCCTGAACTACATCTACTTGGAATTATCTCAGCATTGCATACGATTCTGTGACTTATTTTGATGGTGATTGGCTTAAAACCAGCCGACTAATCTCAGCGCAAAATATTAATAAAACATCCTGGGACATCATCAACCAAAATCGGAATGAAAACAAAAATAAATTAAGTATGTTCAATATTCGTGATCCATTTTCGGAAGACGGGCAATTCATAAGTAACAAAGAAAAGATGTAACACATTCAATACCTACTTCGTCAAAACGTCAGAACAAAATAAGATGAATGTCGATAACATTAGCCACAAACAGGACACTCACCAGTCATTCTTTTTATTCCCAACAAGTCCCCAGGAAATATGTGAAGTAATAAGAAAGATATTTAACAAATAGTCATATGGTGTGAATGATCTACCTGGAACCATCGTGATAGGGTAGTCGATGTACTAGCGAACCTTCTATCAACCTTCATAAGCCACAGTTTTGCTAAGGGAGTATACCCAAAAAGACTGAAAGAATCCCGGGTAATTCCCATATACAAGAGCAAAGGCGAAATAAATCGAACAAATGATTACAGACCTATCGCGTTACAGAGCCATTTCGGAAAAATATTTGAATACGTTTTCAAAACACCAAAATGGTTTTCGGGCCGGACACTCAACTCAAATGGCTTTGATTATGGCTATTGGCCACATACACGATGCCCTCAGTAATAAAACACAAGTTATGGGATTGTTTTTTGACATGTTCAAAGCATTTGACATCTGCTAGCACACAAACTGGAAACAGTGGGGATACGAAGCCCAGCCTTGCATTGGGTACGCTCGTATCTCGAGAAAAGGGATTAGACAGTCGGAATAAACGGAGTTAGGATCAGATCCGCAATAAGTTAAGGTGGGCATTCCACAGGGCTCCTGCTTATCTCCTATTCTTTTCAATGTATACGTTAACGATCTACCAGAATATGTTCTATCAGCGGGAAAATCAGTACAGTACATCGATGATAGTAATGTTATCGTCGCAGCCGATAATAATGAGGAACTCATTGGAAAGAGTAAATCCGCCGTGAGATTAATGTCGACATGGTGCGATTTGAGTGGGCTTTAGGTAAATACAACTAAATCATATGCAATGCCAAAAAAAATAAAACACTGGATTATTATAAGTAAATCATTGGAAAACATAACAAACATAAGATTTGTGGGTGTTCATATCGATCAAAATCTAACATGGAGTGTTCATGTGGAAAGTATGTTACCAATATTGAGTTTCATGATAAAAAACATTAGGGACACCGTCTCTCGTAATGTGCTAAATTACTTTATTTTGTTTTTTTTCAGTCCATTATAGCAAACGGCATTATATAGTGGGGTCAGGCACATCATGCAATTTCGGTATTCACAATGCAGAAAAAAATTTGCAGAAATCTGATGCAGGTTGGAATACATTCTTGCAAAAATCATTTCGGATCATTGAACATAATGACATATCCCTCTCAATATATCACATATACTCAATACTATTATTCGGAATGAAAAACATAGGTAATGCACATCGGAGGCAGAACATTCACACTTATGACACGAAGATCAAAAATGATCTTCATTTAGCGTTTTCCAGACTGTTCCAGATCTGTTGGCCAACATAATTCCAAATAAAAGGGAAAGAAATGCCTGAATAAATAGAACAGAATAACCCCCGATTTCGCAAACATTAAATTAAACTCCAGTTACAAACTGAAAAAATGTTTCATACAAAAATGTTATTACTTGGTAGACGAATATTTAAAAGAGACCTATTTTTCTACTATTTTGATATGTAAACTCTGACGCGTGTGAACATTAAATAGCCGTTTCATTTTTCTCATGTGCTCGTCAGTGGGAGGAGCTAGATGAAGTCACTGATCTACCATCTCCAGCAATTGTTACCTGTCGGTTGTATTTACAATTATTTTCCCATCGATGAGAACTGTTATATTAATGCATGGCATTGCGAATAACACTCTCAGTGAAACGTCTGCTTTCAGGTAGATGATATTGGAACATCTAGGTTCAAACATTCTCGAAAGTGATAATTATACCTATCCAGATGAAGGTTGATCAGTTACTTCATCGGTTAGTTCGTTTTCATTTAAAGCCGGCTCTATGTTAAATGGCGCCTAGGGCGAGAGAATGGAGTATGCGCTTTTTTTTTACCTCACCCTCAGAGACAGTTTTCCTTCCAGATTTTTTTAATACTCTACAATATTATACATGATATAGGAATCGATGAACACATATTATAATTGTTAATAAAATGAAATAGCCAATTTAATATAATCTGATTAAACCAAAATAATAACAAATACACAATGTTTATATAAAATTTCGTTTGAAAAAAGATTGTGACACGAAATGTGTTTACTTAGCAAATAATTAAAACAGTTAGACAACTAGTTTCAGATTAGAACGCGCAAAACGAGGCTTAAAATTAAAGTTACCGTAATCTGGGATTGGTTTGCTTTTACATGGTTCGAAGTTCAACTAATCCCATTTGTGGGAGAATATAGCGAATCTGATAACGTAGGAATCATACGATGTAATGCGATATACTACCAGTGCACTTTTTGATCTTATGCTGAAGTATTCAATTCCTATCTCATGACAACACATCTGCTTTTGTTAAATGAAATCCCAATTTTCGATATGTTTTGTACTCATCAAGGATAATAGGGTTTATGCAAAAAAAAACTACTACGGTGGTAAATGAGAAAAGTTTTATTTTAATAATATTCTCCATTCTTCGGGGATACTAACACGTGAATTATTTGAAGGTTGTTGATTGTTTTATGACTTCAGGATGCCAAGAGCTCAAGAAGACTAGAAGATATGCTCCTGAAGCGCTGGAGGACTGTTCAACGCCCCTAACTAGGAAGTCTACTCATATGTCCAAAGGATTAAGACGGAGCTAGTGAGTGGGCCGAAAAGAGTAAAGACTTCGTTTGCTACGCTCACCCCGTCTTTCGCATAAGCCGAGCAAGAGCGTGAGCCGCAGTTTGTCTATAGTTGCGCGAACTCAATTCTTTTCTCTCCAATCGGCCAGATAGATAGCGCATCGAACAGTGCGCGAAATGTCAAGTATTTCGACGAACCGCTCATCTCTATAATTTGAAATCGGCGTAAGGTATGATGATGAATTCTTATGCCAGTGCTTTTCGAGCGTCTTATATAGTTTGAGTCGAATTTTCACGTGGATTGCATTAACCATTTGGCCGCTATACGAGGACATACTTTGTGGCATATAAGTCGATTTAAGAGATGACTTCGTTCACTACGCTCACTCCTTGAAAAATGCGAAATGTATTGCAAACAATAAACTGTGTCTGTGCTTCAAAAAACGTATTTCCATATTGATATGATATATTTTCGTTAGCAATCTGACGGATACCGTACGACGATATTAATACAAATTGATATCCAAGATAACATCGCAATTACGTGGCATTTCCTTTGAATTTGGCGGTTACGAAATCTTCCTCAACTCCCTATAATCTTATCGGATATTATTGTGAACCTGAACAAACAAGACCTCACCGGCTTTCAGTGTTTTCCTACGGAATGCTGAATTGTTCCAAAGTTAGCAATTGAGACGTGTTTGAAGTCGAAGATTATTATGCCAGAGTTTTAGCTTATCCTCAGATCAAACTATCGAAGTTTCCTGAACCTGCACGGACTCTCACCAACCGTATGTTAGAAAGAAATGTATAAGAAGAACATACAAGTTTCTTATTCACCATTAGAATTATTATTATCCAACCTTCTCAAGTTGTAAATCAAATTTGTCCATCTACAAATTTGTGTATCTATGCTTTCTGGTGAGGTAATAATATACAGGATGTCTACAGGTTAATTATATTCGTGTGATATATACTTGTAACCAGAAAAACACGGTTGACCTTACTGTTCAATAAAATACCATAATTTCATCTGGAACCACGCTCAAAAACAAAACAATTCCTGTTTTCACTACTTTAAAGTGATTTTCAAATCGAGACGACCAGTAGGAACATCGCAATCGTCTCCATAGTCAAAATTAGTCTAGATCGATTCAAAAATGCTCAAAAAGGATTACGATAATTCCCTTATATACACTTCACACTACGTATAATGAAGGAAGTAAAGATATTAGAGAGGAATCAATAAAAAAACATTCTGGAGGCATTATTCTGTAAAAGTGCGCGAAAAATTAAAATAGAACATCTTCTGGATGAAATTTTCGATAATGGCTCTCCCAATTGGGACTTACATTATTTTTTAAATTCACGTACTGTTAATTAATAAACAGTTTAATTCGAATCGATAATTTCATATTGATGTTTCACAAGTGTATAGTTGATCTAGAAATTCATTAATGCTTTTTGGTTAATAAATCCTTTGATGAAGGTCCGAGGAGAGATACCTATATTCCTCCTGTAAACTATTCATAACAAGCTATCAAATTAGATGAAGATTGATTCTAAATTTATTATAACATTTGATTAATATCTCATTTGTCATAACATTTATATTTTAATATTGGTTATACTTGCATCTAAATCAAGCTAAATTACATAGTTTTGACGACACGAGATCATCCAGAACCACCACGTTTGTTTATTAGATCTGCATAATGTAATAAACAAACGTTATACTCCATGATAGAGAAAACACTTCTGTAGATTGATTAGCTTTAGTTTGCGTTGTGTGTTGCTTATTGAAGAAATTTCAAACAAACAAATGGAATAAGAATTGAAAATTTCAAGTTTCTTTAGCAATTAATTTTGATGGAATTTATTTTCAGGATAACAATTTTTTTTAAGCATTTTGGAATGGATTTTGAGCGATTTGAAATGGATTGATTTTGATGAAGCATGGTCCTTATTCGATTACGTGTGTTGTGGGAATTTTCAAGAAAGAAATCCTATTGATCTGTCTTAACCAAACTGCAAAAGGTTAAACGATTTCGTCTGGTAAATGTTGATCCCACCCTGATTTCATTTGCCAGGTTTTTTGTAAGAGTAGCTTAGGAATCAAGGTTACAGGACAGAGACGATTATGTTTTCACTTTTTAGGTAGTTTATACAAGCAGCATCATCAAGTCTTGGTATGAAATTGCAGATCGATTTCTCCTAGGACATTTTCCATAACATTCAGTCGACTCTCTGATCTAACATACTTCACGGTATTCACGGATGATGAGTACTTGAAATAGAACTGAACCGATTCAATTAACAATTATGATTATATAGATAATCTAACATACTCACTCATTAATTTGTATTAATTTATTTTGGTACAATTAACAATTTCTGTTCCTGTTGTTTCACTTATTTGATATACTAGAACCACACATTATTTAAGAGGCATATGAAGGAAAATTCACGGCCAGGGTCAGTTCTTAATTTAGCACCCCACGATTAAAGACACCTATTTAAGGATTACATAAAATTTTTTTATACTTTAACATTGTTGATGGATGAATAATATATAAATTATATTTACTTTGTTTAACACTTATTTCCTCCCTGAAAATACTGCGATAATAGATCTTATTGGAAAATTTAAGATTAAAAATTCTATTTCTTCCATGTTTTAAACGTTTTAAATAGGTGTTAAACAGTTCCAATACAGTTTCATGATTTTAATCTCATGACATTTATTAATATTTTTCCTCACCATTGATCCAAGTGCCATTGAAACTTGCGGGGGCGGGAAGTTTGAATAAAATATCTTCTAGGGAAGGTTTTGCACCTTTATTTCTTGGTCCTTCTTCAGGAGGCGATACAAGTACTATGCTGAAGACTATCAACCCCAACACGGCGACTATCACTAAAAGAGCTATGAATATACCTCTCCAATTTCTTTCACTTGGAGAACTGATCACCAGCTCCTGAAAAGAAAAAAACATGGGTCAATGTTAATGCCAATATGTTAAATCAAAATATTGTAATCGAGTAATTAAACCAATATTGTTTGGTATCCACCGTAAAATGGATGAACGGAATCAACAAATCTAATAGTGAGTCAAGAGGATCATATTCCAGAGGTTTCTGATCTTACCATATGCCGTTATTCTGGGTTACTGTGGGTTACTCTGGGGAAATAGAAAAATGGATTGATTATACCTGCAGCAACCAATGATGACTACTCAACAGCGGAAAGGACCTCACTTGTTTTAGTGGATAAGTGTATTTATTCTTTACTTATCGATGTTTCAAAACATGTTTTGAACTGAGTTTTAAATCAGGTGTTTGAAACAACAATTGTAGATTGAATATTTTAACACTCTTTGAAAAACTGTTAACTTCTCTAAAAACATATACTAATTTCGCTGCATTTTTATTGTCTAGCAGAGGGAACTAAGCTATATGACGGAAGATTACGTTCAATATCGGCTTATTAGTCCAGGCTATGAACCGGAAAAAAAAACATGTTCCACCCAAAAAATTTTGTTTGCATTAACTTCAGGAAGTTCTCAGGATCATTTATACCCCTTTAAACCTCTTGGGAACCCCAACCACACCAATTGAGGGCGAAAATGGCCCGAAATCTCCAAGTCTTGAATTGTATTTTTTACAAAAAAAACATGGGTCAATGTTAATGCCAATATGTTAAATCAAAATATTGTAATCGAGTAATTAAACCAATATTGTTTGGTATCCACCGTAAAATGGATGAACGGAATCAACAAATCTAATAGTGAGTCAAGAGGATCATATTCCAGAGGTTTCTGATCTTACCATATGCCGTTATTCTGGGTTACTGTGGGTTACTCTGGGGAAATAGAAAAATGGATTGATTATACCTGCAGCAACCAATGATGACTACTCAACAGCGGAAAGGACCTCACTTGTTTTAGTGGATAAGTGTATTTATTCTTTACTTATCGATGTTTCAAAACATGTTTTGAACTGGGTTTTAAATCAGGTGTTTGAAACAACAATTGTAGATTGAATATTTTAACACTCTTTGAAAAACTGTTAACTTCTCTAAAAACATATACTAATTTCGCTGCATTTTTATTGTCTAGCAGAGGGAACTAAGCTATATGACGGAAGATTACGTTCAATATCGGCTTATTAGTCCAGGCTATGAACCGGAAAAAAAAACATGTTCCACCCAAAAAATTTTGTTTGCATTAACTTCAGGAAGTTCTCAGGATCATTTATACCCCTTTAAACCTCTTGGGAACCCCAACCACACCAATTGAGGGCGAAAATGGCCCGAAATCTCCAAGTCTTGAATTGTATTTTTTACAAAAAAAGGTATTTTGGCATTTTGAGTGCACCTAGGGGATTTTTTGAGTCGCTGAACACGAATCCGTAGTCAGATTTACTTGCAATTCAGATTTACTCCGAAGTAATTTTAAAAAGCAAAAATAATAAAAATTTAGAAGCGTGTCAAATTAGCCATTTGTGTAAATTTCCCACCCCTACGATGATATTCGAGTAAATCTAGCTTCGGAATCGTATTCAGCGACCCATTCGAAATGCCTAAAACACGTAAATTGCAATACAACATATTAGGGGTGCAAAATTGACTAATTTTGTCGATTTTACCACCCCTACGATGGATTGCAAGTAAATCTGGCTACGGATTCGTGTTCAGCGATCCAAAAAACCTTCCAGGTGCACTCGAAATGCCAAAATACCTTTTTTGTAGAAAATACAATTCAAGACAAGGGGTGAGGATGGGGTTCCCAAGAAGTTTAAAGGTATATAAATGATCCTGAGAACCTCTCGAAGCTAATGCAGAAAAAAATTGTTTATTCGAACTTACATGTTTTTTTTTCATTATAGCTAAAATCCCGGTTCACAGCCTGGACTATATGATACAGTTGCTGTGTGAAATTTTGCAACAAGTTAAATCATAGTACATTTTAAACATTCCAAGGATCTGCGCTAAGTTGGAGATTTTTTCCATCAACTATTTACAAACATATATTGTTTAAAAATTACTCGAATATCGATTATTTTCGGCTTCACATGTAGATGTGTTTGATCATACTTCATTGTAAGGTCTGATTGAGTTTGAGCTATACTTCCTCCCATAAATCGATGATCCCTTGGAAAGATAATGTGGCGATTTTGATCACTAACTTTGACCTTTAAAGGACTTTGACAATTCAACTCAAAAATCTCAGTACTTCAGTAACTAGCTTCATTCAGCGTGCAAGAGTTCTTTGCACTTTCTCTAGTGTTACAACTATGTACTTTGAATTTTTTAAATATTTTTGTGTGTTAAGTTTTAATTTTGAAATGGGGATCTGATAATCTTGTAGTAGTTTTTCAACTGGAACTCAAGCTTGCATCTTTTCCAGGAAGGCGGATCATACAATTCTTAATATGATGATGTAAGATACAACTATTCCTATGAAGTTTTCCATATCCATACTCGGAATAAGTACCAACAGCACCCTCTCATCGGATGATTATTTGAGGTCCAACACGAAAAATGCTTCACACAAACTAGGTTTTCCATTCCATGCCAAGAGCTACTTTACATCTCAGTCACTCCTCATAATCTACAAAGCACAGAATCGACCTGTTCTGGAGTACTGTTGTTGAGCTCTTGGATTTTAACCAGAAGGGAGCTCCTCGTCTGAGTGATGATGTTACACCTACAAATTCACTGACCTCTCTAGAACATCGTACAAAGATAGGCGATCTCTCTGTTTTCTATAGATATTTCCATGGTCAGTGTTCCTCAGAAACCTCATCTGATATTCCATCAAAAGAGATTCCAGATAGGCGGACTAGACAAGCTTAAGCTAGTCACCTGTTTCACTATTGTGTAGTCAAAATATAGAAAAAAAATATCTGGTATTCATCATTTTGTTAGTTTTTCATCAAAGAAACCCATGTAGGGGCTCACTTGACAGGGCTATCTTGATAGGGCTATCTTGACGAGGCTATCTTGATGATAGTGGTTCTGAAGAAATACCCCATCAATAATATATCTTTAACGCATTATTAAGCCCACAATAAAATCATCATTAATCGAATTTTCAATTTCAATTTTCATGGTGAAACCGTCGGTAACGTAGCAACTTCCAACGCATAAACTTTTCACCCCTTGGGTAGACAGTTTTCAATCAATATATGAATAATATGTTTATGTATATTTTGCTGAATTAGCATTATTATCGAGGTTTTCACGAGATGAAGCTGATCCAACTAATTAGCATATCATTCATTTGAATTAAAGTTCACAAACTTCCATGTTTCGAGTTATTATTGTTACAGTATTTAATTATTCGTTAACGAAGAGATGAATCAAGTATACCTACCCTACCCTACTTCATGTGCGCAAATTGGGAGCATACTATACAATTTTAGCATAATGAAATGGATAATACTGTTACCTAACCACTACAAAGACTTCATTCGTATCATCTCGTGATATTCGTCAGGACATTTCGATGTTAATTACGAAATAGCTGTTACATAAATAATATTTCGGAAGACAGAGTGAATTTTGTTTCTCCTAAAGAGGTCATATTTTTTCATAAAAATGTGAGTTTGCTAATGGCATTAGTAAATTATTAAATACGGCAACATACAATTCATGCTGTGACGAAGAAAGTAAACAGAGAGAATAAGTGATAAATATAGAAATCCAGAAGAAAAAACCTCATCTTCTTGGAGAAATATTTCTTTTCAACGTGCTTGACTTGCTTTATCAAATGTGTAAAGTTATAACTCGAGTTAATGTAAAGGAAATACTGAAAAGATGACCAAAAATTTGGTACAGTTCGTCGTTTCTGCCTGAGGAAATTGAAACTGCTGATAAATCGATCAGTTTGATTGATATATTCAAAGGAAAATGTTTTATAAAATTCTTGTAATAGTTTCAATACATATTTGTCCAAACAAAAGACATGATTAATTGAATTTTGACTTGATCAACTTAGATTCTACTACCTTTATTTTCCTGTACAAAATATTATTATTAATAATAATAATAATAATAACCGATTTATTAAATCATCATGACTAGACGAAATATACATAATAAAAGGCAAACTAGTGACATGTTCATAATAAAAATTCAAATTACAGAATTCATAAAATTGATTCGTAATAATGAGAGATAATAAAAGGTAAACGATAAACGGGAGACATATTCACAATAGTTGAAATTCAAGATTACACAAATTATAAAGATTCCAACTACAGATATTCTTCAATTCAGTAAAAGGCTTTCTCAATGAGAACTTTCTTGACACACATTAAATTTGTTTACTGGATTTTTTTAAAAACTATTTACTGTATAACTTAGTTCCCCAAAGACTAACGAATTGTTTGGTGACTTTTTTATGTGTAGAGGTGTTTGTAAAGCATTGCGATTGTGAGTATTGAAGTTATGATGTTCACCATTAGTTTTAAAATTAACCAAATTATGATGAGTATATTTTAAGCATTCTAAAATATATATACAAGGTAAGGTTTTTATCTTTTCGAATAAAAAAAGTCTCTACACGAATGTCTTTGACCAATGTTACACATTATCCTAAGTGCCTTTTTTGCTGGATGAAAAGTTTATCTGCATTTGCTCTATATGAGAATACATAGGCAAAATAAGCTGTTTCCGTAACTTTCAGTAGTCAATCTCTTCAATTTCCTCAACAAATTTTATTTTATTAGTATCACACCATGGCTTAGCTTCTAGGATAATATCATTTATTTTGGTTTTCACTTCTTACTTATTCTTCCCTGTGGCTAAAGCAGATATATCGTCTAGTATTGACATATTAACACACGGTTTTTGATATTTAGGTCATATACAATAACTAGTATTGGACCTAATACAGGTCCTTGTGGTACTCCATATTGAACTCTCACCCCACAGATATTTCTTCATTCCAACAGACCCTTTGTGTCTTATTCTACAAGTAGAGTTGAATGAATTGAAGACTATTTCCCTGATTCCATAGAAGTTCAGATTTTCTAATAATATATTATGGTGAACTGAAGCGAATGATTTACTCAAGTTAACCATGTACCTCAAGTCTTGGTTATCTAGAGCATTAGTTATATGTTTAGTCATAGTCAGTAGAACTTTTGTTGTGCTTCTGTTTGTCCTATACCCATGTTGAGTGTTACTTAGAAGCCTATATTTTCCTAAGAATTGCACCAATCTGTTCTTATTAACTGTTTCGAAAACTTTGGAAGAGACAGGTAAGATTGAAATGGGCTCATAGTTTCATTTTTGTCTCTTTTCTTCTTGTTTATTAGAACTACTTTTGCCAATTTTAATTCTTGTGGAAATGCCCCAAAGTTTCAAGACGGTTTTATTAACTCAGTAGAAATGTAAATACTTTTGAATGCACTTGAAAATAAAATGGTATTGGAAATTCTATACTTTCATATGATTGACCCTTCAGTTATGCAACTTTTCCCCATTTAACTATTACCGTTTCCGATATCTCCATCCGAAAGTTCGATATCAACTTCCGTATTTTAGACACACTGTATATTATAGATGTGGATTTTACTAACTAGTATTTTGAATTCTGTTGGGGTTAGCATCTGGAATCGATCATCAATTCATGTCAAATATATTTGAAGTGGGCAGATAAAAATCTAATTATCTCCCTAAACTCATTAAAATTTTGATTTAGTTTAGACCTGGCCCGGTCATTGATTCCAATAGAAAACGGAGGGTGAATTAATTATACTCTTAAAATTAAAACCCCGAACTTTTACTCTGGACTGGCTTTACGAACTTTGGAACTGCAATAAAGAAGCGCGACTATAAAAATTTATTCTAAATTTGTCGTGAGACGGAATTTTAGGCAGCAGAGGAATTCAAATGATCAGTTAATTGGCTTCTCTACCTAAAAGTTTGATCGTCTGGAACATAATTTAAGATGAATATTCATATGAAATTCGAAATCTAGGAAATTAAGGCAAAAACAGGTCTGAATGTGTTTCGAAAATAGCAAATTATTAAAAAATACTCTGAAAAACAATGTACAAGAAACTAATCAAATTTTAAAGATTGGAGATAATAGGTCTTTCATATATTCAATTATTACATTGAAAAAAATTGAATGCCAAATGCAAGTAGTTGAAATGCTGAATAAAAGTCGACAAATTCTTCCAGGGAACAAAAACAGTCTTCCGAAAATGACGTATTTACCCTACAATTGAAAACTTTCAGTGCATTAATCAATCAAATATTAGTTGGAAGTAGGTTATAATATCTGCTTCCAGCAGCTTACGTTTTTTAAGAAACGGTTGTCTATGTTTATCCACTATCACTATAGAAAGATTGCTTTGCAGTGGTTTTTTGATACATATTCATATATACTTAGAACATCAATGTGATACAATTTCGATTCCTCGTGTTTTTGTTCGTTTCGGCGACGTAGACATTTGAACTTGAAATTAATGCGATAAGGACGCTTTGTGCTTGATACAACTGGTTTCAAAACATCCAGTTTCGGACAGGGATTATTCTTGATACGTCTCCTAATGATGGGCGTGAGACCGAAACGAGAATAATAAACATATGTGTTAGTGTGACCTATTTCCCGAGAATTTATCTATGTAATTATATTATATAGATGCTGTCTATGCTGATTTAAGGCTATAATTGATATTGAAGACTGGTTGTGTTTAGAAAAAATCGTTAGTCTAGAGTGCTTTATGTAATATGTTCTGAGACCACCTTCTACAGTGAAAGAGAGATATAGGCATCCACTCGTCTTATTCCAAAGAAATCGAGGATCATTAAAGAATTCCCAGCTCACATTTGTCTGCAATACGATTTGCAGCGATCGAAGTGGAAAGTTTGGTCTAGAATTTATGGATAAACTTTGTGATTCAAATTTTCGAGAAAATAAAGGTTTTATATGTTTTGAGGGGTTTGTCTTCTCTTGCCATCTGATTTGCAGACATGATACTAGTTTGCCGTTATAGTATCTTGGGTTGATTATGACATTCTGTATGTATGTAGGGTTTGCGTCAGAAATTATTTGGTACAACCATATTTACGAGTATAAGATGGAACGCTCATTTGTTCCAGAATTGTCAGGTGCCAACGAAAAGTTCTACTTGAATCACGTTTCTAGCGCAGATGAAAATCGATATTAATTATAATCGAGTTTTAATACCTTTAATAAGATTTGTCACTACTCCACTAATGCGACAGGTCGGCCGGAGCATTCGGGAAGGAAATTTTCCAGCGTCGAACCCATTTAAGAATTTAATTTCGTAAAACTCACGACTTCTGTTCTTCAACAGGGGAATTAAATCGTGAAAAATTGTAACAGTGACTGTTATTATGTGGAGGTTTAAAACAGCAAAGTTTGAACTTGTTTCTTTGAAATTCAACTAGATTAATATTTTTTGATTACGATTCCGAGACCAGCTTATTGTAATGATTGATAAAATAATTTTTATTTTGAAAACGGTGCATCAGAACGAAAAAGTCCTGAGGACACTTTCAAGCAAAATTAATCTGGCTTTCATACGATACCAATTTTTGTAAGAACCAGTGGTGTTCTGTTTTTTCGCTAAACATAAAGACTTGCCGGCCCGAACGCCAGTGATGTAAGTGCTTTAGAAAACAATGTTGTACATGTAAATGTGACCTTTAATGATTCATTTGCGTGTACCAAAACTCATCTCAACATCCCAATGGGTCTTAGATATGTGTAAGAACTATTAAACTATTAAAGACGGAAAACCTTGAACCTGGATCGTGTAAACCAAGCATTTCCGCACCCATGCTTTTTCTCATATTTTTAGATGTAGAATCTGCTCATAAATTTTCCACACAACATCACAGCACCCTGTACGTGAATGAAAAAACATTACTTACATTATTCAGATCGATGCATACACACTCGAGAAGAAAATTCGAATATCTCACTTTTCTTTTGTTGGTGGTTTATATAGACTTTATTGATGAAATCTGGTGATTTGGAATTCTCACGGTAAATGAACTTGCCGGTAGAATAATGGTCTGTAATGCTGACAAAACAGTTTTATTTATTACTTGCAATAAAAAAGTATCAGAGGATGAAATTACCACCGACTGACCGGAAATGGTTCGAAGTAAGTTTAATAATCAAATAATACATTGAAATAAAATATCTGAAATATTAAAATAGGAATAAAAATGATTTACAATATTGAAGAAAAATATAGATTGGTAATAATTGAATTTGGTAACAACGGAAACGTGACTATATATTCGAATTTTGAATCAAACTTCGAATGGTCTATAAAAGTATTCAACGACGAATTTCACTTGAATTACATTTCCAGCGGCCTTAAATGAAAATCGATTTAATTATAATCCGGTTTTAACAACTTCAATAAAATTTGTCATTACTCCGCTATTACTACAGACCAAACGGATGATTCACTGTAGGAACAGTGTAACTTCGAACGCTTTTAAGTATCAATTCATTTTATGTACGACTTCTTTCCATAGTTCACTGAACAAGTACATAGAATTAAATGAATGAAAAGGTTTTAACTTTTATTATGTAAATTGGAGATTCTAATCTGCAAAGTTTCATTTTTAAATCCCGTTGTTTGGCAAACCAGAAAATCAACCAAACTTATTTTCAGCGTTACAGTCACTTATTTGAAGCTTTAATAATCTATAATTGAATTTATCGTAAATATAATGAATGTATAACAATATGCAAAATATTTGCTACTGCTTACATTACAATTTGAAAACTTTAGCTCAAAATTTGGAATTGTGTTATATCAATGACGAAAACTGCTTCACATTCCTTTTAAATGTGGACATAAATATTTGAAGTGTGGAAAAATCATGCAGATATTTAACTACAGCCAGCAGAAAAAATTCCGAAAAAAATTTCAACAAAATCAAAGCCATTCAATCAAAAAAGATAAATAGTTTACTGAAGTGAGAAACTAATGATAAAAAATCAACAAACAATGGTTAAAAAACCATAAAAATTCCGGATGAGGTTACAGTCACTTATTTGAAGCTTTAATAATCTATAATTGAATTTATCGTAAATATAATGAATGTATAACAATATGCAAAATATTTGCTACTGCTTACATTACAATTTGAAAACTTTAGCTCAAAATTTGGAATTGTGTTATATCAATGACGAAAACTGCTTCACATTCCTTTTGAATGTGGACATAAATATTTGAAGTGCGGAAAAATCATGCAAATATTTAACTACAGCCAGCAGGAAAAATTTCGAAGAAAATTTCAACAAAATCAAAGCCATTCAATCAAAAAAGATGAATAGTTTACTGAAGTGAGAAACTAATGATAAAAAATCAACAAACAATGGTTAAAAAACCATAAAAATTCCGGATGAGGTGCAGCACAAATTAAACTTAGGTCCGAAATTTGCATTGCCTGATAATGAAAAATTGCCTATCGAATATATATTTGGTAATTTAAAATGCGGAATTAGAAATTAAAAAAATTTAGAAGAAAAAAATTAAATTAGAAATGAAATTTGTAACTTCTTGACAAATATAAAGAATAAACAGAAAGCGGAATAGGCATAGCAAAAAATCGGTTTAACTGTCACACAAAAAAGACTTAAGATGATAACCCTCAAATATTTGTTTTGAACTCGGATAAATTTAATAAAATCGTCATAATGCATGGAGATGACCACAAAAAAAAGATAGGAAATCTATTAAATGATGAAACAATTTATAAAAAATTATAATCTGACCCTAATCGTACATTATCAGTACAAAATGACATCAATAAATTAATAAATAAATGGATAATCCGTATTGATAGGAGAAAAAGGTTAATATGCCATAATGGGCAAGCACCCTATATATATGGGCTTCCGAAACTATATAAAAGTGACATACCATTAGGACCCATTGTAATGTTTGAGCGCCTACTTACAGTTTATCAATATCTATCAACAATGTAATAGGGAAAAATGAATTTTATGAGTTCATAAAAAATAAATCGGTACACGTTTTGTTTAGAATGCACTTATTTTCAATACGGTCGAGCAATATTTAGGAAAAATATTCGGCACAGCAATGGGATCTACTATTTTAGCTGCTATTGCTAACCTAGTTATGGAATTCCTAGAGGAATCTGTAATAAATTCATTAGATTTTCAACTCGTATTCTTTGAATGGTATGTAGATGATGGCCTAATGTGTGTTGCCAATGATACAATTTAGTACATGGTTAATAAATTCAACAATTTCCATTTTGAACTTCAATTTACTTGTAAAAAAAAGTGAACAAAACATAAATTCCCTAGATATGAATATTAGGCATGATTCAAATGGAAAAATAACAAATTCGTGATTCAGGTCTCCCCGATATCGCACCAGCAATCTATGAAAAAAGTGTTTCAAATAACCTTACAGATCGCGCTGTTAAATTGTTCCACCCGGAGGACCGTCCCAAAAATTTGAAAATTGTTCGTAATACACTGGGAATGAATGGCTACACAAAAACATGTTTACACCCCATCATTAAAGAAAGAGTAAACAAAATCTATAATGGAACGTCATATATAAATAACAAAAACGGTAATACAGATAATTTTATTTATTTATTTATTTAGTATATATATGCCCAACAGGTTAACTCAATTATAGGACAAACAATACAGAGCAACATAATATAAACAATTATTTATAACATTACCATATATTCCGGGAACCTCAAAGAAAACGAAACGTACGTAAAGACGAAAATAATAAGCATATGTGCTAGTGTGACCTATTTCCCGAGAATTTATAGATAACTACAATGAAATATTTAAACTTTGTATTATACTTTGAATGTGATGGAAACATCCAACGACGATTTTTACTACATTCATTTTCATTGACAAGAATTCTATGAAAAGTCTTGTATAGATATTAATTTAAATTCAATTCAATTAACAGTAGGAATTATTATTTTGTTTAATGTAATTTCCTTGAATTCAGTGTCCTGTAACTTTTTCTAGTTTGTGGATCTGAAAGATGCTCACACTTTACACGATATTCTGCAGTTCATAGGGAAAAACTTGTCATCATCTTATTGTATCACCGTTATGTTTGTTATAGCTCACATGTTATTGTTTGGCTCCTTCGATAACTTCGATGCCAAATTCGGCAACTTGCCAATTTAGATATGAAACCTATATATTATTTGTTGCCTAACATTCCTCTTGTCTGTTACAAATATAGCATCTTTCCATTATACTTTGAATGGCAGCATTGTACTAAAGTTGGCATCTTTTTATTATATACATAAGAAACAATCAATCCTTATCCATTAAAAATACTGCTAAATTACTGAGGACCTTCCAGCTATCAAGTACCAATCATCAGAGTAAACTGAATTATGAATAAAAATGTGCCTGTATGAATATTTTTCCGAATTAATAGGGTATATAAGGGATAGCTCTCAACTGAAGATCTGAATTTATTAAATTGATTTTAAGCTTATATATTTGCATCCCTTTACTAATTATCTAGATATTTGTCTTCACGGGGTTTCAAGAGTGATAAACATTCTTGGGAAATGTTGTGATCTGCATTTAAAATATGTTCAGTTAATGCAAATTTTCCATCATTATTTTTCTTTGTGTGCGCAAAATGTTCTTTGAGCCGCGTTCCTTCTACTTTGGTTCCCATATAATTTTCAACACGACTCACAATAGATTTGGTAGATCATGAGATTTGTCGAACTAGGAAACCTTAACAAAGTTGGTTCGTTTGGCTTGTTATTGCACCTATAAAGAGGTTGTATTACAGATTTAGAGAACAAACTATTCAATTAAGCAATTACTGAAGGATGATAAGTAAATCTTGTGAATTTTATTGAACTATTTGTAGAGGCTCTGATTTGGTTAAATGGTTGTATTTCATTTTCCATTGACCAACGCTATTTACTGAAGTTTCTCAACTTCGTTGTTGCAATTTTCATCATAGAGAAGTTTAAAAATCTATGAACAAGACTATTACACTAAGCTATTTTATGTCCAGTTATTATCGAGTTTTGGTGAGTGTTTTAACTATTACCAAATGCTATAAGGAAGAAATTTTGGACAACTACAGTAAGAATCAGTTACTAGTTCGAAACTTCATGAAAAAACTTGATATTAAAATAACAAGCACAGCTTACCATATTTCAAGAAGTTGGGACATTCATCAACTATTGATAGTGCAACAAATGCCCTCCTTCCTCCGTAATTTTTTTACACTTCGACTACACGAGAAGAAATTCTATAATGTTCGAAGAACATCGTGTGGGCCAGCAGTGGAAAGTAAGGAGAGGAAAAATGCATCCGTATTCTTCTTGGAGGTTCGGAGGTTATGGGCATAGAGAGAGACCCCACTGAGCAAAGAGTTCCACAACTTCGCTGATCGATGAAAAATGAAGTCTGGTAGGAGAAAGTTCGCCAGGTCTCGAGTTTGACAGTGAAGTGAAGGCTAGTTTGAGCTCGTCTAGTTCGCCTATCTGGAATCTATCGTTGTGAAACAACAGACGAGATTTCTGATGAATACCGACCATGGAAATATCTTTAGTAAAGGGAGAGATCCCCCACTTTTCTACGATGTTCTAGAGAGGTCAATGAACTCGTAATAGCGAATAGCAGTGTTCTGGATAGGATCCAAGAGCTTCAGCGTATGTTTGGGAGCACTGATGTAAGCGACCAACTAAATTATTTACAAGGTATTACCAAAAGACAAAACCTATTATGGTAATGTCCTATGATCTCGCCCGTCATGACAATTCACCACCACGTGAAATTAATCGATGAGGAAGAAGTACTCCAGAGGAAATTGTTGCCGTACGACTGGTAGAGTCAAGCTGCTAGAATCCATGATTTCGAGCTCCGAGTTATGGTTCAAGGAAACTCTGTAACAAATTTCTATATCTCAGCACAGTTACAGTAGCAGAATGAAAATTTTCTTCTGAGAACCAGGGCCTAATTGTAATCGTTAACTTGGAAACGGCGCAACACACCTTCACTTTGGGCGTTTGAATAATTGTATAATTCTTTACAAAACTCTAAATGCAAAACGTTTTTTGTTCAATTGTGTACGGATTCATCTTTAACAACTTACAGTACTTTGATATTAATGTTTGGTTTTGGATTACTTGTGGAAAATGCATTTGATGCACTATTCTACTGTAGCTTATGTTCCAAATATAAACATCTAGTTTCTATAGATCATTGTACATGAGGGATTGAATCTGGAAAACTTATCAGGTTGAAGTAACTGTTATTTTTCGAATTTGGAGAATGGGAAAATTAGTTAAGTGATGGAGGAATACATACCTAGATCAAGAAAAACTGTTTCTATCGATGTTTTCAGATTCAAAAAGCATTCCAAACAGTTTGACGCAATCTTGAAAAATTGGTGCATTTGCCCGGTATCGAAATTGGGTAGATTTCGGGGAATTTATGCCCAGTAGGTGATCACTTCCACCCTGGAATTAATTCTTTCAGGTACTTTTGGTTGTTGAGCCGATATCGGTCGTATACGGCAGAGTGAAAACCCGGTTGAAGTCGTGTCGAATGCAACCACAGCCTTACGTTCTCTTCAAAATGAATCATGAGTATCTCCGTGTTTTCCCGCAAATTGATGGATACAACTGGATATATAATCCGAACATAAAAGCCTTCCACAAACTCCCTCAGTAAATAAAAGACCTATCGCAAGAGCCGTTTAGGAAAGCAATAAGGAATTTACTTTTATTGCACGCATTTTATTCGATTGATGAATTCTAAGATGTTATATTCTAAATGAATTGACTCCTTTTTAACTTGACTTTTCAGTCATAATTCTAATTCTATTTTTATAATCTTTCATACTCTTTTTATATTCTTAATATTGCTGTTAATATAGTAATTTGATATACTGTAAGCAAAATTATTAACACAGTGTACAAATATATCTATCTATCCCAATCATGCCCAGCCATGATTTTCAAGTGAATAAAAATTAGTCAAAAAAACATGTTTCTTATTGAAAACTATTTATCAAAACATGTAAAATCACTTACGGAAAACTATATCCAGTAAAAGATAGCCAAGACAAGCCAAACAATGACCAACTCTATTTTGGGCGTGTAACATAACTTTGCGCAATATTTCAGCTGGAATTTGTGCAATTTCTTCACGAATATTTGCCTTTGAGTATTGTAACGTTTGTGGGCGATTGATGTAGACTTTTTATTCTTCAAGTATCCCCGCAAGAAAAAATCCGATGCCGTCAAATCAGGGGAATGAGGCGACCACTCACCATCCAGTATTTTTGAGCCTGTCAGGAAAAATGTTTCTAAGAAGAGCGACCGCTTCACGCATAGTTCTTCCAACTGTATTTGCACAATTACACGTATCACTGTTCGATACCGTTTTCCATTAACAGTAACCGCATTATCCCTGCCATCTTCAAAAAAGAAGGGTCCAATGATTCGTTCGGAGCGTATTGTGCACCAAACAACGCTTTTTAATGAAACTGCACATTCTCTCGAATGAAACGAGAGTTTTCTGTTTCCCAAGAACGATAATTTTGCTTATTAACACGACCAGAAAAGCAAAAATTTGCTTCATCACTCAGTATCAAATTTTGCCAAAAATTGGGTTCTGCTTCCACTAAGTTCGTAATGATTTGTGCGTATTGCAAACGTCTTCGAATATCAATTGGCTCTAGCTTGAACATCTTCTAATCAATTTTACTCGATCAATAGCTGTCAAACGAAAAATTGCTTGTAACAATCGAGATACGAAAGAATGTATGAGTACATTCATTTATGTCTAGTTGACTTTTGTCAGATAACAATGATCAGGTCGCTCTAGCTCAGATCAATCAGCAACATTACAAACTAACAGTTCTAGGCAGCTGTTCTCATAGAATGAGGAAGTTTGCAACGTTACTTACCGATCATTTTGTTGGAGGTACACATAACAGATACAGCGTGGTAAATAGACCATTCATTCATATCTCTATTGTTACATTGGTTTGGTTTGATTTGGCCATTTGGCGCTTTCAGGTAAACCATCAGTCAATGTGGTATATCTATTCATAGATGGCGTTGAATAATTTGGTCTTTTTCCTACCCTGTTTATCGGTTATGAGTACCTTCAACATAATGATGGGTCAGTAACGTTACAAACATTCTCGTTCTACCGATGAGTTCAATGAGAAGAGCGGACCAACTGTCTAGAACTATTACTTTGTAATGTTACTGATCGATCTAAGCTATCACTAACATTATTTCACAATATTCCTGATACTTAGTTCCATCTAAGACTGATTCGAATTGTATTATTTCACTCTGCCTGGCTATTTATCAGCAAATTCCGCTTAAGTAACAGTTAGGAATGTTATATGTGGCTAGCGATCAAAATACAACATCAAGTTTGATATCTATGATTGTAATACAACCGAACAAAACATTATTATCTTTCTTTGGTCTGTTCCTGCTATGAGAGAGAACATTGATAATCTTTATCGAAAACCTAAGTGAGAGGGAAAGCTGATAGCCGGGATGAAGGAAAGTGAAATGAAATAGAAAAATCCTCTCACAATAGTTACTGATTGAATTTCACTCGTATTTTACGAGATTCCAATAACCAAACATATATCTGCTTCCGGAATAAATTGAATTGTGTTCAGTCAAAGAATAATCAATAACCGCAGATTCGACACCGTACAAAAGTTAATGTTTGTAAACATTTGAACGTCCCGAAATCATTATTAATTCTGACGTGACAAATTAATAGTTTCCAGAGTGTGTTTGTGCTGTTTTTTTTAATTCTAAACGATAGAATGTATACGAATGAGAATTGTTGTTTATTTATTACTTCATAAATTATACCAGTGAAATATTTACATAGTAAATATCAAACAGGGAATCCCTATAGACCAGAGTTGATAATTTTTGAAACAAAAAAAATAATGGTAGGATGAAATCTATTGGAAAAGGAAGAGAATATAACAAAAATGGGAGGAAAAATAATTTACGGGCGATCTGAGGTCGGGAAGTGGAGGGGGTGAGTTTTTAAGGGTAAAAAACGGCTTATCTCGATTTCCGGCAAAACTACAAGTCGTATGGGAAAAAGTTAAATGGCGAAGTTGTAGGTAATGAAAAGATCTACAACTTTTGTTATCACACTTTTTTCACATAACCTCAAAATTTATGTGAAAAATTCAAATAACTAAGTTTTTGGTTTTTTATTTTTATCTTTTACAAAAAAAAAAATTCTCACGAAATTTGGTGAAAGCTTACTTTTTTATGTCCCGAACACACTGTAATTTTTTTGATTTAAAATATTCATTTTTTCACCTTATTTTGATTTAATATCTTAAAAGCAATTTTCAATCGAAAATTCTCGCGTCAAAATATCTGCTTTCTTGAGAAAGTTGGTGGGCTTTTTGTTCGTAGAAATCTCTACTTTCTGATGATGTAAAAAAATGTATATTACATTACTATGTTAAATGTTCTCAAAAAATGGAAAGAAACGAAAATAACTCGAATCCGAAAATCATTATATACAATTTTCTAGGTAGGATTTAAAGGGGATTTCATCTAAAAAATGTGACTGCTGCTATTTTTTTCAGTGAAAAAGTTTATTTATTGAATTCTAATTACATTTATGTCATAGAAAATCTCATAATATATAGATATACATGTAAATCGTACTACTGAATCTAGATACTTTATATTGATTACGTTATTCATTATAATATTTGAAAAAACATTAATCTTGTTATTTATAAATACCTAATCTTGATTTATAATCACTTATCTATTAGTTTTTGTCTCTTTGATGGCTTTTCTTCATCGTTAGATTCGACAAACCTTCCCAATTCTAGTAGATCTTCGAAATCTTCAAGACCATCACCGTCTTCGTCTCCAATATTATTTCCAGTCTGCATTGGTTCTTCATTCACAATTTTATCTGAATCATTAACTTCCTTGTAGCTTTTTTCTTCCACATTGGAGCATTTTCCAGAACCATGACATTTTGAGCATAAATTTGTGCATTTTAAACAATGTTTTCGGCAGCCACATTTTAAACTGTTATATCTAGTTTCACAGCTGCAACAAATACTTTTGAGCAATATTCCCGGAATTAATTCCTTTCCTGTAAATTTGGGCATAATGCCACGTTGATTTTGCTTCCAGCCTCAATCTGTTGCTGTCGGTACGTTACCTAGCCAAGTTTGAAGCTTTTCGAGTAATTAAGATATACATTTTAATAAATACCTCAAAATTGTACATAATGATTTTCGGATTCGAGTTTGTTTCGTTTCTTTGCATTTTTTGAGATTGTTTACCATAGTAATGTATATTTTTATTTACACCATCAGAAAGTAGAGATTTCAACGAACAAAAAGCTTACCGACTTTTTTGAAAAAGCAGATATTTTCACGTGAGAATTTTCGATTGAAAATTATGGTGCTTTTTCGATATTAAGTCAAAATAAGGTGAAGAAATAAATATTTCAAATCAAAAAATTACAGTGTGTTTAGGACATAAAAAGGTAAGCCTTCACCAAATTTCGTGAACAAAATTTTAATTTTGTAAAAGATAAAAATAAAAAACCAAAAACTTGGTTGTTTGAATTTTTCACATAAATTTTGAGGTTATGTGAAAAAAGTGTGAGTACAAAAGTTGTAGATCTTCTTATTACCTACAACTTTGCTACTCAATTTTTTCCATGGGACTTGTAGTTTTGCCGGAAATCGAGTAAAACGGTTTTTTACCCTTAAAAACTCACCCCCTTCCACTTCCCGACCTCAGATCGCCCGTAAACTATTTTTCCTACCATTTTTGTTACATTCTCTTCTTTTTCCAAGGGGTTTCATTCTACTATTATTTTTTTCCCTTTTCACCATTCTCAAAGGCTTCAGCCCTGGCCTACTATTCGTTGATTGGAAGAGAAAACTACTCCTAGCTTCACTTCACTCTCATTCATCAAGATGTTACAACAGTTTTGCCAACTAAATTTCTTAAGTATCGTTAAGTTACCACTAAGCAGTTCTCAAACTAGAAGTGACGAGGCAGATGAAAGGAATAACCTCACGATGAGTATAGCTGAACGGATTTGCAACCTACAAGAAATTAGCGTAATTACGCATATTTGACGAACAGAATTCCTAAGGTAACAACTGATTCTGAATCGGTGAACTACTATAGTGATGCTCAGTTATACGACCTTAATTCAACCATCTGAATTGAAACATTGAAACCCTCGCAGCATATAATTTGAGGATCCTTTCTAACAACACTTAAAAGTGTAAAATACGTATTCGAAGGGGATATTATTGAGTGTAAGGAATAATATTATTATTATTACTTGGATAGAGATAAAACGGGAATAAAAGTGTAACGTGATATTTCAATATGGTGTTCAAGCGGTCCTTCACAAGGCAGTTTTATATGAAGCTTTACGATAAGCTCCTACATATGTGCCAGAAATAATTAAAATTGTAGTATTTGTGAGAATGCCGTTGGAAATATGTTTGCGTTTTATGGGGTCCTTTCATCTGACATTCGAATTCCACATGATTCTGAACTCATTGAAATGTCTGTCATATTGTCGGATGCGACTGTTTCAATATAATGTTTGTACTTTGTAACAATACAGTGACATACTTAGTATTAATGTTGATTATAACATAAAATGGAATTGTTAGGGCTGTTGTCAATGCTATATTATTGATTACACGAAGGTACAAATGAGATCCGAGCGTGATTTATTACTTGAATTACATTTCTAATGGAGAAATATTAATTATCATGGGACGAACATTCTCAAGTAATGCAACCCATTTGACATTATCTAGATGTTGTTTGGCGGAATAAATGTCGCATATTGAATTAGTAATTCATTAAGCAGTACAGCCAGCAATTATCCATCGTAGCAACCTTATATAGTGTCACCATTCAAGTCTGCACCATATGGGAATTTATGTTAGAAATAGCTCTGATTAAAATTTGATGTCGGGTACAGTTTTATGTTTAAATTAAAGCAAAAATGACAAAAACGGTTGTTGCCAAGCGGTATTCGTTAGCTGTCAAATTTGACATTTGTTGCAGAAATTGGCATTTCTGAAACGAATTTGAGAATAAATTATTCGAAAAAGATGATTCTACTGCAATCGTATGTACTTCCGCAAATGTTCAAAAATCTAGGATGAAGTTGCGATTTTTAATATTTTTATCGGATAAAATAATTTTTACAAATCCAAAGTTTGCTTAACTGGTGAAAATTAATTTATGTGTGTGATACTTACCGTCACATGCCAGTTCCATGATGAATATTTTATTTACTTTCCATGTTTAAAAAAAACTAAGATTGCAACCATAAAAAATGTTGGCACGAGCGGTGCAAAGTTCCAATAATTTAATCGTTTTTTTAAAAAGAAACAAATATTTAATCTTATAAAATATTAAATGCATGTAAGATATAGAGAAACTATCCAAAGAAGGCATTGTTCTAATTAGACTTTAGTTTTTGCACCGTTTCTGAAAACATAATAGCTTGTAATTAGTACATTGTTGAAACAGCAAGTTGTCCATGTCAAATGAATTTTAACTAAAGCTATTTGAAAATAAAAAATCCCTTATGGTGGGGACTTCAATGGTGATAGTGTATGTGAATTTAACCCACAACTGTAGCTTAGGGCCATTGTACAATCTCAATGTTACAAAGTCTTCATGTTGTAAAACTAAAGATGTGCTCCCAAACACGGAGTGAGTAAGATGTTGGACAAAAAATTACGTGCTATTTTCTCTACGGTACGACAAACATCTAGATGACAATCCGTATTAGTCGTACAAGATCGTGGGCTTAGGCAAACAGAAGCTGTTTTGCACTTTAATAATAATAATAATAAATAATAATAAGTTTATTTACCACACAAATAAGAGTAAATAATCAATAACTCACGTAAGTATGCAAATACTTGTGTGTGAGTGAAAATAAATATAAATAGAATAATTATAAATATCAATTTCTTACATAAGATAAATTTAACATATTGAGTTATATAATCTTGTACTGATCCTTAACTACTTATTTATAAGCTAATAATATCAACAATACTTAAATATAAAAGAGAAAAGAAAAAATATTCATATATATGAATAGATAGATCAACACATATATACACATATACACATACATATATCCACACATATACAACATACACATATATAAAAAACGAAGCATCGAAACAAAATATGTTGATTAAATTTACAATATCTATTTGGGTGTGCGATATTTTTTACTCCTGAACAGACAACAAAGAAAGAAAAAAATATAATAAAATAATAAATTTAGACAAATGTTTGGTATCGTATTTTGGCACTGGTTTACAGATTTCAATAGCTAGGATCCATCAATCAATTTATGAAATAGGCTTCGTTTCTCGGAAATAACAAAATGTTTTAAGCGTTTTTTATATAAATTAATGTTTGTTAATGACTTTATATTTGTTGGTATTATATTGGCAATTTTGTTTTGAAGGTAGGTATATGATCGTTGACCTTTTGCTTTCTCCATTTTGGGTAATTTAGATTGTTCTTTATTTCTAGTAAAATAGTTGTGGGTAAATTTGTTCAAATTTTTCATCTCACAGAAAAGTCTTATTCCCATATTGTAGAAGTAGAGTTGTCTAATATCCATTACCCGTGCTTCCTTATATAGTTCATCTGAAGAATAGGAACGTGGTTTATTAATCAATGTTTTTAAGATGTACTTGTGTAATGAATCTAGTGATTTAAAAAAATTATTTCTTACAGATCCCCAAGCCGTTATTCCATATGTAATATGACTTTCCACTAGAGCATAGTATATGGTTTTCAAATCTTTCATTTTAAGGTAGTCTCTTAAGTTTCTAAGTTGGTATAATATATAACGAAGGCGTTTTAGTAACACTGAAATATGTTGATTCCATCTAAGATATGAATCTAATACAATACCTAGGTAAGTGACAGTATTAGTAATTGATATTACAAAATTTACATCTTGACTTGATTTTATGTCCAGTGTTTCTAGGTTTGGAATAGAATTTTCGTTGCACTTAAATGCCATGAAGCTCGTTTTCTCCAAGTTTATAGAGAGTAAGTTTAATGAGAGCCAATTTCATATATTTACTAGGTCATTTTCAGCAATATCCTTTAGATTATCCCATGAATCTGCTTCATAGAATATGACCGTATCATCCGCAAAAGCGATCAAGTTTCCTTTAGATTTTACATTAAATAAATCATTAATATATATATTAAATAAAATGGGTCCTAATACTGTCCCTTGGGGGACCCCGCACTTTAGGAGGTTGAACTCACTTTTCACTCCATTTATAACAACTGACTTTATTTTGGTACTTCCATATTAGATTGCGAGCTCAGACAATACCCTCTATATACAAGGCCTGAGCGCTGGCTACAAACGTGATTGTGAAAACAAAAGGCTTAGAGTAGAGACTGTTTAGGACAGTACCGTTTACTGTTAATGGAGTGATAAATATTAGAATTTTATAGTTTATCTGTTTTTGTGTAAAATTGCATTTGTTCCTGAAGGTGTCTATGTTGGTGACCTCGAATTGCACACTTTCTTAATTTTTCAATGAGGGTTGCTTTTTGGTACGAAACACTCGACACTAAGTTCGCACCAATTGCAATTGGAAATTCAATACTTATACGGGAATGGGTTTTTTCGTATTTCTTCGTATTTCCTTAATCTGTGATAGCGTACGCAGCATTATTGGAAATCGCCCGGAAATTTAGTTTCACTCTTATTCTGTTTCGGTTATTGTGAGCGTCTATAATTCAATATGAACGGGAAAACGAAGTGTTGGATTTAGAATGAATAATATTTTCCTTCTCAAAAATTAAGAAAAAACGGTGAGTTATTTTTGCGGTCTGCTTTTGAAACTTGCTGGGCAAAAGTGTGAACATTGGGACCAGAAAACGTTATATTTATATTCTGAAACACTGTAATGTTAGAGTGTTGGCAACGGTCGTCATGTGGGGATCAGCTCTTAAGGTTGGGCGGTCTGCCCTAAACTGACCCGTGGTCCTGGTGAGGCATAGGGGATTGAAACACCACACGTAGAAAAGAGTTACTTTACTTGAGGTAGAGCTTGACGCAATTACGACTTGATGTCTCGCTCTACATAATAATAGTACAGATACTAATGTACAATCTATTATGAATGATTTATATATTATAATCTAATGTGATGTTATTGTTATTGTTCTAGTTAAACTAGTCTAAGATTTCAAGGTACTTGTGCCAGCCAATATGTTTAATATATTAATATTGAACATATTGCTTGTGGGTCAGCTCCGAGATGTAAACATATACTTAATAACATTACTTAATAGAAATAAGGTCGAATTCTATAACTTAGGGATTTTAGGTAATCTCGTATAGGAATGGAAGATTCCTATACTACAACACAATGACAGTAGGAATTCGAAGCCGCTAAATAGACAAATTATAAGTGCTAGTGCTAAACGTAAAGCAAAAGATGACCTAACCGGGAAAAATCATTCACATTGTTAAAAAAAAACAAGTTGAAGCCATGTTTATTCCACTGTAAGAAGAATTAATTATATTTGTAATGATATATATCAGGAAAAAAAGGCGCAGTCAACATACCCCAAAAGATTTTGAAAATCTTAAACTACAAAACTACAAAAAAAGTTTTTTTTTGTAGTTCTTGATATTGATATTTGAAATTGATGTGGAATTCAACAGCAAAAACTTTCCAGGAATTATACCCCACTAAACATAAACGAAAGGTGAATCCGTTTGAAGATATCGAATTCCAAAGTGCCAGGCATGCGCGTAATGCAAAAAAGCGAAACCTGCAAAGTTGTTTTCAAAGAAGGAAGGAAATTTCAGAAGCACTTACTTTAGATGAATTGAATGCTATTATAGATAGCTATGATGAGAATAGCCCAGCCGGCCTTCAGAAGAAATTTCTTCAAATAGTATCTGTACAGTTGGCCTGCGGAATAGGAGAAGGTATCTATAGTAAAATCGATTATTTTAAGATAGAAATGAAAAACGATGGAACCAATTCTGGTAAAATGGAATATCTATCTTGAAATCATAAAAATTTGCCAAGGAGGAAACCGAAAGTGCGCAAATAGTAAATGGCTCCAGCTAACAGTCAAAATATAAATCGTTGTCCTGTACATATTTTCTTGAAACTCCTCAACCATCGAGCTACACCCACAGCACCGACCGTTCTTGCTTCACTCCAGTACAAATCCGTTGTGGAAAAAACTAGAATCTGCACGCAATAAAAATTGTCCTATCAGGAAACATTCGAAATGAATAAACAGGTGCAGAAACGTATTGGTTTGGACGCAAAGATAAGAAAAATCACGAATCATTCAAGTCGCTCTACAGTCGTTTCACAACTAGCGAAGGCTGGCGTGTAGGAACAAGAACTGATACAAATAACGGGCCACAGCAATGCATCATCTATCAAACCTTTCCTTCAGCTCGATGGGGAGCACTGCAACAAAATTATGAATAGGATGCGACAGCTAGAAGAAACACAGGCTTCAAATTCAGCAGCACAAGTCTGATGTCAAGTTTGACAGTTGAAAGAAAAAGAAATGAAGTCAAGTAAAATAAATAGTTCTCATTTATTTCTTGGATTAAGCTATTAATCTTTATTTAACAAACACATTTTCGTTTTATTTAAATTTTATCGTGAATGATGTTTATATTCTTAGTTTCTTCTCTAGGAGTTTTTGTTAACAATTATTGAAATTTTTGGTTCCATGATTCAACTTTTCCACTGGTTTTTGCCGAAACTGTGCTTAATAATTTAAAATAAAAGGACTCCAATTCGTATGATGTTGTTTCTAAACCTAATTTTAAATGTAAGTTATAAGCCAAAGTCGTGAATGATCTAATTTATGATATTTGTTACTGATTTCTTGCTTTGCAGAAAAAATGATTTAATCTATTTTCACGTTCTTACACGTATATATTTTAATGAATTTTGGGAAAACGTTATCTGACAAATAATCTTTAAGGAAACGTAAATCTACTTTTAAACAGGAAATTTTGGTTTTTAATTTATTAAATTGGTTGAACTCACTTGACCGAGAATTCATCGTCAGTAATAAGCTATAAAGAGTTCACACTGTGGATATAATATAACACTATTGATAAGGCGACTATTAATCTCTTCAATTTATCTCAAGCAACTAGTATTTCGAGACGATTCAATTCAACCATATGAACATTAATAATATAGGAAAAACGCCTTTAAGCTAAAGTTCTCGGGCGTTATATCAATGTTCATATAGTCTCATAAAATTGGTTCGAAATATAAGATACTGTTGATAGAATTATGACGAAAATAATAGCCAGCTACTTGTCATAGTCTCGATTATTTAACATGGGATCTAGATGAATAAAAGTGAAAACTTTTACCCTATACGTGAGATTCGAACTCACATTAACCATTTCAGCAAGCAGCATGTTTAACAATACATCACTTTTCTTCCTCCGAAGATTATACTTTTGTGAATATAAGGTCATCATGAAGTAGGCGATATATTTCAACTTATTATATATTCTTGACAAATCAAATTAATAACAAAAAGTAAATGGAATCTAGTTGCTTACGTAATGGGATTTCTGATGTCAAACAGTAGTTACCGCAAATGCTCGATATGACCTCCATTTTGTTGTTATAAAATTACCAACCATTCCTCCAAATTGTATACATCACTATTCAACTTTTCTGGTTGAATTGGATGAATTTGCTCTCTGATACTGTCCTTTAATTCCTCCAGCGTTGTTGACCGTGTTCTAAATACCAGATTTTTCAAATAACCCCACAGTCAGTAATCCGCTGGGTTAAGATCAGGCGATCTTGTAGTTCCTCGAAAAAGTATGAACCAATGAGGAAATTAGCTGTGAAACCGCACCAAACTGTGACTTTTTTTGTCATGAAGGCATTGCGGAACGATTTCATGTGGATTTTCTGTTGACCATTTTAGACAGTTTCGAGTATTGATTCCACCCTTGAGAGAGAAATGGGCCTCATCTGTCCATAAAATACGGGATGACCAGTCGGGATCAATTTCCAACTGAGCCAAAACGTGTAATGAAAAATTGTACCTGACAGTGAATTCTGCGTCCTCTAATGCAAACAGCAGTTGCAGTTTATAGGGATACATTTTTAGGAGTTTCCTTAAAATTTTCCAAACCGTGTTGTATGACATTCGTGATCGTTCTGATATCGCATCACACTACTGGTTGCTAGCGGATTAGTATTGGCTATGTTTTGATTTTCCTGATTTCCGAAGGTCATTTACAGACCCTGTTCTTTCAAATTTGTTAATGAAATTACGATACGCCTTCATTTGGCACCACGGCTCTGCTCTCAAACCCATTTTCCTACGGAATCTTTGTAATCCAGTGCACTAAACCAATTCTTGTTTGCAGATCCATATTCAAATTGTTACAATTCACGTCACGCGAGTTTTATTTCGAGAGCAATTCTCTAAATTACGATTATTTTGTTCGACACTTGTATCAATAGATACACTATATATATAAATTCTCGGGATACACTAAAATCCAATTATTGAAGTAACTAGATTTTGTTTACTTTTTTTTACTAGCATAATTTCCTGAAACTATATAACACTTTAAAATGAACCCTCACTTTATGATAACCCCATATTTTCCCCATGGAAAGATACATTGTTATTTTATATTCCGTTCTTTACCAAGATATAGCGAATCTGAAGTTTTGGTGAAGTTATTTCCCAAGCAGCCGTTAAATAGTTGATCAATAATGCTACGTAACACAGGATTATACAATATAAATTTGGGCATTGACGAACAACAGAATAATCTGCGTCCGATCATCCCACCCTAGAACCATAACTAGGAGATATTTTCTACAAAATTCTGTCCAATAAACAGAACATTGATCAAAAAGAGTCGCAGTTTCAAGAATGCTATTTCAACTAGCTAGTTTCAAAGTGAAAAAATTGAATTCGATCTAATCGACAGAACAACAAAAAGATTACCTCAACATAAGCGTAGGGGGGAGCCGCAATCTTGACTTTATTTCCTGTGGATGGTTTCTGGATCACTGCCGGTTTCGATAATTCTTCTTTTTCAACTGTCTCGTTGGTGGCCATAACAACAATTTTATCTATTTATTTTACATCTTCTTATTATCGAACATTTGTACATATGTCTATTGTATTGTCATGTATTTGGATATTCCTCCCTCAAGTATTTATAAAAATATAGGTATCAGTTTTGATTATTATTATTGCTTGCCACGTTTCCTATTTTATACATTTAATCTACATATACATGTAACGAAAAATAAATTTAATATTCCACATATTCAAATTATTCAAATTATAGTGTGCTTTAGGTGAAACATTTATTTTTTGCGTATAAAATAGCAACAAATTACACAACATGGAAATTTTGAGCGTGAGTTCATATAATACTGTGTTACATTTAAAGCTTCACTTGAGTTAATCACAGGATGACGTACATATAAAATACCATGAAAATAACATTATTCAACGTGTAATTCTATTTGAATTTAGCTCGCTTTTGCCGTTAACGCTAGCACGATGTATACGATTCGCGAGTAACACCCAAACTGTGTTGTCGTCGCTAAAGGACCCAATAGAAGCTTCGTTTACAAGAGCGAACTAAACGTGTTCGCACCGAACACAGTTTGCTTTCAATTCCTCAAAGCGGAAATACGCGCATCAAATAAATAACTCATATCTTAAAGAGGTTTTTTGAGAGATATTTAAATGAGTTCACGCATGCATGGATACATTTCTCTTTCTCATTTCCTAAAGTGTGAAAGAAAAATTGCATTCATTAAAATTGAATATTATTACAACTTTATAAAAATAATAAAAACAAACAACATTTGATTGTTGATAAAACAAAATACAGAATCTACAAGTGACGGATATCGCATTACAAATAATAAATTCATGACTAATATTATATATATTCATCGAGTGAAACTCAAATCACAAAATCATGCAAACAAAGCTTCTAAGACATCCGACCGCACAATAAATTATTAACTATGTATTTGGATTGCATTCATATTCTATATCCAAAGCTATAGGGAGTATGTGGAGGATAGGGACAATGCATTTAAATCTGCCGCCATATGCACTAGCGCCACCTCTCACTCAAGTGTGTAGAGTAAGTACTATTCAAACAGAAGCTTACACATATTCGTCGCGTTCATTTGTTATGTTGATGCCAAGAAAATGAAGCATGTTATTGTCTTCTAATTCTACAGTGAATTTAATTGAATCCAATG
Organism: Endomychus coccineus; assembly: GCA_958510875.1. Taxonomy (NCBI): domain Eukaryota; kingdom Metazoa; phylum Arthropoda; class Insecta; order Coleoptera; family Endomychidae; genus Endomychus; species Endomychus coccineus. Next base: position 19,030,724 of record OY294068.1, read on the forward strand.
TTATAAAGCGTGTTAAAAAACCATGTAGATTAAAATATTCACCTAGAATTGCGGAAATGTCATCGACGTATCTGTGCTAAACTTTTGGAAACGGATATAATTTTGATTTTGAGGAGGTTTCAACATCGCTTAGAAAAATATTAGCCAGGGAAGGGGAGAGTGGATTGCCCATGGCATCCGCTCGTTTGTTTATGGAAATTCTTGTTGAATGAAATGATTTTGCTCCATACATATAGAAAATATAGATGTAAAGATACAATATTCTGGACAGTTTATATCCATGATATAAATATTTGAAAGCCATTCCTATAGAATGTTTATTGACTCAGGGATTGGGGTGAACAGGGAAAAACATCAAACGAAACTAGGGTATCACTAGGTTCAAGTTGGAGCTTTTTCAATTTTGCAACGAGTTCTGAATTATTTCTTTCAGACGAACTTGATGGGGGGTTGGAAGCTGCTAAATTCTATCACTACCCATTTTCCTATGTTGTACATGGGACAATTGATCGGTCCTATGGGATAACTCGGCTTATGAATTTTAGGTAAGTAATACAGTTTATGAAGATTAGGATTCTTAAGTTTAATTTTGTATGTTAAATTATGGGAGATTACTGAGGTAAAGCATTTTCATGTTTGATTTACTTTATCTAGATTTAGCGTCTCTGGAAATCTGTTCATATGAACCGTTATTTGGCAATAAAACACTTTAATTGATGCAAGAACAAGCTATAAGCCGTTTAGGCAATACGATTGATAAAATTACTGATTACGACAAATCTGGAATTTGGAAAATTGATTATGAGTCATCTTCTAAATGCTATGCGGCTCAAACTAGGAGGAACATTTTAACTTGTTATGAAGGACGTTCTGTCCATATAAAGAAGAATGATAGGGGAAAGTCTGCATAAGCAGAGCATATTTTAAATACAGATCACATTATTTCTCAAGAAAGTTTATCACTTTTAAAACAATAATAATATTAATAATAACTTTATTCAGAATTTCTTTGCAAAAACATATATCATTACAAAAAATGATACAAAAGTATTGTTATGTATGATATTCGAGAGACTGTGTTGAATCCGTTCTAATTTACTCAAACATTTTGGTATGCACCACCCCACCCTATAATGTAGTAGGCTGCTATACTATTTTATGCAGTTTATAAAAGGTGAAGATAAGATGTTCTGTTCTACGATGATTCTCAATATATGCTGCTCTCAACGTAGATTACAATCAATAGTTATTCCCAGATAATTTATTTGTCACTCTTTTTATTTTTTTTATAGACAAAGATATGTGTATTGGTATGCTAACTTGATAGGAGCCGAAAGTTATGAAAATTATTTTGATGAGACTTAGTGAAAGTTCGTTTATTGGTAACCAATAATTTATTTTATCAAGCAGTATCATTTGCTGCCTGGTTTCACAACAGCTTTTCGCCGTGCACGAAACCACAGAGCATATGAAAGCTATTTATTAAATTCAGATTTATCTCCAGCTGTTTAAAGAAAGTACATTTAGTTTACTCCGATGATGCTACTTGGTAGCTGATTGGTTCTTAGTACTTCAATAATATTTTTAGTGGATAATGGTGATTATTTTGTTGAATAACTGTTATATTGTATTCACAGTTGTGAAATATTCTACTGTATTAGTAAATATATATCACAATCATATATTTAACCCGCAGAATCATCCGAAAGCGAAACATTGTGTTAAGCAAAGTTAGTGATCTACGGTCACTAATTTAAAATTTATTTGATTATTATTATTGTATTCAATGGTAAAACATCCTTGATTGAATATTTGTTGGCGGTAATACAATTGTTTCTCTAGACACGCTCGTGTTTAATATAATATGGATATCATGCCTACCAGTTTCATATGTGAATTCTCCGCTCGACGTTAGCACGTAGCATAGCTTAAGGATGTCTTTGTGGTAGTGAATTCTATACGTATTCTATGAGATATGGAATAGAAATTATAGCAGACTATCTTTACGTGCACCAGAAATTGGTAGTAACCAACCGAACCTACACATGAAATTAACATTTCATTCCTCGTATTCACTAAATTATACAAAAGCTTTGGGATATGTCAATAGCTCCGTTGACCTCATCAGAAACTAAAAACCGAAGCCAGAGTTTTCGTTTTCATAAGTTTGGACAGTTATGTGGAATAGCACTTAAATAATTGTAAGAATTCTTACGATAAAATTTCACATTGCAGACTATTCTTGAACAACATATGGAAAAGAATGTTCATGGTTTTTCAGATCAAAATATTAAACTATAAATTTCAATGTAGTCTCTCATATAAATGGAAAAAATGGCGAACTCAAATAACGTTTTTTTTCAATATAATCTCCCTTATAAATAAGAAATAATCACCTTTATCCACTAAGAATACTCTGAAATACTGAGGACCTATCGGCTACGAAATAGCCACCATCAGAGTGAACTAAATTATACACCAAAATATGCTTGTTTAAATACTATACTAAGGCAATATGAGAAAAACTACTTTCTCGCACTACTGAGGCAAATTCCCCAGGTCTTGACTTTTTCGGACGTAATTCACTTGGTATTTTTTTAATATCCTCACATAGAGAATTAATCGAATCGATTTGATTTTCAAACAAAAACTCGTTTAAATAAAACTGAAGTGTTTTATTCGTACTTCATTAGGCACGTAGCTGTTAATAACCTATAAAAGAGTAGAGAACAAAATGTACCTATTTAAATATTATTTGGCGTTAATTATGTAAACAAGGGATTACCCTCAGTTGGAGATAAATACATTGCTGTTCAGCTAACACTGATTTTTCAACCTTGAAGATTTTTGTAAACATAGAAAAAAGTGAATTTCGCGTCTTGGTTAAACATTATTTCTTGTGTGGAAAAACCATTACGCAAACCAAAGCATCGCTTGTTCAACATCATGGAGACTCTTCATCATAGAGCGCCGGTTACTGTCGCGGAAATAATTAGTATCGTAAATAAACTTCCTAATAAAAAAAGTAGTGGCCCAGACGCAATTCCCCTTCATATACTCAAAGGTAGCATAACACTCATTTGCGAACCCTTATGCCACATTATAAACTCTTGCTTCGAAACGGGCACATTTCCTGACAAACTCAAAGAGGCACTTGTAATACCCATACACAAAAAAAGAGACGTGAATGAATTAAATAATTATCGCCCGATAAGCTTATTGAGTTCGTTCTCAAAAATATTTGAAAAAGCTATCTACAACCGCTTGGCTAACTTTTTTTATAAAACATAACTTATTACATCCTTTCCAACACGGTTTTTTGAAAAACAAAAGTATAGACACTGGTCTCTTTGATTTTATGAAGAAAATTTTAAATGCTCTAGAAAGTGACGGTGCAGCCTGTGGAATCTTTATGGACTTAACTAAGGCTTTTGACTGCCTAAACCACGAAATTTTGTATGGAAAACTTGAGCGTTATGGTGTTCGTGGAATTGCACTCGCCCTAATCAAATCATACCTATTTAACCGGATACAAAAAGTCAAGATAGCTAACAACCAAGCCCTCAGCTTATCCAACGGAATCCAAATTAATAACGGCATTCCACAAGGCGGCATTCTGGGTCCCATATTATTCATTATCTTCATAAACGACCTTTCTCAAAGTCTACAGAACACTAGTGAACACTTGTTAGCTATGCCGATGACAAATGCAGTGGTACCTGTACTAAAAGATCGATCTCCAGAAAATATAGCATTGACATTTTTGAAAAACGTAAACAATTACCTTATACCTAACAAACTAATACTAAATAATAACAAAACCTGTTGTATTCTCTTCAAAACACATAATAATAACTGCATTTGCCCGAAGCAAATAATCCTAGATGGAGGCTCGGTTGAGTTTAAAGAAGAAAGTTCCTTACTTGGCATTAACTTCGACGAACCTATCTTTTGCATCGCAAATAAATAAAATATGTAAAATACTAAGTCAGGCTTGCTACGCAATACGAGTAGTTGCAAAATACTTGAACATGGAGGCCATTAAAACAGTATACTATGGATATATATTTTCAATTATAAAATATGGAATCATTATTTGGGGTCATAGCTCGAACGTAACGAGAGTATTTCGGTTACAGAAATCTGTATTGCGTACTATATATGGCCTAAAGAGGCGTCAGTCTTGCAGAGGAATCTTCAAGAAATACGTCTTTCTTACCACCTATGGAATCTACATTATGGAGTGAATAATGTTTTTGAGAAAACATCAAAGTTTATTCAGCAAAAATCCCTGCACATACGCTACCCGACACAACCACATGTACAGGGTGTCCCATTCTGGGTACTTTTGCGGGGTATCTCCTTTATTTTTAAAGATCGAGAGTTGCGGTTTTCGCGACACTGTGCTACTTTTTCGTAAAACTCAAGATGCCGTCAACAGAATTTTCATAGCCCTTTTAGTTTTCAAGATACAGGGCATTTCTGAAAATGTTGCATTTTGTGACCCCCCTCGTATCTCCGTTATCCTTCAACTTATCGAAAAGGTAAAATAACGTTCTAATAGATTTTTTTTCGTAGAATGCAGTGGTGTAGATAACTTTTGTTACATATTTACTGTTTTTGAGTTACAAAGTAAACTTACGTTTTTTTAAATGGAACATCCTGTATATTTATAGACTATAAAATTTGTCTTTTTTTTACCTTTTCAAAAATATATGTTAGTATAAACTTTTTTTCAGAAACACGCAAATAATTGACAATTTTCAGAAATTAAATACATATTTTAATAGTAGGCTATGGATAACAATAATAAACAAGTGCAACTTACATATTACTAACAAATAATTGGATACCTTGTATATAGGTATCTATTAAAAAAAATTCCCATAGATCTTTTTTCTAACAGTAAGTTTGTAACAACAGTTTTGTGGCGTAAAGTGACAATATAACAAAAACACAAAAAAATAACATTATTAAAAAAAATTAAATGTGATGTTCAAATTGACCACCATTTTCTCTAATGCAAAATTGGCACATCTTTGAGATTCTTTGAATAGCGTTCAATAGAACCATTGTTCTCATTCGCAGATTTCGAAAAGCTAAATGAATTGCCTCTCGAAGTTTTGCAATGCCGTCATATCGAGTTTTATATACTTCATTTTGTATATAGCCCCATAAAAAAAAATCTAAAATTGAGAGATCTGGTGATCGTGGAGGCCATCTAACAGGTCCGTTGGTACCTATCCATCTTTGAGGAAAGTTATTATTTAGAAAGGCCCTTAAGAGCCTAGAGTTATGACTTGGGGCACCATCTTGCTGTAGGTAAACAGCATTATACTGGGCTAATGGAATGTTTTCGAGCAGTTCTGGAATAACTTCCTCAAGAATTTCTAGGTATCTACCTGCTGTAAGACCTCCTTCAAAAATCCTATAAGCTATATGTCTACCCAAAATAAAACATGAAACCCCAACTCCAAAGCGTCCTTGTTGTGCCCTTTCAAACATTAAATGCAGATTTTCACTACGCCAGTTCCTGGTGTTCTGACGATTGAAAATGCCAGCATTTGAAATAATAAAGCATTCGTCTGACCAGATAACTAGTCTGCCAAATAAATCGTTAGCATCGATTTGTTGCAAATACCACTGGCAAAACAGTGCCCGGCGCTCGGCATCGCCAGGATGCAAATGTTGTAGTATAATAAATTTGTATGGATGATACTTATATTTCTTCAAGATCCTCTGAGCGTTAGTTTTTGGCACACCAATTTCCTTCTCAATTTTTCTACATGAGGACGAAGGTGTTGCTTCTATATATCCTAAAGTATCTATCTCTTTTCTTTCCCTGTTCTCTTTGTTGTATGTTTTAGGGCGCGGGTGAACAAATGATCCGTGCTCAACTAAATTTGCTTTTAAACGGGCAAATATCCCAAAAAACGGTTGCCTTCTTTCTGGATATCTAACAACCAAAAATTTGAATGATAATAGAGATTTTCATAGCCATAATAGCTTACTCACCTTTGGAAGTATAATTCCGAAGCTTCTTCAGAATTTTCATTACTCTGTATAAAACATACCATCATATCATATTTCTCATAATTTTCGTAAACTGCCATTATTCGAAAAAATTGATAAATATCTATTGAATAATGATACCAAAAGAACGAAAATAAACAGCTTAAATGCGATATAGATTTGATGTTTATTTCTGTTTCTTGTCATAAACAATATCAATGGCCTACTATTAAAATATGTATTTAATTTCTGAAAATTGTCAATTATTTGCGTGTTTCTGAAAAAAGTTTATACTATCATATATTTTTGAAAAGGAAAAAAAAGACAAATTTTATAGTCTATAAATATACAGGCTGTTCCATTTAAAAAAATGTAAGTTTGCTTTATAACTCAAAAACAGTAAATATGTAACAAAAGTTATCTACACCACTGCATTCTACGGAAAAAAAAACTATTAGAATATTATTTTACCTTTTCGATAAGTTGAAGGATAACGGAGATACGAGGGGGGTCACAAAATGCAACATTTTCAAAAATGCCCTGTATCTTAAAAACTAAAAGGGCTATGAAAATTCTGTTGACGGCATCTTGAGTTTTACGAAAAAGTAGCACAGTGTCGCGAAAACCGCAACTCTCTATCTTTAAAAATAAAAGAGATACCCCGCAAAAGTACCCAAAATGGGACACCCTGTACGCCCTGCCTAAACACCGCCTCACAATAACCGAAAAGGGTCCAGAATATAGTGCCATCAAATTCTACAATGCACTGCCAGAACATCTTTCGCGTATAAAAGACCTAAATGCTTTCAAAAAGGAATTGAAAAAATTAGTGATTAATATTGAACCATACTCCATATTTTGCTAAACTCAATTTAGATTAGACAAAAAGCTGTGATCACTCTATGTTTTTTAATGTGTCCTTATATGTGCTGTGGAGACAGTATTGACTCTATCTTTATGTGCTTAATTATCACAACCATTTATTTTTAATTGTCCTTAATATTTTAAGCATTTCTTTGACTATGTAAATAATTATAAAGTAAGTTATAATGATTTTCGCTAATAAATATCTATCTATCTATCTATCGGGATCATTCACTAGTAGCTTACTGATTTTCGTCGTGATGGTATGGCCACAAAGGACGCCGAACGTTCTGGTCATCCAATTGAGGTTACAACGCCAGAAGTCGTCAATAAAATCTATGGTATGATATTGGACGATCGACTAGTTAAAGTGCATGAGATTGCTGAGGCTGAGGGCATCCCAATCGAACAGGTACGGAACATTTTGCATAAATTTTCGAATATGAGGAAGCTATATGCCAGATGGGTGCCCGCATTTCGTAACCGTGAACAAAACATGGATCCTTCACAACACACCAGAAACCAAAGTATAGTCGAAAGAGTGGACTTGTTTTGTCGAATCGAAGCCGAAAAAGGCCAAATGAATGTATCAGCCGACAAAGCCATGGCGACGGTTTTTTGATATGAACACGGTATAGTCCATATCGATAACGATCATCGGCGTATGTGATGCAGAGCTGTCGGATCGATAAGATGCCAATTTGAAGTGGAAATAGCCGCATTTGGCAAAGAAAAAAATGCTCTTCCCCCAGGACAACGCCCAGGCGCACAGGTCCGCAGTCACAAGAAAAAAAAAGCATGAATTGCGCTACGAATTGGTTCGTCATCCATCGTGTTCTCCAGATGTGGCTGCCTGCGATTCTTATCTATCTCCAAACTGGAGGAAATAGCCCGGCGGAAAGAGATTAGGCTCCAACGATGAGGTCATCACTGAAACAAACGCCTATTTTGAAGGATTGCCCAAATCGTATTATTTGGAAAGAATCGAAAAATTGGAAAAACGTTGAACGAAGTGTATCGGGCTACAAGTAGATTATGTTGAGAAATAAAATAAGTTTTTACCAAATAAATCATTTCTTCTATCATTTTTCAGGGACGTTTCACCTTGCCCTCGTTAATTTGAGATTTTCCTGTAAATATAAATGTAAAAAAAATAAATAGATAAACATCGAGGGCAAACCAAGGAAGGGCGTACATTCAACGCTACAATCCTTTTTTTTTATGTTACGAAATGTACTGTAAAGTTTGATTTTACAATCAACAATTCGATAAGCGCAATGATCTTTAAAACAGTAATTTTGTTTTATTTGTTTAAAATGGAATAACACAAAGTGATGCACAACTCAATTTAATTCCTACATTACTTGAGGTAGACATTTTTCATTTGCAGAAATTGAAAAGTACGACAAAGTTGGAAAATAAACTTATATTTGTTCAGTTTTAATAGGAGTTGAAATTGGGTGAATGCGCCAGTATAACCTCACGACATGCTCAGTGCTCGCTCGCCTTTCATAGCACTTGACTTTATAATAAACATTGCATATCTATCACGTTGGAATTCATTCCTTCACCATGACTGGAAACTAGTATTATTCCGACATTAACGTTCCCAGTGGAAGTGGGAACAATCAAGGCTTGGCCAATGTTAATCATATTCGACACGAACCGTATAAGCGTAACTCATCAATTTCTTTGTAGTTTATGTTCAATCACCTCCCTCCCAATTCCGGGAAGCCATACGAACCATCCGTCTTCCAAGGATCCCAAAGTGTGCTGTAATAAAATTTATATCGTTGGGCGTTAACGCGAGTCAACTTTACACACTCATAAAAATTTATAGGTACGTTATTTTTAACAAAATGCCTAGTTGAAACACTAAAATGTCTTTCATTTATTATGAACAGGAGTCAAAGTAGTATAGTTAATAGTTTAAATAGAGAAAAGAGGACAATTTATGGGACATAGGATGAATTACAACGTACTAAATTTCTGAGAAATCATTTACTTGGGCTGGATTAACGTTGAGTGAAATACAAACACATTTAACTTAAGAGGTCAAAAGACAAAGCTTTGTTTCACCAGATTGAACAGTAACAACATGTCCTATAGTCTAAGACAGCTGTTTCGCCCTTCTCATGGGTTCATCAGTGGAACGAGGCAGACTGATGAACCAAAACTTTGTCTATTGACTTCTTAACACGAAATGTGTTGTATTTCAGTATGCATTGTTGTGGCACCGTCACCTGTCGGCAGTATTTCCAACGGTTTTCCCATCGATTCATAGTGTAATGAAATAATAAGGATTATTCCATTGAATTCCATGAACTCATTTAATTCTATAATTTGCTCTACTTTCTTAAAATCGGTACCGTGACCCAGGTACGCTACCGATATAGTAAATACGAATGTTATGATAATAAATACGCAACATAAGCATCAGGTCAGCAAGGTGAGAATTCGATGTCAACCTTCGTAAGAAGACGAGTCTTCACCCTGATGCTTTGTACCTATATAGTAAATGAAATAGTATACTATGGTATGATGAAGTATTAGGAGTGTGACTGAAGATCCTGCCAATGTGATGTGAGATACATGTAAATCACCGAGTTATTCCTATACTACCTATAGCTATGGACGCTAAGAGCCTGAACACCACATGGCAATCCTGGCAGGATCGCGGTAGTATAACTGATGGAAGGGCTGACAGTGTCGCCCTATAATATCTGAACAAGGGTTTCTTCTTTGGCTTGCAAGGAATGCCATGTCTTATCAGTTAACATGTTCGGTGTTGGGTTATATTAGAAGGTTCATATGGAACATAGACATAGGGGTAGATGGTTGAAATCACAACACTGGGTACTAAATGTGATGTAAGGTTTCAATGTTCACCACATAGTACTTTCTGATACTAACTTCATCTAATATACTTAAATAGCTATTATCAAGAGAGAAGTCTTGTTCCTCTTGTAATAGTTCGGCGAAGGTTGGCCTACGAGCTGACATTGACGCTCATGTTGCACACACGGTCAGAACCTTTTCGACATATCATTTATTACGCTATGGAATACAATAACAAATATGTTGTATGTTTATATTCAATGAACATTATTATGACATGAGAAAATAGGATATCGTGAGTTATCTAATTTAGGATGAATCTCTTCGGGATATCATAGAATAGTAGTACCCGATATCATCATATTAAGGATTGTGAGATCCGCCTTCTTGGAGAAGACGCAAGCTTAAGTTTTGGTCGCATTAAACTCTACTAGATTAACAGATCGCCATTTCAAAATCTCAGCCAGTCTCCATTAATTGCGTCAACCTGTCTCTGTCTCGCTTCTCTGGCTTCATTGGATGGTATACGAGTTTCGGAGCTCTCTAGGTAATGGATGAGATCGATGTTGTTGCTTTCTCCATCATTTCGGAGATGGTTGATAGTTGACTTCACGTCTGCCTCGTTTCATTGACTAGCCTATGAGACGAGCGAAACAGCTGTCTGAGACTATAGGACGTATTGACACTGTTCAACCTGGTGAACCAAAACTTTGTCTCTTGACTTCTTAACACGGAATGTGTTTGTATTTCACTATGCTTGTTGCGGGACCGTCACCTGGCGGCAGTATTTCCAACTGTTTTGAATCGCGACAACTCCTTTCATTGCGTAAACATTGTGAATTGCATTCTCAGTGGGACATCTGCATTCCGGCAGATGGTGTTGGAACTTCTAGGTTTCCCAAACTCTTTGAGGTTGTTTTATTATATAAGTTCATGAGATGGTTGATCAGTGACCTCACGTCTGGCTCGTCTTACTGTCGAGTACATGAGAAAGGCGAAACAGCTATAGTCTGAGATTATAGGACGTGTTGTCACTTTTCCACTTGGTGAACAACAAAAAGTTTATCTATTGGATTGGATTATTATTGAGTATGCTACGCTAGTCTCCTACGAAATGGCTGATTTCAAACTAATTAAGGTAATGACATTTATAGCAAGCTGAAGTGATAAACGAGGAGATTCGAGGGTAAGCCAATCCATGAAGCTTCCCAGCTGAAACAGAAATATCTCCTTAATTTCATTGTGAATCAATTCACACATCTCGGAGGAGAGGTGTGCTACAGCGCGGAAAACACATCCGATGAAACATCACGTATTCTAAAATGAACAGGAAAGATCCCCGCGAAATTGCCTCCATATTGGTTATTGTTCAATAATAATCATCTTCATTGTTTCTATACAATTAATTTTTAATTATTGCTTATTCAAATATTGAAATGGCCATTACGTTCGACGGGTATGGCCTTGCAGATGCAAAAGATAGCGAGGGTAGGCGAATTCATTTTGACAGATTCCCAAATCATTCATCAATCCAAGGAACTCATATCTTCTACTTGAAAAAATCGATTGCAGCAGCTGTTACTTCATGGTAATTTATCATTATGATTAAATGAAAGAACAACGAGTCTGTTTTTATACCACTTTCGATGAAAACGTTACTATACTTCAAACATCGAAGTGCCATTATCAAACAGATACAAAATTATGGAGTAAACAATAAACAGTTCAAGTATAAATAAGAACTAACGTACAATATGGTTAACGAGATTGTAATTACGGGTAAGGGATCATCGGAAATTCCAAAACAGGCAGATCCCGGAAAACAGAGTGAACTGTGCATTAGGATAATTATAATTTAATATTCTAAGAGTGCTTTGAAAGTCAAAGGAAAAGATCTCTTTGGTATAGCTCTAACTAGTAATTTGGGATATTGTTATACGAGTTTTTGACATCTTTATAAATCTCTATTGATTCTAATGTATTCAATTAGGAACCTTTCAAGCTATCAAATTAGGGAAGGTATGACCTGTTTGTAAAAAATGGTTAGCAAAGGTTCAGACTGAAAGAACGAAAACGTTGTTGGTATCTAAGTTTGAAATTACGACAAGTTCTACCCATTTGAAAGTTCTCACGGTCTGGGTAAATTAGATTATAAGCTCCAGGTTTATTTATTGGTTTTATCTCCAGCATTATATATAAGATGGCAAACTTTATAGTTTGTGGTTTAAAACCGATTTTAAGATTACGGTTTGAAGAAATGAATTTTGTTGATACATCTATGTTTTTTATGTTCGGGTAAATATTGTAACACGTTCTACTTTATACTCTGACGGAATCCGAAAACCTCAAACTATGACATGGTTGCCATATGAAAAGATAATACATGACGATCCTGCCAGTCTCTCTTTAGGAAATTAACCCGCGCCCAGCAAGCACTGACATGAAACGTCGATGTTTTCACATGTTGTATGACAGCATCTAGCAAAAAGTCAGAAAATATGTATCATATACAAGCCTTCAACATAATTCATGGGTGTGATTGTGGACTATTTACAAATAATCAAAGGCGATTTGTCGCATATAAGATGATTTCTATATCACTTTGGAACAGACTGGGTTTTCATCAAACTGTAGGTGTAACAATACAACTCACTTCGAATAGTTACCAGCATGAATCAACATGCAAAGGAGATATTGCCGATGCCAGAAAAAGTTTCCAGTTATCGCTGATCTGTAAACACAAACATTTGCTGGATCTACGTATTGCCTCAATGGAATAAGATTCACCAAATTGAGCTATTCAACATGAAATGGGCGTTTAACAAACGAAACAGTGATTGAATCTAAGAGTTCAGATTGTGGATATACTTACGTTTGTTAAGAACATCGCAGAGGAGAACAAATGAGGAATTACTGCACCCAATGACAAAGGGAAGAGAGCTGATTGAAACAATGAAGGCACGGAAGCTGGAATACCGAGTCCACGTTATACATAGAGAAAGATATGACCTGCTACAACTGACTAAATGAGGTAAAATCATAGGAAACTGGAGGCAGGATGGCGTTTCACTCTTTGGTTGAAAAATCTAAGGGAGAGTGGTATAACGTCATGAAGTTGTTCAGAGCAGCAGTATAAAAAGATAGGAATGCCATAATCATGGCCAGACTCCGTTGGGAGACAACATTAAACATGGGGAAAAGAGACATTTTTTCGAAAGTTCGTGAAACTAATATTCACACTTCGAGAGGAACTACGTACCAATAAACTGTTCAGACGGATATCATATCCGTCCCCAAGTAGATGATGGTTTGTAAAGTTTAACTCTTACTCCTGGATGACAGAAAAGAAAGTGGGCATATTACGTCGCCAGTTTTATCTGAAGAGGAATTTTAAACCGGCAAGCCACAACCATCGAAGCAGGTTGGATATTGAATTCGGTATATCGACAGTTAATTCGCTAGCCGCTAGTATGTTTTTCGAAAACCGTATCAGCCTAAAACATTTTTCCTATGGGATGTATACATTTGAAATTTCAATAAGGCATTTGTGAGCACTTACGCTATTTTTTCATGAGTCATGAAGCTGCTCTCACTTTCGGAAGTAACCGGAAGTGAAATCAACATTTAAGTTTTCTTTATGATGGAAAATGGCGATTTTATGGCGGATTGAATGTTGTCGAATTCTGATTACTGAATTGAAATTAATACCAAAGATGGCCGAGACCAGTAATGAAAATCTGAGATTTGAGGTAGGCTTACGGTAAAAAAGGGCTACTACTTAATTTTTATGTATAAAGAAAGCATACTAAAAGTATATTCTTTATAAGGTAACCATCAATAAAATGCCTGATATGATATTAACCAATTAAGTAGGTACTTATTATTAGAACTATAGAGCAACAAGAATTATTATAATTTTTTTCATAACAAGAATATGGCTCAAATGGCACACCGTTTCGTTCAATAGAGGCTGCACATCTTTTGACTACTGTATTGGCCACTTTGAGAATTGCTTCGCTTGGAATATAAGCAATTTGGTTTGGATTCGGTCATGTAAGTCTTCCAAGATCTCTGGGGGAGTGATAAAAACTTTATCTTCTAAATACGCCCATGAAAAAATTGGAGGGGTTAATATCCGATGATCTTTCAGGATATCTTATTGGTTCGTAAGTACCTCTTAAAAAGAACTTACAAATATTCGGTATTGATTCGAGCATTGTGGGGTGGCACACCATCTTGGTGGGATATAACATTTGCTCACTCATTAACTGGCAGATCTTCCAAAAAAAATTCAAGATCTTCTCGTAATAGTCGATTATGTGAGGCAGGTTCAATAATTCGGTTTTTTATAAGTCCACACCAGACACTTGTTTCGAACCTATCCTGGGAGTTTTGGTCGCTTATGGGATGTGGATTATTTCTTGACCAATGGTATTGTAGGTTTCTATTGTAGAGGCCATTATTTCCGAAGGTACATTCATCCGAATACAATATTTTATTTTTGAATTCGGGATATTGTGCCTACCTTTCCAAAAAGATATGACAAAAGTTCAGTCAACGTTCAGAATCATTATCAGGTAAATGCTGCTAGTTGGTTTTGAAAAGTTTAACTTTATGTTTTTTCATTACTTTGCAAACTGTAGTAACGGATAAGTTTAAATTCTGTGCTCTTTTACGCACGCTCAGAAGAACATTAAATTGAGATTCCAAATTGGATTGACGTTCTGTTCTACCAAGCTTAATAACTGATCCAGTCCTTTCAAACCTCTTAAAAACCCTTATAAGCTTCCATCTTGATGGGGTTTCCCTGTTGGGATAGCTTGCGGCATACCTTCGACGTACTTCGGCACTACTTCTGTTACTTTTGAGATACAGTTCAAGCAGATCGGTCAAATGCACTATTTCCATTATTAGATCATTGTTCATGCAACTAATGTTAACGAAATCAACCGGCTACGCTTTTGATGTGAATAAACTTTAAACGTCAGATTTTTATTTGTAGTTGGAGCTACTTTTGGCAATAATAATTTTATTATTCCAACTTGGTGATCCGATCCGAACATTCAATTCATAGTCCAAGTATAAAGGTATGTTGGAGCCTCTCTATCATCATCATTTCTCGAGCTGGGTGACGTCACCCAGCTCCTCCAATCACAGCCTTGCTCTCATCGGCTCGTCGCCGGCACGTAACAACATCATATTATGTCGTCGTCAATAACAATAAATAAACGAAATAAACGACCAATCAGCTTGCACACGAATTTTAAAAAGAGTAGAAGGGAGGCTCTAACAGACCTTCATACTTTGACTATGATTCAATCCGCCATAAAATCGCAATTTTTCATCATAGAGAGTTTCAAAAACACCGTTGCTTGAATGAAAAAAATCTCTATCGGAATATCCAAAATATACAGGATGTTCCATTTGGAACCGGGAGTAGGAGCGGCTTCATGACTAATGTAAAGAATAGCATAAGTGGTCACAAATGTCTTATTAACATTTCAAATCTATGCATCCCATAGGAAAGAAAGTTATAGACTGGTGTGGTTTTCGAAAAATACACTTTATATAAACAATATGGGTGAATCTAGCCTACAGGGTCTCGTCATACTTTAGCGTAGAATCTACGGAATAAAAATTCATACCATTGATGTATGCGTGTGTCCTATGGATCATAGAATATGATGCCAGAACAGTGCTAGGACATTAGAAATTAGAAGACAATAGAGAATGAAAACTCCTAATGCAATGCTAATTGGGTAGTCTAATATTATGGAAACTAATTCTATATTCATTTAATAACTCATATTCTCATCCTTTTCTTAATAAAGTTGTCACAAAAGCTTATATTGTCGTAATTGTTATCTAACGTATATATCAACATAAATCAAAAGTTTGTCTCCCCCACGGAATGTCTTGAATAATGTTTTACAAACAAAACTTCATTTGCGACGTGGATGCTCCCGCTTCCGCTTTTAAAATGAAATTTGTCTCGTTGTAAATGCCCACGGTGAATTTTCAATCTTCCTCTGTTCCTACTTTAGCTCTAAATTATTCTAATCCGCTAATCGATAAGGCAAGCGCATGAAATATCGGCCCATTTATCAGATTCCTACAAGTCAAATTCGGTCCCCGGATAAAAACCAGCAAGATCGCTCATTTACTCGGGAATTTCAGTGGCTTCTTTAGGTGAACAATGGTTAAACTTACAACGATATTGCTGGCTATTCATACAAGAAGAGAAAATTACCCAGGGGGTGACTTAATGATTCGGAATGTAGATTGTTTACAGTTGATTAACAGATTACAAGAATACAGGCTGCTTAGTGCTTACACTAAGGCATTAAAATCTAATAATCTATAAGAATACGAAACAAATGAATATATGAATATTATACTCATTTATACCATGTTGGGTATTACCTGATAACAATGATAAGATATTTCTAGTTCAGATCGATCAGTGAAGTTACAAAATTGTAATTCCAGACAGCTGTTCTCATAGAGCTCATCAGTGGAACGAACATGTTTGCAGAGGCTGCTGGTACTGAAGGGCAAAAGGGTACGTGTTCACCCAACCACAAAGATAAACACCAAATGAAATTCACATGTGATTCAGTGCATTATTTAATGCGGCACTCCAGGTGCATTCAATGCTAACGCTCAAAAATATGTTCCGGGAAAAGTTCTGAGGTGTACAAATTTCAATTATGATTCGGTTGACTACGGTTATCTCCGCCATACGCGCTCATACCGTCGGTTTGGGGTACAAAGCGCCGTATCTCCAGTAAACGTTTTGCCTTCATAGTGTACAGTGTGTGAATTCGAATCGAAGACGTAAAGTCTGAAGTGACGTTACGAGGCCATGATGAGATGTAGACGTAGTGAAATCCAGATATTTATGTAGACTTCCTTCTTCTTTGTAAATTTGCAGTCATTTTCAAGCTTTTTTCTCTCGTT
Organism: Endomychus coccineus; assembly: GCA_958510875.1. Lineage (NCBI taxonomy): Eukaryota > Metazoa > Arthropoda > Insecta > Coleoptera > Endomychidae > Endomychus > Endomychus coccineus. Next base: position 19,047,398 of record OY294068.1, read on the forward strand.
CGCCAAAATGAACAGTAATTCTTGATGAAATAGTGAAACGTAGATTACCACGCGCTGGATTTTCGAAAGTCGAACTGTAAACACATTATTTGAACACCAGGATTCTTTCACAGAGTGTTTGGACAAAATTATTGACGAAGATGAGATGGATACAGTTACTATTAGTGAAGCAAGTGGTTTATTGAAACATTTGAAATGCCCACAATTTCTCTACTGGTTCAAAATATTTCATTTCATCATGCCACATGTTGGAGTATTATTTAATCAGACTCTAATGCGCGATATTGACAGTGCTCAACTGCAAAAGGCAATTCCACCAGCAAATTATTCGAATTAGACATTCTGCTGACAATGATAATCAAGAACGTAATAATGGAGAACCTGCTAGGTACAGACAAAAAACGACAGCTGGAGATAATAGAGCTGGTATTGCAAAGGAAGTATGTGACACTATTTTGAGCCAAATTAGCGACCGATTTGATTTTAGGGATCACTCAAGTGCAGCAAAATTATTTGATTCTCAAAATTTTAAAACTATAGACATGCATTCCCACAAAAACATTTTGATGAAACTGTGAAACCTTATCCTATATTGGACAGTGTAAAATTAAAAAGTGAACTTTCAGCAATTTAGGAGCGCGATGACATGTATGACGTAGGTGGTATTCTGCCACTTTTAGTGTTCATAGCAGACAACAACCTAAAGAAGGTTTTGGCGGAAACATACAAACTGTTGGATATTATTTGTACAACGCCCATGTCCACAGCAGAACGTGAACTATGTTTTTCCACCCTCAAACGCATTAAAACTTTTCTGAGAAGCACAGTGTCAGAAGATCGACTCAACGCATTGGCGTTCCTATCAGTAGAAAAGAAGTACTATTCAAAGTAATCGATAAGGACGATATCGCGTTCATCTCAAAAAACTGTCGTCATAACTTTGTTGACCGATAAACCCACTTTGGCCTTTTTCGGCTTCGATTCGCCAGGACAAATCCACTGTTTCAACTGCTCTTTGATATCTTGAAAATATTCAGAATCATTTCATCGATTGTGGACAGTGATTTGTTACAGAATGACCTTGATAAGCTTCTATAATGGACCCAACTGAATAAACTCGTACTAAACTGTGATAAATGTACAATTTTATTCACAAGAAATATCATAAATTACTCAAGTACGTCATACATATTGAATAATAAACCATTGAAAAGGGTAGAGAGTATGAGGGACCTTGGAGTGACATTCGACTCTAAACTAAATTTCAAGTTGCACGTGGAGCACATAGTTAGAAAGGCATACTCTATGATGGGGTTTATTTCCCGAGTTGGTAAATACTTTAAAACAGTGGATAGCTTCGAAAAACTTCACTTTGCATATGTAAGATCTCATTTGGAGTATTGCAGTGTTGTATGGTCTTCGTCGTACATTACATACATTCAGCGGTTGGAATCGAACCAAAGAAGATTTACTCGTTATCTGTTTCTCAGAGTGAATGATCACCTGCCTGAAAGGTTGCGAATGTTTGACTTGCAGCAGCTTGAACTCAGGAGGACAGTCTCAGACTTACTGACGTTATTCAAAATAATAAGATACAAATATGATTTTGAGCTGCTGACAATGATAAGCTTAAGGGCTGGGAGTGCGTCCACAAGATCAACCGATCTCTTTCACATTAAGCGCAGTAATACGAATCTGGGTTTACATGGTCCGCTTGCTCGAATGTTTGGTGAATACAACAGGGTCTCCAATAGCCTAGACATATTTCACTATTCTTTCAGTCTTCAAAACTAATGTAATTCATATTATGTTTCATCCCACTATCTGATGTGGGGATGTTATAGGTATAGGTATTCTATGTAGTATTGCTCACTGTTTGTATGCGTATATTGACTACTGATATTTATCCTTACATGATACATGTCGAAATACACTTACTATTCAACGTTATACTGTCGGTTATTGATACTTTCATTTAAATATGTACTTTTTATATTGTAACAATCTGTATTTGGACACATTGTGTTTGCTGATTGTTCTACTGTTCTAATAAATAAGTAAATAAATATTGTGATGGATCTATGTTTAGTGAACGGCCACGAAACTGTGCGAAAAGTTATTCGTAACACGCTTAAACATCGCCAAACACTCCTTTGAAGTTGTCACACGGTCGCGCTTGTTGTCAACATGGAGCTGATCGGGCAGATAGCTTCCTCATACTCAAAAATGTATGCAAAATGTTCCGTATCCGTTCGGTTGAGATATCAATAGTCTCAGCCATCTCGAGCACTTTAACTCGCCGATCGTCCAATATCATACCATGGAATTCATCTACTATTTCTGGCGTCATATCCTCAACTGGACCACCAGAACGTTCGGCGTCCTTTGTGGTCATACTACCACAACCAAAATCAGTAAACCACTTGTGATTCGATCAAATCGATGGCGAAGAGTCCCCATAATGTTTAACAGGCGATGCTTTGCTTTGCGTGATGCTTTTTTCTACGCAAAAAGTAATGTTTAATCAAGACGCGAAATTCACTTTTTTCCATGTTTACAAAAATCTCCAAGGTTACTTGCTTTCGATGGGTGTCAAAACAGAACTGAAATTCGTGATTGTGGCGCCATGTTTTTTATGTACTTTTCCCCTCACCCTCGTACCACTTTGACCTTCATGAAACACAATTTAACTTTTTCTGACTTATTTTACTATTTTTTCCAAATATTGATCTAGTGTGTTAGTAATGAAAATTCATATTGGATAATTCACGTTTTATATTATTCGAAATTTGACCAAAATATGTAATGCTTCTATAGTTTCCCAATTCACTGAATTTTAGAGAGATCATTTCTTTGAAAGTAATATCATATTCCTTCTCCTTGAACATATTTTCTATCAGATTGAGATAGAAATTATTGTTAATTACTATCTGTTTTATAATATTTAACTCCTTTTGGAAATTTTACCCTGACTTCACTGTTAATGCCACTACAATCTTGAAAATTCCGTTTTGCCCCTCGACCACCTATTTAGGCTAGAAATTTGTATCGGATTCTGAACACTATCAGTTTAACTAAACAATTTTATCGAACTACAGTTCCTCAACAGTACATAATATGTAAGGTAACACACAAAATGGTAATTCGTTCACCTTCAAAGGAAATTCATCAAAAGTTACAGAAACACTTGCATTCACTCTGAATCCATCTTCCAAACTAAATCGAAATGGCTGCCTCATATTGTTCCAGCACCTTCCAATAAATATAAAAAAACGTGTGGCACTCGGGGACTGCCGCCCTAAAGCTATTGCATAGCATTTATTATCAACTACAATTATTTATTTATTTTTTATTTATGCAGTATTTTTTTTTCTTTGATATTAATTCAAGTTACACTTTTTGAGCGTGGTGACCGATAAGAAAAGAATTTTTTTTCTTTTATTGAATAAATGAGAAGTTAATATCGTTTAAAATATTTTTATTATCTTACAATACATGTAGGTTATTCAAGAATTTTTATCATCGAAACTATAGGCTTATGGCAACTGAAATAAGAAACATAAGTTTGAGACTTGACATCCTCTAAATATCTGGAAAATACCGCGTCATTGGTGGTCCCATATTTTGTTGTGGATTCTTGTGGATCATTATTCATTTTCAAATTCAATTTTCCCGAAAGAAAAGTTGTCAACCGCTCTGATTTTTTATCAGCGAAGTTGATGTTGAAATCGCCAGCCAAGATAAGTGGAAATTTATTATCATTTGTACCAAGTATTTTCGACCCTTCTTCAGTGTACTGCAGTAAAGTGCGATGAATAAAATGCTCTACCTCGTCCAATTTTGAATTAGGAGAAATGTAAATTGCTACCATGACTATGTGTAGGCCATTTCTAAGTTTGCATAAGCACGCACAAATATCTCCAAAAAAATGAGCGCCTAACATTAACATCGCTAAAGTGTGCAATAGTTATTTCAATATTCGGAGTCATAATATTAGTAACATTATTATTATTTTGGTAAATAGCTACCCCACCTTTTGGAACAGTATCTACAACAGTATGTATACCTACATGTATAATTACGGGGCGCACATGCGGTGAGTGTGGCATTATAAAGATATGATAGATACCTATACACCTATATACTTTCTCACAAACAGCTGCTTACTTATTAGTCCGATTTCGTAGCAGCTCGTCTCGATCCGTGCGAGCTTCGTACAGTCGTATCATATACATACACGTTAAGCGAACGCTCGGCCGAGCTACAAGGTAGGCGGAGTGAGGGGTGTTAGGTTTTATTTTCGTTACGGAATTTCTTGATTCGGTCGCCGCGTTCAAAGCCCGCGATGAAAGCTATGCAATAGCTTCATAATTCTATTCCGTTGTACTCCGCTATCCCTTCAGCCCCGAGTTCCCTTACATATTGAATCATTATGAAATGAAAACTTCATTTGAATGTTATTTTCTTGACAAACTTTCAGATTATTTTGACTAGCATGCTGAACTGCTGGGCAATAGAAATACATTGACAAACATTCATTTCGATCATATAATATGAAAGAGAAATGTCCTGAAGGCATACATTTTCTCCCTCATCTCATCTGCAATTCATTTTCGAATTTACCAGTGAAACGAACCAAGCGCATATACGATGGATAAATTTCAATACTGCAGGCATTCGATTGAAGATTTTCAGGAATTAATTAAAATATCGGAGAATATGGTCCAATATAAGCAAACAATCGTGATGATGTCACACCTTTTATAATTGAATTCATGTTTGTAGAAAGGTGCAGGATCAATTCCTGACGCGCAGAACCGATCAAACGAGTTTAGAACCCTGGAAACTGACATTCCGGAAATGATACCACTAATTTCAGTACACGGATATCCCACGACGTTTTTACAATTCGATATCCTGAAAACTATTCAAATGACAAATATCAAATTTGGCGGTTATGAGCAATCAAATCTAATACACTGTGGATACACTATAACACCAATAAGTTCAAAATGATCACCCTTATCCACTAAAAAAACCAAGGACCTTTCAGCTACTAAGTAACCATCATCAGAGTAAACTTTACTTCCACGATGTCAACTTGCTAATCGAAAGGTTCTTAGTACTTTAATAGTATTTTCAGCAGATAGGCGTGATTATTTCCCTCATTATGAAATTCACCAACCACGCACCACCCTCTTTCCAATAAATTTTGTTTAGATATGTGATTAAATCCCTAGACCCGTTTAACCACGGTTGAATATCAATCTGGTTTTCGAGTCGCCTATTCTACAATTGATGCCTTACATAACGTACTGTCATCTGTGGTACATGATCTAAAGTTGGGTAACCATATTGGCCTCACACTAGTCCCCCTTTCCAAAGCCTTTGATTGCGTCTCACACCTCATATCATGAATATCTTCACTGTCAAATACACCAAGTTTGTTGGAATCATTATTGATGAATTTTAAAATGGCCACTACATATGGAACACTCACTGAAAAAGCTGAATTAGGTCTGCTGTGCTATTCGGTTGATAGGGAAATAATAATAATGTTAGGAACATTCTATGCTATGGGAATTTCGAATCGTTAGTAAGATACGATATCATATTTTGGGGTGTAAATTCAACAACCAACTCAAATTTTAGCTCAGTAAAGAATCTTACGCATAATACTTGGCATGAAGCTTAGAAATTCATGTAGAAATAAATTTAAATAAACAGAACTACTAACAGTATATATTTGCACGAAAGTCCTTTCTATTCATTTAGAAATGTGTTATCCGATTCACAGGTTATCCGTAGTTGAGAAAAATTTATCTTATATGATGTGCATTAGAATTTATAATAAATTTCCAGATCGTATGAAATTGATAACAAACTATAGAAACTACATGACATAATCATTCATATTCATTTATATTATCACCATTTCATCTGATACTCTTCTGTTCTAAGACTAGATTTGAAACAAAAATTATTATCATTATTATTATTATTAATATTACTTCGTCATAACTTAGTACGTCATGGAGTTCGAGGCTTACCTCTAGCTCTACTTGATTCTTTCCTTTCAAATTGACAGCAATGTGTGAATATTAACAATAGTGCCTCTCCTTGTTCTCTAATATCATACGGCATTCCTTAAGGTTAAGTTTTAAGTCCTGTCTTGTTTTCAATTCATATTAATGATCTCCTTTACTACCTTAAACCTGGTAACTATGTCTGCTTTGCGGATGATACATCCTTAAGGTACTCAGATTTCCTAGATTGTTTTTCATCCACTCTGAATTGGCATGAACGAGTGTCAATTGAAACAAGTATATAGATAATATCTTTCATCTATATCGACATGCCGACATTTTGCCAGCCATTGCAGGTGGCAACTGTTTCTTTATAAGACGTCGGAATATATTCATTACGAGGAATCCATTTGAGAATCCCTGTCCACAGAAGCATATAAATTCCTCATTTTACGTTCTATTCATTCCGATCTTGAATATAAGATAATGAATGATATTAAACAGATCTCTACGGTGTTCCACAGGGATCTGTCTTGGCACCGACTTTGTTTCTGCTCCATATGAACGATTTGCTAGAAGTGACCATCTGTCCCGTCCACAGCTTTGCAGATGATGACGCTTTCGAAGCTAGAGTCCATATACCATTCAATGAAGCTAGAGGAGCGTAACAGAGACAGGTTGATGGAATGAGAATCTGATAATCTATTAGAGTTTAATGCAACCAAAACTCAAGATTGCGTCCTCTCCAGGAAGGCAGATCCCACAATCCATAATATGATGTACAACTATTCCTATGAAGTCTTCCATATACATGCTCGGGATCACCACGAACAGCACCCTCCAATGGGACGATCATGTGAGGTCTATTGCGAAAGCAAAACTTGATTTTATATTCCGTGCCAAGAGCTACTTTCCATCCCAGCAGCTCTTCATAATCTACAAAGTACAAATTCATCTTGTCCTGGAGTGCTGTTCACATGTTTGGAGTTCGGCTCCCAAACATGCGCTGAAGCTCTTAGATGCTATCCAAAAGAGAACTATTCGTCTTATTGATGATGTCACTCTTACGAGGTCATTGACCTCTTTAGAACATCGTAGAAATGTGGAGATCTCTCCTTTATCTATAGATATTTCCATGGTAGGTTTTAATCAGAAAACTCGTGTTTTGTTCCACCACGAGATATTTCAGATAGGTGCTCAAACTAGTCACCCCTTCATTGTCAAGCTCGATACTTGCCTAACTTCTTCCTACCAGACTCCATCTTTCTATCGAACCTCCAAACCTTCAAGAAAAATTCGAATGCATATCTACTCTCCCAACATTCCACCCCTGGCTCACAAGATGTTGTACGAACATTATAGTTGTTGATTCAGAATTACATCTCCATCTAACTTAACTTGATTGAAGAACATATTCCAGTTTCTCTCATTATCAAGATCTTAATAACTATTTAAACATAATTCCATAATGAGGTATATAAAACTGAAAAACACAGTGGCATAAATCTCATGAACGTTCATGTAGTTAATTAACTTCCTTCAGTATTAGCCTCCATTTAATATGAAATGAGCTTCAAAGAGCATTTTGCTGAATTACGTATAAAGTTTAAATCAGTTTATCACCCCGCTTGACATTGTGTTTGGTATCTACAGCAAGAAATTGGCCGAAGTGCACCGTATCAGAGTGAAACAAACATGTTGAAAGTACAATTAGTAACTGTAAATACCCCGGTTTAGTCACTTACGTTGAATTGACACAATTACGACTGTAAATTATAACGAAATAATTCAAACTAAATTTCGTACGGTGATCTAATTTCTAAAGTGTAATCGAGTAACATAATGGCTAACGAAATCTGAATCCTCGGAACAAATTAGCAATGTTCATTTTGAAATCTATCGGTTGTATCTTCCCACAGATAACTTGAATTTCATTTATAGTCTGAATTTCGGCAAGTTCTAATTATGGTCTATTCTTATGTATTTTTACTCGCTGAACACGATGGTCTAGTTTACATTTGGATTAACAATGTGCTCGAAAAACTATGGCCATTTTTTGGATCCTGGTGCATTTCAAAATATTTGAAAAACTATAATTTCGCGCGCGAAATCTATTGTACCGACGCTCGCTTATTGCCGCTAAATGAAATTCAGCGCTGCTTTTTTATGATGAAATTCGTTATAACCTGGAATTGTGAACGTACGTGTTTTAAACTTAAATAGCCGATATATACTTGATGTTGGACAACTTTTCTGTGTAAACATATTGGTCAACATCAAGAACAATAAAATTATCACTCACCCTGTCACACACACCTACAGCACAAGAAATAAGACCAACTCGCTAAGTGTACCGCGCTGCGTCAAAACAATAGGTCAACGCCATTGCGATTTTCTTGCACCAAAACTCTATAGTTTGATGCCGGACGAAATCAGAAACACGAATAGCATCAATATATCCAAGAGAAACACAAAAAACTGGATTTTGCATTATGGAAGGAGCAGGCTGCATGATTTGGTTAATCAAAAGACCCATTGACAGTGCTGGATTATAGCATAAGCTTGACTAAGCTATAGCTTAGGGCCCCGAGGAAATTGTAAAAATTAAAAATTAAAGAACTAATAATGACAATTTTTCTGGGAAAAAATAACGAAGTAAAGAAATTACTGGAATATAAAAGTTTGCGTATGCCTAACGACTGGTAATATCTAAAAGTAGTCAAGAATTAGTTGATTTTGTATAAAAGGCGAATAATTCGCGCTTATATTTATACTCTTCATCTTGGAAGTGCAGTGCAGTGGCAAGTTAAAACGCATTAAAAACCCTTTGAGGACAAATATACGACAGGATAGGTTAGACTCGCTTGCACTACTGCGCATGGAAGCTGATGTATTGCGTCGAATAAGCTTTGATGACCTGATAAAAGATTTTGCGGCTAGAAAGTGCAGGAAAGGATTGTTCTAAGTCAGTTAGATATAAGCAAATCATTCAGCGGATAACTTTCCAAAAGTGCTATTGTAAAAGTGATCAATGCAGTTACGCATTGTATATTATGTCAAATTAAGAAGACGTACTAATAGTGTAAATATTCATTTATGTACTTATTTTCCTGGCAATAACCTTCTCCACGATTTAGAGCATATTATTTGACTCTTCAAATTATTTTATTCTATGAATAAAGAGTAATTTAAAAAAAAGGGGGGGAGGGGCCCCCAAAATCTGTTGTGCTTAGGGCCCCTCATAGTGTTAATCCGGCCCTGCCCATTGATGATAGTTACATCAGGTTTCACTCACCCGGCAAATGGTTCACTAAATTAAATTGTGTTCTTTAACCAAAAAAGTGAAAGGTGTGCTGATCCTTATTATTGAATGTTGTGTGATGTGCTGTATATGAGAGGACACGTTTACGCATATCACCTAATTTGCTATTTATATTTAAAGTTATTTCGTCATAAATTATGTTTTTTCTTGTGGTTCACTTCTACTTATATCAATTATGAATAATAGAGTAAATTGAAATCACGTACAAGCGATAGTTCCCTCGGAACTAAAGCTTCTGTGATATTCCCTGTTTATTTGCATCATCTCAATTATACACTCTATTGTAATTTTTTTATCTTTGTGTAAATAAACATTATTGTTATTACTGGTCTGTAATTTGATACAAGGTTTTAGTGGATAGGCTTAGAATTGGGCCCTCTAGAGGCCCAAACACATTTATTAAGATATCTACATTTACACTAAACCCAATTCGATCTGCTTAGGCTTGAAATACTCGTTATGAAAACTTCTAATAGAAGCTAGGATTTGAATTCCGTGAAGAATTCCTAACCTCACAAACGTTGGATTTTTCGGTAGTCCAGAATTTTCCAAATGACGCCAAAGCTATGTTTTTAGACCAAAATACTTGAATTTTGGATAGTAGGTGCAGAATAATAAAACCTTTCGAACCTTGAAAAAAGCAAAACGATCACCGACGTATACTATGCACAGCTGTTGGATCGATTTGAGGCCGATTTGAAACGGAAGCTACCGCATTTGGCAAAGAAAAAAGTGCTTTTCCACCAGGACAACGCACCAGCGCACAGGTCTGCAGTCGCAAGGGCAAAATTGCATGAATTGCGCTACGAATTGGTTCATCATCCATCATATTCTCCAGATTTGGTCCGCTGCGATTTCTATCTGATCACAAATTTGAAGAAATATCTCGGCGGAAAGAGATTTGGCTCCAACGATGAGATCATCGCTGGAACAAACGCCTATTTTGAAGGATCGCCGAAATCGTATTATTTTTGAAAAACGTTGGACGAAGTATATGGGGCTGCAAGGAGATTATGCTAAGAAATAAATAAGTTTTGACTAAAGAAATCATTTCTTGTTTCATTTTTCCGGGACTTTTCCCCTTGCTCTCCTATGTTAAAGAGAATCTACTGTGCCACATTACAAAAGGAGTAATTGATTCAAAACTATAAACATAAAAGATTCAACTGAACTTTTCCAATATAAATCTCTATTTTCTTGACTTCAAATATGATGTATACACTACACCGAACCTCACATTAATCAACCCTACGTGAAAATGTTCACTTAGAAGTTACTTTTACCTTCGAAACTTCATTCTTCCTTATTCCTTATTCACCCTCTCCTAACACAATCTGGCTTATATGAAACTGAATACGAACGTCACGAAATTGGTCATTTCACTGGTGGGGAATGACGAAAATATCAAGTATTTCTGAAAGAACAACTTCATTTTGAGTGTGTTTGCGTCAGTTGCGTCTACTCACTTACACTTCCGATTCCGAGCCATTGATGTGGCGTGGGATATTCGATTTCGTTCAGTGTCATCGTTCCAAAAATGGAAAAGTAGCATTTCGAATATTCGAAATAATTGGAACTATATCATTATCCTCGATTTCTGCGATATCTTTTGTTCCAGAGACAATTCTCCAGGGAAGAATCTATATGCTTGTTGAATATTTCATAGATATGCATAAATATAACAGGAGTGAAAAGGAAAACCGGAATGTGTTTGACCAATATTATATCATTCATATGATAATACAACTTTAATAATTCGAATGTATTCAAGAGCTTATCTTATTAATTATCATCATTTTCATGATGGATGTACTATTAATTTAAATTTTGGGATTACTCACACCTTGTATCACTAAATTGCACAGAATATTTGATGACGTTTCACCAGCAACATCAATTCCAATTTCAATTTCAATTTATTCGTTCATGAAAACACAGTTCAAAGACATACAGTATTTTATCAAACTAGTCAGTTACAATCAAACAATTAAAAACCAATTAAATTGAGAATTGAATGAATATATTAATTATTCAAGAACAAAATATATAGGTAATTATCATGAAACATTTACACAATTAAATATAAATATTAGAACACGAATTGGAAAACATTCAATTTTCAATGTAAACTGAAAGTTAGGTACTGAGGTACTCCTCAACGGAAAAGAATGCATGTCTTAGTAAATATGTGTATAGTAAATTTTGAAATATTTTTAATTGATGATTGCCATATTTATTCACAAAATAATCATAGCAGATTATACCTTCATAAATATGACAATTCTGTCCAACCGATAAAGGTGAGGATGGTACGTGAATATTATCATGTATACGTGTTCTATATCTGTGAAATATATCATTTCTAATGTGAGTGTGTTCCTGGTTTTTAATATTCAGCACCAGTTGATAGATCTACATACATGGAAGAGTAAAAAATTGGAGTTTTATAAAAAGTGGTTCGCGATGACAATTCGATTCAGCATTCAACATACATCGGACAATATTCTTCTGAGCAATGAATACCCTGCTCACGTGGGAAGAATCATCCTAGAATAGAAGACCGTAATTTAAAACGGAATGAATGAGACCGTAGTATAACATATTCAACACTTGCGAAGAGACCGTCTATAATCATCCCAAGGAGTACAATTTCTATATCTCCTTAATTGTTGTGGGATTTATCCTGATAAGTGGACTAACATTTAGTTTATGTTCTTTTGTTTGAATAGAATGAAGAAGGTTTTTTTTTCATTAACTGTCAATCCTTTCTTCAGACACCAGCGATGGACATTGTTAGGCACAGCTATTTGCTTTTGCTATGGAGTAGCTTCAGGTTCCCAAATCGTGTGCCCTAAGTAGTCTTATTGAACCGAGAGATCTACTGCGCCGAGTTCTTACAACCCGAGATGATCTTCAAGTTCGAACGCAGCAAAGACCGAATTCCGCCCAAAACCCCGATGATCAGAACCAATAATACGATCTTGTGGCCTGGGTATAGCGTGAGGAGCTCGAATAGGAGATCTTGATACTTTGTCCATTTTTCCTCCTTTTTCAATACTGCTCCGCCGGAGCAGAGAATTCGATGACATGCATAATCTTGGTTAGTTTATCGAGGAGGACAACTTCAGAACTATTTGCTTATGTCGACCTGACGATCGGAAACGCGTAATTCCAGTAGATCTGGCATTTTTAGTTTCCGACAACGAACTCAATATCTCATGGCATGTAAGGTAGCATCGGCTGTTGGTCTATTCCGTACGAGCGTCTTAGATTGTAATACAGCACCTGTAGGGCCGTATTATAGTGATGGGTGTACGCCGAGGTCGCTTTAGCCGGACATGCCGATAGCAGATGGAAAAGCGTCTCGGGCGCAGCTGATATCAGGAATCTGCACACCCATCACGTTCCGGCGATAGACCAAGGTGTTGATTAGGCCATCTTTGCAAGCTGTGGTGAATCCATTGGTCTCGGATGTAGGCCCAGCTGACCTTAGGTAGCAGAAGATCAGCCTGGTTGACAAGCCAAGCGTTTCGATGTTTTGATAGAAAACATCGTGTATCGGCTTGTCAACATGCCGCCTGAGTATAAGATATTGCTCCGCGAAATTTATCTGGACTTTCAGGCGAGAAGGTTAAAACTCGGTGTTGCCCTCCAGTTGGCCTTCTCGACTGATGTGAAATTCGAGACCAAGTTGTTCCGCAGCTTTTTGTGTTGCCTTAACGATAAATTTTCCCACTCCGGCCAACTCATGACTTTTGACAAGGCACAGGAGGGGTTTGAACTCCTAAGAGCTTTGCAACGCTATACTCAGAATCAAACTTCGATGCAGACCCTCTACACTAAGGAGTCCCTACCATTTCCGGGTGTCTTTGTCGAGTTTATGCAGTGAATTTCACCACTTCACAGTGTTTTTGCTCAAATGCGAAAATCAAGTTTAAAAATACTTATATTATATTCCATCGTTACTTAACACACACATTAACTCCACCACCCCCTCGTAATGCTGCGTAACGATACTCTGGATCCCCACCATCCCTTTGAAGCGTTAGGTAATTTATGAACAGCCCCTACATACGGATTTTGTTCGCTGGAAATAGTTAAGACTTACTGTAACATTCAAGTTCCTATTTTAGTGTGAACGGAATCAATATAAATGCATTCAACTTAACTGCTCCCAGACAATATTTAGGATTAGCTACTTCAGACATTGTTTGCACAACCATCCAGTTACTGTGCCAGTATATTAATCTGAAAACGTATAAGATTCACCTCATAACAGAACAGATTCTCAGACAAGTAGATTACCCTGAATCATGGTACTAATTCCTCTGCCTCATCGCTCAGCGGCGCTTACGTATAACTGTCAACGGGCTATGTTGCTTTCATCGATTTCCTTTGATAGTCGTTTCCTTATGTAGATTTCAAACAAGGATTATATTGTATTCAATATAAACTCGGATCAACTGAAAGTCTTCATTATTATATTAACCCCACGTAACGTGCTCTGGAAGCTCATAGCCCGGTTCTATTCAAGGCAGATACGATGGTCTAAAATTGACTTTGTATGAGCCATCTGCCAACAGTTATTGAGGGTTTATTGGATGTTTCATTTTTAATAAAAATGGCAGAAAATCACTATTTATATCAAGTTATTTTTTACCAAACTGCTTCGAAAGAATGTTTCACAGTTATTAGCAGATATTGCATTTAGCTGAAATATGATGCTACAATTTTTTCGATCAGATAAACCAAATCCAATAAAAACTTTTATTAACATTTTTTTTTAAATAGTACCTACTTTCAAATTGATTTCTTCACATAATAACTACACGAGATGAGAACCTATAATGTTCGTAGGCAAATAGCACCAAACATTCGCCGTTCGATAGAAAAATGAAGTTTTGTAAAAAGAAATTTGGCAGGTTTCGAGCTTCACAATGAACGGATGACCAGAATGAGCTCGTCTAGTCTGCGTACCTGGAATCTCTCGTGGTGGAATAACAGACCAGAATACTGATGGGCACTGACCGAATGTGGAGATTGTGTACATTTATCGAATGAATGAAAGGTCGAACTGATGTGGCATTGGCAGGCGTCTGCAAATTAAAGTCGGACCTGACCCCACGAGTGTAGTTGGCGAAAATGCACGGGTGTAGCACATGCCCTTTAATGATACATGTGTACAGGGTGTCCCATTTTGGGTACTTTTGCGGGTTATCTCCTTTATTTTTAAAGATAGAGAGTTGCGGTTTTCGCGACACTGTGCTACTTTTTCGTAAAACTCAAGATGCCGTCAACAGAATTTTCATAGCCCTTTTAGTTTTTAAGATACAGGGCATTTCTGAAAATGTTGCATTTTGTGACCCCCCTCGTATCTCCGTTATCCTTCAACTTATCGAAAAGGTAAAATAACATTCTGATAGATTTTTTTCCGTAGAATGCAGTGGTGTAGATAACTTTTGTAACATATTTACTGTTTTTGAGTTATAAAGTAAACTTATGTTTTTTTTAATGGAACACCCTGTATATTTATAGACTATAAAATTTGTCTTTTTTTTACCTTTTCAAAAATATATGATAGTATAAACTTTTTTTCAGAAACACGCAAATAATTGACAATTTTCAGAAAATTAAATACATATTTTAATAGTAGGCTATGGATAACAATAATAAACAAGTGCAACTTACATATTACTAACAAATAATTGGATACCTTGTATATAGGTATCTATTAAAAAAAATTCCCATAGATCTTTTTCTAACAGTAAGTTTGTAACAACAGTTTTGTGGCGTAAAGTGACAATATAACAAAAACACAAAAAAATAACATTATTAAAAAAAATTAAATGTGATGTTCAAATTGACCACCATTTTCTCTAATGCAAAATTGGCACATCTTTGAGATTCTTTGAATAGCGTTCAAAAGAACCATTGTTCTCATTCGCAGATTTCGAAAAGCTAAATGAATTGCCTCTCGAAGTTTTGCAATGGCGTCATATCGAGTTTTATATACTTCATTTTGTATATAACCCCATAAAAAAAAATCTAAAATTGAGAGATCTGGTGATCGTGGAGGCCATCTAACAGGTCCGTTGGTACCTATCCATCTTTGAGGAAAGTTATTATTTAGAAAGGCCCTTAAGAGCCTAGAGTTATGACTTGGGGCACCATCTTGCTGTAGGTAAACAGCATTATACTGGGCTAATGGAATGTTTTCGAGCAGTTCTGGAATAACTTCCTCAAGAATTTCTAGGTATCTACGTGCTGTAAGACCTTCTTCAAAAATCCTATAAACTATATGTCTACCCAAAATAAAACATGAAACCTCAACTCCAAAGCGTCCTTGTTGTGCCCTTTCAAACATTAAATGCAGATTTTCACTACGCCAGTTCCTGGTATTGTGATGATTGAAAATGCCAGCACTTGAAATAAAGCATTCGTCTGACCAAAAAACAAGTCTGCCAAGTAAATCGTTAGCATCGATTTGTTGCAAATACCACTGGCAAAACAGTGCCCGGCGCTCGGCATCGCCAGGATGCAAATGTTGTAGTATATTAAATTTGTATGGATGATACTTATATTTCTTCAAGATCCTCTGAGCGTTAGTTTTTGGCACACCAATTTCCTTCTAAATTTTTCTACATGAGGACGAAGATGTTGCTTCTATATATCCTAAAGTATCTATCTCTTTTCTTTCCCTGTTCTCTTTGTTGTATGTTTTAGGGCGCGGGTGAACAAATGATCCGTGCTCAACTAAATTTGCTTTTAAACGGGCAAATATCCCAAAAAACGGTTGCCTTCTTTCTGGATATCTAACAAGCAAAAATTAAAATGATAATAGAGATTTTCATAGCCATAATAGCTTACTCACCTTTGGAAATATAATTCCGAAGCTTCTTCAGAATTTTCATTACTCTGTATAAAACATACCATCATATCATATTTCTCATAATTTTCGTAAACTGCCATTATTCGAAAAAATTGATAAATATCTATTGAATAATGATACCAAAAGAACGAAAATAAACAGCTTAAATGCGATAGAGATTTGATGTTTATTTCTGTTTCTTGTCATAAACAATATCAATGGCCTACAATTAAAATATGTATTTAATTTCTAAAAATTGTCAATTATTTGCGTGTTTCTGGAAAAAAATTTATACTATCATATATTTTTGAAAAGGTAAAAAAAAGACAAATTTTATAGTCTATAAATATACAGGATGTTCCATTTAAAAAAACATAAGTTTGCTATATAACTCAAAAACAGTGAATATGTAACAAAAGTTATCTACACCACTGCATTCTACGAAAAAAAATCTATTAGAATCTTATTATACCTTTTCGATAAGTTGAAGGATAACGGAGATACGAGGGGGGTCACAAAATGCAACATTTTCAGAAATGCCCTGTATCTTAAAAACTAAAAGGGCTATGAAAATTCTGTTGACGGCTTCTTGAGTTTTACGAAAAAGTAGCACAGTGTCGCGAAAACCGCAACTCTCTATCTTTAAAAATAAAGGAGATACCCCGCAAAAGTACCCAAAATGGGACACCCTGTACAAGGGCAAGAAAAATAAAAAAAAAAGATTCTTCCAAAAAACCAATAAACCTAGTATACCCGAAAGTATATGAAAATGAAAAAATTAACCCATGAGAAATTGAAAAAACTAACATTGCAGCTTGGAGTTTCGGAAAGTGAAAAATTGAAATTGGAACACTTTGATGTGTAAAATTATGTCTATTAGAAAACCACTACAAAGTAATGATTTTTTAGTTGATAGCGTCACTACTCGAGAAAGACGCAAATACATCTGAACTCTCTTTGCGTCAAGTAGGAATAATGTTAAAAAGGTATGTTTGAGATTTCAAGAGCTACAATAGCAAAGGTCTTAGTTATACCAAAATTCATGATTTATTGTATCGGCTTTCTACCTACACTTCATTTTAACATTAGAAAGAAATATTTATAAATTTGCGACTATTTAGTCAATTGAATCTGTATAAATTTGACTTAATGACTGAACATCGGTTCTGTGAGTAACATTCTTAGAATCACGTTTTATGTGAATCATCTCCAGGATAGATCTTTTATATTAATTGGTTTCTTCATCTAAAATATTAACATTTTTATAATGGAAACTGATGGTATAATCAAAACGCTGTTTACCAAGGGCAGTGGAAATTTTTTGTTTTCAATACTATACTTGTGACCATACATTGTGACATTATGTTTTGTAAATATGAACAAATTAACTTATATTATTATATTATTGTTCATCTTCAGGTTAACGGTTTGGGAAAAAAAATTACCAACACAGTTTGTAGGTTAATGCGCAACATTTACGTCATACTTTTTCAAGAATTTCTTAATTCCTTCTAAGGTCTCTGGAATGTATGGCAATGATATTAAATATTATTACTGTTCACCTACATTATTTATATATGACGTACTATTATGGATTTTGTTTATTCTTTCTTTAACGATGGGGTTAAAAAATGTATTGGGTACCCATTAATTTCCAGTTTATTACGAGCTTTTTTTAGATTTCTGGGAGGGTTTTCTGTGCAAGAAAATCTTACAGCGCGATCTGTGAGGCTGTTTCATACACTTTTTTCATAAATTGTAGGTGCAACCAAACTCCTCTTGTGAACCCTCACTCTTACTGAACATTGTTCTGATTGTACATGAACAATATTCACAAAAAAGAATGTATGGCCACAAGTATAGTACTAAAACAAAATCTCAGAAAATTCCACCGCCCTTACTAAACATTGTTTTCATTATAATATTCAGTACCATTATAAAAATGTTAATATTCAAGCCAAAGAATCCAATTATTATAAAAGATCTATCCTGGAGATGATTCACATAAAACGTGATTTTAAGTCAGTCATTAAATCAAATTTATTCAAATTTAATTAATTAAATACTTGCAAATTTCTACGTAATTATTTATAATGTTAAAATAGTGTGTGGGTAGAAAGTCGGTATGATAAATCATGAATTTTGGTAGAAGTAAGATTTTCGATATCGCAGCCATAAATATCTCAAACACATCTGTTTAACTTCATACCTACTTGACGCAAGGGGAGTTCAGATGTCTTTGCGTCTTTCTCGTGAAATAAAGCTTTCAACTGTAGAAACATTACTTTGTGTTTTATGTTGACTTTCGAAGTATACATAATTTTACCCATCAATTTGTTACAATATCGATTTTTGATTTTTCGTTCGTTATTTGGAAGTAGACAATTTCATTTGAAATTAATGTTATATAGACGCTCAGTACTTAGTGTAATTAGTTTAAGGAATTTCGCACTTTAGTTTATGTAAATTAGTGTTCAAATGTCTTCTGATAGTGGCCGTGAGACCGCTACGTAAGTAAAAACGTAAAAATATAGTAAACATATGTGTTAATGTGACGTATTTCCGGAGAATTTACATATAATTCATTCCTGGGTCAAGAATCATTATAATAGATTTCTACTGCATTTATACGCTAGCTTTGTAATATTCTATTATTGCAGTCACGTTAAAATTCTGAGTATCGAAGAGAAAATTCCATTATTGACAAACTTGAATCTAATAAGCTTCTGTAGTTATTTCTTTATGTTGGAATATTCAATTTCACATTATTCTATTCACATAATTCGTTCGACTTAGTAGAGGGCTATAAGTTGAGACCTTTTATCTTGTTAACTGATAAGAAATTGCTATTCTCAAGAAGCCATTTACTTAAAGCTTACAATATCAATTCGCTTATTCGTTCAGAAGCTCGCTGTAGAACTCGAAGGCACTCGACTTTACAAAGCTCTACATATACCCATCTAGTGTAGGCGGCACGTACTAGGCGCAACTTGGGAATATTAACAGAAGATGGAGCTTGAAGAACTCTTCAAACTAGCATTTTATGACGGCTTTATTGCTTATGTAGATTTCTTTGAAGGAACTTCAGGAACCCTGCACATTTGCAAAGAAAGCTGTTCGAAATGAATACATATGAATCTGAAATTCTAATAAATGGCGTGGATGTGTAAAAGTTCACAATATGAATGAATTCATTTAAAGTTTGTTGAATATCTCATTTTATACTGAATTTCTCCGGAATAGACCTAACAATTCTTATTGGTTTCTGGAAAATCAGTTTTCGATAGAAAATTGAATTGATCCGCTATATTTATGCTATCCTCTAACTTAAGTTTGTCACGTATCATCGAAATGAAAAAATCGACAAGTTCTACGAAATTTGTATCCTTACCTTTCGTCACTTTTCGTAAACTGCTTGTACTTGGTGTGCATGACCACTTCAATTCAGTTGCATCCTTACTTTTAAAGAGGTTACATCACGAGTTTTCTTTCAAGACAGTCGCAATATAAAAAGTACCAATTTCATTATGCATTGAATTCGAGGAAGAGCATTTGAAATGGTTAATTATATATAAATTCTCGGGAAGTAGGTCACACTAGCACATATGCTCATTATTTTCGTCTTTACGTACGTTACGATCTCGCGACCATCGTCAGAAGACGATCATTGTCTAAAACGGGATTTCTAAAAAATGTAATAGGGAAAAATTAATTTTATGTGAAAGTCTCATGGCATTTTAATGATTTTATAAAAAATCAATCCGTACCCGTAGAACATCTATTAATTTTCTTGGACGTTGTTTCTTTATTTACAAATATATACCAGTTGTTTTGCCATTGAGTAATTCGTGATATGGTGATATGCCCTCGCCCCCCTCCACCTCCAGAATGTTGAAATTAGCCCGTTTCCGCAAAAAAAATTGAGCTGCAAAAATGGTGTTTAGGGGATTGCTGATCACGAATCCGAGGTCGGCTACCCGGAAAACTCAACCGGAGACCAAAAAATCATGGACATTTGGTTATTTCCCAGTTATTTTTCCAAACTTTGTATTTTTTCATCAAGAGGCCGTGAAAATCAAAAATTTAATTTTTTTTTATATTCAAACAATTGAAGTTTATAATTTTTTATTCACAGCTTCAATATCGAAAAAATGCCAAATTTTCCAGATTTTCCGGTCTCCGGTCGATTTCTTCGCAAAACTGACCTTGAATTTGTGATCAGCGACCCAACAAACCTCCTGGATACCATTTTGGGAGTTTAATTTTGATTTTTTGAATGAATCGTATAACTAACAGCAGTCCTCGGGAGCTGCCATGAGTTCCCCACTTTCTCCGATCATAGCTAATATCTTCATGGAAACTTTTGAACAAGATGCCATTGACTCATCTGTTCCCAAGCCGAAATGTTGACTTAGATATGTCGGCGACACTTTTGTTATTTGGCAACATGGTCGCGAAAAGCTTCCTTCCTCAATCATTTAAATTCATTACATCCCAATATCCTTTTCACCAAGGAAGTCGAATCGCAAGGTTCACTCCCGTTCCTAGATGTATTGATTTGTCGACAGACTGACCGTACTTTAGGACATTCTGTGAATCGAAAACCCACTCATACCGATAGATACCTCAATGGTCTTTCCCACCATCACCTTGCCCAAAAGCAATGTGTTATAAGCTCCTTAGTCTACAGAGCTGTCAACTCATCTCAACCTCAATCCTCAAAATCAAAATTAAAACATCTTTCATCTGCCTTATTATGGAACAATTTCTCCCATTACATTCAAAAAGCCACAATGAAATACACTTCACCTAAAATTTCAAATCAACTTGAGCCACAAACCCCCCCGCCTGCTTTATCTACTGCCTATCTTCCATATATTGAGAATATAATATATTTCTAAAATCCTTAAAAAACATAATACTTCTACCCGGTTTTCCACATTTCCAAAATTATCTCAGTTTCACAAACCTATCAAAGATCCCCTTCCTCCTCTTCACTTAGAAGCATTCCCTATTCTTGCGGTAAAGTCTACATTGGTGAAACAGATCGTACTGGACTAAAGGCAGTGAACTGTGTAGCGTGAAGGATTTTTCCTACAATAAATACGGCTACAGAAACCAGTAGAACCAGTTTCAGTTCAAGCCTCAAGCCTGCCCTGAAGATGCCACCTGTAATGGTTGACGAAACGTCGGCATCAAGTCGAGCTATTGTGGCGCGGAATCCATCCGAAAGCCAAGGTTTTTCACTTTTTTTATAACTTGTTGGTGCAACGGAATTGAAGTGAAGATAACGTTGAGACCAAACTTCTTCAGTAAACAACGAAGTGTTCATTTTTCCATTTGCATCATGCCTAATGTTCTAGAAAATTTATGTTTTTGTTCACTTCTGTTTCACAAGTAAATTGAAGTTTATAGTGGGAATTGTTAAATTTATTAATCACGTACTGCATTTTATCATTGGGAACACACATAAGGTATCATCATCTACATACCATTCAAAGAATAGGGGTGGAAAATCTTCTACTGATACCATTTTTGCGTGGACAAGGCGAGTTTTGGAATGGAACCTCCACTTATAATATTGATTTATAATAGGAAGCTATACACTTTCTGTACTCTTCACCTCTAAGCTATGGAAGACAATAAGAACATTTTAAAAGAGCCGAGATAATCCTCATATTGAATTCAGGTGGGTTGTTGAGCTTAGCTTAGAATTGAATTGCATCCCGCTTCTGCTTTCTTCTAATCAGAATAGACATTCTGTTAGACGCTAGACATGCCAAAGTGAAATGAAATTCCTGAAAATAAAAGACACCTCGGGTAGGATACATAGTAAGCTGTTCATTGTGTTTGGATAAAGTCAACTCGATTGGTTTTCTTCTCATAAACTTGCTCAACAAATTGACGGCGATGTGCTCACATTCATTTACATGCAACGAAAATGAAAACGAGATAAACACTTAGCTCACTGAATATTAAACTTGTATTGTATGCTAACACAATTTCGATGTAAACTTAAATTGAAGATTGGAATTAAATCACACGAGTTTCGTTTAGCGGAAACTCAAGAAAGTTGGATAATTTTTGCATTGAATGTAGACAAAATATTACAATATACATAGATTTTCAATTAAAAATGAAGGAAATACGTTTACATGTGAACGTGAACTTTCTTGAATTTGCATGTATTGTTCCAAATAAAGGGGGTTAGATAACACAAGAAGTTCCGCCGGAGACACTTAAGGGTGACGGTTTCTTACTACTTATTGATGTGTGGAATGGATGGAGGATAAATATAAAATTTCAATTCCAAGTGAAGAAAATATGAATTTACTTGAACAAAAATTACTGTACAAAAATTACTATAAGCAAACAAACAAATGGATGTGCAATGGGCAATCCTCCGGATGACGCAGGATGCGATAGCACCTGCTGTCAGGTTTCAAACACCAGACGTCCTCATAAGACAGAGGATGAACTGAGAGAGCAAGGATTGTAGTTCATGGCTTAAGATTGGCGAGTCTAGCGGAGCCGGAGCCTACTCGTTTACACCCAGGAGGAAGATTTCAGTTCCTCTAGGTGCCCATGTAATCGTTTCCCAGGCTGAGGTCTGTACAATACGAACCTGTGCCCTGGAAAACCTGAGATTAAACTACCGAAGTAGGCGAATTTATATCTGCACTGACAGCCAAGCGGTCCTGGACGCTCTTCACGCCCACATAGTGACTTCTAGGCTTATTAGTAGTGCAGCAACTCCAGCTAGTGTGGGTACTCTCCCACTTTGGCGTGAAGGGAAACGAAGTGGTCGATGAACTGGCCAAACGGAGTTCCTTGAGTGCCCCTAACCCCGATTCAACGATCGGAATTTCATCCACCACCGGCTCCACGCATTCCTGTATCATAGGGCGTACAATGAACCCAATCAAGCGGTCTAAGTGCTACGAACTTGTCTGCCTCCGTTTTGATTGATTGACTGAATGGACAATTCACTGTACCTTTTTTTGGCTTATAATTTTCTAAGCGAACTTGAAACCTCCTTGAAATCAAAATTTTTCAAAAGTTTGGTATATATATATTGACGATATTTTAGCGATTACAAGTAAAGATTATGATTTACATGACTTTTTGAACTCTCTTAATAGCTAATTTGATTCAGTGAAATTCACTGTAGAAATAGAAACAGATAATCAGATTTCTATCCTTGATATTAACATTATAAAAGATGGTTATCACTTGGATTTCCACATATACAGAAAATTCACTCAAGCAAATAGGTATACCCCAACAGATTCAGCTACACCATTTAGATATAAAATACGAGTAGCTCCGTTCAATAGTCTTCTTTATAGATTATTGAAAGTTCCTTTGAGCCAGCAAAATTATAACAACGAAGTTGAGAAACTTCAGCAAATAGCGTTGGACAATGGTCACGACAAATTTTTGATGAATAATTTTTAAACAAAAAAGAAAATTGGAACGCAGCCAACTAACCAAATTTGAGCCATTGCCTTCAAATATTTCAATAAAATTTGAGAGTTTCACTCATCATTGGATGATTTTGGTGCTTACTTATTGAAAAGTCATATCTATTGTTTAAAAAAAAGTGACATGTTTCCCCACAACACATCACAAACAGATAGCAACTAATAACGGATATAACGAACAAATTGTGATTGATTCACTTAAGAAAAAAGATTATAATGTAGCAATGAGGTTAGTTTACCCCAGTACAGTTGAGACTAGCAATTATAGATTAATAATGTATGTAGGTGAACTTTCTGAAAATGTATGCAATTTACTTGAAAAACACAATCTTTTAGAACAAATAATACGGTGAGCAAACATATTCAAAACAACAAAGATAAGAATCAGAAGTATACAAGTTAGAGTATGAAGATTGTGATTAATTCTATATAGGCTAGACAGGAAGATCTTCCAAAACTAGAATTAAAGAACATTTTAATTTGAACAAAGGATATCCAAAAGTTGTAAGCCTTATGGAAGAAACTGATCATCATTTCAAAGATGATTTTAAGATTCCACATAAGTAAGTTAAAAGCACGGTCGTACATACAGGTCTGGGGACTCGTATGTTTGACATGGGTCTCTTACGCGTCGCCAAACTCGTAGTCCCTCGCTCAGCCACTAGCTAGCGCTTGGATCGACGTGGTAAAACGATTTCTTTCCGGAATCGCAAGCAGTGTTACTAAGTATTCTGATTTGAGAGAGGAATAGAACTATTAATTTTGTCAAAATGTATTACTCACCTTGAAAATAACTTCCAATTTTTCGTTATACATGACGCACACATAAAAGACCTCGTTAAAGCGATTTCTATCCGGAATCGCAAGCATCCATTTTTTTCGCATTTCCGCATCTTTCGGCACTTTAAAAACAGAAGTTTCTTGCTTTACACTTTTGTACCCCGTTTTACATTTCGGCACAATGCACGGTTTCGTAATTTGTTTCTAAAAACGCTGGTATTCCTTGTGTTTACAAGTCAACTGACAGTTGTCAGAGAACACGGTCGTATACGTGCCAGAGAACATCCCTCGCCACCCGTGACGTCTTTTGATAATACGCGACAGTCGAGCTTAGCGGTCCCACTTCTCACATAGGAAACAGCCCCGAGTTTCCAGACCTGTATGTACGACCGTGGTTAAAAGTGAAGTATTGAACAACTTAGAGAAAATTGAAATTAATAAGTTTAAAAATACATGAAACCCTTTAATTGATCAGAAAAACTCAAGTAACTCTCATCCTACTGTATACGAACCTCACTCATCCCCTCCTTCTTAATCTCAATTTTAATATTTAAGGAATAGTTTGTAAAACCGTTGTTCGATAAAGCCACCGTGTGGTGAAATATGACACGTTTTGTTTAATAAAAACGACGTTTGTGAAAATTTATTACAAATGTATTTATTATTAAAATCATTTCACTAAGGATCCTTCACTAATTAACAAATTCAATAAATTGTTTTCTACATTTGCAATACAAACAGTATATAGATGTAAGAACAAGCTAAAACACCGTTGATAAAGTTTCCGACTTCCACATATCTGGGATTTACAAAATTGATTTGTGAGTCGTGTTCAAAATGTTATATGGGTCAAATTACAACGATTATTTTAACTAGGTATAAGGAACATTTCGCTCATATAAAGGAAAATAATGGTGAAAAATAACATTTTGAGTATTCACACCATTTCTCAAGAAAGTTTATCATTTTTAAAACCCAGTACAGACAAATACCTTGGTAATTTAGAAAGGATAGAAATGTATAAACTAAAAAGCAATTTATAAAATTCCGATTAATCTCCAGCTGAGAGTAACCCCTTGTTTACATTATTATCCCCAAATAGTATTTAAACAGGCACATTTTCATTTATAATAATGATAATGATGATGGCTACTTGATAGCCGAAAGGTTCTCAGTACTTCAATAGTATTTTTAGTGGATGAGGGTGATTATTTCTTATCTATAAAAAGAGTTTTCTTCACTTTGCATATACTGTTACAAACATAGCTTTGATGAAGGACATTTTTCTACTAGCAAGATACTGATTTGAAGGAATCTGGGGATAAGAATATGTTAGAGAATTTTGCATCATAATTATTTAATTAGAATACTCTACCTCAGTCCGTTGAGATTTTTTGCTGCTACTATGTCCTCCTGTTCCTGTACTTTGAACGGTGTTCATTATTTCTTGATAAACTCATTCGAACTCACCACCGATTTTAAAATTCAATAATCTCCGTAAAGAGTTTAGAAATTTAATAAAATGTATGTTCTTCACACTGTGATGACCCGTTCCGACGTGATCCAAAAGGTTCATTTTCCTCAAATACTCGTAATCAAACCTTACACAAGCAAAAGTTTGAGAATGTTGTTGGTATAGCAATTGTTAGATTAAATAAAATGTATATCTTGAATTGAAGACTCCCACGAACATTCCTGAATAATCTAGGCTCGTGGTTAAATTTTTCATTACAGGAGCAACCTTTTTTCAACGTATGTCATCCTCAGGGCAATGTCAGAATCATTTTTACTTGCCCTGAAGATCTCACCTGCAATAGTTGTGCAGGAATTCCGAAAACATCGTGTGTATTCGCGTTTCCTTTGATTGGACCAGCCAAGTAATCCAATATTCTAACATCAATTTACTAGCGAAATTAAATAAATATCAAAACGCAACTAAAGTTTTATAAGCTCACGTGAAACTATAGTCTACAACTACTATTTTGTGAAAGTAGGGATCAAATGAACTGTAAAAACGATATTTTCTTCGATAAGATAAAGATAACATTGCATATCAATAACGTAATTAACAACGTGCGATAAACGACATATATCTCACCAAGAATGGAGAAATAATGGTAATATGATAGAACAAAAATAATAGCGACATCTGCTACTGATTTGTCAAACTTGTAACATTAATATTGTCCAAAATCTGTATGATCCAATCATGGACACGGTCACATTCCGAAAATTTTCCTCTATTTGCGTTCACCCATCTTATCTACGAAGAACTCCACCTACAGCTCAATAATTCTAATATTGCGTAACATAATTTGCATGGGGCGGTGGTCTGATGGGTAAGTGCATGAGTATCACGCCACTGACGAGGCTTGAAAAATGGAATGGGAACTTACATACCTCATACCAACAAATCACCGTCATCTGGTGAACAATAAAATCTGTTCTATGACCGTCGGTTCAAAACAAACAGCATACAGTCGTTGGCGCGGTAAGCCACGTCTGGAAACCAGAACAGAATGTTTTGAACTAGAAATATCTTCAACGGCACAATAAACTCATCACTTAAGAGATGAACCAACATATTTTTCAAAGTGAAGTGATTAATTGTGTGATCAAATTTTTATTCGTTATACACTTCATATCATTGCTGGCCTCTTAATGAATCTTAGTGAACTGAAGTAGACTCACTCATAACTCAGATTGAAACTTGTACGTAGAGAAGCGATTTCAATTTGGCATGCCTACGGGATTCAACACGTCGCTGTAATGGAATATAATTCCAATATTCTTTTCTCTGCAGGAAATTATCTAGAGGCGAAAATATGTAGGTTCAATTTTATTTTTATTACACTGCGAAAAATTTCCCCGAGGGTTGAGCTTTTATGGAATATAAATGAGATATAATAATTTAATTGAGTTGATGTTCCGTTGTATTTCTTTAAAGTTCAAAGATTTCCAGTTGACTTCACATTTAGCTCGTATCATACTGAAGAGCCTCCGGAGTAATTTGAACTTTAATTATAAATACGTTCTGATTGCAGTTTCGTTCTTTAGACAAACATTCTTTTGAAATTCCCGGTCTACAGAAATACCCGAATTGCATTTAATTGCTCATTCCTTTTGAATCACGAGTTCCTTAGCTTTTGATCGAATTTGTTGTGTTGGGATTATTTGCAATTTTCAAAAATTCAATTGGAGCATTTCGAATCGAATCTTCTTCAGTTTAGGTAGAGAATACTCAAATATAAAGAAAAATCATACAGTTTTGTAGCCTGTGTACAGGGTGGGCAAATTTCAGAGTAACGCGGTAACTAGAAGATATACAAAAAAAAATGGAAGTTCCATTTTCTTTCTCTTTTTTTGAGACAAATTCACAGGTGGAAACAAAAAGTTGCTATAGCCTTTTGTTTTCGGGTTATAACAACAAAAGTTCGATTTTTTTACTTTCAGACACATAAAAAGAGAACTGCTTCTTGGACCAATTAATGGCGGACTGTGAATGTGCGACGTCTGACGAGACATTAATAGTAGCAGCTGCATTACGATGTAAACAATTACATCGGTCAGTAACGAGTTTAACTGTTTATGAACGTAAAACGTAACATAAAGTAGAGTAGTTAGACGTTAGGAACTCAAGACTATTTCCTCTTCCATACCAGAATGGGTAACTCTCATGTTTCCCATAGTATACTCGGCTGTTTTTGCGCTGGTGTAATATATAGTAATGGAAGGGGAGGAGGACTCTATTAGTGGTCAGACCTGGTACGGTCTCCGCCTAATGTTTCCGTGTCCCGGTTTTTATCAATTAGGTACCTCGTAAGAGCATATCCTTCGTTAAAAAATAACGTATTTGCGGATAGCGATATGAAACACAAATTCAAATATACATGAACTATGAATTTTAATTTCTGACAAACAGTTCAAAGCCAGCTCCAAAGATGTCACTGTATGAAGGAACAGTTGTCACCAATTAAGCTTTGCAGATCGTAAAAATTTAAATTTGTGTTTCATTTCGTTGCCTGGATACTTTTTGTAATGTGAATACCGAATCATCATTGATAATAAGGGATTTATCTTCAATGAATCCGAAAGATTACTCCATTCATATGTTATGTCAACAAGTGATATAATAAGCTTTAGCAAACATGTGAGTGTTAACACATTATGCTTAGGATGGCTTATTCAGCTAGGGAAGACTATCATGATACACCATGTCAATATCAGCTTCGACCTTATAGTGTAGTAGGCGTACGAAAGGAAAGCAGTTTGCGAAAATTTTGAGACTGGCTACACAGAAAAAAATGGTTGTTTCGGTGCAAATATGAATAATCTGAGTTTTATAGTACCAGAAATTGGGGGAACCAACTTTTTTTGACCAAAAAAGGTTTTTTAGTAACTTTTGGGGTAAAATTTGCCATTTTATTTTCACGGACAACTCAAACTGCTAGCCAAGAATTCGGTTCCCCCAATTTCTGGTATTAGAAAACTCTGACTATTTATATTTGAGCCTAAACAAACCTCTTTTCCCGGGTGGCTAAGCTCTACCCATAATTTTCTCTCGAAATCCAGTATTACTCCACTATTATTCAATTGCATAGCACGGATTATCAACAAGGTGTGACGATATTATGAAATCCTTCTAAGAAGAATAGAATAGAGAGTTAATCTGATAATGAATCTTGTAAGATGAATGTTACGAATGTTGATAGGTTTTCCTTTATTTCTAATATAACTATGAATTTTCTATGTTCCAGTTAAATGTGTAGTATCATATAGTTGATTCATCGATTGCAGAGTAAAATATAGTGTAAGCCGGGATAACTTCCAACATAAATCTATACAACCGTGAATTATAGCGTGGCAGTTTATTTAATTAACTCGGAAGTAAATAAACTATTTCCGCGTCTTTTAACACCTGCTTCCATTCTATGAAATAACAAAGACATATTCCGCAACAAAGTATCACTTTGTATCTTTCTTCATCGCGATAAATCTTCTATATGGAGTTATAACAAAACGTAATACCTGTATGGTGGATTGCGAATAAGAAATATATTTACACTTGAATAATAATAGTACGTAACTCTGTTCTTTATTAGTGATCTTATAGTGTATTCACCGGGGTTTCCTCTGTATTTTTGAACGTCACCTACAGGGGTTATTCGAAAAGTTATGGAAATAAGATAAAAACAAAAGTTCTATATATATTCTGAATCATCAGAAATTTTTGTCATAAATGTAAAATTATTTTGGTAAATGTCGAATTTTGTTCATTTTTAACTAGAACACTCTGTGGTGCGATCTACACCTGACATTCTTTTAATTAATTAAATATTAACTGTAATGATAGAAACTGATAGGTTAGAATATTGTAACATACATTGTTTATATTAGGATAAGTCAACATTATTCATAGATGTAATCTAGGTCGAGAGTAAAATGAAGCTCATCAAAGAAGTGACATGAAGGGGTCTTAAGTCTATACCGCCCTAAGAACCTAACAGCACATGGCGATCCTGCTAAAGCTATGTTAAGTGGAAAATTGTATTTGTGATAAAAATGGTCAAACAGTAGTGAATGCGATAGAATTCCACAAAATGGGGAAATCAAGACCTAAGCACGCAGAAATCACTGATTCTGATTCCAATTTCATCGTCGAGCAGGAGGCAATTCAGGTACCTACTGTTTTAGACCGATTCTTTATATTGTCACAATAGCAGTATGGCTCATGGTTGTGCTAAACATACGAAAAGCACATCGAAGAGGAAAAGGGTCAGTGGGCTTCAAGTCTTGTGTTAGTTGAATCATTCGCCATTTGTGGTCTGAGTAAGACCCAATTGGTGGGAACGGCGCGGTATGGACATTTTTGGAATTCCAGCTACAATTTCCCGAGCTGCTGCAATATTTTCAACCGAAAGTTTCGACCGAGTACGTGGTGGTGCATTCACGTCTTGAGCAGATCCTGTAGTTTCACATTTGCGCACAATTTTACGAACAGCTTTTTCCGTTGGGCGATTATGTGGACCGAAGTAATTACGGATTCTGCGAAATACATTATTAAGTTTTAACGATGTAAACACGCTGCTCTATCACGTATCGCTCCATCTTTACACTTTTACAAGCCTTGAAATGACGGAATAATGACACCCCATGATAAATACATCCCGCATAACTCCCTTCAAACGCCCTTTAGAAGTCTCAAATACCAAATAAAGTGTGAAGTACGTCCTATTCTACTTCCAAAATGTTGATCGAAACTCCTTCTCAACCTTAGAAATCAAACCTTTGACTGACCAGAACCAAGTTTTCGCAAGTCTGTTCCTTCACAGCCATACTTTTCACAGATGAACATTCATTGATTCTTGCTGCTAGCATAGGATAAGAATTCAAAGTGCTTGATGGAAAGTGCAAATTAAGCGCGAATCATTGTTACCGGGAACTCTTGACTAGCAACAACCATTCACGTTTCTGCACTGCGGCATTTTTTAATTACATTCAAAACACCCTTAATTGGCGAATATAAAACGCTGAATATTCATTTTGCAAATAATCTGTTCAAACTCGTCCATTACGATAGCTGACTTTTTCAGAATGGAACGATTTAAATTGTAAATATACACAGTTTGACATCGAGTTGAATATTTAAAGCGAAAAAATGTTAATTGAAACGCTTTCAGCTTTCGTTAACCACGGACTAATTATAAGAAATAATATAACCAAGATTCGCCGTTCTGTAAGAAATGGCGTATACCTAATTAATGATTGTTTTAATTGTCATAAATATCAAATTCCCGTCTCCTTCGCCGCTTACCAAGCAACTTTAGGGAAATGCGCAGTAATTGGCATCTTGGCTTAACATAGCTGAGAAGAGAGATCTAAATGGAACGAATTATAGAGTGATTTTTTTCCGGAATCTTCGATAAAGAAGTCAGAACGTAGAGGTTCATGAATATTGTGGTTAGTACAATAACATAGAATTAATATAAAATCGGATACACCCTAAAACCCATGACGAACAACTACAGACAAAACACCCGCAGTCTAAGGCTTCAGAAGGGCAAGCAACCCGTACAGGCTTTGGATCAGAGCTTTTCTTTGGCTTATGCAGTCGCTAAATCTTTTCTGAGTATAGTTTGCCAAAATAATATTTGCCTCAGTCCTAGAAGTTCTATCCAGCGAGAGATCTCTCGTTGTTTACTTCTTTTTTGAGTTATTCGAGTATTGGTTGGCGCTTATCCCGCAGAAGGGTTTTGGTCCCAAAAATGGTAATTCGGGCCCTTTTTTTGCGAGTGTGTCCGGGAGGGCTACTGCATTGTTCTTGCTTAGTTCGCTTCGTTTCTCTAAGCATGGCCAGAATATTTCGGAACTGGTTACATATGAGTTGAGCACATTGATGACTATTTCTTGTTTACGGAACTCTCTTTCTATATTGAATGAACACATTTTCTTATAGCGTGAATTTCCTTCTGGGAAATGTTCGAGGATTTGCCAAAGCTTTCAGAGTATTCGGTTCCAAACAACAGAAGGGATTAGAAGGAGTATGTCTCCTTCTAATTCCTTCTGTTGTTCTAGAGCCATCAGTATACCATTCAATAGCCTTTCTTTTGAGTCTTGGGATGATATTTTTGTCCCATCCGCTTTTGCGACTTAGCATCGTGTTAAATTCCTTCACGAAGTTGTACCTCTTTTCCATCTTATCTCGGACATGTCCCAGGCCTGCTGATTTACAGGTAGGGGTCCATACTTAAGTTTGGTGATTCCCTCTCCAGTCAATCTATATTTTTCCCTTATCGCCATGCTTTCCACTACCATATGGGGCGTGAAGTTTGGGATTACTTCTATTGCAACTGTTGGATTTATTCTCATGGCACCTATTATGCATACATGTGCTATTATTTGGATCTTCGATAGATTTATCTTTGATCTAACCCGATTAGTTCTGCTATCATTGCTCCAAAAGTGATGATCTGTTTCACTATTGCCGTGTACATGCACAGCAGGGCACTCGGGTTTAGTCGCCAGTTTGTTCCGGCAAAGCTTCTGCACGCCATTAGGAATTCTATGGATTTGATAGATATCTCTTGTTTCAGATGAATTTGGTTATCTACTATGATTCCCAGATTTTTAGCTTCTGACTTCCATTCAATAACGCTCTCATCAAATTCGATGGTTTTGAGGTTAAGATTCCATTTGGTTTTGGAGGGGTTAACGTTAAGTCCCATCGATTGGCACCAATGTTTAGTGTATTCGAGGCCTCTTTGAACTATATCCCAGAGGATATTCTTGAAATGACTACGTTGCCAGCGTAACTCTATGTCAAGGTATCCACTTAAGTGATAAGGCCACTCTCCCTTGTGAGCATTCAATGGCTAGAGATGTGGGTTCGAGTCACACCTATTATTTAATTTTCACCTTCATTTATCTTGATAATCCTATATCAGATAATGGTCTAATATTTTCACTTCTTCACGTTTGGAATAATGTTCAATGAAAATCAACCAAGAGAAGATCTCTTTATCATCGTGAAATGATGCCGTTAGAAACCCTTGACTCGGTAATATAATCATGTTCAGTTTCAATCATACAAGATCAAAGACGGGTTACTCCATTTACATATTTGACAGAAAGGAAATAACCAGTGTTAATAAAATTACGGGACCTCATAGACGCATTTCTCATCTTTATTGAAGCGAACTGGGAGAGTAGAAACTCTAAACATTTCGAATCATCAATTAGGGAAATACTAATTATTTCAGCACCGAGAAATGTCGCCTTGTTTGAGAATAGAGCGCTCTAAGATAGAGTTTATTTACAGCCTTCCGGGGGTACAATAAGTATAAAGCTTCACCTAACTCGAGCATATTTAGTTAAAATTATAATCGTTCTAAATACTCAACAAGAAAGCCGAGAAATGACTAGAGGGATAAAATTTATTCCACAGATGCCAAGTTATTAAATAGAATATAAAATACAACATGAAGCATGTTGTGAATTCAATTATCACCATTCAATAGTTGAATATTCATTGAAGCGCAGCGAGCGCAGCTTTCTTAGCACGACTCTTATAGGAAAATTATACAAACATGATATTTCTGTGATTATTCTACCGATTAATATGAGATTCCATAAAGTTTATAGAATGGACCTAAGCGGATTTTTTGGCGGAAACAGATAGTCGTCTTAAGGCGAGTTCTCAGTGCTGTTTTGCTTCTCACGTCGCACGTCTCGCACTCGGATTGTTAACGCGAAATTCAAAACTGATGGACTGCTTTTTGTATTGCATTTATTGTTGTCAATGAAGTTATGTCGGGAAGTCTGCATTTAGCAATTTAGCATATTAATTGAGTAAAGTATAATATATTATATGCATATTTATTGAAAATTCTTGGCTTCCAGATGGATGCCGAGACACAATAGCACGACTTGATGCCTACGTTTTACCAACCATTACAGGTGGCATCTTCAGGGCAGGCTTGAGGCTTGAACTGAAACTGATTCTTCTGGTTTTCTGTAGCGGTATTTATTGTGGAAAAAAATTAACGCTACATAGTTCACCGCCTTTATTCCGGTGCTTAACCCCGTTCTGGCACGTGACGCTGCCGTTGTGTAATCATGTGCGGAGTGGAATTTTCAAGGATGGGTTTCCAAATGTTGAGAAGGTAATATCCTGAGTCACGGCTTAGATTATTTAAGATTATTTTAGATTATTCGAATGTTTCAGGATTTCTTTCGCTTCAAGAATTTTCCGATGATAGAAGTTTGGGGCTCGGGCTATGATGATCAGAATTTTCGAAAAGCATTTGATGATTAGATTCAAACTTATGTTATTAGATTATCATCACCAAATCAATTCATATAAACTCCTACCAAAAATTACATCCCTTTCATGGAACGTTCAGTTTCACAAGTCATCCGTCATTCTTCCGTTCCTGATCCAGATGAGAAATTTCTTATCCCTAAAGTTCATAAGCCCTAAGACCAATGGACCGATTGTCAGCATTATCAGATCCCCTACTTATAACCTCCCTAGATATCTGTCATCATTTCCAAACCTCTTGTAGATAATTCCAACAATTTTATCCTGAATTCCTTTCATTTCGTTGAAGAAGAAGAATGTCAACCCTAAAAGTTAACTCAGGCGATTCGCTCATGAACTTTGACTTCGAATCACTCTTCACTGAAGTTCTTATTTCAGACACCTTTTCTCAACAGTCACCTGACAAAAAAATGCAATAGACTTACTTCCGTTAATTGATTTTTGCCTATCTTCCACATATTTTCTGTACGATGACAAGTTTTACGAGCAGTCCTCGGGAGCTGCTATGGGTTCCCCACTTTCTCCGGTCATAGCTAATATCTTCATGGAAACTTTTGAGCAAGATGCTATTAACTGTTCTACTCTCAAGCGGAAATGTTGGTTTAGCTATCTCAACGACATTTTTGTAGTTTGACAACTTTATTGCAATAAACGTGTCCCCTTCTTCAACCATTTAAATACATTACATCCCAATGTTGGATGTTGAATCGAAAGGTTCACTCCCGTTCTTAGATGCATCAGTTATTCGACAGACTGACGATACTTTTGGACATTATGTTAATCGAAAATCCACTCATACCGATAGATATCTTATTTGTCTTTCCCACCACCACCCTGCCCAAAAGCAATCTGTCATAAATTCCATGGTCCACAGAACAGTAAACTTATCCCAACCTCAATCCTCAAAATCATCTGAACGTAGCATTGAAAACTCAATAGACCTTGTTGGAAAAATTGACTCTATCAACATCTCGTCTAACAATAAAATAATTCCCTTTGACATTTGTAACATGTTTTAGGACTTCAATCGATATTATTAACAGTAGTAAACTCAATCAATTAATTCGACATGAATTACTTCTATGTACTGAATTTTGTATCATTCGAAACTATTTTCAATTTGAACTATCATTTTTCATTCAACCGGACGGTACTCCAATGGGTGCGCCCCTCTCAGCCCGTTTCTGGCAGAAATTTCTATTCTTGAAAATAAAATTTTCGGATCACACCTTACTAGGAGCATATAATTTTCTGGCATAGATATGTAGATCATGTTTCAACATGTTTGGAAGGGACAAATAGACAACAAGATAATTTTCCCTCATTTCTGAATTCAATCCAATCAAAAAAAAAACTGTGCAGTAGAAACTGAAATAAGCAATTCTATAAACTTTTTAGATTTACCACTCACAGGAACAGATACCAAAATTTCTTTCAATATTTATCAGAAAAATACTTATTCGGATATTATTATCCCGTCAGATTAGTTTAATCCTACATCAAATAAAGTGGCTGCCTTTCATTCAGTGAAATTCAATACCATTGTCACAATCGAATTTTCATCAGGAACAAATCCCAGTAAATAATTGTTATTCATCCCAAATAATTTCTAAATTAATCAACAATATTAATATTTCATTGAGCAATATAATATATATGTGTTCGAAAGAAATACACTGAGCCTAAAATTTCAAATTAACCTGGAACACAACCCCTCCTCCTCCAACCAATATCCACTGCCTACCTCCCATATATTGGAACTATAACACATCGAATTTTCAAAATCCTTAAGAAGCATTTCTTCACACTTTAAAAAATATTTCAGTTCTACAAACCTATCGGAGATCACCTTCCTCCTCTTCATTCAGAAGGTCTTTACAGCATTCCCTGTTCTTGCAGTGAAGTCTACATTGGTGAAACAGGTCGTATAGTAGCTACCCGTGTGAAAGATCCTGATCACTGTACAAGGTTTCGTGACACCATTAGAGCTGCCCTTGTGGATCATGAGTTTGAATGAAATCATCAAATTCTTTTGGAAAATAATGAAATCCTAGCCCGAGCACCAAACTTCTTTTCACGAAATATTCTTGACGCGATAGATAATCTAAGCATCCGAATAATCTAAGCCTTCCCAACATTTGGAAACCCATTCTGGAAAATTCCACTTCGCACATGATCACCCAACGGGCAGGGTCGGTTTCCAGAATGCAGTCAACCATCGAAATAAAGTGAACTGAGTAGCGTGAAGGTTTTTTCTCACAATAGATACCACTACAGAAACCGAAAGAATCAGTTTCAGTTCAAGCCTCAAGCCTACCCTGAAGATGCCACCTGTAATGGTTAGCAAAACGTAGAGGCATCAAGTCCTACTATTGTGACTCGGCATCTATCCGTAAGCCAAGAATTTTCAATAAATATGCATATAATATATTATACTTTGCTCAATTAATATGCTAAGCTAAATTGTTTGGCAAATATCCAAATTTTAAACAAACATAACTTCTGATTTGATATTTCCCAATTACCTGTGTAAATGAGTGATTCCCTTGCATTTCGGATTTAATATAATTATCGAGGTGGAAGTGAGTAGCACCCACTCATTCTGCTTCGCGAGATATTCCTATGCGAACGTCGTCATCTACAATTAAGTAGATTGACGCTGATGCATTGTAACGACGAAGGTCTACGGTCTACTCCAGTTTTGAATAAACATGACGGATTAGTGAATTTGATTATTATGCCTTTGCATTATTATCTCAAGCATGTTTTTGCTTGTTTAGAACAAGTCAGTAACCATTATTCGGGATATTGTTGTAATTTGCATTCCAATTACGACGACAACATCCATATTTTCGTACAAAATCAGTTCATTCATGTTCATAACAATGGAAGTAATTGATTACGCACAAACCCACACAAGTGTTGTGTGATAATCTGGTATATTGTTTGAATATTTACTGTTCGTATATACCGTTTGTTGAGTTGGATATTCAACAAGAGCACACACTTGTGATAACGTTTACCAATGCTACTAATTTAATATATTCATGTATAGTTCAATAAATAATGTCGGTAACATCCACGATGAAATATATTCTTTGATACTAGATCAATCGACAAGAAACTACTTGTATTTCATTTAAAAGCCCTTCAACGACAAAGGTATACAGTTTTCGTCAAGGTTAAGTTAGTATTCAAAACGTTATTTCTATTTGCTTATAATGATTGTTCATTCATTGTTCAAACAATAAATAACACTTAATATAAATTTGAACGACGGGTGTTTGAAATTTTCAAATCGGTTCAATGAATTCGTAAATGCATATTTTTCATGCTAATACGAATCCAAGAGCTTCTTTTTCTATCAAACTTTTCTCTGTACCTCTAAGTCATCTGTAAGCATGATGGAATACTTTCATAAACCCATCTTGAAATTTATGAAAAATGCATGCGCCCATACCACTGTTAGATGCATCAGCTGCTAGTACAATCGGATGTTGAACTCTCAATGAGGTTGAGAAAGAGGTACGGGTCGCTGGAGGATGTCTGCAGGGTGTACTATCACCTCTGCTGTGGAGGTTTGATTTGGGAACTCTTTCAGTAAAATTGTATATTTCGAAACGTATGAAAAATGACAACTTCCAAAAGAAAAGTTCATCTCCCCCACATATGTCTGTGATTCCCTTATTCAATATTGTACCGGGTCTTATTGTTTACGTACTACTAACATTCTGGATATTCAAAAACAGAGAATGAAACAATACTCTATGGAAAACTTACTCTGGAATCATGGGAAGATATTCCACTGTCAGGATTCGTCTGCGAAGATAGCTCTTGGAGTGAAAACAGATCGGATATACGTTAACTTTTAACGCTTTATGAGTTTGAGAATTTATCAGGATCTTATTAATTAACAACTGACAACTGTTTTCAAACTTGTGGCGTTGGTACATCCAGAATAAATATCTCAGTTAGATTCTCAAATCTCTGCCATAATATAAGATATCATAGTAGACAATATGATTGTAGAATATGGAACAAACACTTCCTGTAGCATTAGCCCGACCCTTGTTCCCGTTATCAAATTGGTTTAAAAAAATTGTTCCCACAATTCATGTACATTTAAGCTGTATATTAATAGCGTAGTGTGAAGGGGTGTCGGGATTTCGATAGAGGGAGATAAAGAAGGTAGAGTGGTGATTGAGGTATCGCTCGAAACGTTCTAGACTGTAGTTGTACTGAAATCTCTGACAATTGAAAAAAGTTTGGCTAGGATAGGCCATTGCAAATTAGGAAAAAGCGCGCAACTGTCAACACTGAGATGTATCGCTGGTGGTAGACCGCTAAGTCGGCTGCAGTACGTCTAGTTATAGTTAATATAGAATAAGCGATCTAATAGATTGGGCGAATCCAACAGGATCTGCTAGTGAATAACAAGCTTAGCCTGTTGTTATTGTTTAATCAAATAATTTCACACACCTCACGTTTTCGAGATAAACCGTATTCCCTATTACACCGGAAGTCGTTTTATGAAATGAATAACTCACACACAAGTGTGGTGTGATAATCCGGTATTTTGTTTGAATATTTACTGTTCGTAAATACCGTTTGTTGAGTTGGGTATCCATCACAAGTGCAAACTTGTGCAAACTTTTACCATTGCTAGAAAATGTATACTAACTTAATATATCCATGTATAGTTCAGTAAATAATGTCGGTAACATCCATGATGAAATATATTCTGTGATACTGGACTAATCGACAAGAAACTTCTTGTATTTCATTAAGAAACCCATAATAATGGTATATAGTTTTCGTCAACGTTAAGTTAGTATTTAAAAATTATTCCTATTTGTTCATAATGAAACAAATTCTAAGACAATTTACATACATTTGAACGATTTGCATTTGAAATTTTCAAATCGGTTCAATGAATTCGTAAATGCATATATTGTTTAAGCGAATACGAGAGCAAGAGCTTCTCTTTCTATCTAGCTATGCTTTTTGTCTGTGTCTGTGAGAGACCTGGAAGCATGATAGAATGCTTTCATAGACCCATCTTGGAATTCATGAAAAATGCACCAATACCACTATTAGATCCATCAGTTGCTATTACAATGGGATATTGAACTCTCAATGAGGTTGAGAAAGAGGTACGGGTCATTGAAGGATGTTCGTAGGGAGTGTACTGTCACCTCTGCTGTGGAGTCTGATGATGGAAGAACTTCTAATACTCCTTGAGAGTAAAGGATTCTGCGTAATCGGATATGCACAATAACATATATGATGCAGCAAGCACTGAACACCGTGGAAAAATGGTGCAACAAGGAAGGACTCAAAGTGAATCCCTCGAAAGTAACCGTTGTACCTTTCACGAGGAGATAGGACATTGGAAACAAACAAGACTCAGTTTAGTATGGGGAAAATATACAGATAAAGGACACGGTCAAGTACCTTGGAGTAAGCGTAGATAAAAGGCTGGCCTTTGGAAAGCATCTGGAGAAAACCACTGGGTGTACACCACCAATTCAAATCAGTTCAATGAATTCGTAAATGCACATTTTTCATGGAAAATTAAACATCAATGAATAGGCCTAAATGAAACACATTGATATAGAGCAATGAAATTGTTCAGTCGACGTATAAAATACATTAACATTTCTATTTATTTTCAAGGGAAATGAAAGCGATGTCGCGGAATTGATGTTATCTAAGAACCCCATTATTGGAGGCACATTTATGAGCTGTAGATATTCTCAATACGGTGTGAAGTATTTGATAAATCCATTAGTGGCGGCAGCGAAATAAGAGCCTCTGTTATTTCAAATATAATTATGGTTTCATAAGAACAATCTGCGAAAGCAGCCTCTCCGATGGTATGTCACGTATTTTATTATCAATAGGTTGTCATAAAATTGAACTAAGCGCTCATCGGTTTGTTAAAGAGTTTTCTGGAAGTCTTTTGTTTTAAATTTTCTGATTCGAATATTCTGATGTTAATTATAATCATTGATGATCATTAGATATCAATCTATTCAAATAAAACAACTATTACAAGTTTGATTTTCACTAATTTAAAAAATAAATGTAACAGTTTCGATACATATTACAAAATATTATATTTACAAAAATATATTTTTTTTGTTTAACACACTGCTGGACATCCAGGAATGTGGGTTCGAATCCCACCTTTGGTTCAGAGTCTTGAGTTTATTCATCTTGATAATCTCATGTTAAGTTATCTTCATAATTCGGTAGAACACGTCCACAAAATGCCATTCCTTGAACTCTTCAGCAATAAAAATTTTTTTTCATCTTTGAAAGCTCGTAACTTTTCAACCACTCATTAGAAATATTTGTATTATGTATTGAAACTTGAGGAAAGACAGTGGTGCAGCACACGCCTTCTTCTACGGCTATCAGCTGTTTCTGTGGGCGTATCCCGCTAATATATGACGTTAATGATAATCTTAGGATGGATGATTGAAGGATTGGTCAAACCAATTGAGGGATTAAACGATAAACTAGTAGCAAACAGTAATATATTTATACAATTTCAACTGGAGATAATTATTAAGTTTTTGTTGATTGTTCAACAGAAAATCGGACTTCTCATACTTATTGGATCTAGGGATCAAAGCAAATTTAAACTCTTCTTTTATTGTATCCGTGTAACATGTTACAATAATCATTTATCAGTTATTGTTTGCCATGATTATGTGATCAACGAAAGTTGAATCAGATCTATCATTATGAAAGTGAGCC
The DNA here is from genome assembly GCA_958510875.1 of Endomychus coccineus. Classification (NCBI taxonomy): domain Eukaryota; kingdom Metazoa; phylum Arthropoda; class Insecta; order Coleoptera; family Endomychidae; genus Endomychus; species Endomychus coccineus. The sequence continues at coordinate 19,088,463 of OY294068.1, forward strand.
TATGCACTAAATGATTGATATAGAAGCACCTATGTTCAAATCAAATCTCTCAGTAGAGTTATTGCTACATGAGCATTAACATTCGTTCTTTTTATGAATCAGATCCTACGTTCAAGTCACAGGTGAAGTGTTAATCTAAATTTATACGAACTGAAAACAAATTCATGTGGGAGGCAAAGTTAAATTTGAACATTCCTTGTTCTCTTCTTCATATGTCTCGAGCCACGTAAATGCATATCTATGAATTGTGCCACCAGTAAAACTCGTGCGCCAGATGGGCTTTGTCGTATTTTTATGTTGAGCCGCTTTTCGTGCCGTACAATCATTTCCAATATATCAACTATAAATCGGTGTAATACTTTCAGTATGTGATATTTCATCATATCTTTTGAGGCACTTTTTTCTGTATAATCCAGTGGCGTCAAGAAAATTTAGAGAAAAGGTGCAATTCCGAGTGATGATGGCCTAAAGTTGTACTTTTTCACATGGGAATCATAGTTGCCTATGGTTTAGTTGTAACGGATTTTTCATCTTTCTAACTACGTATCATGTCGGGTAGCTTTTGATGTGTAAGTTCTTAATAGCGAAAACAATATTCAATTTTCTGACCTTTGAATAAATGTATATAATGTTATCTTCTTCTACTGGGTAAAGTAAAGACTTAATTGCGTTTCTGTAAAACAATAAGTTTTTATTTGGAATGTTTTACACACATACATGTTTAATACATGATGAAAGTATACTCTAAATAGTTTTACAGTACTCACCTGTAAAACAATAAGAAACAACATATAAAGTCTCTAATTAAGATTCACTATTATTGTAATTTTTCACAGTCGTGTGTCAGACATGACACAACCCCATAGTAAAAATATATTTGTCCTTGGCATCCACAGATGTAGTAGAACACATTCTTGAGAAAAGCAATCATATAGTAAAGTATGGAGTGATTTTCTTTACATGCATGTTTTTTCTCTTCATATTTTTTTGTTTTAGTGTCAGAATGTATAAAAGGTTTTTTATTCTTCCCAATGAGATATTCTAGTTTACCTATTTTATTGTAGAGATCTTCTGTTTCTTGTAAAGTTTCTCTGTCAATTTTATCAGATACATAATTAGGCAGACCAAACGCTATAAGGTCTATAAGAGTCCCAGCGTCAATTGATTTTCTTACCTCCAGTAGCAATTTTTCTTTTTTTAAAGCATACTCGAGTAATGAACCTGCTTGATATTTAAAGGCAAGAGCATATCTAATAGGTGACCATCCTTTGTTTGCGAAAGTCTCACAAAAATGTTTCTCCCATTTATCCCATTCTGATTCTACTGTAAGTTTCAATAACATGCAACTGTACCAATCAACACTGGAATATTCTAAAAAGTTTTTTAAAATTTCAATTTTCTTTTTATCTTCATCGATTTGGAAACGTTCACATTCTTTGTTGAAACTCTTAATCCACTGGTAAGCATTTGAGTTTTTGCCAGTGAATTTTTCAATCATGAAGTCCTTTGCAATTTTTCCTAAATTCTGGGTTTCATATTTTTTTTTTCTTCAAGCAATTTCTCTATTAATTTTTCCCATGTCTGATTTGAACTACTGGGTATACATTCAGTTTTATTTGGTTGTGCCAAAATTTCTTCTAGGTACAAATCATTAAACTGTATGTTTTGTTCTTCATCTAAATATATCTTTGATATTTTATCTGTCAAGGTTATCCATATTTTCCTCGTTTGATGTCTTTTATATAATGATTTTTTTACCTTTGCAAAGTTTGTGGTAGTTATAATTTCTTGATGTTGATTTGCGGATTGACACTCGACTGGTATTTCAAAAACCTGTCCATCAGGCGTGGCGATTGATGTTATGCATATGATGTTTGATTTTTCATCTTCTGATGGTTTTACAGCAAAAGTCAAACCTCAACTTTTCCATATTCGGTGAAATATTTACAGTAAATGTTGTTTTATAATGTTATCTTCTTCTTCTGGGTAAAGTAAAGACTTAATTGCGTTTCTGTAAAACAATAAGTTTTTATTTGGAATGTTTTACACACATACATGTTTAATACATGATGAAAGTATACTCTAAATAGTTTTACAGTACTCACCTGTAAAACAATAAGAAACAACATTTAAAGTCTCTAATTAAGATTCACTATTATTGTAATTTTTCACAGTCGTGTGTCAGACATGACACAACCCCATAGTAAAAATATATTTGTCCTTGGCATCCACAGATGTAGTAGAACACATTCTTGAGAAAAGCAATCATATAGTAAAGTATGGAGTGATTTTCTTTACATGTATTAAACGCAAAAAGTAATATGGTAAAATATTACTTTCGACAGACACATGATACATAGTTAGAAAGAGAAAGGAGAGTCCGTTTTAACTATGCCATAGCCAATTATGATTCCCATTTGAAAAAATACAAGTAGACCATAGCTCGAAATTGCCCCTTCTTCTTCAAATTTTCTCTACGCCACTGAATTATACAGAAAAAAGTGCCTCCATAATGTGAAAGTTATTTCCTCCTAACTTTACAAACAACCACGATATTCATATATATATGTCTAAAAGTATAAAAATACAACTTTTGTTTATAAGCCCAAAACAATAGACGATAGCAAATTTTTGCTAAAGAATATACTAAGGTAAAATTGATTATTGATTGAAAATTTCCAAAAACTAGAAAACAAAATTTAATTGCGAAAACATGTGTTGTGATATGGGAATCGTAGTCAAAACTTTGTCTAATCTGACATATGCATGTGGCAAGGCAGTCACCATAGTTGACACTGTTTCGATTTATCCTTCTTCGATTTTGAATACTGACAAATTTGTATAATTTGTCAACAAAACCAAAAGTAATTCACTCATTATTTCCTAAAAACTAGTGAACGATAACCTTATGAAATTATATTCTAAATAGACCTGTATCCTCTTGGATGTTATTTAGTAATCTCCTTCAAATGAGTCAATTAGTACAAGTCGTAAAAAAGGATCACGTCACTTCAAGATTATCCTGTACCTCTGAATAATACGGTAACAAAAATCCGGTGATTTCGAGTGGTGGAAAATTCGATCTCCGACCGTTCTACCTACCACACATTTCAGATAAGGTTATCGTGGTTCTGGCGTCACGCATTGCCTACATTCTACCATAACGCAAGATCAAAAGATATTCGGAAACTGGAGTTCCGACGAGTATCCGGAATGTAACAAATAACGATTTTAGGGTCAGAAGACAACACACGAGATGAAAATTTCTAATACAGAACGTACAAGGATTTCATTCTCTCCCAAAGTAACAACTATTGGGAGTAAACTGCGAATTGTAATTAAAATTAGTAGTTTTCCAAAGATACTATTGCAAATACTCATATGCTAGTATACATAGTTATTTGAAAATTGATTCGAATTGTTGTTGAACTTTCTGTAATACTTTCAAGTCTCTCTATCTCTCCCTCTCTCTGCAACCCTAACCTCAAACTTTTTTCAAATGGCAACTTAGATCATGTGGTTTTATGGAATCATGTTTAAGAACTCAATCCCATAGTATCAACAAAATACTGTGAAATCAGTCTTGACAAGTTTCCAAATAATCTATCATTAATTGTCTGAAGCCTACGCAATTGACCACTTCATTTGAAAAAGTATATCTTATTAAATAGTGATTTATGTATAAAAATTCTCGGGAAATAGGTCACAATAACACTTTGTTTTAAATATTCGTCTTTACGTACGTTTCGGTCTCACGACCATCATCAGAAGACTCACTATGTCTAAAAAGGGGGTTTAATAAAACTAATTATAGCACAAGCGTCCAAATCGCACAATTTAACTTCAATCAAAAGAGCCCACGCCGTCGAAACGAACAGAACTACGATAATCGAAATTGTATCGTCAGAATTAAAGTATAAAAATTTTTTTTGTAGTAAGAATCCGCTATTCAGTAATATTATTAAAATATATGAGTGCATATTGATTGGTATTCTCACAACAAATGAGAAGAACGAAGTTATTTGACAAGTATCTACTTTCGAAACCAGATGTGTAGGATTTATGACTAGGTACTTAAGAAAGGTTACAGACCTGTACTGGGAAATTACTATTACGAATTCTTCCTAAAAACATTTTCAACACTTATAAAGACGTATGTAAGAATTTGCAAGAGATTATTTAATCAAATTAGTATAAATATGCCTTAAATTTTGTGTATCTACCCTATGATTTACAGATTTGGGGTCCCGTTTTATGTGAATCATCTCCAGGATATATCTTTTATAATAATTGGTTTCCTTAGTTAAGATATTAACATTTTTGTAATCAAATTGATGGTTATAATCAAAGCAATGCTTAGCAAGGGCGGTGGAATTTTCTAAGTTGTTATTTCTTGTGCTTTATTTATGGCCGTACATTCTTTTTTGTAAATATTGTTTAGAGATTCCAGTATAGGTTCCATCACAATCTAAACAATTCAATTTATACACTGTGTGGGTTTGTTTATCTTTGGGTATTAAAGGTTTTAGATTTGAGAAATATTTTCCAACACAGTTAGTAGGTTTATGCGCAACATTTATATCATACTTTTTCAAACATTTTTTGATTTTCTCTGAGGTCTCCGGAATGTAAGGTAGAGTTATAAAATTGTCTGTATTACCTTTTATGTTATTTTTATTAGACGAACCATTATAGATTTTGTTTATTCTTTCTTTAATGATAGGATTGAAAAAAGTTTTTGGGTAGCCATTCAATTCTAGTGTATTACGAACAATTTTTAAATTTTTGGGGCGGTCATCTGCGTGGGACAATTTTATCGCGCGATCTGTAAGGCTGTTTATGACACTTTTTTTATAACAAGCTGGTGCAACGGAATTGAAGTGAAGATAACGTTGAGACCATACTTCTTTAGTAAACCAAGAAGTTTTTATTTTTCCATCTGCATCATGCCTAATGTTCATATCTAGGAAATTTATGTTATTGTTTAATTCTATTTCACAAGTGAATTGAAGTTTACAGTGAAAATTGTTAAATTTATCAATTACATATTAAATTTTATCGTTGGGAACACACATAAGGCAATCGTCTACATACCGTTTAAAGAATACAGGCCGAAAATCTAATGAACTCATAACAGATTCCTCTAGGCACTCCATAACGAGGTTAGCAATGGTAGCTGAAATAGGAGATCCCATTGCTGTGCCGAATATTTGCCCAAAAAATTGCTCACCATACTGAAAGTATGTGCATTCTTAACAAAATTTTACAGCATTTATAAATTCCGATTGATCTAGAGGTGTGTGGTTTTTAATCTCTGCCCAACGTTTTTTGATGCTATTCAATGCCAAAACAACAGGTATATTTGTAAATAAAGAAACAACGTCCAAGGAAATCAGTTGATGGTTTACGGGTACGGATTGATTTTTTATAAATTCATTAAAGTGCCATGAATCTTTTACATAGAATTCATTTTTTCCTATTATATTATTGATAGATTTTGATAGAAATTTTGATAAATTGTAAGTAGGCGCTCCAATATTACTAACAATGGGTCCTAGAGGTATATCATTTTTATGTAGTTTGGGAAGCCCATAGAGATAAGGTGCTAGCCCATTATGGCAAATTAATTTATTTTTTAATTCAATAGGGATTATCTTATTCTTATGCCATTTATTTATCAATTTATTCATGTTGTTTTGTACTGATAGAGTAGGATCAGATTTTAATTTTTTATAAGTTGTTTCATCATTTAAAAGGTTTCCTATTTTGTTTTCATAGTCATTTCTATGCATTATGACGGTTTTATTACATTTATCCGCGTTCAAAACTAATATTTGAGGGTTAGCATCTAAGAAATCTTTTGTTATTTAAAATATTGAAAAGTTGTTTTTATGCCTTGAGTAAAAAAATATAACGCAATGTTTAATTTCTCATCACCTTTCAGTATTCAGGTTTTAGTATTTCGGTAGCCTGGTTTCGTATTGCTTCTGTGAGCTTTCATGAGAATAATTTGGAGTTATGGTGCTCTCAGAAAGGCAGCTTTGAGATGTCTGTGTCCCGATGTAACCCACTGTACGCCGTTATTACAGATTATAAGGATTTGAAACTTTGCAAATCGCGTTAATGTGGTACAAATAGGAATAACATTGTTTTGGGACACGGTACCTTCCTTGTAAGAAATACTTCTGTTATCCATCTTCTGGTTTTTTCCAAATGAAGCATCGTCACAACAATGTTTTTCTTGTTATAAATATATACACAATCATATATTGAACAAGCAGAAGTGTCCGTCACATTACTTCATCGAAGAGGTATTATAAACGAACACTGTAGACTTTTCCATTTTTTTTTCAAATCACGTACTTTGTTGTTTGCCAAACAGTGTTTCATATAGTATCATGAACGTAAGTTTGATAGTTTGTCAATAATTTTAACAGTATTTGGAATTATCATCATAGAGGTTTCAACTTTCACAACTCCGCTTGGCTCAAGTTCTCAAACGAAATGGATGATGCAGGGCGACAGACTGAGGCATTAGTCTGGTGTCGAGGAGTCAATTTATGAATCAACACGGATCCCTGATAAGAATTATCATATGGCCGAAACGCTTGACTCATCCTCACTAACAACCCAGATCATTATAAAGTAACGGACCCTACACCATATCAGGCTAGGTATGGAATCTCACATACCCCATACCAACAAATCATCGTCATCTGGTGAACTATGGCTCAATAAAATCAGTTCTAGGGCCGTCGCTTCAAAACAAACAGCATATCGTTCTTGCCGCTTCGCAGTTGATGGTACACTTCATACCGCTTTCCCTATACCATCCAATGAAGCCAGAGGATTGAGACAGAGACAAGATGGCGCAATAATTGGAGAACTGGCAATGATTTTGACAAGGGGATCTGATAATCTAGTAGAGTTTAATGCATCAAAAACTCAAGCTTGCATCTCACAATCCTTAATATGATGATGTCAAGTGCAACTGATCCCATGAAGTCTTCCATATCCATGGACCTTCTCCCAGGATGATTTTTGGAGATCCATCGCAAGAACCGCAACACAACAACTTGGTCCTCTATTTCGTGCCAGAAGCTAATTCACATCCCAGCAGATTATCATAATCTACAAAGCACAAATTCTACCTGCCCTGGAGAACTGTTCACATGTTTCGAGTTCGGCTTCCAAACAGAAGCTAAAGCTCTTGGATTCTATCCACAAGAGAGTTATTCGTCTGATTGTTGATGTAACACTTACGAATTCATTGACCTTTCTGAAACACTGTAGAAAGTTGTGCAATCTTCCTTCTCTATAGTTATTTCCATGGTCGGGGCTCATCAGAAATCTCGTCTGTTGTTCTACCCTGAAAGATTCCAGATAGGCGGATTAGACGATCTCAAGTTAGTTAACCCTTATTGCCAAGTTCGAAACCTACCAGACTTAATTTTTCAATCGAACAGCGAAGTTGTTGAACTCTCTACCTAGTGAGGTCTTTCTCTATGCCTATAACCTCCAAACCTTCAAGAAAAATTCGAATTCGAATAACAGTGTTTGCTGATGGTTTCTGTTCTTCGGGATATCGAGCAGCAAATGTATTGTACGTTCTTGTTATAACTCTGTTGAAGTCTCCATAAATAATAAATAAATTTTAAAAGTCTTTGTTCGGGTAATTCAACCATGCCGGCATTGTTTCCAATAATTTCAAACTAAATTACATTTCTTCATTCCCTGACAGTCGTAAAATCAGCCATGGCCAACTAGATTTATCAAACTTAAAAACGCATGCATGACAAAGGTGGAAGACTAGTATTTTGTAAATAAATCGAAAACGATAATAATTAGGTATAGGGAGCCAAACAGAGTGTTGCCCTAATTTTTTTGTGCTGAATATGGCTTACTATTTGAAAATTTGGAGTTTCTGGCAATTTGAGAATTATTATCACAATATTTTTTTGTGAGCACCTCGTACAAGATCGGAAACTTTCATTGTGATATTTCTCTGCACTAAGTCTTTGACTACAAAATGCCAGAAGCTTGTTACGAAATATGCAGCCGTTATGAAGAAAATGTCAATTAAATACGGGTCTGCATCTGTAATTTTGTCTCTAAAATTGTAAATATCTCAAAAACTGTTGAATTGCGATATAGGATATAAATTGAAGTGTACCTAGAATTTTATGTAGAATCTAAAAATGCAATACATTATAGGGCATACGACTTGAAATAACGAAGTTGTCATCGACTTCCATTTTCACATTTTGAGATATCAATCGATGCATTTCGTGGTGTGACACCCTGTATAATATAACTAACCAACTGCTGATACTCGTTCTAAACATATGTTTTATGTCTGGTTGTACCGGGATACCAAAAATTATCTTGATCAAGGGTTGTTGTGGAATCTAAAACGTGTGTCTTACTTTACGTTTGAAATAATTATGTCACTGTCACACTGACATCATCAATAACCTACAAATTTCATACCTATTTATTTCAGTTGTAAAACAATAATGAACTACAAATTATGAAATAATTATGTGATTTTTGAACCTTTTCAGAGATCGTGATAGCCACAATCCGGGTCAAAAACTGTGTTGAAATAGTTAATTTTCCGTAAATCGAATGACGTTCACGTGAGAAGCCCGTAGCACGCGAGTTAGAAAAGTGCAAACTGGTTGTACCTAATACGGCTTTACGACGACTTTTCGCGTGCCGTTTTCGCTCCGTGTAGTTAGATTTAGTATCGGACCGTGCCCGACGGCCCGTCTTTTTTCGGTAAATGTCCATTAAATAGGAAAATTTAATCAAAACAGTTTGAGCTATTCTCAGATCTCAGCTACGCGCGTCTAACGTGCGACTCACCAAAGGGAATTTTCTCACGACTAAAATATACACGAAGCGGGTAAAAGCTAGCGGCTCATAGCCAAAAACACTTTATTACAACTGGCACCAGTCGCACGGGGCAAGAAACGGCTCCAAATGAACAAGACCGAGGTAAAATGTATAAACTGTAACTTACGCGCAGCGAGCTCCTCGAGGGATATATCAAAATGATTTTGTTCGTAGCTAACTACGTAGGACGTCTGGCGTTCATGCAATTATGTTTTTAGATAATTCGAACCTTCTAATTTCGATAGGCCACGTGAAAATCTCGAAGTCCAAAGCGCTAAAGACTTCTGAATGTTACAATATTCGTATAAAATTGCGAAATTTTAGGAGCTCCAAATTAATTATGACATAATTATTTCAAACGTAAAGTAAGACACACGTTTTAGATTCCACAACCACCCTTGACCAAGATAATTTCTGATATCCCGGTAGTTATTTCTCTGAGACTGTGTGAAGGAAACGGCTTATGTCAACGAACTAGCAATCAATCCATAGTTGAAAGAGAATATCTAACGTGCATGCAATTGCATAAATAGATCCGCCTCTAAGCTTTATGAATAACTTTGCTGAAATGATGGTCTGATATCAGCGGAGTCTTGAAGAGGATGTGACTGACATCTATGTCAAACATAACTGCTAAGTTTGTAGTCTATACAGATAGGAATGATTGGATTTGGAACATCCTTTACGAACATCAATAAGATTCGAAATTCGATATTTGCACAGCATTTTTATTGGTGTGAATTACTGAAATGCGGAACTGTCGTTGTGACGTTGTTTACCGAGCCGAGTTTCATTTGATTATTACTAAACAACTTAGGTTGGCTGAAATTTCGCAACGAAGAAAAGGAGATTGAATTTATGTCACGATAAAACGAAATATTCCACTGTTTCTTAATTTATTTTGTGCGGTAGTCGCTCTCCTGTTATTCCTCCAAGGCGTTGGGTTGATTATTGAAAACATCAATTCAACTCATATCTCCATCTTGAAACGTATTGTTTGCTCGCAGAGTGAAACCGATGAGATTGTTAATATGGCAACCGCGAAAACTAGTGATCAGAGGATGAAGCTTCATAGCATCCTTTTTACTAATCGGTTTCTTGTCATATTGGCAAGAAAACACGACTCACAAGTTAGAGAGGAAACGCTTGAAAAAGGGAGTGATTAACTTCTTGAAACACTGTTTGAGTAAGTATTATCTTTCGTTCGTTTCTTAACAAAGAAATGGCTCACCTTTAAGAGTACAGTTGAAAAATGATTCTACTCGTATATCATTGATGCCATCTTGAAATTTTCGTATAATAATGCCACGCTAATATAGTAGTTTATCGGAGGGTATATGCGCCTCAGATTGGTTTTTATCTCGTACTTACTACCAGCAGAAGGATTCAAGAGTTATAGTGAAACGGCTAAAAAGGTTAACTTGGACGGAATTTGAATGGAGCTTTACTCTGTGATATTTCATTTTTACAGGAAATAACAAGAAATTTTACTTTGTTAAATATCACTTAATTTAAAAGAACGTTTATTGCAATTTCGAACTTCACAGTTCATTATCAAAACATACAATGAAACAACCCTGAAACATTATAGTATTTATACGAAATTTACAATGAAGTGAATCGATTCTAAGAATTAATGGTACACATAGCTACTAAATTTGAGATAGTAATCGGCAAAGGATTAAACTGTCGGTAAATACAGTAAGGATTGTACGACGTAGAATTCAACAGGGAATTTTCTAAATCTAGTTGCTCATTAAGTAGATTGCTTGAAGGGTTATTGTGTTTAAATATTTCTATAAATTGTAATAGATGATTAGGTTTTCTACTCTTCGTAATCGTAAAATATTCAGGTTTTCTAGTGAAGAAAAACCGTGTTGAGTTGCTATAAGCTGGTTTGAAAAACTTGAGTTACTTTTATTTAATTGAAATGACTTGAAATGTTCCATATATCAAACGATCCACCTGTTTGACCAATGTATAAGGCATTACATTCCTCACAAGTTAACTTATAAACTCTCGACCTCTGAAATTTATTAGATTTGGCTTTTGCATTGTAAAATATGTTTGAAAGTTTTTGGTTTGGTCTGAAAGCCACATTTAACTTTAGTTTCTTGAAAATATTCGACATTTGATCAGATATTGATCCATTGAGTACGTCAAGGTAATATCGTTTTCCTCAGTTTTCTGTTGCACGTCTTGATAAATTTGATTAATAGTTAATTTTAGAGATTTTCTCTAAATTAAATTATTTATTAACAATACAGAATAGTTGTAGTCTATCGCAATGTTTCTTATGGTGTTAAACTCGGTCAAAAGCGCTGGTTTTTCTAATGGTGTTGGCCAAATTCCAATGGTATGGATGGATGATGTTGTAGCATGTTTTACAGCTAATACATACAGCCTTTTCCACACAATTGGAAAAACCAGCGCTTGTGAGTTAAACACAGTAAGAAACATTGCGGTACACATAATAATCAAGAAGAAATGCTTAGAATAATTAAGTGTAAATCAAATGTATTCCAACGTGCAACAAAAAACTAAAAAAAGATGTCACCTTGACATACTTTGGGCCTATATCTGATAAAATTTCGAATATCTTCAAAAAACAAAAGTTATATGTAACTTTCAGACCAAGCCAGAAACTTCCAAAAATATATCCTCCAATGCAAAAACAGTCAGGAGCTTATAAGTTAACTTGTGAGGAATATAATGCCCTAGATATAGTGAGAAAACTAAACGATGGAGAGTTTCCTATTAATTCAGTTGATTGTAACACTGTGTTATTGAGAATTTCAGATTTTTGATCATATAATAGAATTTAATGAGATAAGCACGATACTCTCTAAAACGAAACCAACCATAAACAAATGTAGATTTCCAAATTGCAGTTGTCATTTCTACGACTTTTTTTCGAGGCAGAACTTGAGCTGAATTATGATATATGAAAGATGCTGTAGATAGATACATTGTATGGGGCTTGTAGGCTAGGAACGTCACCACCGCGACCTTTGCAGATCTATTGTGTATGCCCTCTTTGTTATGTTAGAGTTCCTTGTCCAGACACGTCTTTATTACTAGATTCCATAGGCCAGACTTTAGGTACTCCATATAATGGGAGGGTTGTGGTTTTTGCTTTCCTAGCATTGAGAATCTTAGCCTTGTTAGGCCTTTGCAGTAGCACAATATATGTAAGGTTATATCTGATAGTTCGATATTGTTCATGTGTTTGTTGTTGTCTACAATACATTGTCAGGAGTTCAACCATGATTCTAGTTGATCTTCTATTTTGGCTTAGTAGGTACTCCGTGCATTGTGGCGATGGTTCTTTAATGAACTCTTTGTCTGATTCTAGGCGCCTTTTTCCACCATTCTTGAGATTGAATTTTCATTCAAGTACTGTTATATAATTTTCGCTATACCACAGAAGGGTTCTGGACCAATTAGAGCCCCATATGCTCCTTCTCTGGCCAGTGAGTCAGCCTCTTCGTTGCCTGTGTGGCCTTACCCAGGCTGAGGGCAGTCTAAAACTCTTGCCTTAATAGCTCTTCGGCACATTGATATGTTGAATGAAGCAGCTTCTGCCTGGAATATCGTCGCGTTTTTACCCATACTCAGTGAAAACTTGTCTTCGACTTGGCTTTATATTTTATATATAAATCCTCGGAAAATAGGTCACATTAACACTTATGCTTTATATTTTTGTCTTTACGTACGTTTCGATCTCAAGAGCATGATCAGAAGACTTATTCTTTGAATAACCTGACTACTTAAAACTAATTGTATTAACACAAAGCGTCCTTCCTTATCGCAAACATTTCATTTAAAATGCCAACGTCGCCGAAACGAACAGAAACACGAAATCGAAATTGTAACACACTTGGCTTTATATATAATCCTGCACCTGTACCTTCTTCTTCTTATTCTTTCTGCCTGTTATGACTTTTCTTAAGTTTTTCTCAAAGCCATACTTGTGAAGCATCTCGTCCAATGACATTCCCTTATGAGATCGGTTTCCAACTCATTGTATAGCTTGTTATACATCTTACCATGCAATTTGCTTACGTGCGCCTTCCCTCTGGCCAGTCTACTGGTGATCTGGCTTCGCCTTGTACGTGAATGTGGAGTGGCGCTATGTTCAGCAAGACTTCTAAAGAGGCTGTTGTGGTTGTTCTCATAGCTCCCGTGGCAACCAGGCAAGCTTGCTTCCGAATGCTCCCTAGCCTTCGGATCGCCCAGCCTGCTGAGTCTTTGGTCACCAAACCATCGAGCCATATGCTGTCATGGGTCTAATGACCCCGGTGTATAGCCATTTTTTGCTTGTAGCCTCCAGTTTTTCATACAGTTTCTTCTGCATAGGTTGAGGGCTATCGTGCTATTTTGAATTGTTTCCTGTAGGTGTTGACTCTATGTCAGCTTGTGATTAAAGATAACTCTCAAGTATTTTGCCTCTTGTGCAATCGGAATTTCTACCCCATTCAGAACTGGTGGCTTCAGTCCTCTTAGTACTTTTTTCATAGTAAAGACAACGATAGTGATTTTAAGAGAGTTTACGGTAAGTTCCTTCTCTTGGCCCCACTTGTTTATTATATTCAGAGTCATTTAGATGCTGCACCAGCTGTGTCTGGCGTTCGGAGATTTATTAGTCAGTGATTGGTTCTTTCGAAAAGGTTCAATGAAATTCGAGGAAGTTCCGATCACGTGTGCAATATAATATAATATGCGTTCCGCATGGATCTAATGTGACTCGTATATTCGGTCATTATATTCCGTGATTTGCCGGTAGATGCTAGTTTGCGTATAATTTATTTGAAGAATCATCATAATATTAACGAATGCGTTTTCCACTTCGCCGGAGTTTGTCAAAAATAATGCTTCTTCCAGTTGATCACAATGTCTTGAGTTAGTTATCTCATCAAGATTAGAACGTTAGCCTTCACTCGCAGTTTCAAAAATGTATACATATAAATCTATTATTAATTTCTCAGTTAATGTATTCAATTACTTTTCATGTTCATTACATCGAAACATAACCCAAGCTGGCGAACTGACCTGGTTAGAAAGCTTTTCCGAATATATCACCATTATGGTTTATTTATGCGGTAGTAAAAACTTTACAGCCAACAAGGTAATTATGGAAAATCTCTGCATTCAGTTTCCACCCACTTGCAGAACACAATGATTGGGACAAATCACGTACTCTGGAATAATGTGTTCAATTTTCTTGATCTCACAATTAATTGTGAAAGAACCAGAAGAGGGCCATAATAAATCATCCACTCCCAACCAAACACATTTCATAGAGAATATGATTGATATCTCCTGAAGACCTGTTTACGAGCATCTGGGCTCTTTATAGCCAGGCATCGTTTCCAACTTTGGTGGAATATAGAGTACCATGTGAGAACATTGTTCGTTAAGAAAGTCTTCTTTAGGAGCAAAGGTGGAAAAGAGCTTCAGTCCTATCCATTTTTCATGAGAAAGTAGTTGTTATAGATGACTGCTGGAAATATATGTGGACCGAATGAGATATAGGGCGCTACCTCATACCATTACTTGCTCAGTAGCAAAATTGATGTTGTTCTGTTGTAGAATTTGAATCAATACATGTTACAATATTTATTTCCTTGAAGGTAGTGATTTAACGACGTCAGAAAATCAGGAAGGATATCAGAAGCAGTGAAGTTATCTTGAAGGTTGACTACTATAAAAAAATGATTCCTTTCCTAGGGAAGGTAGTATTGAAGAAAAACGAGAAACCGACGGAGATATTATAATATATAGATATGAAATTCCGGAAAATATGTCATGTTATCTCATTTAATATCATCTATTGTCACCAAGATATTGCAAGATAGGAAGAATGGTGATTCTTTAGTTACGCCTCGATCCACTTCGCAGTACAGTTATTATAGAATATAAATTGCTTCCGGGCTCTATATCTTATACCTTCACTCACATTTGATCTCACGAAGTAATTGAACTTGAAAGGCCTGCATGTGAGGAAGTCGAGTGGCTGATACCATCTGACTTATATTTTCCGAAGCGCCACAAAAGAAAAAATTATGTTTTCAAGTTAATGAACGGTGTCGAATTAATAGCTACAAGAATAATGAGAACTCATACCTGTCATTGGGGATGGAATATCATGTTATATATCTCCATGATTAAACAAATTCTCTCCCAAACACTAGCCAAAATATCTGTGAATTACTTGGAGAAGCAAATTTTTGATCAAAAATTCATTCACACATACACCTTTCGTTTTGGGTGAATGAAGTCTGATAGAAAATCTATTTTTTTTTAACTTTGACTACACGAGAGGGAAACCTATAGTGTTCGAAGAACATCGTGTGAGCCAGCAGGGGAATGTAGGGAGAGGAGATAGGCATTCGTATTTTTTTTGAAGGTTTGGAGATTATAGGCATAGGGGAAGACCTCACTAAGTAAAGAGTGCCACAGCTTCGCTGTTCGATGAAAAAAATGGAGTCTGGCAGGAAGACATTCGGCAGCTCTAGAGCCTATCCGGAATCTCTCGTGGTGGAACAACAGACCAGATTTCTGATGAACACCGACCATGGAAATATCTATAGACAAGAGAGAAATCTGCCATCCTTCTATGATGTTCTAGAGAGATCAGTGAACTCGTAAGTGTGACATCATCAATCAAACGAATAGCTCTCTTCTGGATTGAATCCAAAAGCCTCAGCGTATGTTTGGGAGCCGAACTCCAAACACATGAACAGTACTCCAGGACAGATCGAATCTGTGCTTCATAGATTATGAGGAGCTGCTGGGATGTAAAGTAGCTCTTGGTACGGAATAGAAAATCAAGCTTTAGTGGAGCAGTTTTCGCAATGAACCTCACATGATCGTCCCAAGGGAGGTGTTGTTGGTGGTGACCCTGAGCATTGTTATGAAAGACTTCATAGGAATAGATATACCTGACATCATCATACCATAAAAGAAGCATGTTTGTTACGCCAATTATGAAAAATGTTGCTCACTTGACCTTCAAAACAAGTGCTGAATCACTGTTCACATGAGATTTTGGAAAAGTTACTCCATCTTCTACTAGACCCCTTAAAGCAGATGAGACCATGGGGTCTGAAATTTCGCACAATTGACCTTTAAAACAAGAGTAAAGTCACAGGCCACATGAAATTTCGAAGAAACTCTCCTTCAAACCTATAAATACCGTAATGAAGCAAATGCCAGTATTTATGAATGGCTGAAGTTTTCAAATGCGACGAACAGGATTATGGAATGTCGAAATTTATAGTCTCTCATATTGAAAAGAGCAGTTAGAGGTCGCTAAACATCTAACGTAATCAACTGTTCTCGCGGGCGTAGTACACATGACTCATATTCGAAAAAAAGTGTGAGGTTAAAAACATTATTTGATCCTGTTGTCCGGGCAACGCCGGGTACATAAGCTAGTAACACCATTATTGTCTGGAAATAAACTCATCAAATTATTTGTATATCATGTGGTCGAAACAAATGAGGTTGACAATTTAATTCATGCACTAAAAATGCCATATGTCGCGGTGTTTTGTCTTTATGACAGCGAAAAAAGTTTGCCCTAACTTTTCCAGCGACAAAACGGAACCTAACTTTTGAAAGCATGACAACCAGCATTGTAAACAAATTTTTGATGACGTTATGTCAGTTTTTCTCGAACTTGCGTTGTCAGAAAAGTATCTTATTTGTGGAAATGTCGCGATTTGGACAGTCTTCGAGTGGAGAAATTGAAGAAGCCATCAATAATAATGTGCCTCGCAATACTGTGAATTCAACTACGTCAATTTGGCGACAATTTGCGATGTTTTGTTTGGAAAAAAAACATGAACTCATTGCAGAAGCTTCCACTGAAGAGTTAGCTTCTATTTTATGTGACTGGGCATTCAACATGAAGAAGAACAATGGAGAAGACTATAAAGAGAGTGCAGTAAAAACGATTTGGAACACTTCAGCAGAAATGTTACAAGAGAAGTACTTCAAAGAATATAAAAGAGTTTTTAATCCGTTCACGGACATACAGTTTAAGAAAGCGAAAAATGCACGCGACACAATCCCAAAAAAAGGAAGGTGAGTTCTAAGGCTCTCACAAAACAAA
Organism: Endomychus coccineus; assembly: GCA_958510875.1. NCBI lineage: Eukaryota > Metazoa > Arthropoda > Insecta > Coleoptera > Endomychidae > Endomychus > Endomychus coccineus. Next base: position 19,105,480 of record OY294068.1, read on the forward strand.
AAATTTTTTGAAATGGCACTATTCTGGAGTGAAGAAAAACCTGTAGGCCTTCAAAGAAAATTTTATCATATTGCTGCCTATGAATTGGCTTGAAGAGGTGGAGACGCAGCAAATTGTAAGGTCTTCTATTTTAAAATCGAGAAAGACAACCGTGGAAGAGAGACCGGAAGAGTTGAATATAACCCAGTGTTTTCGAAGACAGCACAAGGTGGAAATCAGAAGTTAGATGACAGTAAATGGTTGGTAGCAAACACTGAAGAAGATTGTGTATGTCCAGTACAATTGTTTAAACAAATTATGGGAAGACGGGGAAACCACATCACATGTGAAAATTTTTTTTTAACTCCAAATCCTTTCTGGCAAAAAACAAATCCGAAAGGATGGTATAAGAATTCTCCTATTGGGATAAATGAAATATCTAAATGGACCAAATCCTCGGCGAAAAATATTGGACTTGATGTCAAGCGGGTGAAAATTACGAATCATTCTAATCGAGCTGCCGCCGTAACTGAATTGTCCAGGAGTGGTATAGGTGAACAAAAACTTGTGAAAATTACGGGACATAGCAACTCATCAACTCATCGTCATTAGAACCGTACCTTCAGTTAGATGAAGAACATCATAAAAAAATCATTGGTTCCATTCGTACTACCGTCCAGGAAACAGTTATTACCGCCGCTCAAAATACTAGCATGCAGCAAACTATTAACAAAAGACAAGAAAGTCCTGAAGATCAAGCTTTTTTTAATAATTGTGTTTTTAATAATTGTACTGTTCCGTTAAATTAAATAAACTAATTTACATCTTATTTTTTAATTTATTGATTCACATATTCATTAAATTGTCTAACCGAATTACACTCTAGCTTTTTTTTTGTCGAAGTAAACTTGACATTTATAATTCGAATTTTGTTGCCATCAGGCAATTCAGCTCAAAAAACTGCCAGGGGCAGTTTTTTTCGTTAAATTGCCAGGCAACAAAATTCTTATTAATACATGTCAAGTTTACTTCGACAAAAAAAGCTCTCGTGTAATTATAAGTGACAATAATTATTGCTCAAAATTCAATAAAATGACAAACAAATGATTCGATGAAAATGTGATTGGTTGTGTGATAACAGTATTTGGTTCTTCTATGAACAGAATCATTAACTTGTCTGAGACAATTTGAAATGTCTCCAATACGAACTGGTTAAACATTGTTTCTTTCATGTGAGGAATTGTTTCGTTCAGAGTTCATCGAGCTAGTTGACATTGTATGTTTCTGGCTGCTGGCAAATAGCCATTCATTTCATGTAATAGCCTCGCTCGGGGTTTTCTATGTATCTTGTCCTTCACAAATCATTTATAATAACGTGTTCATTTCCTGACAAGCCGATAGTAAATACACATTTTTAGCGTTTTATTTTAAACATAAAATGCCTCTGACCTCTTCAAATATATGTGATGTAATCTTTGACTTTCTGTATTATAATGAATTCTTAAGAACTTTGTATGCTTGACAAAATTCAATTAGCCAACTTCAGGCTACAATGCAGGACAAATCTGCGTCAAATACAGCGTGGGGTAGGTAACGGATTTCAAACCTTCAGTAAAAAAGAGTAAATTCATTGATGCCAATACAATACAGTGTTGTTTTGCATAAGTCATGGAGTAATCTTATTCGAATTGAATGAAGAAATGAGTCGAGCTATCGATATGTGACTTACATCTTAGGGTTGGACTTAGGTTCACACCCAGAAACATTCTATACACAAAAGGTGAGCGATCCTAACGTAGCCTAAGATATCTGAGAGTGAATCAGTGCGTGTTAAGCCGTTCATGTAATTTTTTGAGCTACTGATTTGCTCATATGTTTCTCAGTGTAACATACAACTACTTTTTCGTAGGTTCAGATTTGGTTCATTTGCAAAGAACCAATCAATCATATTGGACTCTTGTAACACGTCTCTTAAGGTCGCCTCCTCATAGTCACTACTGGAGTTTGAGGTGTCATCACAAAACAATAAGAGAAGGTAAGTTGAGCGCACTGCTCTCATTAAATCATTTATGTAAATTATGAAAAGAGTAGGTTCAAGTATCGTGACTTGAGGTACCCCACTCTTCCTGGTTGTTGTGCTCGAAACGACATTATTCATCTAAGTGATTTTAGTTCTATTAGATAGAAAGGAGTAGAGCAATTTACAGCCATTTCCGTTGAAGCCATGGAACGCTAATTTATCGACCAGCTTACAATGAGAGACACAAACGCATTGGTTAGATCATAAAAGAAAGAACATACTATGTTGCCATTCTCCATCCCATCAATTATATAATTCAGTTACTTGTTTATCGCTTTTTTAGTATTAGTATCCTTCCTGAATCCATCTTTATATTAGCTGTCAATGGATTGATTTTCTTCAACTCCATCATATGTCTCGCTCAGGAATGTGATCGTTAACTTCCTTCCCTACGAATTCAAGATTGGCTTCATCTCCAAAAACAATCTCCTTGTTACTTGACTCAACCAGATTTCCATCAGTTGAGCTCAAAGCTCTTGATGTTTGAACAGATGGTATTTGTCGCACGTCATTGTGTGTGTGAAACCCATAGATAAGAAAATCCCAATAAAGGTAGCGATATGTATGATATGAATTATATGGAAATCGCCTTCTCAAGAAACTACGAACGACTGATTGACAAATTGGCGTGCATGTAGCTTAATTTGAGTATTGACCTATCAATTCAATGTACGAAAGTTTTATTACTCAAGATTATTCGGTTTTCTAGTAATAAAATATTATGTAGTGAAGTGTAGTGTCAAAACTCGAAAAATTTTCAAATTCAACTAGCTCATTCTGTATAAAAGACATCATGATTTATGAATTCTCTTCTTCCACGGTTCTTAGCCTAGATTCTCGTCAAGTGATGAGATTTTTTATGAAAAAATGAGTTTCCGAGAAAAAAAAAAGTTGGTTTTTACATTTTCCTTCAACAGTCCATTTTCCTGACTTTTTCGAACCGAAGAAGCAGCTGGGGAGTTTTTCTTCTCTAAATATACACGGCCAAAAAAATACTCGCGATTTTGCGATTCTTGCCAATTCCAATAGAGTTTGAAGACTTTCAAATGAAAGGCGATTACAATATTTGCATTTTATATCAACAAAGTTAGAGAAGTAGGTTAGGTTAGGTTACAAACAAATGTGGTACAATGAACACTCATTGTGGTTATTATGAGGGTGTTAAGATTTAGTCCAGGCTGTGAACCGGGAATTTAGCTATAATTAAAAAAAAACATGTATAAGTTCGAATCAAAAATTTTTTTGTATTAGCGTCAAGAGGTTCTTAGGATCATTCAAAGACCTTAGAACCTCTTGGGAACCCCAACTCGAACCATTGGGGGCGAAAATGGCCCGAAACCAATTCTTGAATTGTATTTTCTACAAAAAAAAGTATTTTGGCATTTCGAGTGCACCTTGGGGTTTTTTTGGTCGCTGAACACGAATTCGTAGCCAGATTCACTTGCAATCCATCGTAGGGGTGGTAAGATCGACAAAATTGGCCAATTTTGCACCTCTAATATGTTATTTTGCAATTTACGTGTTTTAGGCATTTCAAATGCACCAAGGAGATTTTTTTAGTCGCTGAATGCGATTCCGAAGCCAGATTTACTCGATTATCATCGCAGGGGTGGGAAATTTACAAAAATAGCTAATTTGACACGCTTCTAAATTTTTACTATTTTTGCATTTTAAAATTACTTCGGAATCGTATTCAGCGACCCAAAAAACCTCCTTGATGCATTCGAAATGCCAAAAACATGTAAATTGCAAAATAACATACAGGGGTGCAAAATTGGCCAATTTCGTCGATTTTACCACACCTACGATGGATTGCAAGTAAATGTGACTACGGATTCGTGATCAGCGACCCAAAAAACCTCCTTGGTGCATTCGAAATGCCTAATACACGTAAATTGCAAAATAATATATTAGGGGGGCGAAATTGGCCAATTTTGTCGATTTGACCACCCCTACGATGGATTGCAAGTAAATCTGGCTACGGATTCGTGTTCAGCGACCCAAAAATCTCCTAGGTGCACTCTAAATGCCAAAATACCTTTTTTTGTAGAAAATACAATTCAAGACTTGGGGATTTCGGGCCATTTTTGTTCCCAATGGGTGATGTTGGGGTTCCCAACAGGTTTCAAGGTGTATGAATGATCCTGAGAACCTCCTGAAGCTAATGCAAAAAACATTTGTTGATTCGAACTTACCTGTTTTTTTATATTTTTTTTCCGGTTCATAGCCTGGACTAATTAGTGCCATTACAATATTCACTTTATATATCAACAAAGTTAGGTTAGTAGGTTAGGTCACAAACAAAGGTTGTACAATAAACACTCATTCTGGTTATTATGAGATTGTTACGACTAGCGCGATTACAACTTAGGTTAGGTTAGATTAGATTACAAAAAATGGAGGTACAATAAACAATCATTATGGGTTATTGTGTGACTACTTGTATACAGAAGGGACTGAATTTACCTACATAGAAAGGCAATTAATAATAGATGTCGGACTCAATTTACGTTGACCTCATAGCAGTTGTACTACAAGAATTGGGGAGTTTACATCAGGTGTAGAAGTTATGAAACGATAGAGGGACTACTTCTGAAACCTGACTTTAACAGCGACCGATTGCTTGATATAAATCAGACTTTCCACTTTACAATAGCGGAAAATGTATGCTCGCATTCATTATTTTATTGAACCTTTGTATGTTTGGGAATCTCTTTCTGCAAAGAAATAATCTAATTTAATCAACTATTTCGATCCATTCCTGTAGTTTCACGAAATTAATTTATTCATAACCAAATATTGCTTCATATCATATATTTGGTGCAACATTAGAATGTTATAAGATGATTGAGAGAGGGTTGGCAACAGTTGGCAATCAAAGCAGGCAATCATTTCGGATGGAGAAAGTGCGCCGTAATATCTATTAGGGTTAAGTGAATACCTACGGTCTCACTTAGGCTAATTGAATTGCCCTGAACGTAGATTGCTTAGATTTTTAAAGTTAACCCTATTCATGTGTGAACATTAACTAAGCTATTATTCAAATCCATGTTAATCACAAACAAATGTTCTGACAATGTGTTTGAGAATTTTCCGTTCAAAATGAAATATATACATTGGAATAATTCACCGGGTTCAGATTTCAATTTATAATTTAAACCGTGACGTGAATTTAACACGCTCAGATTTTAAATGAACTCTGCGGAAGTTGGGTTATCGAAAAGTTTTTAATTATGACATTTAATATTAAATACATAATTAATGCAACATGAGATTAGCTATATCTCAATTAGACTTAAATGAGGTATATCAAAATACAACCCGTCTGAAAATTCTCAATCGAATTTTTACTATAAGTTCTGAGTATCCATCTACTACTTTTTTTCCATACCCTTTCCAACATTGTAATAAGGGTTATGTACAGGTTATTTCCAATAGTCGAAGAAACAAAATCATATTAAGAAAATTAAAGTTTGATGTAAAATTAAAATATATAAAGCAAAGTAACAAGAATCCAATGGGGTTTGCCACATATTCTCTGTTTATCATCAATAACACACTTTATCGTGGGGAAAAGCGAATGAATTTCTTAAAATAAACAAAATTAGTTTCACGCTCGCTTCAAGGTGGGTGATATGATACCATATTTCATATGGTTAAGAGGGTTACAATAAGTTCACAAAAGTTTGGTTGTGAAGGAAATCATAAACCTGTCAAGATCAATAACCATTGTAGGACGAGAAACTAATGCGTAGCTACATGATAAATCTTAATGTGAATCATCCGGAGATGTGCAGGTAATGGGTAGTCCAGGCTCATTGTTGAACTGAATATGGAAGTTTTACACGTTTTTCTGTCAAAAGTTACATAATTAATTAAAATGTATTACACGTAAATCGGGACGTAACGTACTACCTGATCATCAAAATTGTAATTAAATATAGTCTTGATTATAGTTGAAATAATATGTACATTCAAATCAGTTAGTAATATTTAGAAGAGGACAGATACGTTTAGAAATCCTCATCGTAAACATTCTGATTGAGAGGTCTCGAGAGAGGAAAATAATTATAAACTTTCTTACTACCTATTGGTTTAACCATTCTTCCAAATTTACTAGTAAAATCAATGGTTGAGCAATTCGAGGATCCATTCCTAATTGCAGAAAAGGGACGCATTATAAATATCACCAGAATGCAGAAAAACCTTCAGTTATATTTTTTGACTTGAATTAGTCTCTTGGAAATCACGTGGCACTTTGTCATTTTTAATTGAATTAATTTTAATAGATTCTTCAGAGTGTTTTTGGTAAGAGGGTGCTTTCGTTAAAATCAGAGTTTCAGTTTAATCCAAATCAGTTGTATTTAAGTTCAAGTCAATAAAACATTTAATCAATCCATAGCTTTTCGATTCCCTAGGTTCATCCTGGTTGGAATATTATTTTGATAATTTTAGTTCAGTTAATTTAGATTCTCTGGGTAATTTTATTTAACTCTAGGTTTCATTATCACATTATTCTTATTAATAATTTTATAATATTAGCAATAAAGTTAATTATAATATTCTTTTTACTATCTTTAATCATCATATATATTCTTTCTATTATTATCACTATCTTTTAATGGTTCTTTATTAAATATTTTATTGTAATGAAGATTCTTGACCCAGTATGAATTATATATAAAAATTCTCGGGAAGTAGGTCACATTAACACTTTGTTTTAAATTTTCGTCTTTACGTACGTTTCGGACTCACGACCATCATCAGAAGACTTATTATGTCAAAAAGGGTTTATTAAAACTAATTATAGCACAAGCGTCCATATCGCACAAATTTCAATCAAAAAAGCCCACGCCGTCGAAACGAACAGAACCACGAATAATCGAAATTGTATCGTCAATATTAAAGTATAAAAATGTTTGTAGCAAGAATCCACTATTCAGTAATATTCTTATAATATACAAGCACATGTTGGTATAGACTCATAACAATTGAGATTGAAGTTATTTGTTTAGAATCACTTTCGAACCAGATTTATGAGGTACTTGAAAAAGGTTTCAGACCTGTACTGGAATATTACTATTAAGCATTCTTCCTAAAATATATTTTTAACATTTAAAAGACGCATGTAGGAATTTGCAAGCGATTTTATAATTAGTTTTAATAAACCCTTTTTGACATAGCTTGTGCTATAATTAGTTTTAATAAACCCTTTTTGACATAATAAGTCTTCTGATGATGGTCGTGAGACCGAAACGTATGTAAAGGCGAAATTTTGAAACAAAGTGTTAATGTGACCTATTTCTCGAGAATTTTTATATATATTTTATTGTTGTTGAGTACGAGTTTCTCTGATTAAAACTAGCGGTTATCCGTGCACTTACCTTCCAGTGTTTAAATTCATAAGTGTCTAGTAAAATAAAAAGGTTAAGTGTCAAAGATATTTTCACGTTTGTTCTGGCTAATAATTGATTGAGATCAAACTCCAATGTGTCATGGTTCTCTATATTAAATGGCCACACTGCAGATAAATAAATATTAGTGAATAGGAATAATGTAAATTTCTTAAGTGAAGTTTTATAGAGTTTAATAGAGAGAGTACTATGCTAAGACATTCAGTATATTTTGAGAGATTCAAAAAAATCATATAACGGCTGGATCTTATTCTATTCACTCTCAGAACACTGGTGACAATAATTTTGGGTATATTCCTCCTTTTTTTGAGGCTCGACCTTTTTACAAGCCACTCTTCAGGCATTAAGGTTTCTCGTGCATTTCAATTGGATAGCTTAGATCTCCATAATTATAGTTCCCTATACTCTTATGTACAGGTTCTCCACCGATTGACTGTTGTAAGCTTCGGGGTATAGGATAGACTGCCCGAATATTGCTTGTCTTTTACGATATGATGCCTAGAATTCTTCCAGTAAGTTTTTGCCTAATTCTGCTCCTTCTTTGTAGGAAAGATCCCCATCATACAGTCCCATTTTATGCATTCTTATGAGTTCTGTGTTCTGACGGTTCCCTTTTTTCTGTGATGGTTGATAGGAGCTTTATTCCAGGACTCTTTTTGTTGTTGTTCAACCCATTCCCGTAAGCATAAATCGGTTTCCGTCCATCACAATATGTAAGGCTGATGAGCCCATTCTGACTAGTTTTTCAGTTTTTAATTTACCTCGATGCCACAGTGTCCTGGGATCTTGGAAGCCAAAGCAAGGCTATTTTCTTGCCTTCTGCCGAACCTCTGAGTTCTTCACGAAATTTTCGTACCAGTCTCGATATTTATTTTTGATTCAAGGATACCTTCAGGAGCGTCTGGCTAACCTCATGCTGATCCATGTGTCACGCACTTCTCCGCTTAGAATAGGAAAGTGATTATTCCCAGTGAGATGCTCAGTTGAGACTTTCAATCACATTCATTCCAGCATCAGTTCCCTCCTTGGTTTTTGACTCTTTTGTATGCTGAGTCTTTTTGCCAGGTTTCCCTGTATGGGGGTCTTAATATGAGACATAATAAGAATTTTAGGTTACTGACCACTGTAACACAGTTGATAATCGTTTGAGGATGAAATTGAAGTGTAAACAACCTAGCTGTAAATAATCTGAATTATCAATCACTGAGTAAGCCCCTTGGTCATTTTCTTTTTATGTATAAATAGCTAGTAGTACCATTGTAAGTTTAATTATTATCATTGTTCACCGGAACAAGCTACTGTGTGGCGCAACATGTATTTTTTTTTTAATAATGAAAGTTAATTTTTGGAGTTTTTCTAATGTGTAATATTCAGTGTAGTGTTCATCTGTAGTAGAAATCATTCTATTTGATTCACACGTTGTAAATTAATGGAGGATACGCAAACATATATATGCTCCTGTATTTTCAAACTAAGGTAAACCTAGGAACGATCCATTTTTCAGCTGAGAAAATATTTGCTTAATATAATTGGGAATTCGTTCGTCGTTCACTAGGTCGATAGTGGAATAATTCTGCCTCAAATTCGTATGTAATGAGTCAAGAACAAACGTTATTCAACGTTTGATCGGTGTCATCCATTTTCTTGACAGCATCGCCGTAGCATCAATTGTTACTTCCCATCCAGTACATTTGCACTCCATACCCACTCTCTCTCATTACCTCTTCCGAAATGTAATTCGAGTGAATCGCCAGCTGTGACGTTCAATCCATCACAACATAGCATTTCAAATTATAGGCACGAGTGGCGGAAGGGACGGCAAATCGTTGGGAATATATGTCCTATCACCAATTTTCCGTCGGTGGAGTTGTAATAATTGAATAGGGACTGATTTAGACGACGGATGGGCGTGCGTTCGGGAAAATATGGATCCATTAGGCGGAAATACTGGATTAAACTTTCTAAATAATAGAGACTATTTAACACCTCTTCGGTCCCGTCAAAGTCTTGTATTTTTGTTAATATTAACCTCGGAAGGTAGGTATAGTAGAGCAATGATAAATACATGGCATTCGATGCTTCGCTATAGATCAATTATTCATATACAGGATAATCCAAAGCTGGCATTCAAGGCCTACTATGCTAAAAGTAAGAACTCTGAACCTAGGATCGCAAATATGATGCCCTAGGGTACATTTTTAGCTAAAAGGAACAAACATGGACGTAATGAGTTTGTAAGAATTTTCTTTCTCCGGAATATATCCTTATTTTTTTACATTCGGAAAGCCCTTAGTATTATGAATCTATCTATTTTTTCTGAGATGCACAAGCAAGGCCAATTTGAATATGTCAAGTAAGTTGTAAATAGGCGCATATATATTTTCACAGGCAGCCGTTTGGCTCTGGAAGCTCTCAAGTCACCTAGAGTCACAAGGCTTGTCAAACAATGCAGAGAAACACTAGCTGAACTAGCCAGGGCGAATGAAGTTCAACTCATCTGGATCCTTGGACACAGTGGAGTTGAACTTAACACCATCGCGGATGATCCTATATGTAGGAAATGCAAAGAAGTGGAAGAAACTGCGTCTCAAATCCTGCTGGAATGCCGTGCACTGACATCCTTCAGGCACTGTCACATCGGGAAATCAAAACTGATCCCAGAAGAACTTATGGGAGTCAGCTTTGGCAATACTCTGGGTTTCTAGCCGGCCTACAAACCTGCCAGAATAGAAGAGGGTTCTGACCACGGGGCATACAATGTGCCCAATTGAGTGGCGTAAGTGGATTTGGGGGCTAAGCCCCTACCCTCAAGTGATGGTGAAGATGGTTGTCAATCGTGTTAGCTTACAATAAATATTGTTAACTTCTTGGAGTTTTTAGAGTATATGCACACAACGGAAAATTTGATATGCGGTTGGTTTTTGAAGAATCTGAAGAAAATAGTAGACCCTTTTGTAGTCTAGTTATTCGTAACACTGGAACGAATTTTGAGGCAAAACAAAGATGCATTTTTATCCCAAAAAGGTAATACTATTGCCAGAAATATTTGTGATGATAATTTGGTACCCGAATTTGGAATATTTCGATCATAATCCCAAAAAATCTATAAGGCGAGCACGTAGGGAATCAAATTCAAAAATTCAATTCTGTGCAGCTTATTTTAAAAATAAATAGGTACAACACTTTTGAATGGCACAATTTGAAACTTTTGGAAATGTATAAATTACTGATCATAGTATTTTCCAACATATGGACGGATGAAAACCATTTTGTCAATAACGGTAAACCAAATCGTCAAAAACAAGCATTATTGGGGGACAGAAAACCCCCACTACCTTAACGAATTCGAAAAACAAGGGCACATTTGGTGTGGGATTATTTTCAGACATTTGGTTTGTGCAGTCCTTAGTAGCAAAAACTATTTGCAAGTTCTTCGGTAACCACAATCATTCCTACTTGAAAACATTCCAGTACAGCTTTGTGCCAGTATGTGGTACCAGCATGACGTAGCCTCCCTGCGCACGAGTTATACGGGAATATTTAAACGCTAACTTTGCAGATATGGGAAATAAATAATGAACCTATTCAATGGCTTCCTATTTCTCCCGCAATGCTTGAACCTAGACAAGTAGAGATCACCTAAAGAGAAAAATACTAACAGTCTATAGAGCTATCGCTAGAGAAGTGCTGCAAAAAGGTACAGTGCAAGGGAACAGCAGAAAAATTTATGGAAGTTGAAGGGCATATTGAAAACCTGCTATAGGAACTGGTTCGTATTTCGAAATAATCCCAGTTCTCAATTATTGTTTTTTTTTTACTAAAATTTTTCAATTGAATGTGTCAATTGAATTTACATTCCACTTTTACTTTTTTGCTGATTGTCAATAGTTTCTCATGGGAAACTTGATATAATATAAGCTATTCACAATACTCACGAATTCCCAATTGTGGGAAATAGGGATATAATCCTGTAAAAAGAATTCCGACGAAGTCCTTAGGGCTGTTTTGAATTGTTTCTATCCTAGCCTAAACTGCACCTGATGGCATCATATTTGTGATCTCAGGTTTAGAATTCAATTATCTTTGTAACTTTTCTCGTAGTAGGCCTTGGGGCCTACTTTGGATCATCCCTGTAGATTCATCTCAAAATCAATCGTTTTTGAGATGAGGTGTGCCGACAGGCTTGAAATTTTACATGAAAATTCAATACGCAATCGATAAGAAAGAATTTCTCGAATTTCAAACCCTAAGGGATAAAAGAGATTGAAGTATTCCAAAGATTTAGAATTTGATCATAATAATACATAGAATATAAAACATGGAGTTGTAGAAAATACATATGTCAATCTTAGTAAATTTGTTGCCTTGAATGAAAATATTGAGAAATTCTATCGTTTCACCTTCATTACTATGTGATATAAAATTGTATCCATATTGGAGAATTAAACATTACAAATAAATCTGATATCGACATAGTATTCTTTAATTTTTCAATATGAAAGATATTTATTTGGAACCTTTCGAAATATATTGTATTTAATAATCGATGGAGTGTTATTTTGTGGATAAAAGCTATCATTACTAGAGACCGGATAAACGCGCAGAAAAATTGAAAAAGTGCTTTAAAAAACATGAAAATATAAAAAAAACTTGAATAAAAAGGACAAGATTTGTCAAAAAAGCATCAAAAAAGCTTCTTCTTGGCATTTTTTATTAATTTCTTGATCCACGGATTCTGGAATCTTATAATATGAGCTAATGCCGTTCAGTTTGTAAGTGTTGAGCTACATATAATTTTTTGTTGCAGACGATCAGCAATAAAATAAGAAATAATCTTCTCTCATGTTTCAAACTTTATTAAAATTCTTAGTGATATTTTAAAGTCATTCAATTGATGTCAAATAAAAATCATAAAAATAAAATGATATTTTAAACAGGAAACAAAGACGAGGTTAATTTGCGCATTTTTACTTATAGCTTGACGACGAAAAATCATTTTATTGTCAATTTTCAGTACTTTGTGACTCATAATCCACTCTTCAACGATTGACTTTTGTTTTAGCATTGTTCAGACGATACAGATAATAGAGCACCTCGTAACTAACTGAACATTAGCAGGCATGCTACAGCATAAGCCGAAACTTCGGGGAATTACTTACGGTACACGGAATCTTCGTGGTATCGCGGGACGACGGATTCACTTTATATGAACATTTACTCCCGTATTTTTGGAATTTTGTAAGTATTCGTGAAAAAGTACAATTTAGGATGAAGGGAACAAAGCAGGAATCTCAAAAAAAGCATAAAAACAGCAATCGCAATATACTACTTACTTTTCATGGTTGCTTATAAAATTCAGCAATAAGCATGTTCAAAATCCGGTCTCTAATCATCACAATTATTCCTCAATCAATAATCAATCTCTGTGGCTGGAAAAACATTATTCCCCGTTTGAATTTTGATTAATTTGTTAATCAACTGAAATATCGGAAAGATATGATTTACTGCTTAGTTTTTAATTGAATTGTTACTGTACTGGAAACAGGGATAATATGATTTATCGATTAGTTTCAACTTATTCATTAATCAACTGAATTGTTAGAAATACTAATTCACCGCTCAGCCTTTGAATCACCGACTATTTCTTAATAAAGAATTGAAATGTAACTAACACAAGGGATTTGCACGTTTGAGTTTAAATACACAAGCTGAGAATGAACAATATCGTTTCTCTGTTTCATTTGTCCAATACAATGAATTTGTAATGAGTAATTTGTTTTCCGGAAAAAGATTGAATCATAAGTACTGAAAATCTAGAATTGATTTTTTTAACCATTCATGATGGATATCTGCGTACATTTTGTCGTCAATGAATTAGGAAAAATTAGTACCTTGAAACTACCCGAGAAGGTGGCTACTGGTAATGAATTAGAAACAAAGTGGCATTCGTTATGGTATGTACGTTCATTTATTCCAAAATAAAAGCAACGAAAACCAAAGCACGAAGATAAACAGTCCCTAACCACTATAGTGGTCGATTTGAATGTGAAAGATATTTACATGTTTCTACAAAAAAAGGGAACAACCGAATACAATTCTACCGGTAAACGGGTAACAACTGAGACAAATGATAGGGAGCTCGTAAATGATATTAGAGATAATCCTTTGACTACAACCGTAAGAGCCCAGATACGTAACGAATTTTCCTGGTTTCGTTAAGGCGTATGAAATAAAATACTTTACACTCAGAAGTATCTACTAAAAACACCTCTATGGATGCAACGAATGTCGATTTTCATTTTGATTGAATTAGTGGATCCTAAGAACCAGAACTTATGATTAATTCCTAAGGAATCATAATAATACATCGAGATTTGTATGTAACTCAAATAAATATATATTTTTTAGAAGATTCGTTTGCAACAGAAATTACGTTATCCAAATCTCCGGTCAGTGCTGGATCTAGGCATTTTAGTAAGGGGGGCAAGTTAGACAAATGCCGCCCCTATAACTGTATTTCACCATTGATGAGAAATAATTGGTTTGCAGGATAATAAAAATACAGTTATATACAAAGCATAATATATAGGGTGTTTCATAATATATGCGCAGGTGTGATAGCTCGTCCAACAATATAAAAAGTTCCTATTAACTATTAACAATTTTCGAAATACAAATTTCGTTTGTTGCGAATATCTCCGGAGTCGTTCATCGTACAGAATACAGCTTTTGCAAGCATTTTCTGCTCATAATAAGCTATGTTTTGTGAGAGAAAAAACTTTTTTTAAGTCATAATTGGTGAAGATTTTGGAGGGGTATTAGGTGTTTTTCTCCCCGACTTCTACGCCAATGGAGAAAGCTCATTTGAACCGCCAATGTTCTAGTATTTCTACCCAAGGAAGGTACTCCGGCTCATAAGCTCTTAAGTTGACCGTTTTCGAGAAAAATCAATTTTTATGTTGAAAAACATGGTCAATTCTTTGAAATAAAATTTATTTTTTACTTATTAAACAAAATTTATTTAAACGTTAGAACCAGTAACAAAACCAAAAAGTTGACCATATTTTTCAACATAAAAGTTAATTTTCCTCGAAAACGGTCAACTTTAGAGCTTATGACTAAGAATACCTTTTTTGTGTAGAAAACATTGACAGTTCAAATGGGCTCAAAACCGTACTTTTTTAGTGGCGTACAAGTTGGGGAGCAAAACACTCACTACCCCTTCAATATCTTTTTTTTCTCTCACAATACATAGCTTATTATGAGTAGAAAAGCTGTCTTCTGTACGATAAACGGTTCCGGAGATATTAGCAAAAAACGAAATTTTTTTTTTAATTTCAACACCCAACCTGTATCTCGAAAATTGTGCATTTTAGAAGGTAAGTTAATAAGAACCTATGTTCATATTTTTGGACGAGCTATCACATCCTGAAGTCCTGCTCATATATTATGAAACACCCTGTATATTTATCTCTAAGTAAATCAAAGAATATGTTGAATAGTAGACTTCCACGGATACTGAGATTCTCATTTAGTTATAATAATAACTGGATAAGCTATGTTATATAGCTTCATAAACCCATATTAGTAGTCATTTGAAGATTTTATTACGCAATATCTTTGTACAGTTGATCTTTGTCTGAAACTTGATGCAAAATGTTTTTGATGTCATTAGAATCATTGGTCATCCAGTCTCACCATCGAAAATTGGCACAACAATTGTTTTATTAACAAATTGACCGTTTATAAGCAAATTAACAAATTTTCTACATCCCAAAATAATTGTTATTTTCAGACAGAAATACCCACTCGAGGGTTTTTGGGGTCCGTAATTACGATTCCGAAGTCAAAAATAACGGAATTATTCATCATCACCTGGAAATTGGCCAATTGGCAAGTTGATGATATTTAACATAATTTATACCTTTTTCTTGCAAGAAATGGACTCACTTGTTTCTTTTGAGATAGCAATCACTATACCGAATTCAAAGATGACAAGGTCATTCATAATGGCCCGGAAGTTGGACAACTGGAACTGGATGTTGATGGAATTCACCATAGTTCAGACCATTTTCTTGCAAAAAATAAACTCTTCCCCTATGCCTCAAATGATGTTCTGCGAACAAAGTATTAAAAAAAAGAGATGACAGTCTTATTGCCAATTATCACATCAGATATTCATTTATTGGATTGATATCAATTATTTTCGAATCATTACAACGGAGAAAATAATTCAATAAGCTTTCTAAATTACAATTATGCTCCACTATGTAGACCAGCAAACTCGCTTAATTTTAAATTGCCATTTCATTAATGTTGAATGAATTCCAAGGCGTGGCAAAGTAGTCAGACAACGCTCGCTTTACTTTGAAAATCAACTTTAATTAATACTTAAATCCAAACTAGAACATCCTGAGTAATTTTTAATCCAAGACAAGTGAATATCAAATACTGCATCACATAGTAAAAGCGTTTCTGGAATTATGCCTGTTACTGTAGTACTCTGAGCAATAACATTGAATTATCACGTTAGTTGACAGTTCGTTTACAAACGATCTCTGCTCGGATAGAAATATACAACACGATCTACGTTATAAATTTCCGAACGTTTCGGAGGGAGAGTCTGCAAAGCTCAAGACATTTCAGATTTTCACTTGGCATGATGCCACTTAGGAAAAACTTGTAAACATAATATTTCGCTTGGGCATTCAAGCATTATTAAGGAACAAGGCAAACTTTTCACACCCTGAAGCTTAAATATGGAAAAGATGGGGCCATCAGAATAATATTCTCTAATGTAATGCGCTAGATATATCTCGCAGAAGTAGTTCTTTAGTTCCGATAGGTTTTATGTCGATAAGAAAAAACGCTTTATGACATTATTTGATAGCCCAACTGTGAAGTTAGGGGCCTTATTTCACTAGAAATATTATAATTTCGGGAGGTATTTGAATTTCCAGATTGTATCTAGTAATATTATAGTGACATTTTAATTGTTTGAACAAACTGTGTCGCCATTCATTATCTGAAGTACATAGAGCACAGACCTACAGCGAAGACGGTCAGGGGGCGCCAAATTTCGGAATGTAATTGTTATTGAAATCCGTTTAAAATTTTCCCGAAATTCAGATCCCTCCAATTTGTATTTGTAGAAATCTGCACTGCAAAACTTGTAAAGTTTTTGTAAGTGTTTTAAAATGAAACGTTCATATACAGATACATTGCATCTAAATATGGTTTCATTTGTATACTTGTATTCAACAATTTACAAGTAGAACTTTTTTTTCTGGTAGTCTAATATTTATCGATGGGAGTTACGTTTCTGGTGAAACAAACGGCGGAAATGTCTGAGAATGGAATAAACTAATTTCAAATATAAAAGATCTTTTTTTATTGAATGTTTCATTTATATACGAATAAATCCGCCAATAATTATTTAAAGGAATATTCGTGTAACTATAATATAAATACCATTTTTTTCATTAATTTTTCAAGACAAATATGCAATGGAGAATTATGGAGTTTTGAGATTTGAAATTCTGAAAATTGGTACGAGTGGCTGAATAGTACTAGAAATTGCCACCAGTTTGAAGCGCACAGCTGAAGGACAGAAAAATTTAGATTTTATTATGTTTTTTTAAAAACAAAACTAAACTTGTCATGTACAATCAAGTGATAAGACGTTTCCAAACTTTTAACATAAAGATAAGTAGAAAAATGAAGAGTATAAGGAAACAGTTGTTGAGCCTGCAACATCTAACCTCAAGTACTGTGACATTTGAGAATGCCAACATCAATTCACGGATAAACGAGAAATATATGGAATAAATTAATTTATTTGAAATTTATTCAATAGTATCAATAACTAGTTATCTTTTGGGAGGTTGAAAAACTACCCTTGCATCAGTTAATCCAAAATTATGTTTTATTTTATTATTAGTAAGACATGCTATACTTCTCATCGTTGTTATTGAATGCTATTTTATTAATAAAAATAAAATACACAAAGCCACTATTGTGAAGAAATAAAGTATATTCTTGATATATATATATATATATATATATATATATATATATATATATATATATATATATATATATATATATATATATATATATATATATATATATATATATATATATATATATATATATATATGTATAGAAGGCAATAAATATTATGACATCAAAAATATTTTGCCTAATATCAAATAGCAACTGCTATTTTGTACCTCTAATTTGGAACAGTTATTCTGGGATTTGAGGTAGAAATAGCAGGCTATCTGACTAAAATTGTATATTATACATTATATTTAATTGTAGCCCTTCTCCCCGCTTAACATTTTCAATAACCATCGGCCCTGTGAAGGAGAATATTGATTTTGTCAAGAATCAGTTTCAGTAATTGAAGTTCTGTTCAAAATTGAATAAGACATTTTTTCCGATATCTTTCTTCATTGCAACACATAATGTTTGAACATGACATATACAGGATTATATTGGAGGTCACAAATTTTGGCAGACGAAAGCTAACGTCTAATTGTAACAAAAAAGGTATGAACATAGGTCGGATTCATCTTAGTTGAGAAGTAATGAAGTTTATCATTATTTGACAAGATTTGAAACATTAATATCCAGTTCGTAGAGCTAAAAGTTTATCACACGACCTTTGACGTTACATTTATTTTTTATAATATTACTTACTACATCGTGAGCCTTTTTGAAAAATCGACATTGAATAGAATCAGCCAATATGTGATGAAAATCCATTCTAAACTCAAATAAAATAACAATTGAAAGTTCAATTTTCACTAGTTTTATAAATGAATGTGACTGAAGTTTCGCTAACACAGCTTCTTCTAGCAAAGTTCGTGATAGTCTTTCCAAGAATTTATTGAGCTAGTGGAAATGAAACTTTTGATAGTTATTTTATTTGAATTTAAAAATCATTGTGTGGCATTTCTTCCATACACCAGCTTTTCATTTTCTCAGGAGAAATAATAAACGGATTTGAATCCAACTATCGCACTCACCAGTATTTTGGACGTTCTTGTTCGATTCGTTGGTTTGGCAATGTTTGGCAACCTTTTACTTATCTTTCTTAAGCGTTTGTGCTGATACAAACCACATATTTTGGATGCGGATGGAGTGTTGAATCGACTAAATCGAAGAACATATTTTATTTCTATGCAAATGTTTTAGATTTGGATGATTTGTCGAGGACAGAATTAATATTTTTCCCTGCTTGTACGTTCAGTTGAAGGAGGATAATTGACGAATAACAATAAAAAAAATTCGCGCGACTTGTGAATACAAATTTTGTAAAGCATTGAGAGTGAATTACGGACCAGCCTGTGTATATGGTAAGCCGGCTTTCCATAAAAGCTTCACAATATCTGAAATAGCGCATTTCTCGTTACTGCAACACATAAATGGTTAGCTAATAAGGTGAATAATTGCCAATAAAGACGACTACGAACAAAATTTTATAGCTCAATTATTTATGTTCCAATAAAAATTTATTTAAATATCACAATCGAGCGGGAAACTTTTATGTTTCCTGTGCTAATAAAAATGGAATACTGGGGTTGAATACGTATGAAATAAGCTCATTAGCTTAGTCAGTATTACAGCTAGTTTCATTAAATCTCTCGATTATTATGCATGCATAGAAGAAATTGACGCACTTCAGGTATGAAAAACTGAGTCGGGTTGTAATGTTCCCAACAAGTCGAAGCTTCATGAAATATATGTTATGAAAGGTTTTGTATTATGAAAGCTGTTCGACGTGTTCACTTGTCATATCGACCGGAAAATATGGCGTTGACCAGTACCTTCTTTTGATTAACGCAACCTCATCTGATGTGAAGATCGTTAGGAGAGGGACTCATAGAAGAAGTGAGCTCTTGAAGACCAAACTTTGATCTATTCAAAGCCCTGGCTGCCAACCTAACTTTGAAGAGAAAAGATCATTGATGGAAGTCTGCGAAGAGGAAAATGTCAGGTCCTCTACTAATTTTGGAGCTCCTGCATTTTTCCAACCATGGTATCGAGGATGCCTCAAAACTCTCCACAAACTGGGCAGATCTCTTCATCAAGAAAATATAGAAGGGAATGCATTTCCCCACCAATGAACACTCATCTGATGTGAAGATCATTAGAAGAGGGAGGGACTCATAGCAGAAGTGTCCTTTTGGAGGAAGAGCTTTGATGTATTAAGAGCCCTGTATACCCAATCTAACTTTGAACGGAAAAGATGTTCGATAAAAATCTTCCATGAGGAAAATGTATATAATATCAGGCATTCAAGTGATTTTGAAGGCATGGCATACCCTCAACCACGATTCGGATATTGTCTGGGATGCCTCGGGACGACATACTGGGAAGATCTTTTCATCAAGACAATATATAAGAGAATGCATTTCCCGACGAACGTGACTAATTTGATGTGAAGACCATTAAAAGAGGGATTCATAGCAGATGTGGGCTTTTGGAAACCGAACTTGGATTTATTCAGAGCCTTGTATACCTAAGACACTGGATGTTTTCAAGAATGTTTCGGATATTTGGGTCGATTCTGTTTGCTCATTGCTATAAACCTTGTTCTTCATGTCATATTGCTATCTTCCCGAGCTATAACAATAATACTATGGCACTACATATTTTGTTTGGACTGAAGCAAGGTTGTTACCAATTTTGTCCTAGCAATATTCCTATCAAGAACTTCCAGAATCAGTGAATTCAGAGCTAACAACACTGTATTTGAAGACATTTGTGTGAAGAAGAAAAAGTTAACCTTACTTGTTAAACATTTGTTATCCTTTCTTCGTTATTCCTAATCCCAATAGCTAACTTTATTTATAGATCTACTAATAGCAGCTTGACTCATTCCGAGTTTCAGGTTTTTACCAACGATGGTCATGGTAGGTACCATGACCAAAAAATTGAAGACTAGCATGAACCTGAGCAAATTAATGTTGAATTTAACATTTTCCAGTCAGTCATTCAACAGTATCTTTTTTTTCTAATTCGTTTATCAACAAATTCCCTCAAATCTTCTATTATATCAATTGCAACTATTATATTCAGGCGGAATAGTACGATGAGCTTCTCTGTTGGCAAATTTATGTGATTCCTGGTATCTCTAGTATGCCGGTATTGTAGTCTAGAAATTTTCCTTACAATTAGATATTCTAAAGTACCTACCTTGAATAAATTTTCATAACCTACCTATACTCAGTATTTAAGAGCTCTTGGAAGGAATAATAATGAATCAAGTGGTTCTTTGCCATACTCCCAATCTTTTATCTTGTCTTGTAATGCTCAGGGAGTACTACTATGAGGTTGCTGAGATAGCAATATTGATAGCAAGATTTCTCTAAAAATGACATCGTATTGCTCAAAATTGATGACTGACCAGAATAGCAATATTTTTTTATTGATAATATTGCTATTTGCGAACAAAATAGGTCTGATTGTCTGGGATGCCTCGAAACTCTCCACATACTGGGGAAAGCTCTTCATCAATCTCATCTGATGTGAAAACCGTTAGAAAACGGGCTTTCAGCAGACTTGGGTTCATAACAGCCAAACTCTTAACCAATCAAAGCCCTAGGAACCTAATTTCACTTTGGATATCATTGATCTTCAAATATTGCTATAATGAACTCCAGTGGTTTTGAAGGTTCTTAATGTTCTAGCATGATTCAAATATTGCCTGGGCCACTTGAAGGCCTCCAATATATTGTGACGAAAAAGTGACATATATTCAATTATAGAATATAGAATTCAGACGAAAGTTATTTATAATTTCAATATAGAATATCTCCCTTTATCAATTACGTTTGATCATCTACACGTTTTGTTTTGACTGTCAATGGTCTGAGACCTCGATATGAAAATTACACATCCAAGCCTTGGCATTATGAAAATATTTACATTTACATATTTCTGAGTTTTGAATTCACAAACTATTTCGTATATATGTAATATGTATGCACGTCAACTTGGAATTCAAGGCATAACAACCATGTATGACAACATTCTACACATTCAATTAGTAAAGGAGGAGCTTCATTATGAATGTTAAGAACGACAAATATTACGCGTGAAAATAAACTTCACCTTCATGTTGTACTTCAAACATATGCGGTCAATAAATGGTCATAATTAGTGCAATATCAACAGACAGAATAAATGCAAACTTATTTCGAGCCCCAGAATATGAAAGTGTAAACAATCTACTTGATTATTGAATAGAAGATTATTGTTTAACATTTATTGATTTCTGTTTATTCTGAGTTATATGAAAATGTCTTTATCCTTATTTACAACGTGTGAGATTCCAAAATTTTTGAGAAATGTTTGTTGAATAAAATGGAAGTCCAGTTTGCTATTCCTATAACTCCTCAAATGTACATCCACTCTACTAGAGAAAGACCTACAACTTTGACCTACATACAAGAATATAGATAAAGAAATTTACTGGTTTGTAAATTCAATGTCGAACCTTCAGCCGTTTTCGAGTTACTGAGTGTGCTAACTAACAGGCCGAGTGTAGAGAGAAATAGCCTGTAAACACAGAAAATAGTACACGTACCGAGGGCCCTCTACAATGTGCGGGCGGGCGTTGAGAAAGCCTAGGTTATTTTGACCACACTGGAGAAAGATCTGTCCCTGTTTCGATTCTCTAGATTTATTGGATGATATAGGGACTCTAGATGAGAAAGTGGTATGGGGTGCACCATCATCTGGAAAGCTGTGGACGATACGAAGGGTCATATCTTTGATATTGAGCAGAAATAATGTTGTGCCAAGACAGATCCCTGTGGAACCTCAGCGTTCATGATCAACGTATCGGAGGAGACTCCGTCAACAACCACATGAGTGATGTCTGTACTTTTATTCATAACAATTAAATTCGGATGTTCCAGATTTTTTATTTTTTAGCCGAAAATGAACCTTGAAGTTTTATTATTCGGATTATCCTTTGGATGATAAAGAAATTTCAAGGGAATAATGTGATGAATACTCTGTGAGAGGGTTCAGTAGACTCCTCCTAATAAGACTAATGCATGCCCTAAACTCTCTTGGAAATAGGATAATGAATTTAATGCTTCAAATATTACTTCAATTACAGTCGTTACAGGATACACTTCCACAAATTTGTTTTAAGTAGAGTATGATAAAACTAGAAATGCGTTGCCTCTTGAAGAATAGACAAATAGTGTGCGCTACTCTTCCCAAATTGTTTCATTTGGTTACTGATTTTTTTATAATTGTTTCCCATTCTGTGAGATACTCTTTGCATTTGTCTAAATATGATGTAATACATTATTAATGTTCCAAAGAAAATGTACAAAAATAAATTTTCTTTTTCTGGGAATTGAACCCGAGTGAGTGGGATTCCGGAATAAGCCCCTACACCACATTATGCACTTCTTATATGCTATTGTTAAAGTACGATGTATATTCAAGTTTACTTCAATAATTGTTGATGTTGTTGTTTTTGAACGATTTTGTTGAAATTTTTAACAAAGCAATATTGAACCTTAAATTCACTGTGAAAGTTTTGAATCGATTCAGAGTACACTTTGGGAGTTACGATGTTTTCAAATTACGTTCAGATAAAAGTGTGTTATCACACAATTTCCCTGAAATCAAAAGAATCTTTCGTTTCTTAGTTATCATGTGGACAAGTTCCGAGACATATATACAGACAGACAGACGAATTTTTCAAAGTTGCTTAATATTCGATGAAAAGTACTATGGTGAAGAAATTTTTGTTCTAGGACTTTTTTTAACTAAAGATTTTAAAAATAGCTTTAGTAAATGCAATACACTCGAAGAATAGAATAATGCATACGACAGCTGCGTATAAAGCAACAAACTGAGTTTTATAGCCCTCCAAAAACTATTTATTGTCGTCTTACAAGAGTTGGTTAGAATTTTTCAAGTCCGTCTATTATGTATGCCATTACAATGAGACATCCGGGATCTAAGCACAGTTCACTCTTATTGTAAGAAAATATAATCAATATTAGTCTCCATAGATCCAGATTTATAAGAATAACGTTCGAGTACTAATTCATTATTTATGTAAATGTTCTGTAGAGTGCCAACTTGTCCCAATCTGTTTGTACCCATTATGACTATGTAAATGACGCATTCCAAATTCAGAAGCATTGCTTTGCCAAGTAAACATATAGACTGTCTGAGCAATTAAATATTAGGAGCACACATGTTATATCCGCATTCGCTTCAGAGTCGAGTCATGTTCCAATAAATTCGGGCTAAATCTCTTAATTCTACAAATAAATAAGAATTTTTCTTGAATTAGGATAAGCTTCGAAATAGTATCGGAGATTCGCGTTTTAATTTAATAACAAATGAATGCTTATTATAATAAACAAATACAATATATCTAAGAGTATTATTTTGAATTTGGCTTACAACATTTTGAGGTCTCTGACTACCAATTTGAGGTTAAGAAAATTTCAAATCAAAATTTCGTTCAAAACAGAAGAGCAGAGTGAAGACAATCAATGATCGAGTTATTCGTAGATTACTGACTTCCTTCACTCTCCTTCTGTCAGTAAAATTTTCTTATTTCGGACACTTCTGCGGGTTGAATGAGTGCTTGTAATATACAGGGCATATATCCAACGCGATCTATATATGGAGAACTAAAAGTAGTACTATTCTGGAAAGTTGTAGAGACGGTGAAGAAAACCAAACAGTATTTCTTCGTTATGAAAATTCCGGTTTCTCCTGGAGTCACGTCACCTTTGTTCTGATTCAGATTAATGTATTACATTCTATACCCTAGATGGTATTTGAGCAGGCATATTTTGATTTCTAGTTTAGTGTACTCTGATGATGTCTACTTGGTAGCTGAAAGGTCTCAGTACTTTAACAGTATTTTTAGTGGATAAGAATGATTGTTTCTTATTTATTGTGATATAGTGTATACACAGTGTGAGGCCTCAGGTTATAGCCACACGGTGCTCAACGTGTTAATAAAAACTACTATAAACAAACAAGCGGATGTGAAATGGGTAATTCACTCTCTCCTTTTTCCGCCAATATTTTCCTAAGCGAACTTGAAACCTCTATAAAATCAAAATATAATCAGTTTTCAAAAGTTTAGTATAGATATGTCGATGATATTTTCGCGATTATATGTTAAGATTTTGATTTACATGGCTTTTTGAATACTCAATACCAAATTCGATTCATTCAAATTCACTGCAGAAATAGAATGAAATAACAGCTCCCTTTCCTGATATTAACATATACAGAAAACATATTCAAACAAATTGGTATACTCATGTAGATATTTTTTGTTACAACAATTGATTATGAAATAGCCCCATTTAATAGTCATGTTCATATATCTTTAAACGACTCTTTGAGCCACCAAAATTATTTCAACGAAGTTTAGAAACTTCAGCAAATAGCGTAGGATGAAAATTTAATTTCTAAACTAAGACGAAATTGGAACTGAACCAATTAACCAACTTGGAGCCACTAGTTAATATATTCAATAAGTAATACAACCATTTTAAAGATGTAAGAACAAGCTGAAAAACCGTTCAAGCAACATCTTCGATAAAATGTCCGACTTCACCGTGATTTACAAAAGTGGTTTTAACTCGGTATAAAGAACATTTTGCGCATATGAAGAAACATAATGGTGAAAAATCAGCGTTAGCCGAGCATATTTGGAATATATCGCACAATTTCTCAAGTGTCTCACTTTTAAAACACAGTACGCACAAATATCTAGGTAATTTAGAACCCTTGTTACCCTTGTTTGCATCATTATTCCCAAATAGTATGTTATTTTGATTTATAATCTAGTTTACTCTGATGATGGCTATTCAGCTATTCCATTAGTGGAAGAATTAACATGTTCAAACTGGTTTTCAGATGAAATTAAGATCCAATTGTTTTATTTTATTATGTACCCATAATATGTCAAATAGGAAAATTTCAATTAGAACTTTTATAGCAGGTAAAGTTCATTTGATTTTGATTTTAGAATCTCTTTTATCAGTATTCATGAGTTGCGATTTTCCTAACGCAATATGCAAAGAATTGCAAGTTTATTGTGAGACTTTCTATGATTCTCGAGAGAAATATTCATTCCAATAGTGCCACGAACTTCCGTGCTCTAGATCCCTTCAATAGTTCATCACAACATCAGCATTAATTCAAATTCATGCGAATTTTTCCTTTGTTGAAAATTTTAATTATCGCGCGTCGGAATCTGTACCGAAGAGGACGATTGAAGTTTTCCATTTGTAACTGTTGTTGAATTTCCATAGTTTCTTCCACTCAAAGAGTCATTTGAACATTGAAACTCTCATTCGGTTCACTTCTCGACCATGAATTGGTTCATATATATTGAGTAGATGTAAGTAATTGTTAGGTATATACTAAATTACAGACTTTTTCCAATTTATGGTCAATAATATGGGAATAAATTTGAAAAGTGTTCAAAATAGTTAAAGTTTTTAAACTCAAACTTTTGAGTGAATCCCCTTCGAAAATTTTCCATTCGAAAATGTGCATCCCAAAATCTCCCAAGATTAAGAATTTTTGATAAAATTTAAAATTTGAGACCTTCTACAGTGAATCTGATATGGTGAATTTGGGATTTGTTATGTCCAAGATGTGAAATTGTGCATTTGTTCATGTTTAGGGGATCTCCCACTCAGAATACCATTTTTCGACTGAGAAAAGATCAGATTGAAGTTCTCGATGATGCGAAAAAGGATTTGGGAATATCTTTCCATCATCAAGGTAAAATGCATTATGGAAACTCAAGGAACGTGGTAGGTCTGAAGTATATATCAAAAGAAGGATGAGCCCCTGCACGGATCCCTTGGGACACCTTCGGGTAAAAGTTTTGTGATTTGGAATTCTCCGATTTGGATACCTCTTTTGATAGACGCGGACACTTTCGAAGCAGTTACCTTGCAGAATCCAAGAACTAAAGGCATATCGACCTGCTCAATGAAAGGGATATCCATATTTAATAACTGCCAATTGGAAGCAACAATAACAGCAATAATGATTAAGTAATAACTGTAATTGGGGGAAAAGCCACTAAAAGTGGACAAATTATTGAAACGTCTACTGTCAACAATAAACCGGGACACTCATGAATATGTTTCTTGTCAAAATCATAACTCTGGCCACGGCCAACTAAATTTTGTACTACAATTTTGCTAAACTTGTTTAAGAATATCGGTTATCAGTGTTTGAAAAACATTCTTTTCCTTCTAAACTATGCAAAATACGGAATTTTCACTAGAGATAAAAAATGAAGATAATGAATGAGTTTTTTTGTTGAAACAATCTTAGAACCATATTATCACCCCTAAAAAAAATATTCAAAAAATGTCAGAGGGGTGAGGGTGGTTTTACTCTTCCACAATTCCCTTTGAATTTCTTTGATCGCTGAAAGTAGGGTAATTTTATACAATGCATTTTTGCAAAATTTCATCTAATTTGCTCCTCGCATTAGTGAATAGCGCACAAAAATGTGATTTTTTAAGTCACTTTTGAACTCTCCTCACAGACAAACGGTATATTTTGTTACTATATAAATTGGGTTCAATCGACTTATTCTGACCTCTACAATGAGTGGTAGTTTTATTGCCAGCAATTTTGGGACATCCTGTATATACCTGCAGATTAGGTGTAATAATAGGCCTTGAAACAGGCGATTCAAGTACATGTATTGTGAAATTTGAGACCAAATCCCATAAATTTTTTTTTGTTAATTCATATATACTGAAAATAGTTTTTTTCAAGTAAATTAAAACATAACAAAACCTAGAACGACATATAGGAATTACGTGAATTCGAAAAAACATCGACATCCGTATTTTTGCTATACCAACAAACATTATATCAAACGACTGAATTTTTTTTTAATCAAACCTGTTCAATTTATTCGGGCCATTCATAAATCATTTCGGAGTAGAACATCTTTTCAATTAAACAAAAACACTAACGGGACCGTCCGGGTAAATTGCGAAAAGCTCGTACACTCGAAAACTTCTATGTTGAAAGCTCATGAGGTGCGCGAGCTTACTGAAACGCTCTGCGTACTTGGATCCGAAGCTGCAAGTTACACTGCGGTCACTGAAACCGGCGTAGGCGTGGTGCGAGTCTCATATTGCGGTACATCCCAACTCTCTCTGCATGTTCCTCCAGTTGTGAGCCTCTCGGATATACCACCGATACAACATTCTGTAAGGATGAGATATCGTCCATCTCATGTTCTTGATTATCCTTTGCGCATTGAGGAATTCTGACTTTCTTCAACAATCTGTGCATAAATTAATCTACTCAAGCCGGAACCTTATTGTTCGGGCTATTGATAACTTTTCAATAACTTTTCAATTCACCTCTCACTTTGATAGATGTTTGAAATGAAATTAAATGATATAGTTGATACAATTGTTCGTTCTAAATAACATATTTTTATTATTATTACGTTTGAAAAGGGCAGAGGTTCTAGAAGGCGTACTCTAAATTATTAAATTTTCTTCATAAAATTTGGTTACATAAATGTAGCAGAGCCTGAAAAAAAATTAAGCGCGTTAAACAATCCTGTTATCTGAATTTTGATAGCAACTTTATCAATCAATTCATTCAAAATCAGCAAAACAATTTGCAAAAATTTTTTTCACAAAATCAAAGCCATTCAATCAATAAAAATACATAGTTTAATGAAGTTCGTAGGTCATGAAAAACAAGATATCAATAAGCAATGGTTGAAAATCTAACAGACACAAACATTCCAGCACACGTTAGGCTTGGGTCCAAATTGTTTGATAATGAAAAAAGCCTAATCGACGATATAACTACCAATTTAGAATGCGAAAATAGAAATAAAAATTTAGAGGAGAAAAATTAAGCTAGAAATAAAATTTATAACATATTGACAAATAAAAAGGATGAACAAAAAGCAGAAATAGGCATAGCTATAACTATCGCACAAAAAAGACAAAAGAGTTCTTGGATGTCAACCCTCAAATACTAGTTTTGAATGCGGATAAATCTAATAAAACCGTCATAATGTATAGAAATGACTACGAAAACAAAATCGGAAATCTATTAAACGATGAAACAACTTACAAAGAATTAAAATCTGACCCTACATTATCAGTAGAAAATGACATGAATAAATTAATGAACAAATGTACAAAGATAAGATAATGCATTTTGAATTGAAAAATAAATTAATTTGTCATAATGGACAAGCACCTCATATCTATGGGCTTCCAAAACTATATGAAAGTGAGACCCATTGTAAGTAATATTGGAGCATCTATCTATCAACTGTATAATAGGAATCAATGAATTTGATGTGATATACTCATGGCATTTTAATGAGTTCATAAAAAATCAATCCGTACCCGTAGATCATCTATTGATTTCCTTAGACGTTGTTTGTTTACGAATATATCTGTCGTCTTGGCATTGAGTAGTAACAAAAAACATTGGGCAGAGATTAAAAACTACACACCTCTAGATAAATCTGAGTTCATGAAGTTTTGTACAGAATGCAGCTATTTTAATTACGGTGAGCGATATCTTGGGCAAATATTCGGCACAGCAATGTTATCTTCTATTCCAGCTACTATTGCTAATCTAGTTATGGAATGCCCAGAGGAATCTGTAATAAATTCATCAGATTTTCAACCTGTATTCTTTAAACGGTATGTAGATGATTGCCTAATGTTTGTTATCAATGATGAAATTCAGTGAGTGATTAATAAATTTAATAATTTCCACTGTAAACTTCAATTTACTCGTGGAATAGAAGTGAACAAAAACATAGATTTCCTAGATTTGAACATTCCGGAGACTTCAGAGAAAATTAAGAAATGCTTAAAAAAGTATGATATAAATATTGCGCATAAACCTTCTAACTGTGTTGGGAAATATTTTCCAAATCTAGAACCTTCAATACCTAAAGGTAAACAAACCAACACAGTATACAAATTGAATTGTTTAGATTGCGATGGAACTTATACAGGAGTCTTTAAACTATCTTTACAAAAAAAATGTATCCCTGTGGGACACCTTTAATTCCCAGACTTCATCTTGCATTTATCTTCAATAGATATAAAGATATTTCTCAAATCAAAAATAGAATCAGCCATTACGTGATGGAAATCCATTCTAAACTTGAAAAAAATATGTAAGAGAATTTGAAACAAATGATTAAATGGATATACTGATTTATCTCATGTTGACTTTTCAAGATAACAATGATAAGGTCTTCTTAGTCCAGATCGATTAATAACCTCACAAACTTATAGTTCCAGACAGCTGTTTCGCTCTTATCATAGAGCTCATCAGTGAAATATCAATATCTTCTTTTGTACTAAGTGTAGCTCTCAGCATCAAGTGATTTGACCATAACGTGGATGCCTTCAACTTCGTTGATAAATCGGAAAAAAATGCAATCGTGACATTTTCAGATCGGAAGGTCGTCTTTTTTTCTTGGCAATAATCCATAAAACGTTTATAAGCGTATTCATATTTTGCCTTGGATTTATTCAGCAATAAATTTAAGATGACATTTTCAGCAGCATTTACTAACTCTGATGGTGTCCCGCACACCTGGACATCATCATTACTGTCCATTTTAAATGTTTTTAAATATTTTTTAGCGATAAGTAGGTATTAAACTGCAATAAGTAGTGAATCTCCGACTTTTGTCACAATAGTAAACAAACAATGATTGTCAAGGAAACGATTCCATAGGCAATAAGATATGTTAACCAAAAATTGTTATGCATTCATAAAAAAATCCTCAATTTCTGATAATGTTGATTGTGACTTAAGAAAAAATAGTATGTGTACCTCGTAGTAAAAGCACATTCTCAGACTTCAATGCAATTTACATTGTCGTCCGGGAATGTATTGCTTTTACTACTAGAAGCACAATGTACTATTGTCAATACAATTATTATGTCAGGTTTCGGAAAAGAATATTGATATATCACGTAACTCAAATATAATTCTTCTAAGTTGAACAGTTCCAGCGTTATGGAGTAGAGGAATATGATACAAGCAGACTGTATGATTGAAAGACCAACGTCGATAGACCAAGAAAAGTATGTAAGTAGGCATTTGATTCTTAG
Source organism: Endomychus coccineus (assembly GCA_958510875.1). Lineage (NCBI taxonomy): Eukaryota > Metazoa > Arthropoda > Insecta > Coleoptera > Endomychidae > Endomychus > Endomychus coccineus. The sequence goes on from OY294068.1 coordinate 19,136,127, forward strand.
AACACCTCACATAACTGGAGAACATACGAAGAAGTTGCGAAACCATATTCCTCGATTACAAACATTTCGCTTCATGGAAAGGAAGATGAAACTGTTCTTGTTGTCCATTATTCAATGGTTTCAGGTGAACAAATTGTCGAAATCATCGTGTAATATAACGTAAAAATGTCCCTACTTGTGACTTTGACAAAATATTCATCAGAGTAAATCATACTTAATGTAGTGAGTGAAATTCAAATGGAAATAAAGTAAAAAGTATTCATAAATGAAATCAAATGAGAGATTCACGTAATAGAGCTCTCAATTCCATGAAACAACTTTCCAGTCCCGGTAAAATCATGAGTTTTGTCTTTGCCAATCCTTCGTTCGGAAGGTTGACGCTTAAAAGCTTTCAATTCTGGTCTCCAGAGAAAGTGAAAGATGGAATTAATTTTATGAATATTCAAAGTTCTGTAAAATACTGATTCATTACAGGACACACGCAATAGAATAATGAATAGAATTAGCGTTTATCAATTGAAATGGGTTCATGATTCTAACGATCTCTACGTTATCTGCCAGCAGCTTCATCGAGTTATTATTTAACAGCTCACGATGTCGTAAAAACGATTGTTGCTCACTATTCTTGGATCTAGAATTTTATTTCTCTTGCTATTTAAAAGATGATCATGGAAAAGCTGCGTAGTACTCAGGCACTGTAATTTCATTTTTATCGCTCTCCACCACCATTTTAGTTTTAATAATCTTTAACGATTCATAGTTCGTAGGGTTGAATATCGATCTTCTAATGATGTCTGGAGATGGTTTCGGTTCTCCTGAGTTCTCTGTATCAAAAGTATCACATGTTGTTGTGAACACTTTGTTACATTCCTCATAAATCACTAATAAGTCAAGGAAATAAAAGTGGGATTCCAACCCACTTCTCTCAATTTCCATTCTAGAAAGTTTATGAACTAACACTTATCTTTACTGATTTCGTCTTTATGTACGTTCCGGTTTCACGACCATCACCAGAAGATGTATCAAGAAAAACCTAAAACAGGATTTCTTAAAACTACTTGCATCAAACCAAAAGCGTCCTTATCGTATCAATTTCTAATGGATTCATTTCGACGACTTAGGCATTTTCAATCCAGATTGGTGCTTTGTGCTTGATAAAATCAGTTTTGAGAAATTCCGTTTTAGACATAATACCTCTTCTGATGATGGTCGTGAGGCCCAAACGTACGTAGAGACGAAAATAATAAGTATATGTGTTAGTGTGACCCATTTCCCGAGAATTTATATATAACCTACTTGTTTGAGTAGGTTTTCTGTATATGTTGAATTCTAAATTGTGACCATCTTTGATAATATCAATGTCAAGAAAAGAAAGCTGGTTATTGCTTTCTAATTCTACGGAGAGTTTAACTGAATCAAATTGGTTTTCATGCGAAAAAAAGTCGGTCTGGTTTTCATTGATTAATATAGGAATTTAATATCCTGCCGCATCGTAAAAGTTGAAATTGTATGTTAACAGACAAAGCATGTTGCTGAATCATCGTGGCAACATTTTTAAAACAGTCGAGCGGAGTAAACTCATCTATAAAATGTCTGTTAAGGTGGTTTACAGCATCATCTAGTGGAATTATCCGTTAGAAGATGGTAAAGAAAAATTATTTCACATTTGCATTTCGTGCATATTTCACAGCTCGATTGTCATTTGTTATAATTTTTAATATCCAGTGAGAACTGGAATGAATTAATATTAGCAGCGACGTCTACATTAATTAGTGTAATAAATTTCAGTTATTATTTCACGAGGGTAAGTCCCACATATTAAATTATTGTACTCTATACTAACACCTAAGTGGAACTTGATGGTAGGTGATTGTTTCACAATTCCAATATCAAATAAACTGAATTATTAGAACGGATTAAAGTGTCGACCCGATTAATATGTCCGAGCTTTCCACATACCGTGTTCTGCTAAATCACTTTAATTTGGTGTAACTGAGCTAACGGCCTATTTATTATTTATGTGCATCTAACTGAATATGTGGAGTATATGCAATAATTATTCTTTATTCAGTGGTTCCCAAGTGCAACGCATACATTCTATAAAATCGTTGACAAGAATATTTCAGAAAAATGCTCAGACACATCGATTTTCTTTTCCAATTTGACATTTAGGCTTGTAATTTCCCACTCCCCACACCTTCCTCCCTAGGGGCTAGCTACCCAAACTTTAAAGATTCAAATAACAAACCCTTTAGTCCAGTAGCACTAACTTTTGGTCAGGAAATTTCATACATAATTTTTCTAATGTGGTTATTATTATGCAGATCGGCCGTCTAAGAACGTTGGTGATATTATTTTTGGGCCAAACTCTGTGCTTCATGCCGTAACCTCACTTTTTGTGTTAAAAAAAACGCATTACGCGGTCTTAAATCGACACCGTTGAAGATATCGACTTCAATTTTTGGTGCTGGTAGACAACACTAAAATACAAGATCGTATGTTAACAAAAAAACTTCACCCCACTCTGGGCACGTGGTATAAGCAAAATAATTTTTTTCATGATTTTTTTTGGGGACAATTATAGACCGAAATTACTTCTACAGCATGTCAAGAACTACATATTATATTAGTTCTAGAATATACCTCAATTTTTAGGAACTGAGAGTATTTAAACATTTGAGGAAATAATTCGCCAAGAAATCGGTTTAATCACTACAGAAAAGGTAGACAATAAGCCTTTGTCACTAGATTTGTCACCATTGAGTGAATAGGTGAATATCGAATGCATGAGAAATTTTAAAAAAATAAGCATTTGTCCACCACATCGAGACACTACTGGGATTACCTCCTCTCCAATTGATAATCCAAGGAGAGGCAAGGCTTGGTGCTTTCAGAATACAAAATCCACTGGAGAATGTTCACATTGGGCCAGGATACATGAGTATCGTAAACATCGTGACCAGAGACGTGTTAGGCATGAGAACAGATCACATTCCAAAGCGATACTCTTCTAACAACACATTCAGGGTATCAATACCAGAAAGGACTGAATGGGAACATACAAACTTGGGCGACATTCTACAGGGAAAGATCTGGTGTACAGACGGGTCTAAGACTGAAAATGATGCAGGTGCTGGAGTATACTCAAGAAACCCAAAGACTGGCTTGAACTATTCATTGGGTAAACACACATCTGTCTTTCAAGCAGAGGTATATGCAATCGGAGAGCCATCGACGATGAGCAGATCCACATATTGACAGACAGTCTGGCTGCACTTAAGGCAATGAGAAGTCAGGAAGTGGCATCCCGTCTGGTATGGACATGCAAAAAGGAACTTGAAATACTGGCAGACCGGAACCGTGTCAAGCTGATTTGGGTGCCGGGACGTCAGGGAACGACAAGCAATGAAAAAGCCGACGAATTCGCAGAAAAAGGGTCGGAGAACGCTCCAGTTCCAGAACATACCACGGGGGTACCAAAACGTACAGCACGAAGGTCTGTAGAAGACTGGATCATGGAAAACCACAAAGAATACTGGGATAAAATCCCAGGAAACGAACATGGGAAGAAATACGAGATCAAAGCCTCGTGTAACAAATGAACGACAGACCTATTAGCACTAAATAGGGAAAAAATGAAAGTCGTAACAGGGCTAATGACTGGCCAGTACCGAAGCAAAATGGGACTGTACAATGGCGACTTGACATGCAGACTTTTCGATAAGGATACAGAAACAGTGACACACATACTGTGTAAATGCGCGACACTGGATCGCAGAAGACAGTCAATTTTTGGAAAGCCTAACGGCGAACCAGAATTATACAGTTCCCACCCCGTGAAGGACTTGTACAAACTCGTACAAGATACAAAAATACACGAGTGGATACCGTAAAGAAACGAATCATGGGCGAGTTACAATGGGAGAGCAGGTCTAAGTGTCACCGGAGGTAATAGCCAGACAAGCCTACAAAGAGGGTGAAGTTCTTAGTGAGTATGCCTGGAATGGTGACTCTCACAGTAGACCTTGAGACTCAAAGGTTCATAACCTCCCCATAAAGGGTTTTCTTCACCTCCTCAAAAAAAAATCAAATGGTATTGTTATTCGATAATGTTCTTGGATGTATTGATTTTCTGAATTGGTCTGAACCATTAACCTGATAAGTAGTCATGTTTCATATTTTATAGATATGCAAAAATAGTTTACTGCGGCTGATTGAAAAATGCATTATGCATGTTCATTGGAATAATTCTCCAACAGTGCATTCACCATACGATTTGTAGTCATCAATTATACCACGTTGGAGATAATTAGCATTAACTGAATTTAAATTTGAAGCATCAAATATACTGAAGTAGCCAATAGTAAGAATGTTTCTGGATAAATAGATCCAATCATCGAATTATTCCAACACATGGAGTTTGAATAAACATCATCGTTTTACGTACACTGATAATAGATATTAAGTGAAAAACCGGGAAAATGTTATTGATATTTTATGTTACATAAACAATCATCCATACATGAAAGACTGTTCGTATCACATTAGGATTCAACAATAATGAGTTCACATATTCGAAGATAGTTCAGAATAAATTCTCAGAAGTCAACATAATAATTGATATCGTTCCGCGTTATATCTTCATAGCCAAGGCTGTAAGCTGGGGAAAAAGGCCGAATAAATAACTTTTGTTTAGAAGGTGAAATCTGGAAAAAAAATGTTGCGTGATGTCTTATGGACCCCAACGGTAATTCGTGATACCATAACGATATGCTCTCGCCTCTTCAACCATAGAACGTCAAAATTGACCCATTTCTACCCCTCCAATATTAGACGTTATATGATTGATTCAAAAAATAAAAATTAAGCTCCGAAAATGGTATCTAGGAGGTTTTTTGGGTCGCTAATTACAAATCCAAGGTCGGTTAATCGAAAAACTCAACCGAAGACCAGCAAATCAGAGAAATTTGTCTACTTTCTACTTATATTTCAAACTTTTTATTTTCGACTTCGATAATGGCTTTTAGAAGGTCTTATGGGTCGCTTATCACGAATCCGAAGTCAGTTGTGAGGAACATCCATCAAGAGACTGAAGAAATGGAGAACTCTATTTTCAAACAATTGAAGTTTTGGATAAAGTTACAGCTTCAATATAAAAAAAACAACCTAGAAGCCATTTTTGAAGTCGAAAATAAAAAGTTTGGAAAGTAATTGGAAAATTTTCACGATTTTCCGGTCTTTGGTCGAGTTTCCCACATAACTGTTCTAGGATTTGTGATCAGTAACTTATAAAACTCCCTAGAAGTCATTTTTGAGGTCGAAAATGAAAACTTTGAAAGATAAGTGGAAAATAGCCAAATTATCTCGATTTCCTGGTCTCCGGTTGAGTTTTGCGAGTAACCGACCTCAGATTCATGATCAGCGATCCAAAATACCCTAGATACCTTTTTGGCCTAATTTCCATTTTTTGAATGAATCATATAACGTCCAATATTGGAGTGGAAGAAATGGGCAAATTTTGGGGATGGAGGGAGTTACTCATACTCTTACTCTTAGGTAGCCGAAGGTCAGCATGGGTCAAAGGCCGAGGGTTTCGATGTTTCTGTAGAAAACACCGTGCATCGGCTTGTAAACACGTCGCCTGAGCGTAGGATCTTGCTACGTGGCTCTCATTAGTGCTTTCAGGCTCCGTGTCTTTCGCTAAATGATATTCTCTTCAGCAGCTTTTTGTGCTGCCTTAACGATAAATGCCCTCACTCCAGCCAATTCGTGACTTTTGACAATACACAAGAGGGGGTCCGAACTACTCTGAAAACTTTACAAGCTATACTCTGAACCACACTTCGATGCAGACGGTGACGTGGGAGATAAATGCGGGAAACGGACGACCTAGGATGCAAACTGTGATGCATATGCATCATTTTTCAGGTGTTTCTATCGAGTCTATGCAGTTTATCGACCGTTCATTGTCTATTTCAGCACTCCAAAGGTGTAAAGCAGGACTGGAATGGCAAGCATATTTGTTTGTTGCAGTCCAAATCGTTCGAACTAATCTGTACTTGTGTGGTATCCCGAAGAGATTCATCTTAAATTAGACAACTAACAATATTCTATTTTGTTAAGTCATGTGCATGTTTATTTTTTATAAACATACAACACATATTTGTTATTGTTATATATCATTATAAATAACATGTCGAAGAGGCTGTGACCTTGCGTGCATAACAAGAATGTCAATGCCGGCACGTAGGCCAACCTTCGCCGAACTATTAGAAGAGGAACAAGGATTCTTCCTTGAGAATAGATATTTAAGTTACAAGTTACAAGAAGTCATATATAATCGGTAGTTATAGTCATGAGTAAGTCAGCTATCTGCGATAGATATAAGTTATTACTGTTGGTACAATGTAGTGAATAGTAAACCAATACATCATATTTCGTAACGTAGGGTTTTAATCCCTGTGCCCCAAAAGAACCACGGATCAGCTCAAAGCAAATCGTCCCCAGTCATTAAGAGCTGATCCCCACACTTGCCACAGAGAGCCATCTTTACCAGGAAAGCGTCATAATTAGGACGTTGTTCAATCTATCCAGCATCAATATGTTCAGAAATATTGCCGTCGGCAAGTGGCATAGTAAATATATATACCGGTTCCAATATCGGCACAATATCCAGAATTCAAGGGGAATTCAAAATTTATTAGTGATTATTTGAACGTATTTATATGATATCATAATTTACTGCTATTGAGTGATATACTATCCATGTTCATAAAATATATCATTTGATGAACTATAAATACCATAGTTACCTTTCGAGCGGCAACAATTGTTAATTAAATTTTAGAGCTTTGAATCTACCCACATCAAACAGTTAATCAAATAAATATAACAAACCGGCAACGTATTCAGAATATTCATTGAATATTGTGATATCGCTATAGAATACAATTTGTAAATGTAACCTTATTTGAGGAAGCCCTTGGCCTTGATAAAATCGACATTATCATCTTTGGAAATGATTATTTTACCTCCATGTAACTATTTCGATGAATTAATATCACTGGAGGTATTCTACGAAGCTCTGAATATACATGCTTGACATATTTTCACACAATAAATACTGCTACAGAAGCCGGAAGAATCCGTTTCAGTTCAAGCCTCAAGCATGCCGTGAAGATGGCACCTGTAATTGTTTGCGATACTTCGGCATCGTGCTATCATGTGGAATCCACCCGGAAGCACTGAAGTATTGAAGGTGATTTATTGTTCGTTAATTGTTGATTTTATATCAACAATTATTGGAGGAATTTTCAATTTTTGACTCTCTTTAACCATCAGGCCTCCCAATTTCACAAATTTTTATATCATGCAGGCTCGTACTTACAATTTCTCAAAAATGATGAGTTGATGAGTGATGTAACTGATTTGAATCGAACCATCACATCAATGAGTGTAGAATGGAAAATAACTTGAAAATTTGTATTGAAAAAATAGAGCCGTCATTAGAACAAAAGTTGATGGTTGATCAAAAACGAATCGTCGGATATTAAAAGAGATAATAACACTAGAATGCTTATAAAAGTGGATCACAGTATAAAAAATTTAAGGAAATCAAGAAACTCGGTTTACTTGTAAATCGAAAATGATACTGGAAATTTTATACTCACATATAAATGGTCCTTTGGTTATGCAACTTATACCACATTTAAACAAAATTGTTTCACCATATCCTTTATTTTCATGATAGACATCCTCATCTTGGATAACTGTATATTTATATCTTAAATTGGTTCATCTTCATTCTACTTTTGGCTTTAAGCCAGCTAAGTATAGGCAAGAAAAAGTTGTCTTACAAACTATGCGTGCCTTATCAACATCTCAGCATTCTTCCCGGTAGATTGAACCCTCCCGAGTTCAAGAATGCGGGGTTGGAACATCGCTCACATGTGATATACTTGTACTTGTTTGTAAGACAATAATTAGGTATGTGTCAGAGTTAACTGCCTTAGTTAATTGTGTATTAAATTACAAAAGGAACTTCAGAGTCCGGCTGCTGTGTATTATTCACATACTAGAGATGCCTGCCTTTGTTAGGTCGCTTAATTGTTTCTTCAATCTATCCACATGAAATGCAACTGCGAAACATGAGTTCAAGCACATCATGCTCTATCTCTCGTGGCATCTTATCTAGTTACTTCTTACGAAATGAATGCTCCCTTACATTCTTCACAGTGACTCAAGAGAAGATATGTTTGTATTCGAGGGAAACACTTTCATTAAACTTCAAAAGTAAAGCACCTCACATATCATTTCAATCAGAAGTTGGAGCTTCTTGATATAATGATTAATATACAACAATACCAGCTACATCAGCAGTGTAAGCAGAAATGATGTGGCTCATATTTATCTACATTAAACTCATACCATGTAATGTTTTGGACGTTAATATATTCATTCAATGGTCATTTATTATTCCGATAACTGTTGTGAGATATTCTATTATATAAAGAGACCATCTCGACCTCTGTAGCTCAATAGCTCAAGCTAAGTATGTGAATGCGGTAGCGGGTCATTGGAGGAACAGAAAATTGACGCAAGAATTCACACTTCTTGCGACATTAAGAGGAAGGTCGAATGTGGATGTAAAGACGGGCATCTTCATTTTGACTTTTGACAAGGTAAGATCGATAGAGATCAATTTTGTTATTTCATAGTAATTCCCTAACTTGAAAGCTTATATAGTTGTAGATATATGTTGATATGATATCTTGATCATTCTAATTACATAGTGTCAATGTGATATTAAAATTTTCAAATTTTCGTTTATCCTTGCCATATATGTAATAAATGTAAATAAACATGAACATAAATGAAGGCAACAAATTTCCAGCTAGCTTATGGGAGTGAATTTTCTAATATTAATTGGACATTTAGAAGCGACGATATCACTATTACGAGTTTCATAACTCTTATTTCAGCACTACTATGATCAGTAAACTAATATCTAATTATTCTCTTTTAGATTTCAATATTGTAGTTTAATGAATTGTTATTCTCAGCTCAACTAATTTCCTGTATTTCATTCACTCTGTTCCTCCTTTTCATAATTTTGAATATACATTTTGTGTAGATAAGATAATCAGCTGGGGGATTATTTCGATTGTTCTTGCTGATTTATTTATTTGTCCCTCGAACTTGAGGCCAAGATACTGCTCGTACTGTCTATATTTCAGCGTTCAAAGGATCGAGACGTCACCTCCCCTTTTCTTGTGTCGAGTAGCGGAAGGAATTCCTGGTAGAGAGCTCAGATTCAGCCAAGTTTCAAGGACGACACAATTTGTTAGTTGGAATAACCAAATTTTCATGATCAGCTCTTTCTGATATCTGTAAAAGATTATTGTTCCAAATACACATAAACTTCCTCGAATATTCTTTCAAATTTTTTTTCCTTTCAAAAAATTTAAATCTGTAATTGCAGTTCAATTTAATCAAATTGTTAGAACACCAATTCGTTTCACTATTCATTTTTCTACGTATTATTCTTGTTTATTCATTGTATTGAGTTTCTTTTGTAAATCAAGATAATAAAAGAGTTAAATTGAAACTTGTCTTTATTTTCTCTAATATAATCATCAACATTCATTCACCTCGTAATGCTGGGAATTCTTGATTGAAGACTCTTCCGTATCTTTTCGTAAAGCAGTTGGAGTTCGAAAAGGCAGTCCTGTTTAATCAAGATCAATCAAGAGGTTTTGTTTTTTCTTTGAGGTTGATCATTACCCTGAGCTAGTTGGAGTCATTAGAGACACAAAAGGTTTCTTCGGAATCTTACAACAAAAAATGAGTAGAATCGAGGTCGTCAATTCTTACTTAGACATGATGAAGATTTGCTATTTCTCGAATTCATGAAAAGTCAACGATATTGCCATTTCGTATTCAGGATATGGAAGATTTATATAAGAGAAATATGCCGGAAGACAATTTGATATAATTCACCTGTTGCATCCAATTTGGAAATTGCTCAATTCTACGTTCCATTTGCAGGGAAATTAATGTTTGCTGGATTTTATTGCATCATTGTATCTATGCCTACTGAACAATGTCAAATAAGCATTCAGTTCTTTTTTAATTTGTCATCCTGACTGACTTGTTTGCTCTATACTCTATACATCACTTCACCGATATTTCCGTACAAAGAGCATTTTAAAACATTCAATCTTGTATATTCATCCTTAGAACTTATCTGGAACACAATTGCTCACTGCAAAAGTAAGCAATTGTCAAGTGGAATTTGCAATTCTGATGTAGAAGTTGCACTTGCAATACACCCTCATCCAGATATACAGATATTATTGATGTACCAAATATAACAGGACGTGTCTATATTGTTACATTCATTCTCTATTTGATGAGTCATATTTCTATGTCATTATTTCAGACAGATTTTATTCCGTAGATTATTGAGATAACATTTAATATTTAAGTAACTATGATGATAAATTAAAGTTAAAATTAAACTCTAGGTGGGATTCGAACCCATATCTCTGAATTTACATTTCAAATCGTTCACGAATCACTCCATTTTGGACACAAGCGAAAAAGGCACATGATTAAATTGCAGCCCTCGCGTGTCACACGTTTAACGGACACTTACTTAATTAGAATATTACATCATCATGTATTGTGTGATAACATATCACTGTGAAGTTTTCGAATCCTCAAGTCCTTTAACCGTATATTGTTTGTCACATAGCTCAGCAAATAAGAGCAAGTTTTCACTCAATGAAACATAAAAGCGGCTATGCTAAAATATATTTATACGTATGAAAGATTTTTTAATCATAGTAACCTTTTTAATCTAAGACACTTTCTTGATCGTTTAGGCGTAGTGAAGTTTTAATATAGGGTTTCCAGTTCAGGTATTGTTCCAGTATGGTTCCCGGATTTTACCCTAAAAATGAAATTATATGGATATGTTATGGAGAGGTACATCTTCAATAATAATTCCAAACATTACTCTATTTGCTCAATTGTTTACATGTCATATCAATTATATAATGAGGCTGATATAACATTCAAAGTGGACCACATGTGTAATAATGCACCGTAAGCAAGGTCAGCTTATTGTTGATACATTATCCATGTTAACATCGATATGAATGGATTTTATGAAATGACGTATCAACATCTATGTATAAGGAAGGAGAATTTTTTATTGCTTAGGATGGAGTTATCATGAGCAATTTCAGAATGATAATCAATGATTAGAGAAGTTAAGATTAGGCAAGTCTGAATTAGTTCTATATTATGAACCGTTGGTATATGTATGAGTGTTATTACAGTAAACCGATAAGCCATACGATGATATAATTCGCATCTCACCACACCACCAGCAATCAAAACCCCTATAGAACCTGGCACCTGGCAATCTGGGGTTATTATATGGGGATCTTGCCAGGATGGAACTAACTATACGCACTAACAAACAACAAAACCAACTAACAAAACGAATAGATCCAATTTTTAATCTTGAAGACTACCCAGTTGAGTTAAAATATCGATTACAACAAGTTTTTTGTATAGAAGTTGGGAACAATTCAATAACTTAAAAATTAAAACGTACGAAAAAGTCAAGACTCAATTGTAATATTGTTAAATTTAAGGTAAGAAATAAGGTACTTGACAAATAACACCAGAAATAGATTAGAACAACTTACAAGGGTTCTTTTACAGTTATAGACGGAAAATCCCCAAATATAATTTTCATAGTAACTGATAAGTCAATTGAATTACACAAAAATAGGCTACATATCACGAACCATTATAAGAACAAATCAAGGCATTGAAAAAAAATGTAAGCCATCAGTTCAGATTTTTTTACTCACCCTTAGAAGGTGTAATGAAAACGTAATAAAGGTATATCGTCAATAAGTTCTAAATTATGTAAATTTCGAACATTACCCTATTTGCTTAATTGTTTACATGTTATATCAGCAAGTTAAATAATGAGATTGATTTAACATACAAAGTGGACCACATGTGTAATAATGCATCGTAAGCAAAGTTAGCTTATTGTTGATACATCATCCATGTCAACATCGACAACAATGTATAAGGAAGGCGAAGTATTCCCAGTTTAGGATAGAGTTATCATTATTATAGTTACCAGGTGATCAAAGCACATTATTCGCGTAAAAGATTTTGATATGAAAGTTTCTTATTCGCCTATTAACTTTTGTATTGAAATTTTCTTTTCACACTTCCATATATTTCTTGAAATACAGTAGGTATCGTCTCATGTCTATATATAAAAAGCGTACTCTCCATATGAAACCCCCTCTAATATTAACGTCACCACTTTATAAGGTTTCATCGCAATTTTGTATTGAACAATGAGTATGATATGAATATAACATATTATTCATTACGAAAATCTCTAGTAGTACCTATATAGTATATAGGCTTATAACGATAGCGTTTCTAATAATTCTAGTTAGTGAATAGTACAGGTAGCGAGGCGAAGGAACAACTATCAATTTGTGGTTTAGGGCAGATGAATGCAATGATTCTACTCTAAAGAGGCAACAGTCAATTCACTTCCGTAAAATTATCACGATCCTATACATCAAAATCTATCCACTTGACTTGACAACCCTGAAATTGATCATATTGCACTACAAGCTTCTATCACTTGCAGTTCATTTAGAATCCGTCGTTAGCTGCTTCGTGCTTGTAATCTGCAATGTCAATGAATTTCTAATAAGAAGTTGGGGACTGGAAGTTGCGTCAAATAACAACGCCATGTCAAGGAAATTTGTATCTAACGTACATTTCTTAATTACAGTTTAGCCGTTGATGAATGCAAATTGATTTCATTCCCGATATTTTACATATTCCAGAATGAACACAAACTCACTATCCTAGAATTGACAGGAATTTGAACAATCAAAAACAACAGTAACGTTATATTAAATGACCAAATCGATACATACAATTGAACACTTGTCAACAATTTTGTAAATAATGTGCCTTGAATAGTAATAAACTTCCGCCCATAGCCTAGTCTTGAAAATTCTTGGCTTCCAGATGTATCCTAAAATACCCGAATCATCTAAGTCGCGACTCAGGATATTACCTTCCAAACATTTGGAATCCCTTTCTCGGAAATTCCACTTCGCATATGATCACACAACGACATGGTCAGTTGCCAGAAGAACCACCGGAATAAAGGCAGTAAACTGTGTAGCATAAAGGTATTTGCCTACAATAAATACCGCTACAGAAGTCAGAAGAGTCGGTTTCAGTTCAAGCCTCAAGCCTGCTCTGAAGATGCCACCTGTGATGGTTAACGAAACTTCGGCATCCACTCCGTGCTATTTTGACACGGAATCCATCCAGAAGCCAGAAATTTTGGAGAAACAATGTGTCAACATTAATTCTAAATTAAACATGTTGAGTTTAATTCTTCAACTTCCGAAAGTTAGTTCCATTCAGTAAAATAGATAACAACGAATGAGACAAGTAGGCAATGCAATATTCTCTCCAGAGAACGTTATAAAAACTCGGTTTAATGATTCAGAGCTTGTAACCTTATACCTTACTGAAACTTGAGAAGAGATGACTGACATCTGTGTTTTAATAGCCCAAATCGATTATTTTACTGATGTGCAAAAACTTGGAACAGGTCTCGCGACGCGCGATGAGAGGGGTGACTAGAAAACGGAGATCGAAAGGAGGCATTTTATGTGAAACCTTATCTGGGGAGAGTCGAATTATTTTCATTCCTTTATGTTTTATTTACTGAATATATTGTGAAATTATTATCGACAGTGAACCTGATAATTTGATGTCTAATTATATCTAAGCATGGTAGTAGACGTGTATGATTGTCTGATCGATGATATTTTTCATTAATTATATGAATATCGACTCATCCACAAGGCCACACAAGATCCCTTTTTCTTGCTCGGATCTAAATTAGATAATGATTTACTCATATTACTCCTCTTGTTTTTAATCCGTAACTAATTTGGCAAGTTAATGGTCAGATTGGTCTATATCTTCCTTCAAAACGTGTTTAACCTAGCAGTGATCCACGTGGTTCATAGTATTCCGTATCATCCTTCTTTGACTCCTCATTATAAATTTGTAATGGATATTTGCCTTCAGGCTAGTCTTGGTGAGATAACGAATTAATTATTGATCTGGGTGAACTCAACTAAAGCCGAAATTCACATTTACTACTTCCATAAAACAGTAAACGAATAAATCATCTGATATTGCTTGAACAGATTATTCATTTAGATACTAGTATCACGATTTCAGTCTTCTATATACAGTAAACTATTATCTGATTGTTCTCTTGCAAACTTCTAAATTAATTCACTCATGTTCTATATAATCTGTTGTATGAATTGTAATAATTTCAATAAGTAAAATATTATCTGAATGCATCCTTTCAGATTTTAATATTGTATATCACTAGTCCTCTTCAAAATTTCAATCTTTTTAATAATTTTGAATATACAATTTGGGAAGATAACACAATCAGTTGTGAGATTATATTGATTATTCATGCTGATTTACTCATCTATCTCTCGAACTTGTGGCCAAGGTATTGCTCGTATTATCCATATTTAAAGGTTTATTCAGAATTATAATTTGTTTCACTTTCAATTGATCTTTGTATTGATCTTTGTTAATTTATAAAATAAGTATGTAATCAATCTAACCAATTTTCTTTTTCAATTATGATTCCCTACAGGATTAAAACCAAATTGTTAAGTTGAAACTTGTCTTTATTTCTCTGATATAATCATCAACATGTATTCACCTCGTAGTGCCGGATGTTCTTGATTGAGGATTCTATCTTATTTTTCTGGCTGAAGCAGTTGGCGCTCTAGATAATCCGATCAATCAAGAATCTAAGGACACGTATCACTACGAATTCTGAGTGTAGAATATCCTAGTGAGCTAGTTGAGATCATTAGATACAAAAGGTCACTTCAAAACCTTACAAGCTGTTATAACATTCAATATATGAAATGATTTTTGTTGACCGTCTTTTAAAAGTATCTGCTGAACGAATATAGCTAATAATCTAAAAATTTGAATGTGAACCTATTGGGATAAGGTGTATCGAATGAAAATATTCCCAAGATGGGGGAATTTGCGTTTTGTACCGGAAGCCCACCATATCGAAAAAATTAGCATTTTGAAATTCTTTCGGTCATACGTTCTCATCTCCATCAGGTCTGAGGGAAACAAGATAGCTCTTGTTGGCAGTATTCTCCAGTAGAAGACACATTAGACTGAACAATCCTACATGATTTATATTGCATATGATAGATCCGATGATATCTCTGTACCAATAAAGCACAAAGTAGTGGAAGAGCACTTCGGAAGTCACAGCAGACGGAGCTGGAACGTTAGTTTCATTTGAAGATACAGCCTGTTTTTCTTGTAATTAAATCAAAACTTCATGACCAGAACTAATGTACTCAGACATCATTGATATACGTAATATTAACTGCGTCTTGTATCAGCTGTAATTGATGTTTCCATGATAACTCAAATCAGATGATACTGGAAATAGACTGTAATAGGTACAAACTGGTGTATGGTGAATTTTTAAGAATAGTTGGTAGCTGGGTACGTAAGGATAGCACTTATCTCAAGCGATTAAACAAAATGGCGGATGCGCTAGATAATAACAAGCTGTGGGATTTCCTACTGTTTCGTTTGTAAAGATTTGCATAAGAACTGGAATGACATGAATATTGGCAAACGTATACGGATTGAGAAACCAAAGTTTTCCTGAATGTATCAATCAAAATAATACAAAAGTTATGTGGTGGAAATCAATCATGTTGGCCACAGAATTTAGTATCGTTGGTTCAGCACACTTCAATCTACCCCTTGGACCAACTCAAGGTGAATTATAATGATTCATTAGGATGCTCTATTGAACAAACGAGATGTTATAATTGGTACATAGAACAAAGGCAAATCGAATGAACTACGGACATTTCAGAATAATATATACGAACGAGAAAGATGATAGGAAACCATCATTGATGTGTACCGTTTTGTAGTTGAATGATAGAAAACTATGTAATTTATACAGAGTTAGAAGAATGATTTCAGAATATTGATAAAACAACTATTCTATACATGGTGTTCCATTGGCAAAGGAACAAACGTCAACTGTGGATAGAGGAGATTGTAAATTACTTATACCGAATGGGTATTTGACCCTTTATGAACAAGATACAGGTTGTTTCATCAATTTTGTCAATTTTTTTTACCTATAACTTGAGAACTACCTTGTGCATTCTATTGAGACTTGTCACTTGTCATAAATAACTTGTAGAATATTGTGAAGTATTGAAAATAAAGGGAACTCTAGGTTCTGAGAACAACAAGCCTATATTTTCAAACGACATCAAAACGAACTGCAAATTTACAAATCCATACGAGTGACAGGAGCGGCGCATTCGGTTCCACAGTTTCATGCACAAAGATCCTGTCAAAAATAGTCTAGAGTAACTTGTAGAAGATGGTGAAGTATTGAAAATGAAGGGAACAACAACTTAGAACAACAAGCCTATATTTTCAAACGATTTTCCCATTTTAAGAGAGCACAAAAAATTTAACTCTTCCATATCTTTCATATATTCTTCCGTGAGGGATTTTGCTACTGAATATCAAGTTGAGAATGTGGCTTATCAAACTTTTGCTTGATTATAGCAGATTCTAAATGTCAAAATACATTAATTAAAAGTCAACTAATTATATTTTATAATGATTCTTGACCCAGGTATGAATTATATGTAAATTCTTGGGGAACAGGTCTCATTAATACGTATGGCAAATATGTTTTCCTCTTTACGTACGTTTCGGTCCCACGCCTTTCATCAGAAGACTCACCTCAACTAAGGGATTCCTTGAACTAATTGCACTAAGCCTTGAGCGTATTTATCGCATTAATTTAAATTATGAATATTCATGTCCCAATAGAAGAAGGAACACAAAAAATTTAAACTGTAACACTTTAATGTGTAAAATATATGAATAGTCTTAGAAAACCACTACAGAGTAACAGTTTCTATAATTGAAGACGTCGTTACTTGAGAACAAGGGAAAAACATCTGACCAAACATCCCTTTGCGCCAAGTAGTTACAATATTAGGTAGATGTGCTTGAAATGTTATGACTACTATTCGAAAGGTCTTGGCTGTACCAAAATTACTGATTTATTGTATCGGCTTCCAACCTACACACAATTTTAAACATTATGAGAAAATACGTGGAAATTTGAAAGTTTTAAATTAATTAAATTAGTATAAATCTGACTCAATGATTGTACATCGGTTCTATGCTTTACAGACTTAGAATACGTTTTATGTGAATCATCTCCAGCATAGAACTGTTACGATAAGGGTCCTGCGGACCTGTCGTCGTACAGTCCGAAGAACCTGGGGACTCACAACCCGTATGGTGCACTGGGTGTACACCACCATAGTGAGACCCATTGTAACATATGTCGCAATCGTGTGGTGGCCAAAGACAAATACAAGTATCCCAGCTTTCCCTGAACAGAGTTCAAAGGCTGGCATGCTTAGGAATAACAGATGCAACGTCGACCACCACAACTGCTGCGATGGAAAGGCTGTTGGGGTTGGAGCCATAGTACCTCGCCGTTCTGGCAGGATTCATAGGAGGAGCGGATCGCATCAATTTATTGGACGAAGAAAGGCCGATCAAAAAGGCCGAGGCATTCTCGGATTGCTTGGATCATGAGGGAGGCGTTATAGTCGGTAAGAGTCCGGCACACCTGGGGGCACGGGACCCCGAGGCGTCTATTCGAGATTTTTCTACTCTAGGCAAAAAAGAAGGTTCATAATCAAAGCAATCGTTTGCAAGGGTACGCTTTAGTTGATGTGAATCAGTTTCAAAACGTCTTTTGATGATGGTCGGGAAACCGAAACCCACCTAAAGACAGAAATATATCTGTCATATGTGTTAATGTGAATTTACATATAACTCATTATATTTGTATTTTGATTCATCATAATCATTCATGTTTGCAATAATCAAAACAATAGCTGTAAATTACCATCTTACTGTTTAATGCATTTTCTATAATGATGACTAACAGATCTCCTATTCACATCTAATTATTTCTCATATATTTCACCTTGAGGAGTTTGTTAAGTGATATCTGAATTACACATATAAAAATAATCTATATTTTCACACTTCGAGGATGTCATTGAATCTTAAAATGAGAATTTCGGACAGTTCCGCGTGTGATATCAAAAATACCACTTGAAACATGGCTACCCCGCCCAAAACCGATACTGTTCCAATTTTCAACATATCAGAGCAGCCTGCATATGTTCAAATTCATACGACCAACAGGAGCGGCGCAATCGTCTCCAAAGTTTTATGCACAAAGATACTGTCAAAAATAATCCAGACCGATTACAAAACTCACCTTACACTATATTTGTTATAGTGAGGAAAGTAAGAAACTCGAGAGGCTATAGAGCGTGATGTGATTCTAAATAGCTTTCGTTATAATTTGCTCGAGCATACTGCAGACTTTAATTGCCCGAATATTTCTGCTACCAAGAAATTATATCAGAGTTAATTGTTTTGTCTGGGCAGATGGCGCATATTTATTATTAATATTTTGCATACTGTGCAGATAATAGGGTCGCTATCAAATTAGGCACCTCGCATGGATGAAATTATCTAACGTTCAGATAAATATTATAATCAGAGCACATTTCTCTTGACGAAACACATGGCTTAGTTACTCCAACTTATATCTGAGTAGGAATCTAGCGAACACAATAAATCTGATTTGTGGAACATTTTGCATTCACAACGGCACTAACTAACTGTACGTGTGTTTGCACATGCCAGTGATATCATACCTGCAATCAGAATGACTTCCACAGAGATAGAGAGAGAATATTTAATGTGTTTAACGTAGAAAGGGTTCTTTTCAGAACGTATTTGCTATGCAAATTCTCCTATTTACTTGTAATAAACAAGCAAAAACTACAGTATTTTATATGAGCAACCCAGCCTGTTGCTGCGTCACATGCGCATTTTGCCGTGGAGGCTGCAGCCGGATCGCCATGGAAACGGCATCAGTGGGTGTAACCGAGCACTGGCAGCTGAAAACATTCCAAGGTCTTCCCAAGCCATCTAGCGTCCGGACGTCAAACTTATGAGGTTACGTACTGTTTCTCCGACTGGCGAATCAATACGATATGCCTCCGGTCACGAATGTCCAGCTAACTGTAATACGAATAGTAGAATCTGTAACGTGAAACCTTCATAGTTTTACTTTCGGAATGAACGTAAAGATGAGTACAAAAGTGGCGGAAAAATAATGAACTGGTGACATGGTAATTTATGTGAATAATTTGACAACATATGTTCCAGATTAATGAATTATAAGTTATTGAGGAAATATCTTTTATAAATATAATATAAATATAAATTTTCAGGAAATAGGTCACACTAACACAATGCTTGCAATGTGATACGACTGAAGGACTGTACCAAAAATATAACGCTTGAATATCCACTTTCGAATCAGATGTTGAAGATTTAGGGGGTAATAGAAAAAGGTTGTCATACCTTATTAGAAACATTGCTATTTGATCATTCTACCTAAAATATACTTTTAACATTATAAAGACGCATGTACTAATTTGCAAGGGTTTTAATTAATAAAATTAGTATAAATCTGACATAATGATTGAATATCTGCTCTATGATTCACAAAATTGGAGTCACGTTTTTCAATCTATGGAATAGAGGGTCAGCTATATCACTAGCTGAATAACAATCTCAGTAGTCGTTGTCAAAGAGTTCGTTTCAAGGGGTATGTATGACCAGAAGTGTCTATTAATGTGGAAGTTCCTCAAGGAGTGTCATAGGCCCCTTACTTTTCATTTTATATTTAAATGATATCGAACTATATATTGACTGTGAATTTATCTATATTTTTGTCGATGACGCGTTATTAGCATGTAGTGATGAAAATTTAGATGAAGCAATTAAAAAAATGAGTTCACTGTTGGAAGAAGTTCAAGATTATTTATCGTTAACCTAATAATAACCTAATTTATTTATATTTAAGTACATATGTGTATTATACTACTTCAAGCTGAAAACCTTTTATAAACTAGGTGTAAACTTGAATTGAATAAATTGAATTGAATTGAATTGAATTGTTAAATGAACTCAAACTTAATGTTCCGAAAACTAAAGGAATGATTTTAACATCGAAACACACAAATATAAAGCTCTAAATATGAATAATATAAATTTGATCATAAATAATGGAAGAATTGAAATAGTGTCAACATTCAAATATTTAGGTTTCCACTTAGATAACGTTCTGTCGTTTGACAATCATTTTGAGTATATTTTTTTAAAAATACGGAAGAAATTATTCTTCTTAACTAGAATTTCACAAACGCTATCAATGGAAACTAAAATAACGGTATACAACACAATAATACAACCACATTTTGATTAATGTGCATCAGTATTATTTTCGTGGGACCTAAATAAAGTAAATCAGCTACAGAAACTGCAAAATCGTGGTATGAGAATCATTTTAAAAGTGAATCGATATACAGCTATTGTTTGTATGTCTAATTCGTTACAATGGTTCACTGTCTCGCAGATAATTTACTAACTCGCTATGGTTTTTATCTTCAAAATTCTGAACAATCCAGCTCCATGTTATTTCCAAATGTTTTTGGTTTTTAGATGAGATGTCCATCCGTACCTAACTAGAAATTGTGACGATTTTCATATCTCTAGAACAAAACGCAAGAGCACCATGAGTTCCCTGTTTTTCAAGGGTTTCCAGGAGTTTAATCAATTACCTTTTGCAATAAAAAACAGTTCCACTCTCTGCTTTTAAAAAAAATATCAAATCTCTCATAAAAAACCGAGGAAGTTAACAATTTTTGTCTTATCAATTTATAATCAACTAGTCATTGTTATATATTTATACATACTATGGTGATTATCAATTTAAATAAAACTAAAAAAGAAAATACTAATCACCATAGTATGTATAAATATATCTTTATTTTATTAGGTATCCTAATATACATATAAAATATAATCATAATAATAATAACATAATACTGCATAACTATAAATAAGTAAATAAGGATGAACACGTACAGTACATAGTTCAAAAATTACATCCATGAAAAAAACAAACTATCAATTTAAATAAAACTAAAAAGAAAATACTAGTTTGTTTTTTCATGGATGTAATTTTTGAACTATGTACTGTACGTGTTCATCCTTATTTACTTATTTATAGTTATGCAGTATTATGTTATTATTATTATGATTATATTTTATATGTATATTAGGATACCTAATAAAATAAAGATCTATCTATCTATTTAATGTGAATCATCTCCAGAATAGATCTTTTATAACAATTGGTTTACTCAGCTAAAATATCAACATTTTGTAATCGAATTGATGGTTATAATTGAAACAGTGTTTAGCAAGGGCGGTGGAATTTTCCAAGCTTATGTTTCTTGTACTATACTCATGGCCATACATTCTTTTTTTGAAATATTGTTTAGATATTCCTGTATAAGGTCGATCGCAATCTAAAAAATTTAATTTGTATACTGTGTGGGTTTGTTTATCTTTAGGTACTAAAGGTTTTAGATTTAAAAAATATTATATCATACTTTTTTAAGCACAATTTTTTCTGAGGTCTCCGGAATATATGGTAATGTTATAAAATTATCTGTATTACCGTTTCTGCTATTTATATATGAGGTTCCATTATAGATTTTGTTTATTCTTTCTTTAATGATGGGATTGAAAAATATTTTTGGGAAGCCATTCATTTCCAGTGTATTAAGAACAGTTTTTAAATTTTTGGGACGGTCCTTTGGGTGAGACAATTTAATCGAGCGATCTGTAAGGCTGGTTATAACACTTTGTTCATAACTTGTTGGTGCAATGTAATTGAAGTGAAGATAACGTTGAGACCAAACTTTTTTAGTAAACCACGATGATTCCATTTTTCCATCTGCATCATGCTAATGTTCAAATCTAGGGAATGTATGTTTTTGTTCACTATAATGAGTTTGTTGGAGATTCCTATGCAAATAAAATGTCCCACAATAAATTAACAGCAGCTACCTCAGATATTGCCACGCGCCAGTTTTTTGGTAGAGCTGAATGTTTTAGATGAATATTGGTTTGGGGGCGAGAGGCATGGCGTATCCCTGAGGATTCTTGTTTGAGATATTTTAAATGTAATTTGAAATAAACAACATTGGTAAAACTAACTCAATAGAATTTATTAAAACAAATTAACAAATAAAAATAGAATACGACGCTATGTAAAATAAGTACGTTAAATAAATTGATTAATGAAATACGATCATAAATAATTCCAAAATTAGTTTAGTTAATTTAAGAAACATGATAATGAATAGTTTCGAAAACAGTTTAATTAAATCATTAATTCTCCATTTAATGTGAATGAAAAAAAAATCATTACTTACATTATTAAACATTGATGCGTACACACGCGAGAAGAAAGTTCGAATATGCTCCTTTTCCTATGTCGGTGACTTATATAAACTTTATTGATGAAATTCAGCAATTCAGGATTCGCACGGTAAATGAACTTGTCTGGCAGAATAATGAACCCTAATGCTGACATTATAGTTTTACTTAATATTTGCAATATATAAGTATCTGAGAATGAAATTAACACCGACTGACAGGAAATGGTTTGAAGTAACTTTTGTAATAAGATAAATTGAAATAAAATATCTGAAAGATTATAATGGGAATAAAAATGATTTACAATATTGAAGAAAAATAAAGATTGGTAATAATTGAATTTGGTAAAATCGGAAACGTGACAATATCAAAAAACGTTATATTTGGGTAGACATTTTCATTATACCTATATTGAAATACATGTAAAATATAATGAGTTTTCTGATTTCTAGATGTTTCAATTCTCATTTTATAAGAGAAAGGCTTGTAAATTTATAAGTGTACATGTACAAGTATTACCAATGTTGCTTCAACACATAAAATGCTCCTAGTCATTTGTAAAAGGAGCTTGAATATTTCCTTATAAAATAACTGAGATTAAAAATCTTTGTGCTAGTTTGATTCATATTATTTTCAATTAATCTATGATGAGTTTAAGTTATAGTTCATCCTGAAGATTGAAGTATTAGGCAAAGGAATTCAAATTAGGTCAAAGGAAATTATTCCGCTGAGGTCAAAGTGTTCCTAATTCAAAATTTGGGCTTTACCCAGTGTCAAACAATTCTCGAAAGAAAGTACTGAAATGAGAGATAAAATTATCCTCATTGTGAACCTATTTGTGTAATAATAAGAAATACCAAAGTAGATCTTATTTAGCTGAAACTTGATGTTTGTGGATGGGCCATATGGAAAAGAGAATACAATTATTATCACCTTAGGTTATTTTCAACCGTTTAAAATTTAAATATGCAAGAGAAATAAGTGTCTATGCATTTCATAACTAGGTTAGCAATAGTAGCTGAAATAGGAGATCCCATTGCTGTGTCGAAAATTTGTGCATTCTAAACAAATCTGTACTGCATTTATAAATTCAGATTGATCTAGAGGTGTGTGTTGTCTGATCTCTGCCAAACGTTTTTTAATGCTATTCAATGCTAAAGCGACTGGTACATTTGTAAATAGAGAAACAACATCCAAGCAAGTTAGTAGATGATCTATGGGTACGAATTGATATTTTATGAATTGATTAAAATGCCATTAGTCTTTCACATAAAATTCATTTTTCCTATTATATTGTTGATAGAATTTGATAAACTGTAGGTAGGCACTCCCATATCACTTACACTTTTATGTAGTTTCGGAAACCCATAAATATAAGGTAGTTAAATTAATATCTTTCAATCCAATAGGAATTATCTTGTTTTTGTACCATTTACTTATCAATTTATTCATGTCATTTTTTACTGATAATATAGGGTCCAATTTTGATTTTTTTGTACGTTGTTTCATCATTTAATAGATTCATTATTTTGTTTTCGTAGTCAGTTCTATGCATTATGACAGTTTTATTACATTTATCCGCGTTCAAAACTAATATTTGAGGGTTAGCATCTAAGAACTATTTTGTCTGTTTTGGGTAATACTTTTGAAATAATCGAAAACGAGATTACACTTCAAAATTTTGACGCATTGACTTGACATTGCTGTGCAATTGAAAAATCAAATTCCTCAAAGATTGAAACGTAATCTTGTTCTACATTATTATAAAACATTTCCTCAATGTTATTACAGATTTAAATAAAGTCGAAGCCTACTTCATTAAATACATAATTTTGAATCTTTCACTCTAGTGCAGGATTGAAACTGTGAAAGCAAACTAACTTACTTCCTGAATTAAATGAGTTTACCGGAAAGTTCACAGACTTATAGCTACTCTTAAGAGATTAGAAAATTGCTTCAAACATTTCAACCCTTTATATTGCTATAGAATAAACCAAATTATTCATCTGCAGGCAAAATACTTCACATTGAGTTATTCGAATTAGATATACACATACATGCATTTGTGTGTCAATAATTCCTGGAAGTTCACATGGATGTTAAGCCAGAATGGTTCTAACATGATTACGAAAGAATTCCGTGATATCACAAATCTTGATGACCGATTAGCAAACTTCTCTGGCATCTGCTGAGGCGATTGAATGTTTGTAGCACAGTAAACAACATGCTGACACAAGTCAACCCACAGTGTAGAAGGCTGGGTAGGGGCTTCCTTTGTCGGTAGTTATAGTAAAGTGCACATAACATTTCTTCTGCAGTGAGGTTATTGTAGCCCCATCACGCTACTACTCCACGTATGCGGGCTGCGGGTACTGCAAATCAGCGTGCTGGTCTGGGCCAATGTATCGGTGTATTGATGACTCGTGGTCATGGCAAAATCTGGGCTTGGGCTGCTGAAAGCTGTACTGAAGCAGGATGCGATAGAGCCTACGGTCAGGTCCCAAACACCAGTACGACTTCATAACCCATAGATCAGACTCAGAGAACAAGAGTCTCAGTCCACTTCCGCTAGGAGGACTCGTGTGGTTCACAGATGGATCCAAAGACTGTCGACTCTAGAGGAACCGGTGTCTACTCGTGCTAATTCAAGAAGGAGCCGTCAGTATCCCTAGGACCGAGGTCTATGCAGTATAGACCTGTGCTTTGAAAAACTTGAGACTAAACTATCGAGGTAGGCGAATTTACATCTGCGGCCCTAAGCACGCTTCGCGCCAATAGAACGATTTCTAGACTTGGAAGTGTAGGAAGATGTTTTACTCATCAAAATTCGGACTTAATTATTTCTTGTATTTGCAGTTAAATTAAGCATCAATCTATAAAACATTGAATCAATCGAATTATTGCTACAGATAATTCATCCTCCTGAAGGTATTTCACATGCTATTTCCGCAGCTTCAGCTGAACACACATATATCCGAAATTTCTGTAGAATGTTCGAATTGGGATTGTTTTTACTCTTAGCAAGCGTGACAAGCTTAGTTCTATCATATTGAAAAGAAAAAACTACCAATAAATCAACCATTCTTCAGTGTGAAGTGAATCCTGATGAATCTAGGGACGGATGCGTTCACAACCGTAGCTAACTTTCAGACAATACTTATGCTGAATAATGTATCTCCATTTTTTAAGAGCTCCATATTCGTAAGGATTGGGGCTGACTTTCCAACCTTCGAATATATGCCTTCTTCAATTTATCCAAAGTGTTATTTACGCAAGAACCCCTGTAATAAACCTATTTCCTAACATTCCGGTCGCATAAGTCAGTATAAATCAGAAATATGGCTTTTAAGGGTGAACGAAACCTTCTTACAAGCTCCACTAATAACAATTATTGTAAACACAATAAGCTTAGATTCTCCGATTTCCCTGAGGAATCTATTCTTTCTAGATAATTGGAACGAGACGATGCGATTCTGATTAGTTCTTCATCTAGGTTGCGCTGATATCTAGCTGGATGAAATGCAGAATTATTATAAGTGAGAAGGAAAAAATTTTATTACAGTATAATGTGAAACTATTACCCTCATCTACTGTTAAGGTACTCAGGAACTTTCAGCAACCAAGAAGCCATTATCAGAGTAAACTTAGTTTTTATACACCATTGAAACAGTGACCTCTGAGGTTATTCCTACCTAACGCTTCGTTGGTATATTGGAAGCATGAGATCAGCCACCTCTGACTCGTACTTCCGACGTCCCTGCACATCAGTGGCGGCTCCTCGAAGGAGGCTAAGGAGGCTCAGCCTCCTCACCAATTTATCTTAATGATCATTCTCCATTTTATTTCCTGTTTCTCTGATAATTCTTTGAATTTTACAATTAATTCCCCGTTCTCAGTAGTTATTTTTAATCTGGCAACAGTGGCCAGAGGCTAGATTCTCTATATATCTCAAACGCTAAATACGTGTGGTCAACACAGTTGCCGTTTTCCAAGCAGTTCAATTGCTAGATAGGGTAAAAGAGCGAATATGGCAACATCCTATGGAAGCTAGCTTCTCGTATGGAATCGTCGGTCGAATGAAATACGATTACTTGCTACCGTATTTTGTACCGCGAGGCGAAGTAAGGTTAAGTAGTTAAGTTATAATTTATCTAATCGGTGAACGTTAAAATGATGAGTGACTTAGTTGCTGGGTTGTTAGAAAATCCATTTAGTGGATTAACATATGATAGAAAAGTGTTTTGTTAAAAATAAACGGCCTTTACCGGATTTGAAAGGATTAGTGGTGACGATGACAGGTATGTTTCAAAATCGAAATACAGAATAAATTATATTGCTTGCTATTTACATCTGATACAACTTCATGTTGGGGACACTCGGGTTATGATGATTTGAAAAATTTAGCTCGTGGTATAGATAGACATGAAAAATCGCAGGAACATATTACATCGAGTATTAAGTTTAAATTAACCGGTAAACAGAATATTGTTAAAGGAGGAAAACATATAATTTGGTAGACAAGAAACTACATTATAAACAACTTTTTTTATGAAATTTTAGATACTATTAAAGGTCAAATTGAGATTCGATTTTCCGATTTACATGAATTGAAATTTTTCGACTTGACGAATAGAAGATTTTTCGAATCTTTTTCAAAAGAGTTTCCCAATACACTTTTAGATAACTTAGTTCTAAAATATAAATTTTTTGATAAAATAGCACTGCACAATGAATTATGGGTTATATACCTACTCGGATAAAGATATTTTAGGCCAGTACGACATTCACGCCGATATGATAAAATATATGATAGTCAATGATTTGCAACAAGTTTTACCTCAGTTTTATAAACTACTTTGTTTGACAGTCACCATTCCTGTCACGTCGGCATCGGTGGAGAGATCATTTTCTACTCTCAAACGAATTAAAACTTACATGCGAAATACAATGAGCCAAAATCGTTTATACAGTGTTAGTTTGATATCTATTGAAAAAGATTCAGTAAAACACTTAAAACAAAATGATACATTTTATGATAATATTATTGATCATTTTTCGCAAACTAAAGACCGTAGAATTCCGTTAATATATAAAAAAGTTTATAAAAATAATAAAAAAACAAAATATGAAAAATTTCAAAAAAAAATATAAAATATCAAAAATCCAAAGAAAAAAAACGAACAAAAAAATTTTTTGCCAAGAGGAACTACACCTACACGTTGGTTCTTGCTTGGCAACAATTAATTTTGAAGTAGCTGGTACGGTCGCTGTGCAAAGGTTAAATTTATTGGCTGAATAGAGTATATTTTTACAAGAACGTTTTATGTCCAGCCTCCTCTCTTAAAAAGTTCACGAGCCGCCACTGCTGCACATTTTTCTCTGGAGTACATTTATATAATTTCGAATAGCCCCATAGGAATCTAATCAAATGTGTGATCAGTACTGTGTAATGCGACTTCAATTTTACAATTCAAAACCCTCTGTAAGTAAATCTTTCTTGTCCTTTGAAAATATTATTTATTGAGAATTAGATATTGTACTCTTGATGAAGCGTTGAATAAATCGCGAAATATTGACTTAGAAGAAATGGAACACTTTCTTTAACAAAAGCCCAGCCTTGACCGCATTCCCTTGAATCGAAAATTGTATATAAAACTAGAAAAACACGCTTGTCCTTTCGGTTCAATAAATATAATGATTCACACGTATATATTCAACCTGAAGGAGTGTCCCAAATTCTCATTTTAAGATTCAAATGACGTCATCGATGTGGCGTCCCCATATATTTTATTCTATGCAATGCAAGAAGTCCTAGACTTCTTGGTTCTGTGGTACATTCTCATGGTTCATGTGACAACAAGTATCAGCGATGTCAGTATGAAGCACGATCGTACATACAGGTCTGGGAACTCGTATGTTTGACATGGGTCTCTTACGCGTCGTCAAACTCGTAGTCCCTCGCTCAGCCACTAGCTAGCGCTTGGATCTCGAAGTGGTAAAACGATTTCTTCCCGGAATCGCAAGGAGTGTTACTAAGTATTCTGATTGGAGAGAGGAACAGAACTGTTTCTCTTGGCAAAATGTATTACTCTCCTTAAAAATAACTCCCCCTTTTTCGTTATACATGACGCACACAAGAGACCCCGTTAAAACGATTTCTATCCGGAATCGCAAGCATCCACTTTTTTCGCATTTCCGCATCTTTCGGCACTTTAAAAACAGAAGTTTTTTGCTTTACACTTTTGGACCACGTTTTGCATTTCGACACAATGCACAGTTTCGTAATTTGTGTCTAAAAATGCAGGTATTCCTTATGTTTACAACTTAAGAATGACAGTTGTCAGAGAATACTCTCACGTGACGTCTTTCGGTACTACGCGACAGTCGACGCTTAGCGGTCCCACTTCTCACATAGGAAACAGCCCCGAGTTTCCAGACCTGTATGTACGACCGTGGTATGAAGTATAGAGTTGTGAAATACATTATGTAGACCGTTTGGATAAAATTTCAAAGTAACATAGAGTGTATAATTTGAGGTCTTTCATTAGCGGTTCCATGCATTTTGGTCTCAAAAGTAATTGTTTCAAGCACAAAGCGTCCTTATCGCATTAATTTCAATTAAAAATGTCCATGTGACTGTGTAGGTGTCAGCATAAAACAAGGTTATATTGAAGTGTGAATAATTCTGAAAGTCACTCTGGAAACAGGTGTTGTATGAAACATAGAGTTGTGAAATATATTATGTTGGCTATTTGGATAACATTTCCACGTAACATAGAGTATAGTTTCATTAGTGGTTTCTAAGTCTCTCCCAATATATTTTCTGTTCCTACAATCAATTACATTTGTCCCGCAACACGGTCCGGAAGCTATTTTGCTAACAAAAGTGGCTCAATTTATCATGTTACTTCTCATATAGAAAATATATATAACAATGATATAATTACTCGCAGAAGTGACCGAAAGCGAAATATTGTGCAACAAAAGGAGGGCGACGGAAATTTTGTTTGATAAATAGTAACCAATATGTTACTCATTTTTATTATAAACTTAATGAAATTGCTGATAAAACTGGGTGTCTGAGCTATCATTAGTATACTCAAATTAATAGAGTGCTTCGCATTGGATATGAATCTTCAAAACCACCGACGCTAAGTACTTTGTCCATGACAATAATGACTGGTGAGAAGCGCTGAAGCTCATTTATAATCCCATTCTGAACTTTTTAATTAAGCTTTATTCATCGTTGAATGTTCTCTCTCTCTCTTTTTGCATGAACATACTACATCAAAATGCACGATTTGATACAATTCGTACTTTTGTTTTTGCAATATTGTAAAAAAAGTTGGAAGTCCCCAGATGAGACCACTACATCTATTATACCTGTAAAATACTTTATCATGGTGATTCTATCGATGATCCTATTAGATATCTATTAGACAATTCAATGTTTGTGCCAAATGCGTCTATTTTGTATAGTTTTATAATCTAAAAATATAAATGTCTGATATACATCTATAATATCTTTTTGGGTGAATATTTATATTATATGTTCATAGAAGTCTATGAAACCTTCTTAAAATACATCTAATTTTAATTTATGGTCAACGTTAGATTGATGTTCTCAGGTATGTGTAAAATACCTATTTTTTTGTAGTTTCATTGCACAAAAATAAACAATTAAATGTACGACATCTTCCGTAATGCTACACTATATTTTGTGTGTTTGAAGGCCTAACCATTTCTACTAGATCGGTGGTCATTCAAGTTACTTTCGAAAAAATAATGGAACGTGAAATTGACACATTTGTATGTGTGAAAATTCTTACGTAACACGGCAGTATTTTATGTCTCGTGGCACGAGAGAGCCAATCGCATAAACAATAGCCAACCATTAGATCTTCTGTCAACGTGTGCATTTTGACCGATATTTGTTGGAGTATATTTTATTTAGTTTACATCTGTGTATATAAAATATTTCAATAACATGTTTCAATTCTACTAATTCTAAATTCAAATTTTAGTTTTAATTCTGCAGAGAATTTTCAATATGTTTTAATTTATTATTATTGAGTTTAGAATTCATTATTTTAATTACATTTATATATATTTATTCAAATTGAAATAAATACTAATTAGTAGAGAAATTGAAACTATCAAACATTACTTATGATTATATGGATTGTGTATCTAAAGCAATATTTAAAAATGAACTTATAGTTTATAGCCGTTTATGAAATATCTATCGGTTATATATTTTCAAGTAGATCACATTTTAGTCTCAATTCTGTAGATAATGTGAAGCAATCAATTTCTTTTATTGTGAGAAATAAGTCATAAGGAAAATAGATATTTTTGATATATACGGAGTTCATCTAATAAACATAAAATATACTCAAAGTGTGAAAGGATAGAACATCAAATTTTAAAGCAATATATAAATTTAATTTAATTCAACTACAATCATATCTCATTCATATGTGCTCGAATTAACATCGTTTGTACCCATTTATAAAATATCTTTAATTTACAGATTTTGAAACTAAAATCACATGCTAGTTCATATCCTATAGAGAATGTTCAGTATGTGATTTTTTTTATTGTCATAAATAATATGTAAAGAAAATTAAACCTGTTACATATTTTTTTATATATGTGGAGTGTATCTAATATACATTAAATATATCTAGACTATTTGAACTGTAAAAAAATCGAGATATAATAAACATCGAATTTCAGATCAACACATAAAACAGAAATGTAACATATATTTATTGTACTCGTGTTTCTTGAGTCAAATGAGATTTAAAAACAATCAAAACACTTAAATCGCAAAAAATAGTAGAGTGTCACTGGAGTCTATATTGATATTCTAGAGGATCGTGCCATGAAGCTTAGAAATTTGAGAAGGTTGTAACTCTAGCATAGTGAGATCAAGCGCCCAAGCCCTTGGATCATGTTACTCTTTGGATAAAGAATTTTTCGATATGTATACGAAAAGAACTCCATATGTAGGAATTTATTGAACATTCTAATTCGTTACTTGATGAGCTTCCCTACGTTATCTTCAAGGACTGAGACAAATTAATATCGTTCACAATTCAGCATCATGATATGTATAATTCCACTCTAGGACCTTGTGAGAAATAGAGACTATGACTGGAGGAAATGTTACTTTCCAGCCCATCCGTTCACCGTAGTAGAATTGTAATAATCCAAAAAATTATTATTTTTGTGTCACTTGAAATAATTCAATTTAATTCGGAATAAAGTTTTATAAATTATTATATTTTGATAGAACATACGAGATATCAGGTAGACCTAGCTAAGATGTGTCGCGTAACTTAATATTTCGTACCCGGGGCACTGACTACTTGGCAAGTAAGGAAGTATGCTCAGCTAAGTTAGCCAGTGGAACCTTTTCCAAGCCGGGGGAAAACCACGTTAATTTGAAAAGACTCTTCACGGACCGTCATTGCGCCTAGTCTCATTCCAGGTCGCTTTAATAACGTATGGGCTGGGTCTATCTCCTGTGTTGGCATGCTCCAAAATTATGTACCTATTGTCAGTGTCGGCATTGAATGCCATTTTATTGTGGTAATGCCAAGTTTTTTCTTTCATTGCCGAGTAATGCCTCAATCCTGAAAATAATTGTGAAACGTAGCTTTGTCGATTTGAATGTACTTTCAATGTGATATAGACTTGAATTTGACGCCTACGATCAGAAAATCAGGCTTGGATATTTTTAATGAGGATGGAAATGAAAAGTAAAATTAAAACAAATTCGATAACGAATGAACAAAATTAATTATAAATCTTCAGTATTATTAGTAATTTATAACTAATATTATTATTCGCTGTGTTGACATTGTTTCTCATTCGACCAGGCAACGTATTACACTGCGCAAAGACATATTTATACATGCGCTGCATTGATGTGTGATGGAAGTTTCAAAGAGTCGACATGGCTGATACATTCTCGTGAGTGCGGCGCAAGTCTAGTATTCACCGCCTCATATGCAGTATGCATGCTGCGTGGTTGATGAAGCGTTATATACAACCCATCGCCTTGACCCGTTTCTAAAATGATCCATTCATGTGGCAAACCAGCAAACTAAATTGCTGCTACACAGTAATGTCAACAATGCACTGCATGACAAAGAGACGCATCGCAATTCTGTTTGTTCAGCTACGCTTGAACCAATCTCACTTTAAAACATTTAGCAGCAAGATGACGATATGAGCTCTTTAGTGGACTCTTTTTTCGAAACTCATTTCTGAGAGAACCTGTATACTAAACTAGATCCTATTCACCATCAAATAAGAAGGGATCAATCAATAGAGTTCTTGATATAATTGTAAATATTTGCCTAAATGTCAATAATGAAATTCGATCAATTCACTTTAGGTAAGTAGCCCTCGAGGTGGTTCTTGAAAGTGTGGACATCTTAGAAATATTTCAATTTTAACATAATAGTAGTCATAATATAGCAATTTGAAACGCAAAAATGAAAACCACACGTAGGCATTACTCACTGTAGTAACTAAGACGTAAATGAAAAATGGGCATTCCAACTTTTTTCGTTTTGCGACATTTATTGCCGTTTATTCCCGGTAATAGCCGATCAATTGCCTAATATTCCACATTTAGTGCAGTTTATTTCCGATTTAATCCCGTCTATTTCCGTATGTCCCATTCAATGCCGACTATTGTCGGTCTAGGCCGATTATTATCATTCAATGCCGAGCATTTTCCGATAATACCGCAATGCCATCGTGCCCACCCCTCGTTTAACTTCTGTGTTGGGAGCTTCTATTTGCTTCATTCAAACGGTTAAGCTAACTATCAGTTTAGTAGCTGCATGTATAATTTATTTCAGCTTTCATAAGATGTTGAGATTCTTGGCTCGTCTTCTACGTTTAATTGTATTAGGCGTTCAATTCACGAACCAAATATCTTCTTCGAAAACAGTTGTTATGTATAGTCTAATAACTATGCGTACTGTCATCGTTCAGTTTCTAATGTTCAAATAACACCCTTATATAATTATACCTAGAATCCTTTAATTCCTAAGTAATCAAAGTTCGCTAAAGAATTCAATAACACATAATTATAAACATATAATTGTTAACATATATTGAACCAGATAAAATACTAATGTTATTTCAAGGAAGCTGAATATGTACATTCCACCTGTCGACGTGATGTGCTATTGTATAATAATCGACCCCAGTAGTAGGAAATAACATACAATAATGAAACATTTATAGGCAGATAATTGATGCTAGAAGAATCAGAAATCAATCATCA
This sequence comes from Endomychus coccineus, assembly GCA_958510875.1. NCBI lineage: Eukaryota > Metazoa > Arthropoda > Insecta > Coleoptera > Endomychidae > Endomychus > Endomychus coccineus. The sequence continues at coordinate 19,170,031 of OY294068.1, forward strand.
ATGTTACTGGTATCTAGTTCAGTAATGTGACGAACTTATTATTACATTGCTAGTTCCAAGTGTTATTTAGTGTATTATGTGGTTATTAAAGATGTCGTTCGGAATCTGCGTACAAATTCTAACCCTCTGAATCCCAATGAACCTGAAAGGTTAATAAGGTATTCACAAGTCCATGACGAGAGACATTCTGTTTATGGGAGGAATAACCAATGGTGTGATAAACCATAAAAGCCAATATTTAGTGGAGGCGACGGTTAATTAGGAATGATCAATAATCCTGGCTTGATACAAGCGACACCAGAATAAACACATTTAGAAAACTGGAACTCACATCAGGAAATAAGAGTAGAATAGGGATGGAATATCCTGTTTGTTCGGTTTCCGATGAATAGATTCACAATATGAAAATCCTCTAACTGACAGTGGCTTCCATTAACGCCAATTAAATCTCGAACTAGTTAACCTCTGATTACAGCTTCACTCGGATTCGAGATTAACAGATCAAAATTACGTATAAAAGATTGACTCAATATTAGGGTCTCTACGTATGTTAATTCAGAATGGTTTGATTGATGTTTCAAGCATTGGCGCACAAAATTGAATCTAAACTTCATAAGGAATCATGTCAAAACTTGATAACAATTTGCGGTTCAATGCAAAGAAATGTACAATCCATAGTTTCTTCATCCTTGTTAAATCCAATCCTACATAACCTACGACTCTGGCTTAACTAATCTGAAATATAGTACAGGCGCACAGTCATGAATATCGTCAAAAAATCCTGAAAAATTTGATACGGCTAATTTAGACGTTAATTCATGTTTTTTTGGGTGCTGAATACGGAAAAAATAGTTAAAAAAATGAAACGTGTGGCACTCGGGGACTGCCGCGGTAAAGCTATTGCATAGCACTACGCCACTGGAAAAAGTTGGGCAGAAAAACATCCACTACCCCTTCAAAATCTTCACGAATTATGAGTAAAAAAGAGTATCATCTTGATCTTTATGAAGAGTATTCTGTGACAAGCATAGATAACTCTACTACCGGTATTAGAGTTATCTATGGTGACAAGTGTCAGTTGACTTGTAAACAGAATTTTATACGAGTGTTTTAACGTTCAGATCTCGATAGCGCTTCCGGCTCCAGGATTTTCACGTGGCCTATCGAAATTAGAAGGTTCGAATTGTATAAAAACACAATTGCATGAACGCCAGACGTCTTATGTAATTAGCTATGAACGCAATAATTTTGACATATCCTCGAGGAGCTCGCTGCGCGTAAGTTAGAGGTTATACATTTTACCTCTATTTTGTTAATTTGGAGCCGTTTCGATACACGTGTGGCCGGCGCGAGTTGTAATAAAGTATTTTGGGCTACGGGCCGCTAGCTTTTACCCGCTTTCGGTATATTTAAGTAGCTGGAGAATTCCCTTTCGTACGTCGCATGTCAGATGCTAGTAGGTGACAGCTGAGAATACCTCAAACTGTTTTAATTAAAATTTTCCTATTTAATCGAAATTTTGGGGCCCGAGACTATGCTATTTAGTTGGCCCCGTTCATAAACTAACGACATGGAGCGAAAACCGCATGCGAAAAGTCCTCGTTAAGACGTTCTATGTACCGTGAATTTGCACTTTTCTAACTCGCGAGCTACGCGCTTCTCACGTGAACGTCATTCGATTTATCGAAAATTAACCAATTCAAAACAGTTTTCGACCCACTTTGGGGCTATCACGACCTTTTAAAAGGTTCAAAGTGAACATTTCGACAATTTTAGGCTCGTTACGGTATTTGTTTTTTGTTGTTTTAGATTTTCGTTACGGATTTGTCTTTTGTTTTTTTTTTCTTGAATCGGTCGCCGCGCTCAAAGCCCGCGATAAAAGCTATATGCAATAGCTTGAAATTTTGTTGCTGCCGCTCGAAAAGTTAAGACCATTTTTTTTGCCAGATTTTGTGGTTTTTTACGCTTTCTTCAATTAATTTTGAAACGAAGGCTTCAATAGAATATACACCCGCATTTAAAGTTGTGGATAATTGAAATACGCGTCGAATGAGCTTAAGTAGAAGTCATTTGGAGGTTATGAGCTCGAAATAACGCTAGTTTTGTGATTTTTTTATGGTTTTTTAAATATTTTTTTTTGAAACGAAAGGGTAGGTTTTAAGCCATTTCATGGTATTATCCCTGATCTTAATTTTTGATAACTTGGCAAGTAGAGTTTCCAGTGAATCGAAAGCCTTAGACAAATCAAGGGAAACACCAAATACAAAAAGAGATATTCCTGAATGTCAATATGTATGCCTACAATACATAGAAAATAATAAATAAATCCAGCAAACGCTATTGGGTGTCACCCATCCAGAAAGGTCTATCCCGATGCAAATAATTTGATCAATTCCAATCCGAACGTTCTAGCTTTGTAGTAGTGGTGTAATATAATATCCAACAATTGGTGTAGGCGCCGGAATAATATCTCGTGTACATGAATGACGTTATTTCCAGATCAACAATATGAACCTACTTAGGCAAATTGGAATACGTGACAAACATACGCTTTCATTAAGTGAGAATGAACTGCTTATAGGGCGTGGGCAAAACCATATTGATCCTAATAAATCGAAATTCCTGATAGCGAAAATTGCATACAATATTCGAGGAATTTGTATTGTCTCATTTCACAAAGGGAAAACCTGATTTCATAAATACGCAATTAGTGAGACGTATCAACTTTCTACATATTTTACACAATTTCAAACAATATAAAGAACAACGTACATACTGTCGTATTCACAATTCTTCTTAGTAATGAAACTTGTTAGTATCCATAAATCTATTTCATTTCTCATTTTCTCAGTGCGAGGTTCAAACATCCAGCTACGGATAAAAACAAGTAATATTTCCTCATAAACGGAAAGCCCATCTTTCAAAATGAAACCATGCGAGCTGTTTTTAATATTCTTTGGATTATTGCGTCTTATTTACGAATGAAAGACTCTGAGCTCGAATGAAATGTTTATTCCCTACGTCTTATCGACGGTGGAAGCAATTAATGGGAGATATTTAAATGACGATGCCCGTTGGGATAATTCCACGGCAGACTAACCAATTCATTCAATTGAGGATAATCAGAGGCAGGAACAAATACTGTCTATCTAAATTTGAATTCATGTTTGACAAGTTTATGATGCACTTAGAGTGAATTACTGGTTCATTGTGCATTTCCGTGAAAGTTAACCAATCTGATGTTATTTCCGACTATAAAACCTGACTAATGTAATTATTCCTTCAGGCATTACCAATTAAGAGTTTCTTACTTCTACGAAAGACTTGAATTCAGTTGCTTGACACAATCCTTACAATATTGGATGAAGTTACGTTGGATACATGTGATTTATTTTGGAATTTGTATAAAAGCTATTTTATTCGGAATTTATGATCCAAAAATGATGATAAAGAATACGGCTTGGTTATTGCCAATTATAGTAGGTGGAATTCATATTTATAATATTCCTGTTGTCAGGAAATTGTGAGCGAAAAATTCAGGGAGTTAATCTACTGTAAAAATAAACAACACGTATTTTTACAAAGTTTTCCGAATAAGTACACGGAAATAACGGAGTGAAAGGGCTTATTTTAAAATGGATCAACCGATCCATCTCTGATAAGTTTTAGATTGCGGTGGCGCGCCGTCATGCCCTTTAAAGTTGCATTGCGTTTATTCCTCGAATGGTTCTTTCTCCATATAATGGTAGTTTATTATAAAAAGAACAACTTTGGAGCCATTGATAGTTATTTTTGAGTGGAGGAATCAGGAATAAATGAATATATTCATCTTGAATAGTAGACTTCCGCGGATAGCTCATCTTGAAAATTCTTGGCTTCCCCATGGATTCCACATCACAATAGTAAGACTTGATGCCAACATTTTGCCAACCGTTACAGGTTGCATCTTAAGGGCAGACTCGAAGCCTGAACTGAAACTGTTTATTCTGTCGTCTGTAGCGATATCAATTGTGGGCAAAAACCTTCAAGCTACACAGTTCACTGCCTCTATTTAGGAGATGTTGGGAAGGTAATATCCTGAGTCACGGTTAAGATTATTTGGATGTTTTAGAATTGCTATCGCTCCAAGGATTTTTCACTGATAGGAGTATGGAGCTTGAGCAAGGATTCTAGTATTCTCGAATGGGATTTGATGATTAGTGTAAGACTTGTGTAGCGCAAGTGAAGATTCACTGGTGTCACGAAGCCTTGTAAAGCGCTCATGTTTCACACGAGTAGCTATTTCTCCAATGTAGACTTTACCGCAAGAACCGGGAAGGCTATTAACACCTTGTGAATGATAGGAGGAATATTTTTATGGAACTGAGATAGTTTTGCAAGTATGGAAAACCGAGTAGAACGTTTATGCTTCTCAAGGATTTCGAAAAATGTAAAAATCTCAATATACGAAAGATAGCTAGAGGATAAAAGAGGCGGGGGCTTGTGGCTCAGGTTGATTAGAAAATTTAGGCCAAGTTCATTTCTTGATGGCTTTTTGAATGTTATAATGGGAAAAATTAATTGATAATAAGACAAATGAAACGACATATTGCGAAATAACAAAAGTGTCGTCGACATAACTGGGCCAACATTTCGGCTTGAGAACAGATGAGTAAATAGCATCTTTCTCAAAAGTTTCCATGAAAATATTAGCTATAAACTCCTTGATCTGCATAGCTGTCAACTCATCTCAACCAGTATCCTTAAAATCAGAGATAAAACATGTTCCATTATCATTATCAAATAATTTCTCTCATTATAACATTCAAAAAGTCATAAAGAAATATACTCCGCCTAAAATTTCAGATCAACCTGAGCCACAAACTTCCCGCCTCATTCATCCACTGCCTATCTTCCATATATTGAAAATGTAATACCTCGAATTTCAAAAATCTTTGAGAAGCATAATACTTCTACTCGGTTTTCCACACTTCCTAAACTATCTCAGATCTTCTTCCTCCTCTACATTTAGAAGGTATTTATAGCATTCTCTGTTAATGCCCTGAAGTCTACATTGGTGAAACAGGTCGTATAGTAGCTGCTCGTGTGAAAGAACATGAGCGCTGTACAAGGCTTCGTGACACCAGTAGATCTGCACTTGCGGAAAACAAATTATACACTAATCATCAAATCATTTTCGAAAATACTAAAATCTAAGCCCGAGCCTCAAACTTTTATCAGCGAAAAATTCTTGAAGCGATAGAAATCCTAAAACACCCAAATAATCTAAGCCGTGACTTAAGATATTACCTTTCTAACATTTGGAAACCCATCCTTGACAATTTCACTTCATACTAAATATCGCTACATAAACCAAATGAATCAGTTCCAGTTCAAGCCTCAAGCCTGCCCTGAAGATGCCAATCGTACTATTGTAACGCGGAATCTATCCGGAAGCAAGAATAAATTCATTTATCTCATTTTGGTTTTTCAAGACAACAATGATCAGGTCTCTCTGGGTCTAGATCGATCATTTCTTAGTGAGGCATGTATTTGTAGATGGTGTGACATATTTTACCCTTTTCAACATGCTATTGGCCGGTTATGTCCATCTTTAGCAGATATCGTTCAGTAACGTTGCAAACTTGCTCGTTCTAGTGATCCCAATGATTCCCATTGATAAGTCCGCCATAGCAAACTATGTCTTGCAAACCGGTCATATATTCACCGAATTTACAATTTCTCTTTAAAAATACACCGCCGAGTCTCACTTGGAACATTGGAGGATACAAAGTTGTATAAACGTAAAGGTCAGATTATTAACATTGTTTCGCTTTGTAATTCACGTATGTTTCAAATAATTTCACAGAGAAATAGAGAATTGCATGTTACATAGTGCCTGTCATGAATTCTAGTATCTTAACCATCCAGTTTATAATGTAATAACATCTTCCGTTCAGTGGCGTAACTACCGCCGGTCCAGCCGGTGCAATTGCCCAACCGAGGTTTTTTTTTGTTATGATATTATTCCACACTTTCTGGTACGTTGTAATTGTGTGACAAAAATACTAATTAATTATTTTATCAAGAGTTGTGTTTAAATATTTTACAATGAGAGCCTCTTTGTCAATGAGAGATCTTTGTCAGAAAATTTGCCATTTTGGCCCCAATATTTTACAATTCTACCAAATTTGAGGCCCTCAAATCGTAAAATTCATCATTTGTTTTTAAAAAGATTGACAACTAAATTTATGATATTGTGGTTTCTTAAAACTGTAGTTCTTTTCTTGCTTTCATGTCATGAAACGGGAACCTGTTGCGAAGAAATGCAAAAAATTTGGCAAAAAATATCATGACGACGTAACTGATCAACTGTTCAATTAGATGTTGTCCCTGCGTAGTTGTCTGAAAGATCAAATTTCTAATGTACATTCCATCAGGGAATTGGCTAACTTAATATTGATCGAGTATTTTACTCTTTAGGCTAGCTTTCCGGACGTCTGCTCCGAAATTGTAATTGGGTTTTTTTTTTACCATTCCAGTGACCGCTGCAAAAGCAGAGCGCTCCTTTTCCAAATTACAGATGATAAAAAATTATCTGCGAAATTCTTTGGGGCAACAGAGACTAACAAACCTAAGTGTATTGTCGATAGAGAGTAAGGTGACGAACTCGTTAAGAGAAAACCTGAATGCAATAATCGAAAAGTTTGTCAAGGCGAAAGTTCGCAATTCGAGATTCTAAAGATTGTTACCAAGATATAAGCGTATATATTATAGGTTGTGATACTATGAATTATAATATTGATTGTAAGATTACAAGATGGATAGCGAGATTCAAATTGAATATAGATAACATAGAAAGCACAGACAAAATTTTCATATGTAACTTTTTTTTTGCTATTAAATTGTTGAAGGGCTTCCGTTGAATTTACTACTCAAATTATATCCAATTTGCATCATATTTTGTAATATAAGGTATCCATATGGTGTAGCGAACAGATATATTTGAATTTGAAGGCTTATAACGGCGTATCGAAACATCTTTACCGATATCGGAGACAAATTGTCATATAATCTTTTCTCTATGAGGGCCAATAAATTCAGTTGGTTATTGCGTCAATTCCCTAGATCTCGAGTTCAGATAACGATTGGATAAGGGCTACGGAAGAATCATTATATAAAGAATGTGTATTCTGAATTCACATTTGTTTTGATTCAAAATATTTATTCGGAGGTCGGATTACAATTGGTAGAACTTTTCGAGAATTGTCTTTTCATTCAAATCGAACTTTATTTGAGAACGGAATTATATGAACACAAAGTCTATATAACAATTTAGTTCCTCGTATTTTCACAATGAGGAGTCAGGTTTTATTGGATTCAACCGAATCGAATGTACAGGATATCATCGACATCATGTCCAATTAATCTAATTGAATCTTCCAACATATGGTATATTATTTAAATAATTTGAAATTTGCACTGTTCATCTTGTAGTGGAGGAAATAAATGCAAGAACCTCTTATTTTTTGTAATGGGATGGATTTGAATGAAATCTTTTGCATTCGCTTAATTTTTGGACCAATAAACTTTGATAACCTTCAGACTTTGTCGATCGCACTCCCTCTTCTTGCTAGAGGGGTTATTAGCAACCTCATTTTCTATATCGCTGAGTTCTTAACCGAATTCCTTCAAATTTACATACAGGGGTTTTGAGGGGTCAGCGATTACGAATCTGACGAGAAAATTTGTAATATCGAAATTTAACCCACCATTTTGAATTTTCAAATTCCAGTTCATTTAATGCATGAAAAGTATATGAATTGCCTACGGCCTTCGTATTGTAAAACTATTTTTTGCCTTAGACAGAAAGTCATTGCCTTCATGAGAAGCCTTACTTTTGAATAAATTCCACCTTCTATTACGTCAAGATATACAATCCATCCAAATTCATTAATTCTTTTGATTTGAACATCAACAAAATAATTAACAAATTTGATTTTTCAATATTTCTTAAGCCTACCTATACTAACCTGACAATTCACAAAGCTCCAAACAATAGATTCCAACAATACAAAACAATATTTTCAATTTACTCAACGTAACGATGTAAAACGATAATTGTGATACTTGAATATCATTGAACCAATAGCGGTAAATAATGATTACTCTTCCGGACTAATAGATCAAATCATAACTAGCAAACAACACCAGTATTTGCTATAATAGAACAGAACTATTCTCATGTTAGTATCACATATATGGCTCCCACCACTATTAAAATTCCAAATTTTCTTAGTAATACAGATATTCATCTAGCATATAAAACGCAGAATAATTTTGCTGAGTTTATCAAAACCAGATGAAGACAAATGTGAGGTCTATAAGCTGACATGTGTGTCTTGCCCTATCATAAATATTGGTCAAACAGAAAGAACTTCCAACAAACGGATAAAAAAACATAGACATGGTTTCATTATAATAGATCGGATTTAACATTTGCAGAACATTTAATACAATTTTTCATAGCTCATAGTCTAAAAAATGAGAATTAAATTACGCTCACGTCTTGTCTCCTGCCAATTAAGCAGAAAACTACTTATACATTTTTTTTTCGAATTATAATTATTATTTGTGAGGGAAAATGATCCGACCCGAAAACGGTCCCTATAAATTTTGAACTAGCTATAACAATTCTGCCTGCGAAGTTTGGATTGACGATTCACTGATACGTGGCTGCAGATTCCATCTAGGTCAATCTTGGTGACGAAATTTTTTTTGACTATTTGTTAGACACTTATATCAATGAAACTGCAACAAAAAATGCGTTCCTCTCCTAATAAAATTGGACGTTATGATATATTTTATGTTTTTCATGTTGGAATAATAGTCTTCGCGTAGTAAGATCTGAAATTGAACTATGTCTTCGAATTTGATCTTATTCGGATGTTTGATATCAGTATTCAATGATTTATGTGACGCGGAATATGAAATTCAATCAAAATGTGAGGTAACCATGATGAATACTCAATAAGGAAATATCATTCAAGATTCAAGGTTCAAGGCTTGTGTTTCAGAAGAAATCACAGAATGTTGCGAAAGGCGAATCTGCCTAATTAATTCAAGATGAACTACTGGAGCTATTATTTACGACACAAGCGAAACATAATTTGATCAGTACACACTGAAGCAAATTAATAGGTAGACAGGTGCACACAAACAGGATTGGGACGATTTCCCACCCCAGTCATGAGAGGCAATAAACTGGATAGTAGAATTCGCGTTTGGAATTATACAGTATTTTGAATATAACTGGTTTGAAGCATTGCTTATAATCAAGCACATTTATCGTGAAACTCTCTTGAGAATCGCGCCAGACTGGTTTATTGCCAACTTTACAACTTAGAACTATATCAGTAACTGTACTCAGATGCTTTACGATTCTTTATACACACACATAATAGTAAATACTTTTATGAAGAAATAAAAGTATAAATATATATACTTTTTTATATTAATACCTGATTGGTGCATCTGCGAGCTCCGATGACATAGCAGCAATCGCACTAGATAAAAAAATCAAATCAGCTAACCGAAGTTACTCTTCCCCACCGGTCGGTAAGTAGCTTCAGGTCCCAAATCGTGTGCCCTAAGTAATCTCATTGAACCCAGAATGACTGCCTTCTGCATCCGGATCTGTGCAGAGTTCTTACAAGCCCGAATGATATTCAAGTTCGAACGCAGCAAACACCAAATTCCGCCCAAAACACCGATGATCAGAACCACTAATACGACCTTGAGGCTGAGCAGAGAATTCGATAACATACATAGTTTTGGTTTGTTCATCGAGAAGGACAACGTCAGGCGTATTTGCTCATATGGACCTGACGGTCGGAAAAAGGTAATTCCAATAGATCATTTTTTTTTGTTTCTGATAACGGATTCAATATCTCCTGACATGCAAGGTAGCACCTGCTCTTGGTTTATTCTGTATGATTGCCTTAGATGATAATACAGCACTCATAGGCAACATTATGGCGATGTGTGTACGCTGAAGCCGCTTTTGGCGGACAGCAGGTGGAAAAGCAGGCCCTGCAGCTGACGTCAGGAACCTGGAGTAAGTTGCGGTAAACCCCTTGGTCTTGGATGTGCCCGGCTGACTTTAGTTAGCCGAAGGTCAGCCTGGTTGACAAGCGTAGTGTTCTGATGTTCTGTAGGAGCCACTTTGTATTAGCTTACCAACATGCTTCTTGAGCATAAGATTTTACTCCTCAGCATTTATCTGGGCTTTCAGACAAGAAGGTTGAAACTTTTCGCCTTACTCACCCATTACGAAATCTCCGAAACTATAAGGCGAATCCACTTGAAACTTGCCAGATATTTTCCTTATATGAAGTAGGCACTCGCTAAGAATGGAATTTCTGAAACCCAATCCCAAATGTGGTGAAGGGGAATTCATATATTTTGATGTTTATGACTGATAATTTTGTCAAGTACAATTTACATGACAGACAGACCCATTGACCAATGGCTCATTATGACAATTCATACTGTCCATGCTATGATAGACAACACACTACTCATCAACGGTTACATGACAGGTGATAGATTGACAGTCACGTAATGTCATTGACAGACCATTCCATAACATAGATACCCCTGTCATTCCAAACATCTTTCCACGCCTTTAGCTGTTTCTACTCATTAAAAATATTTTTGCTAAGTATTGAAACTAGTTGTTTAACACTTTGGTAATCTAGAAATTCTAGTCACAAATTGAACATATGTTGACGTTATGTCTAATATCATCCCTCATCGAGCCTCTAACACATCCAGTTAGGAACGTTGATGTATTTTTCTCCCTGCGTGTTTCCTGTTTAATTAATAACTGAGTCGATGTCTATATCGGTTTCGTACATTCTAAATTGCACGCCCTCGCTTTCTGCCACAGCAAATATGATGGGGGTAAATATTTGCCTATACCCTGAAAAATGCAATATAGTGGCTACACATTTGTACTAATACCGAGAAAACTGTAATATTCAAGCATAATTTACAGAAGAAAATGATTACACAATGTGAGAGAACGCTGCAAGGGCTGTCTAATTAATTTTCAGTTTGTAATAAACTGCTGAACGTATTATTTATGCCCTAACTGGAAGATAATTTGATAAACATATACACTAGAGAAAATTAACATTCACCCGGTTATAAAACCAAGATTGCTACAATACGGCGGAGTGAGTCTAAACAGACGATAAATATTGAAGTTGATGTTGGAAATACACGATATTCGAACACGAAGTTCGAATACTAAGGATAGACATGAATATCCCATTTATTGTGATACATTTTCAGAAATACCTACATCAAGTTTATTACCACTTCATGTGTAGTACGAGTAACTGTCTTTAACACTATAACAATGTGATATTTTGATGGTTGAATAAATGCTACAATGTAAAGTTAAGTATATTCTGGGGATCGTATTTTATACAAGAGAAAAATTAAAGTATACGCTGAACTCTTAAATCAGCTTCGTTATTCGATTTCCCAATTATTGTGAGCGTCTACATAAATCAATCTCGAAGAATATTATAGCAAATCCGTGAGCAACTACTTCTCAAGAATTGGAAATCCACAAACACCCTATTATAAAATAATTAATTTATTGTCATCGGTATGTTGACGATATATTGCCATGTCTTAATGGAATACAAAGACCTTTCATACAATATTTGAATAATTCACACCCCAAAATTAAATTCACGGTTCAAATAGAAGTCAATCTGACTATCAACTTTTTGGACTTAACCATAACTGAATTGAATAATAAACATTCCTTTTCAATATATCATAACCCTTCACATACGGACATTATTATTCACGAAAATTCAAACCACCCCATACAACATGAACTGATTGCTCTTCAAAGCATGATACATAGAGTTGTTACTATCCCCATGTCAGAATTAAATTATCATGAGGAATTTTCAGTTATAAAACAGATAGCAACTAATAATGGCTATATTGAAAAAATTGTGACTGATTCAGTTAAGAAAACTGATTATAATGAAGCAATGAAGTTAGTCTAACCTAGTACAATTAAAACTCATAATTATAAATCAATAATGTATGTAGGTGAACTTCCTGATAATGTATGCAATTTACTTAAAAAACACAATGTTACTACATCTTTTAGAACAATTAATACGAGAGGTAAATATATTAAAAACAACAAAGACAAAAATCAAGAATCGGAGTATACAAGTTAGAGTGTGAAGATTGTGATGAATATGAAGGAAGGAGATTCAAAAGTTGTAAACCATATTAAATAAACTGATCATCATTTCAAAGATGATTTCGAGATTCTTCTTAAGTTGAAAGTAAGGTATTAAATGAGAGAACATTTAAATTAATGAGTTCAAATATAAAGGGAACCTTTTTAACGATCAGAGAGATTTTACCAATTCTCCATTATTAAATTTATTTGTAAGTAACTATTATCCTTCTGTACACGCACCTCACTCACCTTCTTCTTAATATAAATTTTAGTATTCAAGGAAGAAACCATAATTTGTAAAACCATCGTTTGATAAAGTCACCGTGTGGTGAAACATGTCACGTTTTGTTTAATAGAAACAAAGTTTATGAAAATTAAGTGTATTTTTCATTAAAACTATAGATATGACTTTTCAACAAGTAAGCACCAAAACCATCCAAATACAAATTGAGTTCATATCAGAGGGGTATAGAAGAGTCTTGTGAGATAGAAACAAACTATTGTTTAACAAGAGGTACAAGTACAACACTATTATAGTGAGTTGTATCTAACGTTTATCGGTGTGTGCAAGCCGAGATCTTTTGAAGTATTGATGGTCAAATAATGTTTAGTGGAACAGATACTATGTACAAAACAAGTTCTTTTATCAGGAATATGTTCATTGTTGCACACAAGAAAACGTGTTTTAAATCATAAAATAAGATTTGTTAAGAATATATATTTTTTCAATCCTGGAGAGGGCTTCTCTGTTTTTAATAATAAAATTGTTTAAATTTTAATAACGTGAAAAAAAATTTACATCTAAATAGAATAAAAATATAATATGATACAAATAAAAATAGAATAAAATTTTCATTTCAATTAGATAAATAAATAGATTAATTTAAATTTTCATCAATAAAATTGATAAGCTCATTAATCGAACAATTTGAATAATATCAATGAATAATTTATATTTAATAATAAAAATATGAATCTCAACTAGTATTAATACATAAATAAACATTTTTTTATTTATTATAGCATCATTTTTTCAACGGCACAAATTTTACTAGTACTTTCTATATTAATAAATCTAATTTTTTTGTTATATCAATTACGTGATGAAAAAATATGCATGTAGATTATATCATATAAATATAGAATGAAATAAAACTTTATTTCGATTAGATAAAAGAATAAACGTAAATTTTCATGAAAAAAATTAATAAACATATAAATTGAACTATTTAAATAATGTCAATAAGTAATTCATATTTATTAATGAAATATGATTTCAATTTTCAAATGTTGTCATTTATTTAACGGCTCAACTTTTGTTAATACTATATTAATAAGTCTAATTTTATTCAATTTTTAAACCTGAATACTGCGATTTCAATAATAACATTTTTGTAATTTTAATTACGTGATAAAAATATATACATGTAAATTATATAATACCAATATGAAATAACATGAAACTTCATATCAATTAGATAAAAAATAATTTTTATGAATAAAACTAATAGACTTATTAATTGAACTATTTAAATCATATCAATAAATAATTTATATTTAATAATAAAAACATAATTTCAATTCAATTTTTTTTTAATCTAGATTAATTTTGTCAGAAAATGTTATTATTTGTTTAACGGCAAAAATTTTGTTAATAGCTTCTATATTAATAAATCTAATTTTATTCAATTCTTGAAGTTGAATACCGCGATTTTATTAATAAAATTTAAAAAAAGTATACCACGTTTTTATATTCTTTACCAGATCTCAGTTTTCCAGAAGATGCCCACTTTATTTTCGATACCCGGTATAAGTATAAGGTAGGTAACCATGATATAATTATAACAAGGGCATTAGTTACTAGGGTAACGAAGATGGTATCCATTTCAATGTAATATTGTACTGAAGCCTTATTGTACTGTTGATTATCAATTAAATCGGGATAATGAAACAATCCACATCCAGTTGATGGAGTAGAAATTCATAATAACGATTTTATCGAGGCAATCAAACTTTGAAGAACATTAAATTAGTTTGCGTCAGAACGTTGAGAGAATTATGAATTCGACCTGAATGTTTCTACCATTCGGATGAAACTAGCTGAAGTGTAATATGATCTTTTGAAATGAATTTGCGTGAGCAACCATGCACTGTGAACGTATATGATTGGTGTGAGATTTTCCAGACGACTGATAGATAAAGTGGCGTTGGCTGGAAAGTTTTTAATTATTTCCTTTGTACACGCATCCCGATGAATGTCGATACCCATTTCAACTTTCAACCTTACACTGTTGAAATATTCAGATAGCAATTTCAAATTTGGAATCAGTGAACTGCTTGAGTGTCATTTCAGAACGAGGAAAATCCATATGGCGCTTTGTTGTGAATGTATCCAACTGGAAAACTGTTACTACGAGAAAGGTTTCCTTGAAAAAGAGTTCAGAAATTCTAAATGAGTTAATGCAAGAATTGAATCACTATTTGAAGTTGATTTGTGACATTCTATTTTCGAAATACTGTTACTTAGTATTGAATGTGACGTTAGATCTTACACAGCCGGTTCCATGGCAGGGCGAGCGGGTGGTCGCCTGGAACGCAGGGTCTTTGCCTTTTTCGAAAGAAATTTCACACAAATATTGTGTATTCAATATTATTTGGTAAGAAAAGATATTCACCTGAATTGATTATTTCATCTTATTTACAAATATAATATGTGTTCATCGATTCATTTATCATGAATACATTTTCTTAACGCCAACTTTCTCGACTACCAAGTGAATCACCTCAGATTTTGCACACTGTTCGCTATAAAGAGAATGGGGAAGGCCCAGTCTATGTTCTCAAAGGTCTATGGTAGCCGTACTGATAATTTCAAAATTATTCTGCTTCTAATCTTTGCATTGCATCGTTCACTATAGCAAAATCATAATTCAATATACCCGTTCAGGTATTCTGAAAAATGTTATATGTATTGCTGAACGCCAATACGATTATAAATAAATTCAACAATATTGGTTGTCTTTGAAGAGATGCCAATGCAATTTCAAGAAGGTTTAAGATGCATAGAAATAGAAAGAACGTGACCAGCCTCAGCATCACGTAAACACAAGATATACTATAGTCAAGTCAGGTTCATCTCACAAGATAATTCGAATTCCGATTAACTCCGTAAAACAATATTCTTTAACTACTGATATATTGATTTTTCAATTGTCTATGCAGTAGACTAAGAGCAAAACTGTTTATCCTCATTGTAAAATTAAAAGACTACTATAATGATATCACTTTTATTTGTAACTTACGTTACTCGAGTTAATCTTCAGACGGTATTCAAACACCATTAAAATACACAACTTCAACTATAAATACTTATCGGTAAGTAGCGAATACTTACTGTGGTCGGTAATTCATAAGCTTAGTAGTATTACTATATAGTTACATGGTGGGCTTCTACATTCTAATAATGACGAATTGCAATCTGGACAATATAATTCGTGGAATAAATACATTGTATAGCTGTTAAGTAATGATGCATAAAATAGGTCCATTATTAAGAAGTAGGGCATTGTTTTTGTTTGTATATTTCCAAAGATTCCAGCAAGTTGAGTTTCGAGCCTTTTCAGCTATATATAAAATAACATGCTGGATTCTTTGGAAATTTACAAACACAAAAACAATATTCTCCTTTGTAATGATCAAACAGACCTAATTCATTCACCATTATTTGAAGCTATGTAACGTAATTATTCCACGGACAATTGTTCTGATTAGCTTCTATACCCTTCTGTTGAGAAGAATTCATCATTATTAATATGTAAAACCCATCATGTAATCCTATAGTAAAAATCCTCTAAATTCATGAACGACCAACAACAGTAATCTTTGTGCTACCTGCCGATAAGTATGTTTATAGTTGAAATTTTGTATCCCAATTGTATTTGAGTACCGTCCTAAGATGGCGTAATCACGCTGAAACTCGAGTAACGGAAGTAACAATTCAGGAATATTCGCAATTTACTCCTCTGTTGGTTTTTTGACTGCAATAAAACCCTAATTATCTCTCTGGCCATAAAAGGCGTTAAATTTTCAAACTTTTTGGGCAGAGCCGGACTACATATAAATTTGATTTACCTGCAACCCTAATTATATCACTTTAATTGTTATTGGATTTCCAGCTAGTGATTTTGTTGTACTAGCGTAAGAATTTGACGTATTCGGTCTTGTGTTGATAGTAGGGCATCTTGTAGTGTCACTTTTAGAACAAACATGCTAAACAAATGCTAAACAAATAATTTGAAATGCTTATCAACCTTTGCTAACAAGAGATTTTAATTCAATTGATACCCTAGTCCAAACGTCTGGTGCAAGTTCTTTTTCATTCTTGATGAAGGATATATTACTAAGGCCTCTGGCACATTTATAAGTACAGACGAGAGTGATGTGGTTTTATTAAGAAGGACAATTCATAAAATGTATGAAGAACAATCTGTGCCTACATTGGTTTCCCCCTAAAATATAGGCTGACCTGCTGACCAACGGCGAAACAAATATGTCCTGTAGCATTTCGAGTCTTAACAGAATTTTGCCTAAAATAAGTTTCAAATATAACACGATTGATGAAAGACAAACGCTAAGGAAATCTCAACGTTTACTGAAATGGTGTTATGGATATTTGGTGGCTATTAAACAATAAAGAGCAGAAAATCGTCCAATTATCTATCTTGATGGAACATGGTTTGATAAAATTTGACACTGCGAAAAAAGGATATAACGATTTTTCAAAAAATGTCAAACCACAGCTCCTCTGAATAAAGGCAAAAGAATAATACATGCAGGTTCAGAAAATCTATTTGTCCCGAACTGTATGTTGCTTTCAGTTAAAACCATATAAGATTCCTCTGTAGATTATCAACAAAACACTGACGCAAAAGTTCTTGAGGATTGGTTTGAAATCGTCTTCTTCAAAATATACATATAATGAAATAAAACAATTTTTGACTTGATAATGATGTAAAAGTCGAAACTGGTCATGTTTATTGAAAAATGAAATCTCTTGTAGAAATTAGACGAAAATTGTCTTATTTATTTACGCTTAGATCCTTTGGGTCATTGGCCGTGATGATCCTCGGGCCTAGACAGGTAAACCTGGCTCGGATGAGCGCAGAATATTAAAAGGGGTGTGGGTTGACGACTCCACTTTGTTTCCCTCGCATCTCATACAGAAGGGAATATCGTTTCTCCCCACTGTATATTTGAAGTTCATAAGATTTCCGGGACCTGTAGGGATCTCGGAGATTATCTTCTTGCTTTGCCTACTCAGCGAGAGTATCTCGCTTGTCCTCAGAGCTACCTCATTTCCAAACAGCGCTTTTTTAGTTCGGCAGTGGTCAATGTTTCTCCATGCTGAGGCATGTTGATCTCTCAGATGGTTTCTCTAGATCTGGATAGATCCGTTGTAGAGGATACCAGCAAGAGGATTTTGAGGACTGACGTTCTTGTCAGTTTGTCCGCTCTTTTATTCCCTTTCCAACCTAAGTAACCCGGAATCCAGGTCAGGTTGAACCTGTTTCCACTGGCTAGCCTGGTAAGGATCTACTTGGTATCGCTGACAAGCCTTGAGGACACAAGCAAGCTTTTCAGTGCGTTGGGTGCCGCTTGACTGTTCGAACAGATCCAGATGGTCTCATTCATCTTAGTATAACCAAGTAGCTCCTTCCACATCTATAGATGGAAAGCATCGTGGCTTGAAAAACTGTGTTGACATCACCCATTCGCACGAAGTACCCATCAATGTAGCAAGGACCCCATAATAAGTTTTGGTTTAGATGGAGATAATAGTGATAGTGACATGGAACCAAATTCAATGTAAAATACAATGAAGTTGTTGAAATTGATTATTGTACATTTTACTTATTATCTCTTTAGTAGGGTGTGCCAAAAAAAATCGATATTTTTTTATTTCGCTCTTCTTCGAGTATATTGTTCCCCGTTCAAATTCATTCAGGTCCCCCAAATTTGAAACAAATCGGTTAATATTTAGAGGTGCATCAAGCCCAAAATGTGTTTTTTGAAGTTTTTCCTCAATTTTTGAGAGGTTTCTCAACACTATTCTACAATAACGGGATATTTGACACTTGGGAGACATTATTACATTCAAACACAAAGAATTTAATGCAGTTCATTCGCCACATCCAGTTTCCGACAGATATATTGGCGAAAAGAACCATTTTCTTAAGGCCTAAAAACTGTAATTTCAAATTTCAACTTCAATAACTTCATATTTTTAGGTTCGTGATGCGTCATATTTTTAACGTAGCCTAGTATCACGTAGCATCAATTGAATTGATAATTTTAGAGAAAATCGCCCATCAGTTATGATAATCTACACTCGAGTGGAAAAACGCACCACTTGAGAATGTACCAAAAATGGCAAAAAATTTAGATTGCCTTAACTCGGTTGCATTGAATCGAAAATGGATGAATATTTGAGTTCTGAAAAGGTTAGAACCTTCCCTTTAATGTGATGTTAGTTAATGTGATACCAAATCCATTACACCCCCTCCCAACCGCTTAGAAAAATATGTTTCTGGTGTCAAAAAAGGTCCCACTTTG
The DNA here is from genome assembly GCA_958510875.1 of Endomychus coccineus. Taxonomy (NCBI): domain Eukaryota; kingdom Metazoa; phylum Arthropoda; class Insecta; order Coleoptera; family Endomychidae; genus Endomychus; species Endomychus coccineus. The sequence goes on from OY294068.1 coordinate 19,188,905, forward strand.
ACAGCTCGTAGGCCGAGTCGAAAAAATCATGGAATCAATCAGACAACAGATCGATGAATTTCAATCATTTTTCTTTGAGTTTTTAAAAAAATTCGAGTTTCTACGATGATTTGGAGGGAAGTTATGAATTTTTTTAAAAAAAGTACCATTTTGTTTTTTTTTGGCAACTTTGCCAATTTTGTACCTCAATCAATGAATCTTTATAAAATTAATCGACGAGTCATAAAGTTGATAGAATGTGTTGAGTACCTACAGAGTATATTCTAGTATTTACAATCAAATATCTTCAATAATCATTTAATAATTTATAATCATACATTTAATAATTTGTAATCATACATCATATTAACGCTTTTTTCGCAACGCTCGGAATTCGCCGCCTGTGCTCCTCGACAACTTTCAACAGGTACTGCTTTTGCTATTCGTTCTTCGTCAATTCGGAATTATATTTTTTTAATTAACGCTATACCTCTTTCCGCGGTGTCATTCGTAACGCGCAAAAATGAAAATTTTTCTTTCGCTCCTATATAAGACTCGTTGCTTTTCCACGCAATGGATCTTCAGTTAAAAAGTCGCAGTTCACGTCAAATATTTTCAACAAGTTACGTGTATGTTGAGAGAATAGTTCATCGATACAACGCGTTCTCCACATCTCTAACTCGGTGTCAGAATTTGGATTTAATAATAACCTTTCAACCGGCTACGAGCTGTCAAAGTGGGACATTTTTTGACACCAGGAACATATTTTTCTTAGCGGGGTGGGAGAAGGTGGGATGGATTTGATATCACATTAAGTAGCATCACATTGAAGGGAAGATTCTAACCTTTTTAGAACTCAAAGATTCTTCTATTTTCGACTAAACGCAACCGAGTTATGGCACTCTGAATGTTTGCCATTTTTGGCGCATTTTCACGTGGTGCGTTTTTTCACTCGAGTGTAGATTATTATAACTGATGGCCGATTTTCTCTGAAATCATCAATTCAATTAGTGCTACGTGATACTAGACTACGTTAAAAGAGCATATGACGCATCACGAACCTAAGAATATGAAGTTATTTAAGTTGAAAGTTGAAATTACAGTTTTTAGGCCTTAAAAAAATGGTTCTTTTCGCCAATATATCTGTCGGAAACTAGATGTGGCGACTGAACTGCATTAAATTCTTTCTGTTTGAATGTAATAATGTCTCCTAAGTGTCAAACATTCCGTTATTGTAGAACAGTGTTATAAAACCTCTCAAAAATTGAGGAAACACTTCAAAAAATACATTTTGGGCTTGATGCACCTCTAAATATTAGCCGATTTGTTTCAAATTTGGAGAACCTGAATGAATTTGAACGGGGAATGATATAATCGAAGAAGAGCGGAATAAAAAAAATATCGATTTTTTTTGGCACAGTCTAATCTTTAGTATTAAAATAAAATATTATGCCCAATTGATCATTATTCTGCTTTAAGTGTAAAATGCCTTTTCAATTCAGAATAAAAATATATCAATATGTCGGTAAATTTCCAAGCCGACCCTTTACCGATTTCTTGCAATTGGAAGATATTGGTATCAAAACAATGGGGTTTAATCAGCTAGTTGGCTTATTGCAGTAAAAGTCAACGGTATAAATGAACAATACAATAAAGGGTGAAACGATAGAATAGTTTCAAAACAGTTAAGTTTGAATTATAAGAGGATAGTTCTGAATTATCCTGCCCTTAGAAAAAGCAATTCCGATGTTTTTAAGGTATTTATACAAAGGTCCTCTATTCCAGCAAATAAAATATCCTTCCCATGAAGCATTATCCTCCTTGAGGAAAATCGGTTTGTTTCGAGATTGTTGAATTTGTTCGGAACAATGTTACATGTTTGCAATATTATTGTACACAAAAGCGTCGAGTTACGAATTCTTGTAGAAATTCGCGATTCAATGTAAAAGGAATTGAAATACAAAGATACTGAACGAGTATAAACAAAAACTCTTAGCAACTACAACTATTCTGCTTTAACGGATGATGTTTCTTCTGAAATGTCATCTGCAACAGATTATTGAGAAACCCTCAAATTCGCTTCATTTTATCGGTTCGGATATTGCTAAGTTCCATGTATAGTCATTACTTTCTATAGCAAAGTAGTCGTTTTCCACAACTGTGCTTGAGAATATCATATCGAATATAAGGAATCATTCACATTTGGCATACATTATGAGGAAGTGAACACTTCAAAAGGATATTTAAATTCTACCAATAGAGGTTCATTTCGAATGAACATGAAAAGGTTCGGAATAGCTGCGGAATCCGATCGAATTCTACTTTGAATGGAAGCGTGAAAACCGACCCATGAAACTATTTATTTTATTTGAAGTGTTCAAATATTAGATTATATTAGGGTATATCGATTATCTTCGATCATTCCTGATAATCTTGGTTCGATAGAAAGCAGCACAGATCAATTTTTATTCCGATACACTAGACTTGGATATCAAAGAATTATACGAGGACAATCTGAGTCACCGTTATGGTGTACAAATATTTGAATATTTGGAATCACTGATGCGATTGCAGCATTCAGCGGGTAATGCAATAGAAGACTATTGATATAGCATATGCTCTTTCATAAACTGTAGAGGAGGTTACACTGTGGATACATTATAACACTATAAATAAGAAACAACCAGCCTCAACCACTAGGAATAATGTTGAAATACTGAGGACCTTTCATGTACCAAGTGGCCTTCATCATAGTAAACTAAATTAGAAATCAAAATTTGCCTCCTTAAATACTATTGGAATTGATAGGATAGATAAGGGATTACCCTCAGCTATAGATAATTCTGAATTAATTGAATTGGTTTTTTGCTTACACATCTCCATCTCTTCTGAATTACTCAGATATTTGTCGTTTCAAAAGTGATATACTTTCACAAGACCTGCCATTTCGAACATTAATTCCCCCACATACGAAGGAAAGGGGAAAAGTTCCTGAAAAATGAAACAAGAAATGATTTATTTGGTCAAAACTTATTTTATTTCTCACTATAGTCTTCTTGTAGCCCGATACACTCCGTCCAACGTTTTTCTAATTTTTCTATCCCTTCCAAATAATATGATTTCGGCAATCCTTCGAAATGGGCGTTTGTTTCAGCGATGACCTCAACGTTCCGCCGAGCCATTTCTTCAAGTTTTGGAAATAGATAAACATCGAAGGGGACCAAATCTTGCAAATATGATGGATGACGAACCAATTCGTGGCACAATGCATGCAATTTTGCCATTGCAACATCGGACCTGTGCGCGGTGCGATGTCCTGGTGATAGAGCACTTTTTCTTCGCCAAATGCCAACGCTTCCGCTTCAAATCGATCCAAAAGCTCTGCATAATATACGCTGGTGATCGTTTTGCCATATTCAAGGTAATAGATATGAACGATACTGTGTGCATCTCGGTTCGGTTGAGATGCCCATAGCCTCAGCAATCTCATGCACTTTGAATCACCGATCGTCCAATATAATGCTAAGGATTTTATCGACGATCTTTGGCGTTGTAACCTCAATCGGACAACCAAAACGTTCGATATCCTTTGTGGTCATATCACAACGAAACTCTGTGAATCACTTGTGAATCGTTCCAATCGATGATGACGAGTCTCCATAATGATTAACAAGCTATGCTTTGGTATGCGTAATGTTTTTCCACGCCACAAATAATGTTTAATCAAGACGCGAAAAAAATCTTCAATCTTGCTGGCTTTTGATGAGCGTCAAAACAGAACTGAAAGACATACCAGTCCAAAACTTCTGATGCGTTCTATTCCAAGATGGTATATCACAAATGTCACATGGGATTCTGTTTTATTTTTCAGGGACTTTTCACCTTGCCCTCGTATAACATAGCAAAATGGTTAGTAGAGGAATTTCAAGCTGCACCAAGTTTTTTTTTGAAAATTCAATGGAACCAATTGCAGAATTTTCAAATTAGAATCTGGTGATACTCTCGTTCAATTTGATGTTGTTTCACTATATACAAATATCATAATCGCTGAGTCGATAAGCATTCTGAAGAAATGACAACATCCTCGATACAAACTGCACAGAGTGAGTGATCCTTACGTCTTTATATATGGGGCAAATTTTGCATTTCTAACAAGAGCTACTATGAAAAAACAAGTGTTCAATGAGCAATCTACTATCTGTTTTTTCGCCAACTTTTTTGAGCGAACTTGGAACCTCCTCGAAATCAAAATTAAATAAGTCTCAAAAAGTTTGGCATAGATAAGTCGAGAGATTTGGTATCGCTCAGGGAACGATACAATCCTGCTAGTATATAACAAGTTTCTAATCATGAGGAGCACAATGGACCCAATCCGGCAGCCTTTGCACCTCAAGGAGTCACAACACTAATAAAATAACTATTTAAAACGTTGCAACAAATTTTAATTTTCATCACTTCAGTCTTGCATACTACCTCAGCATTTTCAATGTCTCCCAGTTGCATTTTTGCAAAGGTACTGTGAAATTTTGGTTTCATAACTGACTAACTAGAGGATGTACTGCACGTGAAAAAAATGTTGATGAGCATCAACTGACAGAAATTCATACAATTTCGTTATTGAATCAGTAGAAAATAAACTGAATCACATTCCACATTCGCTTATGGCATCAATTCAATAATTAGTTATAGACTCCATGTTATTGATAATGTATATAACTGATATGCCCTGAAGTCTCTAGGGAGCTATTAAGTACAATTTGGCTTACATACTTCAATGCAATATTGGCGTATAATCGATAAAAGGTCTTCAATATCTGAAGATCAAAGACTCGAGTTGCCCAAGTAATGGGGTATGAGATCAATAATTATGGAGATTTGAAGAGACCTCGTGCCTATTTATAACTCCCAAAGTTTTTGTCAATATACGAGTTATCCTTAATACAATACAACTACGTTATCCTCAACTTCGATGATTGAATAAGAGTGAGCTATTCATACAAGCAATACCGCCGTGCTAAGACAAAAAGTCGTAACTGGCCTAAAGTTGGAAATTTCTATTTTCACAAATTCCGCATCTATTAAACAAGACCTATGCATGCTGCAAGTACCAAGTTGGAAAGTCGTATCTATATTCGAAATACGTGAAATAGCATGGAGAATTTGTATAGTATCTATACAATTTTGCCCGATAACTAAATCTAAGTGTCTTGTCTGTTCTACACTAAGCCAAACTGCTCCATCTATTGTTGATTTGATACTTACGACATTTTGATTTAATTATGAAGAAAAAGTGTGGTTATGTGCTTAGTATTTTGTTGTAATACACGGTGTGTTAGTTCAATTCTCCTTCGATTTCAAGAACAACATGTTTGTTGAGGACATAAATAGAATAATAGAAGAGCATAAATGCTTTAATATTAAAATTTAGTTAGGTATGAGGAATAATAAATGAATTACCAAGAATTTATATTTTTAGAATGGATATTTACGAATTGTCTAATGCAGTGCTATCGACCTGGGTCTTAATGGTTATTTAGAGTCGTTTGGATTGCTATGTTACATCACCTCATATTTAGTACATTTCTTTATCTACCATAATCAGAAAAACCCAGTCAGAAGCCCTCAGCATAATTATAGTAGTTTCAATATAGATGGTCTCAAGATGTTAGTGTGGCATCTATCCCCCAAACTTATTATTTATTATTGAGATCCTATTGGTGGATTCCGCATAAGGTTTCCACCCCCTAAAATTCAAGTAATTGAATAAAATTGTGAAGTAAAGCAGTATATCAAGTTTTTCAGAGGTAATAACAAGTATCACAATCAAGTATATCTCAGTATTTCAATACATCAATCATTGCATTACAATTCAATCATCAATTCATAATTTAACGATTCAGTAGTTTGGTATTTCTAGTTAGTGTAAATAGTTAGGTCCAATAAACAATCAAACTAAACTATTTCAAGTTTCATTACCTTCGAGCAAAATAGTGTGTAATCAATATTCACGACTCTACAAACAAAATAATGTTTTGAATAACACATTAGATTAGAATCCGAAAAGCAATAATAAGGGATGTTTTACGTTAGGGTTGCGACATTTCTTTTATTTCTTCCAAATATGAATGTATTGGAGATATTCCTAGGTGACTATGACATCTAAATGATAAAAACACTAGTATAGTAAAGATTATTGACCCAGTATGAATTATGTATAAAAATTCTCGGGAAATAGGTCACAATAACACTGTGGTTCGGTTCGTTTCGACGACGTCTACATTTTTGATTAAAATTGGTGCGATATGGACGCTTTGTGCTATAATTAGTTTAAAAAAACCTTTTTGACATAATAAGTCTTCTGATGATGGTCGTGAGACCGAAACGTACGTAAACACGAAAATATAAAACAAAGTGTTAATGTGACCTATTTCACGAGAATTTTTATAAATAAAAACACTACTGTTGATTTGAATTTTTGATATGGAAAATTGATTTGTCAGACAGATCCACTCCCTTTGGCGTTGAATCAGCAATAAATCAACAACTTCAATATTAACAAACAGAGTCGCAAAATTGAAGAAACTAATAACTTTTAATTTTTACGGATCCAGATTATAAGCCATATCCAGAAATAGACCCAGTAACTTGAAGTAGCAAAATGAACAAATAGAAATTATCGTCTTATTTTCAAAAAAATAAAAATTTCAAGCAACATGCAAGGATGCATGTATCAGAAAACGTCTTTGAAAAATATTGTAGTCCGGTTTTCATTCTGAATACTGAACACTTTCAGAAAATTAACAATGCCAGTTCACATTCAGCACCGCTGAAAATGCGATAAGAAAAAATTTGTGAAAGCAGTGCTCCATCCAGATAGTAGAGCCTCCCCAAGAAAAGTGAGTAGAATTAGGAAAAGAAATCTGATTAAGACTACAAGAAATGTGTTTACCCATAAATGAAGATTTGCCTGAACTTGTAGGAGAAACTATATTTAATATTTGAATCTAACGTTAATTTCCTAATTCATACAGACAATCAGAAACAATTTTTTTCTGCTTCAATTGAATTTTTTGACACTTATATCCAGTTAAACCCTAATTCCTAAGTCAATATATTCTAAACGATTGTTTATAGAACGAAAGTCATATATATTTCAATTATAGCATAAACAGTATATTCTAATAAGATATTATTACTTGGTCCAAAAGTCTCGTCTATTAAAGTCATCAAATCCTCTTTTGGGATGATATTTATGATATCAAGTTGTTCAGAAGTAAGCCGTTGTTAGTCGCCTCAAAAGTTTTCTCCAAATACAACAGAATAGTTGTAATCTAATTAGGTTCAGGAGACTTTAAATAACTGGAAACTTTATGAAAACTAGATACGACCTTTCGTCTTAGCACGGCAGAATAGTTTTCACCATCAGAATCCCTCACAGTCTCACATGCACTAAAACTGTTTCTACAGGAATAACTTCTCCAACATTTCATTAGTAGAGAAAATGTACCGTTTCGTAGCTCAAAATAGTTAATAATAAGTAGCGGGATATAATCCACCGCATGGATCTCTACAAGTAACGAATATATCTCGTACTCGCAGTAGGTTGATAATGATGCAGCCAGTTATAGTCGGAAACATATTATTAGCAGCCTATACTACGCCACAAATCTGTCTATGTGAGTCAGTAATTCCAATTCAATCAGTTTCATCCCTTTTAATTGAAGAATTGAAATGATTACCATGCATTAACATCACGCCGTGACTTTCCTTGCTGTTATGTTGTTCAGTCATGAGTATGTTCATTTCAACTAGGATTATCGAAAATTGTTTCAAAGGGGATCGGTTATCGACCATTTTGGCGGCCATGTTTGAATGATTTGTTCATTACAGAGCTGGTAAGTATGATGAGTAGTGGCGGTTTTACTGTAGATGCAATTGTGCAGTGCACTTCCTTAAAAATTAATTTATAATGCTAAAACTTAACATACTAAAATTATTGTTATTGAAGCTGCCACTTACAACTTGCATTCCTCCAACCCAAAATACATAGGTAACTAAGTAATAGCCCCGGTACATCTGTAGCTAGTTCAATTTTCGAATAGCACCAGGAGTGATCAAGGTAATCATGCGTTGGGAAGAGACTACTCAGATACATGAAACAAAAGATACGTATACGTACATTGTGAGATTCACGTGCATTGTTCCAATGCACTGGCTCAGGTCAGTCGTTCAGCGCTCACACGTTATTTATATTCAACCTTGGCGGGGATAAGGTAATCGCAATATTTTAAAGAAAACACAAAATATTTCCAAACTCGTGTGAAAATAATTGCTTTTTGGACAAAGTTAGAGTGAAAAGTGAATTGACGGTTAAGTAAAGCAAGGAACATTTTCGTTAAGCAGCAAGTTGCTCAGCAATTTATTAATTATTTATAGATCGAAACCTCACAGGGCTGTTTCAGAGAAACTGTTTTCTTATTAAAACTAATTGGTACCATACCGATGGCAAATTGGCAAAGTGTTTGAAGTGAATGTTGTTTTTTAACGCTTAAAAGAGTTATAAGCCTTTCTGAGAAATACAATGCTGCAGAACAGACTAAATTCACTTTGCATGATGAGTATAGAGAAAACACTAATTGCAGCGTTTCCAGATTTGAATAATTGTGTAATTGAAGTTCTCGCGAATTCCAAAAATAGACGAATGGATTTTCGATATAAATAAGCTTGAATATATCTAGGGATTCTAGGGTAAGTTTACTTTTAATCTTAAAATTTGAATGTTATTTAAGATTTCAGTCAATCGCATGAAAAAAGGGGATATTTGGCCAATGAAATATATTTATTTAGGCGAATATTTTTGCTCTTCGAATTTCCCACTCATCATTTTATGGCGTTTGACTTTGAAAAATGCAAAAGTTTCGACTGCTGCGCATTTTTATAGTTATGTGCACCTCCATACCCAGCCGCCACTGATGAAAAGCTTGAGAAATTCCACACGACTAAAAGCGTTTTGTCCTACTTGTCATGTGGAGTTCCTGAATTAGTTTCCTCTCTAACAGATATTAACTATGACTTGAATTTACACGAGCAAATGTGACATATTTGATTAATTTCCAGTCCTAATATCTTGGATCATCCAAACATCTTGATCTCATCTTGTTATTTCTCTAAGATTCTATAATGGTGCAATATTAAATATATAAAATTTTTTGGGTGTCTCTGAGAATGAAAACTCTTCTTTTGTTGAATACCCGCTCTATAATGATTTCAGCACACTTTATAATGTTTTCTGTGGGTACTACGTTGGCAGGTTCCCCAAGGTTCAGATTAAGATCTTCCGCTTGTTTCCCTGGTCATATATGCTGAAGCTTGACTCTCTCATTTGTGATGATGAATTCGAGTCACAGCAATCAGATCATTCAGAAGAGAACGCATTTCAACTCTACTAAGAAGCTTTCGGTATACCCGAAGGCACTATTCTGGGACCAATTCCTTCTGTAACTCATATCAACCATCTATTGTTCTTCGACCAAAACTTGTAGTTTTATTGACAAAAAAGGCTATACATGTGGTTGTCTTCAAATTCAGAGATAGTTTGTTGATACCAAGTCAGTGTTTAACTCTTGTTATTCCGCGAATGGTTTTAATGTTCACTTTATTCCAGCCAAAGTCTTCCAATACCAGAACAGTGTCATCAGCGTATGTATACAAATAATTTTTCTATGTTAGTTGCTAACAGGAAGTTAATGTAGATTAGGAAAAGCAGGGAACCTGAAACCATACCTTGGGTACACCCATTCATACAATAATTGGATCACTCGGAATATTTCTGATTTTTATCATCTGTTTTCAAGGTAGCTTTTGAAAACCTTCAAAGCTGTACCCATGACACCATAACGGTCAAGAACGCCTAGGAATTTGTCATGAGGTTCAATGTCAAAACCATTTGCTGAATCAAGAAGAATTGCAATACACTTTCTATTCCTGTCTAAACTTACCTTAATGTTGTTTATGAGACTGGACACAGTATCACCAGTGCTGGTTGCTTCTCCAAACCCATATTGTTGTATGTTAACAATGTTATTTTTGGTAAGGTAACTACTCAACCTTTATTTGAAACTTTTTTCAAAAATTAATAATAGAACTTTTTGGCCTATAGTTTGAAATTTCGTTGGAATCACCTGTTTTGTATATTGTGCTTACAACTGATGTCCTAAAACCTTTATACCACATATACACGCTCCATTCTTGAGTTCGAGGGACCAGTTTGGAGTATCGACTGGTCAAAGTCTTTGGAGTCTGTTTAACGCTATGCTACTCCTGTTACATTTGGCGTCCACAGGCCGTGTTACGAAGAAAGGCTTAGCATTCTGAATGCAACAACATTTATGGTACGTCGACTTCGAGGAGATCTGATCGTGACCTATCGTATTTCAAATGGTTCATTCTAGTACAATTTGAATCACCTATTCCATCTTAACCAGGATCAACGTTTGAGAGGTCACGTTTGGGTACTTAAAAAGGAACACTTCAAATCGAAGTCACGTCAGAGCTTCTTTGCTAACAAATTTTTTTCTGAGTGGAAATCGTTGCGCTAATTCAAAAATCTACCCGAAGTTCCTGTTTTTCCCTCCAGTGGATATGGGCTCGTTTCTGTTACACAAAAGCTAATTGTTAATTTTCATTGTGATTTGATTTATTGACAAGAAATTGTTTCTATGTGTATTACTTCACAACTTTGGACACTGTGTTTTTAGTAATCAAGCCTAAATGGGCATTCTACCTCGGCTTATTATCAATATTTAATAATAATAATAACAATAATATTAATAATATTTAAACAAGTACATTTTGTTTTCTAATCTAGCCTAATCTGATTATGGATACCAGGTAGCTGAAAGGTTCTTAGTATTTTTATAGTATTTTTAGTGGATAACTGTCATTATTTCATGCTTATTAATATGTAATATTGATATTTGTATTTGAAATGAAGTGGTGAATAAATGCATGACTATATCCTTTGACGTACCTCTGCAATTACCTATTTGTTTGTTCCATTTATGTCTAATTCAGTATTCAATGTTTGAACACATGACTAGTTCCTCAAATTTTCACCGTATTCCTGAATATTATGATTAAATAGCATCATAAAAATAACCTGTCAATTAAAATGATGAAGCTGATATTTGATAATAGTACGATATTAAGATGTAACAAGATCATGACGTGACATACGAAGCATGAATTTGTATTCAAAATATGCAAAACCCTGACCTTGGAAAGTTCTGCCGCGCATTCATTGACGGAATGGCAGTAATACGAACTGAATTAGTCAAAAAAAATTATTGCTCACAATGTGGAACCTGAACATAAAACTTACCCTGGTTCTTCCAAGTAACAGAGCGTCCATTTCACCTTCTGGATGTGGGTTTATAACAGTTGAAATCACAGGCTTAATATCAGGAACAACATCTGCCATGGCTTTTTGACACACTTTGAGTTATTTGTAAGTTTCCAGTAAATTTTATGAAAATAATTCAATAATTGTTGCTTGGTTTTATTTTAATAATGCGAGCATCGAATTGTTCTTAAATTTCCGTTTTTTTTTTGGCTTTTCAATATAATTCGGTCGTATGTAGATTGGCACTTTGATATTTGCACTGAGATGGTACGAAATCATGCATTGGAATATATATTGTGCATTAACTTTAGCACTAAATACGTGCTTTTTTCTCAGACAAAAATTTATTGTGGCCCCACATAATATGTATAACATTCACTAAATAAATATTGATATGAAACATTTATTGACTAGTTGAGCACATCTAAACAATTATGGTAAATATTTAACATTCAAATTCTAGTACATTCACCTATTCTAGGATATATAAAAATGGCCCCATATATAAATTTATCAAAAATACGGTAATACTCTCCTGTGCTTATATATTCATATTAAAATCGAAACGTCTGGTTCTAAAAATATCTGATATGTTTATTTTAATTCGTTTAGGTCGGTTATTTTATATAGTTTGAATTTATTTGAGTATTTTATGCTGTTTTTATTAATTTCCATTTCAGTTTATTTAGTTTTTGAATTAGCAGCACCACAACGTCGTTGGTCAGTTTAGGAGATAGAGTTTAGTACATGTGTTCGCTCAAAAGCTTAAGAGCAAGTGTTTACAATGGCTGATGTTTTCAGGTTGTCAGTAGACTGTTTTCAGTCGAACTAGCGCCTCTAGCGCTCTGAAGCCGTATCTCGTTAGGATATTGATTTTCTTGCTAGAGATTTTATTATTATTTTTGCGCCGAAAAACTTTAACGCACATTAAATGTAATAATATTGGATGAAGTTTGTGTATCATCAAAAATATTCATGATCCATTACTACGTATTTATGCTTCTTTCATTGGGTCATTAATTTTTATATTAAATTTGGAATCATAAATTCAAGATTATAAAATTCCCCAGTAAACAACCATATATGTACTATATATAATTCAAGTTAATCAAGATTTTATGTGATTTCATAGACGAGGACATCAAACTATATCGTCACAACAAATCGATGTTAATGTTCATGGTGATTCCTGTTAATACTGGATTAACATGATTTTCCTTGGTCTTCTTAATATTTGAAATTGCATTATTGTATTTTCTCTGTGAACACCGTACCAAAACTATTTAATATTTTGATACTTACAGCTGAATACTATCGTAAGATTTGAATATCCTCTATTACAGAGACCTCTATGAGCTAAATGCTCAATCCCCATAAATGTAGTATGGTTCGGTCAATAAGGTGGCGCTTTCTATCATAAACGAAAGCACTATAAATAAGAAATAGTCACCCTTATCCATTAAAAATACCGTTAAAGTACCGAGGACAATGCTGCTACAAAGAGTGAACTAAATTAGACAACAAAATGTGTCTGTTTAAATACTATTTGAAATTAATAAGGGATTACCCTCAGCTGGAGATAATACTGAATTTGTTAAATTGCTTTTTCGCTTATACATTTCCATCCCTTCTAAATCACCGAGATATTTGTCATTATTGTGTCTCAAGAGTGATGAACTTTTTTAAGACCAGTCATTTTTAACATTAATTGTTCCACATGTAATATAGCAAAACGATTAATTGGGGAATTTAGCAGCATTCAAGCCGCACCAAGTTTGCCTGTAAAAAATTCTTTGAAACTAATTGCAAAGTTGAAAGATTTCAAACTAGAACCTGGTGATATTCTCGTTCAATTGGATGCTGTTTCACTATTTACAAATAGACCAATCCCAGAGTCGATAAACATTCTGAAGAACGGACTTTCAAATATTGATATCCCCGATACAAACTGCATAGAATACGTGATTCTCACGTCTTTATGTATGAGGCAAAATTTTCATTTTAATCAAGCTACTATGAACAAACAAGCGGATGTGCAATGGGCAATCCAATATCTCCTGAATTCATAAAAATTTGGAAAAAATGGCTTATAAATATCAATATCCGCGATACAAACTGCACAGAATACGTGAGTCTTTATTTATGGAGCAATATTTTCATTTTCAACAAGAATCACTATAAATAAACAAGAGGTTGCGCAATGAGCAATCCACTATCTCCTTTTTTGGCCAATACTTTTTCAAGTGAGCTTGAAACCTCCTTGAAATAAAAACTGAATAGGTTTCGAAAAGTTTGGCTTATATAGGAAGATTTGGTATCTCTCAGGAAACGATTCCTAAAGAGGTAACACCAACTTCGTGATATATCATTGAAACGTCGTCCTTGTGAAGCGGATCACACTAGAGGGTGTTCACCTGGCTTCAGAGGTAGGCGGGCTCCCATTCCAGAGTGTACATCGGGTGCTTGAGGTAGACAAACAGCCAACTCCCAGTCGGGACTGGGTATGTGGTTAATGCCCTGAAGAGGTTTAACACCATCTCCTTATCTCGTTTCTGGATCTCCTCAATGTCCCATAGCTCTACCGAGAGTGCTCTGCGTCTTGGAGGATCAATGTTACGCATCTGCACAGAATGTGCATTGTCGTATCGTTTTTCTGTTTGCACCACCTGCACAAAGACGAATCGCTGAGGTTCATCCTCTGGTGGTAGTAGTTAAACGGTTCGTCTCTTGTCAGTATCTGTGTCAGCACTTTGGCATCGGTTCCAACAATGTTCCCCACTTGCTGGGACGAGTTTTCCCTAATATGAGGAACAATCAGTGCTTTCGTCTGCCTGCAACCGTTCACTAGTTTCCACTCTTCCGAGTGTTTTTTTCGGACCCAGCAGTAGATTATCTCTTTGATGTTAGTCTCCGAGATACCCACCGCTGGTTCGTGGCCTACTAGGGGCTCTATAGCCTCCAGTTTCGCAAGCTCATCGGCTATATCGTTTCCCCTCATTCCAGAGTGACCTTGGACCCAGAATAGGGTAAGCTTACCTCCATCTCCGCCAAGGTCGTTTAGCCTGTTGATGCACACCCACACCAGCTTCGATATTATTCTAATGCTACCCAGTGCAGCAAGGGCTGCCATGCTGTCTGTGCATATACTGATGTGGGCTTGCACAGCGAGTTATTTTGCCAGTATCTCAGCTTGGAGAATGGTGGCGTATTTGCCCAGAAGTATAATAATACTTTTACCTGAGCGTGTGCAGTATATACCTACTCCCGTGTATCCATGTTTTCTGGCTACATCAGTGAACCATATTTCACCATTGGTTGGCAAGGTTGATTGGTTATTGCTTGACCAATCCTCTCTAAGGTGTATGCTTATAGGATACTTCTTATGTAAGTCAAGTTTTATTTCATATTAGCTTCTTCTAGAATTAGTTCTCATTTATATAATCGGAATTCATTTGTTTAATTTATTTCCATATCAGTTTGTGACTTCAAATCTGTTACATCCCGATCCGGAGGTCTTCAATAACTGATTTTTTTTTCTATTATATTGTTAACAGATTTTGATTGCTAGCCTAGTCATGAAATGCCTACAAGAATCTGTAATAAATTCATTCGATTTTCAACCAGTATTCTTCAAACGGTATGTAGATGATTTTGTGTGTTCCCAATGATGAAATTCAGTGATTAATAAATTCAACAATTTATTATTAGAAACATGTATAAATATCCTCTTGTTTGAACCATACACTGCATAATCAGTGCAAAGGATTTTTGAGTGAATTTGGTTCACGATTATTAAGTAAAAGCATTGAGTCAACCTTTCATAAAATAGACTACCATTTGAACAAGTGAAAGGTTGATTATAGGCGCAGTCTGCATTCAACTATCAAAAGGTTTGATTAATAAAGTATCTGATTAATTCAATTCATATAAATACAGGCAGCAGTGAAAGGAGAAAAAAACATTTATTACAATGATAACACACCAATCGTCCACCCCTCATACATACGAGAAGTAATCAACCTCTTCTGTTTCATTCGAATGAGTTTTTATTTATCTGACAGCTACGCTGGAATATTGATGGCTCTATTTGAGTTTAATTTTATTCTCTAAATAAATGTCCCGAAATCTGCACATATATATTCATGAGAAGATTTCAACAAAGCATGTGGGCGAGCTTGGAAAATTTACATTTCAATATGCAGTAAACCTCGGATCTCCGCAATTTTGTGATTTCTTTTCGTTCATCTTAAAAGGGATAAGGTTATACAGTCACTGACCCTACCGTTTCATTACAGCTCGCAAATAGCTTAACGACTTAATCGTAGGATTCACAGTTGACCGGTGAAAGTTATAGGGAAGGAAAATTCCATGTATTCCCTCAGAATAATCCAAGATACCAGAAGATTATATGACGAGTTATAATGAGTTCTAATCGCACCTGTACGTTCAATGAACAAGTGAAAGTAGCAATATATATTCACTAGAAAGACCACGTAACCACCATGGTCTTAATGTGAAAAATTTTCGTAATATTACAACTTTTGATGACAAGTTAGCAAACGTATCTAGCATTATAGGTTATTTTCTAATTACACTTCTGCATTTCCTCGGATTGAATAATGATTCGGTTTTGTTGCTGACAGAAAACAGTGTGTAAAAAAAAAGTAAATAACTCAGTGTCACATGAACGTACTATTTTATCTGGCGTTCCTCGGGGTTCAATTTTAGGGCCATTATTGTTTACAATGTATAGGTACTTCGCTCCTGCCAGATTGTTAATGTTATTATGTTGATGATACACAAGTCTATCATAGCTTTCATCCGAATCAGATCAAGACTGCAGTAGAGCAAATTAATACAGCTCTTTTTCCGATCCAACAGTTTGCTAAATCTCATACATTATATCTAAACTCTAATAAATCTCAAGTTATCATCTTTGATAAGCTAGCATTGATTAATAATCTAGACAAAAGTGAGATCATACTTAAAATCAATGACGCAGAAATTCAATAGTTCAAGATGTAAAAAATTTGGGGCTGATTGTAGATAACACATTCAGATATGAAGCTCAAGTTAATAAATATATTGAATATGCTATAACTGGAGTGAAGTTGTTATATCTACAAAGAAATGTTTTACCTATTAATACAAAAAAAATGCTATGCGAAAGTCTGATCTTGAATAGCATACAAGAAATTACATTTATGGTATAAGAAAGTATGATAGAATCTCACATAAGTTAATTGATACTAAATGACTGAATATGAAAAATCGGTTTAAGTTGAATGCCCTCACTCTTTTTCATACTGTTATCCTTTTTCGGGGACCAGCATATTTGTATAATAGAATACGGTTTCGAACGGATATATACAGGGTATTCCACGAGAGCCGTTCGTTAGAAGTTTTTGTGGTTAGAAAAAAGTTAGAATTCTGAAATTTTGGGTTCCAGGGTTATCCAAAATGTTCATTCTTTTCAAAATAGTTTCAAGATCATACTACTTCCGGTTACACCGGAAGTCACCATTAATTTCCTTATTTTGAATGGAATACCCGGTATATTATTCCATTTTTAGATTCCTGAAAAAATTTCATAGTGGATTCCATCAGGTTTCCCTATACCTGTTTTCAATTGTTTCTTAGATATCGTGATTTTTTTGAAAATTTTGAAAGATGTAGCGCTGTTTTGAACATTGCGCCCTTTAGCCAATTTCGATTGGTGGAAAGCGCTAAGTATGATAGAATCTCACATAAGTTAATTGATACTAAATGACTGAATATGAAAAATCGGTTTAAGTTGAATGCCCTCACTCTTTTTCATACTGTTATCCTTTTTCAGGGACCAGCATATTTGTATAATAGAATACGGTTTCGAACGGATATATACAGGATATTCCACGAGAGCCGTTCGTTAGAAGTTTTCGTGGTTAGAAAAAAGTTAGAATTCTGAAATTTTGGGTTCCAGGGTTATCCAAAATGTTCATTCTTTTCAAAATAGTTCCAAGATCATACTACTTCCGGTTACACCGGAAGTCACCATTAATTTCCTTATTTTGAATGGAATACCCGGTATATTATTCCATTTTTAGATTCCTGAAAAAATTTCATAGTGGATTCCATCAGGTTTCCCTATACCTGTTTTCAATTGTTTCTTAGATATCGTGATTTTTTTGAAAATTTGGAAAGATGTAGCGCTGTTTTGAACATTGCGCCCTTTAACCAATTTCGATTGGTGGAAAGCGCTTCTGTGGTAGACGGAAGCACAGGAATGATTCTTCCGAATGCCATATTGACAACTGATTTATCGCATACAGGGTATCCAAAATTTAATGACCAGTTACATCATTTTAAAAGTTGAAAAAGTTCGTTTTTCCAAATGGGACACCCTATATTTTATTGTATGGTCGGATGCAGAATTTGATTCTGCATCGATTTGCTAAAACATTCCCTATACCTATTTCCAGTGGTTTTCTTGTTAATCCATATTTTTTATTTTAATGTGGTTTTTTGACAGAAACTGGAACATCGCTTGCCTTTCGAAGCCAAATGAACATCAATGAAACGGTAAAAAATTTACTTCAATTAGAACATGACATTAGTACCTACATAACATTTAGAACGAAATATAAAATAAAAACAAAAAATTGGAACATAATGACATAAAATAATAAGAGAATGTAAAATTACAATAATTGTTCTATATGACCTTCATTTTGGTTCAAACACTGAATAACTCTGTCATATACTCCTCGCGAAACAGACCTCCGAAGTTCGTCTGGACTTATATTAGTAAGCGCATGGTGAACACGGTTCAACAATTCCTCTCTAGTTTGTACCGGCCTAGAGTACACTAGTTCTTTTATGCGACCCCAGAGGTAAAAATCCAAGGGGGTCAAATCGGGTGATCTGGGTGGCCAGTTCCAAGGTCCTCGCGGGCCAATCCACCGATCCTCGAACATCAGTGACAATTTCCGGTGTACAGCTATAGTGGAATGTGCTGGAGCACCATCAAGCTGATACCAACTGTTTGCTCTATCACGTGGAGGTAGGGCATTTAGAAAATCACTAACAAACCCTCTCAGTATCTCCAGATATCTTGCCGCATTTAAATTTTGGTAGAACTTTTGGAGTTTGATCACCTATTGATAAAAATATGGATTAACAAGAAAACCACTAGGTATAGGGAATGTTATAGCAAATCGATGCAGAATCAAATTCTGCATACGACCATCCAATAAAATACAGGGTGTCCTATTCGAAAAAATGAACTTTTAAAATCATGTAATTGGTCATTAAATTTTGGATACCCTGTATGCTATAAATCAGTTGTCAATATGACATTCGAAAGAATCATTCCTGTGCTTCCGTCTACACCAGCAGCGCTTTAGACCAATCGAAATTGGTTAAAGGGCACAATGCTCAAAACAGCGCTACATCTGTCAAAATTTTCAAAAAAATCAAGATATCTAAGAAAAAATTGAAAATAGGTATAGGGAAACCTGATGGAATCCACTATGAAATTTTCTCAGGAATCTAAAAATGAAATAATATACTTGGTGTTCTATTCAAAATAAGGAAGTTAATGGCAACTTCCGGTGTAACCGGAAATAGTATGATCTTGAAAATATTTCTAAAAGAAACAAAATCTTGGATAACCCTGGAACTCAAAATTTCAGAATTCTAACTTTTTTTTAACCACGAAAACTTCTAACGAACGGCTCTCGTGGAATATCCTGTATATAATTTAAATGTCAGACATAAATTTACAATCACTTCTCCTCTGCATAGGTCTAATAGCTTCAAACGATGTTTTTCATATCAAATATGTGAGTTGTATAATTAAGTCCCGAACAATTTAAAACTAAATAAAATATCATCTTTCAAGAAAAAGATTTATAATATACTGTTTCAGAAACAAACCGATGAGAATCAAGTGAGATAGTTTATTACGTACCTATGTATTATCTTTAACAAGCTAGTAATTTCAAAATATTATAATGACAGAAACTAGATTATGTTAGAATGTAGGCATTTAGTGCATATTACCGCAATTTATTATTTTAGGTTTTAAGTGGTAGATCGAAGGGTGGTTCACTGTCCGCTTGAACTTCGCCTTAAGATTTCCAATTTAGTTGTTCATATTATAGTAATATTCTGTTAATATTCTGTTAATGTATTATTATTATCATTATTATATGCTTATTACTCATACCTGGGTCAAGAATAATTATTAATATATGAACAAGTTTATAATTTCGCTATAACATCTTTTATTATTGTTATACTTATATCGAATCCTGTTGTAGTGTATGTGCTCGAAGCTTGGAAGAAGACATATTCCACTCAAAATACTGGATAAGCACAAGATTGATACTGGAATAATTTTGCTATCGTTCTTAACAAAATATTTCAGGATCGCGTGTTGTTATATAACTCGGTTTCCACAAGAAATCACTGTATGTATCCGAAACCTTCTAATGAAACCGCCCTGACGGTATGTTCCGAAGTCTCTAGTAACTTTATTAGATTGAATGCGACATTATTTTGGACCCAAAGGAAAATTGTTTGTATGTGACTTTACTCAATTAAGGATGAAAGGAAAGAGAGGATACAGAACATTGGCGTTCCATTGCATGTTCGAGAAAACAGGGTGATGCATCTGAATTGGAGAAGACAGGTATCTCCTCCAATCAGAATAGAACAAAACGTAACAAACTGTTTGTTGTGACGAAGCGTACAAAATCATGCAGGAATAATATTTACTCCTAGTCGGAATAAAGAGAATCACTTATAATTTCCAAATTCTCATTTCGTCTTTTACTGTGAGAATCGAGCATTCTTCAGTAAATCTTCACTTGGAAATGAGTTTAAATGGAGTTTCAAAATAAACCTTTGAACATAGATGAGGCAATAGCTACAAAGAGAATTTCTCGAATGGGAACTGTTTACAGTGTTGTAAACCCATCATTCGAGATGTGTATTAGAGAACTTGGAATTATACTGCACTTTGAAGTGTTATTCGTACGTTACCGTATAGCTTCTACACCCAACCGCGAACAAAACTGTACCTTCTCTGTTTCTATTGTACTCGAATTTTAAGTCGAAATCTACATACAAGAAATTTATACAATAGATGAGCTCCTCCTTGTAGAATCAATTCCCATTCATGAAGTAATTGAATTCTGATTCAAAAGAGTCGTTGTTGGAAAAATCTGATTATATACAGTTATGTCATCAATTTTTTTTTAGACTTTCCGACAAGAATCACTATTTTTGGAATTTGGAACTGATGAAACGACATCCAAAGTTTTGAACAGTACATCACAAGAACATCATAATGAAGTTTCAGAGTTTAATCGTCAGGATTTCGTAAATGTCCAAAGGAGATGTTCACTTTTGGCGTCAAGAAATCTCTTGTCAATAACTAGCTCCGTGATAATTCATTTGGAAGCATCGTACTGAACAAGTTACTCAAAATTGTGTTTAGAGGCATGTTAATCAAAGTAGAAGCTTCTAGTACATTATTATTAGTTCGAAATGGGTCATATTGAGCATAATCCTGATGAGGAAACTATGAAATCGTATTCAGTCTTATAGAATACGTCGGAATATTTCCAAAGTAATCGAAGAAATCTCAATGTAATGAGTGATAGAATCTGACCAAAACACTGCACTTGCCATCGTGGCTCGCTGGTGCCAGAACGAGGGACTCAGGGTGAATCCTGAAGAGATCGAAGTGATTCTTTTCACGTCTGTTAGAAAGGTCCTTGCACATGAACGGCTCAATGGAATACCTTGGAGTTATCCTTGATGCTAAACTGAGCTGAAAACGCGCCAGGAAACCCGAGTCTTCGCGAACACATGGGGTATACGGCAACATGTTCTGCATTGGATCTACACGGCCACCATCCGCCCGATCATAACCTGCGCAGCCATCGTGTGGTTGCCGGCGACAGAAACGGTTCTGTCCCGACTTGCCTGCATGGGGATAATGAGGGCTCTGAAAGTTCCGGTGGGTATCGTCCCTTCACATCTCCATATCAACAGTGGAGGTACGGCTTACCGGCAGGCTGGTCTGGGACAGTGTGGGTCGGTGCGTCTGTGCTGCGCGATCATGGCAAAATTTGGAATTGAGTCGCTGAGAACTGCCCGATCCTCCGACTGACGCAGGATCCGATAGCTCCTGCTGTCAGGTTTGAAATACCAGACGTCCTCATAACACAGAGAACGGACTTGCAGAACTAGCACTTAGGGTCATTAAGAAGTTTTTGCCCAAATTCTCTAAAACCCTACTCTCCATGAGCAAGAGAGGTCAAAAGCTGGTGTCATGACTCCTCACAGGACTCTGTCATCTGAATAAACTTCTATACACAATGGGCATTGTTGAAGACCTAGCTTGTAGTAGATATAGAGAGACGGATGAAACTGCTTCTCACATCCTAGCAGAATGTCCAGCACTGGTTTCTCTTAGTCTGCAACACCTCGGCAGCACACATATGCCGCTTGAAGCTATGAGAGATATGAGTCCATGCAGAATTTTAGCCTTCGGCCCTGATTTAGCCTTGCTGGACTGATTTTCGTATCAAAGGGTGCACAATGAACACAATCCAGCAGTCTGAGTGCTCCGTACTCGTCTGCCTCTGTTTTGATTGATTGATTGATAAAATCTGATGCTTCACAAATGATTATTAGTATGGAGATTAATTTCTGTCTATATCCATCAACACACTTCCTGATAACATAATTGAGTCTAAATTTGATCTATCTAAATACTAAAATCTAAGAAATATTTCAAAAAAATTCATAAAAAACGATTCAAAGAAATATGCAGTGTATGGACTGAAATATAACTCGAATGCCTAGTACATAGGACAAACTGGACGCAGCTTCAGTGTAAGATTCCGAGATGCCGATGTCTTACACAATAAGAAAGAAGGATATAACTTTGAAAAGTTTTTGAATAATTGTGATTTTTGAGGATTATGATTCATATGTAACTTTAGTTGATAGCTCATACGCTTCGTTTTAGAGTTTTATTTCTTAAAATTTAGAGGGCAATAGGGAATATGCTCGGAGCCTCGTATTGGAATGGAGTTATCCTGGAGAGTGAGTATTAAAAACGTGTGTTGCAACTAAATTAAGGTTACGAACAATAAATTATGCTGAGGTTATGAACTGATATTCAAAGGAGAGTACGCTAAAGCAAGAGTGTAATAAACTGTCAGTGTCTATGGGAAGAAAAATTCAAGGTTCAAACGTGGGTCGGATAATAATTCAATTACCGTTGCGTGCTTAGAGGTTTCGGTTTTAATCCAATAACCTGCCGTGGTTAACTGGATGTCAGATTAAACCTAATACGTAAATATCTCTAGAAGGGAATTTGCGGGAAATTCATAAGCAATGGAAATTCACATTCCAATTCAAACAGAATTATCCAGTTTTTATTTAAATATGTGATGAGGTTTGACCGTTGTACATATTGTAACCTGTAGAGGTTGAGTTTGAAAAACCTATGTATTAACATTCAACAAGTTAGAATGATCGTGATTTATTGATTAATAATGCACCTGTTGTCAGTAGCTTTGTCGTAAGAAATCAATAATATTTTTGAAATGGTGCTAGAACTAGAAGTAAAGATAAAAACAAAAGAATGATACAACGATGGAAATTGTTAGAAAATTGCGTATAATTTTCCTAAATCGCTAAATAATTTCCTGTCGACGTTCGTATATCGTACATGAGCAAATCCTACCATTCTAAACCGTTGATATAGTTCTATTTGTCTATCTTATTCACCAATACAACTTGTCTGCCTCGCTCCAATTCACATATAAATTTCAGCCATGAATACAGATGCTACGGCATATTGACAAAGACTAGGTTAGGCTTTTTATGTCTATATTGTAAGATACTCCAATCTAACAGGGAAGTGAGATTCGTGCTTATTTGACAATAGGATAATTTGCTGAAGATTCATGGAATGTCTAATAAATCAATCAATCAATCAAAATGAGGGTGGACAAGTCGTGAGCTTGATTAGGTTCATTGTGCACACCTTGATACAAGAATCAGTCCAGCAGGCTTAAGGCAGTGCCGAAGGCTAAGATTTTGCATGGACTGATATCTCTTATGGCTTCAAGTGGCAAATGTGTTCTGCTGAGGTGTTGTAGCATAAGAGAAGCCAGTGCTGAACATTCTGTTAGGATGTGAGAGGCAGTTTCATCCGCCTCTTCCCATCCACTACAAGCTGCAATGGTCATTGTATGTAGATGTTTATCCAGATCATAGTATCCCGTTAGGAAGCCTGTCACCAGTTTTAGGCCTCTTCTGCTCATAGAGAGTGGGGTTTTAGAGGGCGTAGGCGAGAACTCCCCATGTAGAGCTTTCCTTGCCTCATGCTGGGGGCACCACGCAAAAACGAGAGTCACTGTCTATCCAGTAGCTTCTTGAGGGCGTGGAACCCAGTGGTCAATGAAATTTCGATCGTTGAATCGGGGCCTTGTCCAGCGTCAGAGGTTATGATTGGGCGGATCATGGCCGTATAGATCCAGTAGACGCTGTGGCCGTAGCCTCCATGTGTTCGCAAAGGCTCTCCTGCATGCCCATAGGGATGAAACGGCTTTCTTCACCCGAGTTTTCAGGTTTATTTTCCAGCTCAGTTTAGCATCGAGGATAACTTCAAGGTACTTCGGTGCGCTTTTCACGTGCAGGGATTCTCCTAACAGACGAATGTCTGGCTCCAGTTTTCTCGTGGAAAGGACCACTTTGGTCTTTCCAGTATTCATCCTGAGTCCCTCGTCCTGGCACCAGGAAGCCGTGACGGCAAGTGCAGTGTTCTGAAGCTTGCACAACAAGCTCGACCAACAAGCTGTCCACCACCAGAACCAAAGGAACGGAAAGAGTACCCTCCCTGAGGACACCCTCGGGTGACGTGTGTACATGCGAAGCTGCCATTATGGTGCGCCATCATCAGTCTCTGCAAGAGCATGATATTGATCCATTGATCCACCTGACCAAGGTGTGATCCGTGTCTCTCCGCAGCATGACACATGGACTCGAAGGAAGCCTTATATAAAAAAGTTGGTGACAGCCCCTCACCAAGTATCCAATCAGTCATTCATCATATCATAACGTCATTGTTCAAGCATAATTCAATACAAAGTTTGATTGAACTGATATGTTGAGTGTAAGACATTTCGTAGTCAACGAACTCGAATGGTGGTTCTGTCCAATTATTGGAAATTGGTAAAGTTCTTATTGTGCAATTATGCAATTGCAAAGGGTATGATAGACTGGTACAAGGTTATTTGTATTCACGTAATGGGTGTACAGTAGTATCATGTTTCATGATAACGTAAGATGTTGTATTGTAGACGTCTTTATTAATCATACATAAGCAGGTAGCAGTTTATAGAACGTAATTTTTAATCACATTTGGCCCAAAGCGAATTGTCTTCACATTAAACGCATATTACCGGCTTTTGAATGAGAATTACCATTTCTCATTTTTTGTTTGATTCATTATTAGCGGCCTAAGATTTGTTATTTTCACCATTTTAAAACTGGTTTTGTGTTATTTATTTACAACTAATTCAGGAAGATTAAAAAAAGTTTAGAAATCTGCTGCAAAGTATCGAGTATGTGATTGCTGCATATATCATAACACAGTCTTCATTAGAATTCAAACCGACACTAGCTACGTGATTGTGGAATTTCAAGGGGAATCGTTTAAAAAGCGTTGAGCGAATCGAGATGAAAACGTCGATTTTAGATATATTTATGTGTTTGCCAAAAGATCAGTATCCGCCTGGAAAAGTGATATATACATTGATTGATTACCCTGAACTTTGAAAGCTACACTCCAACGAGCATTGGGATTGAAAAAGTACAAGTTCAAAACAAATACAGTTGGGCGTTCAGAAACGTTTGAAGAAGTAATTGAATTTCTTGAACTGGATTCAATGGACTGGAAGAATAAATGCATTTGTACTATCATGTATTTGGAGACAATTTGTCAATAGATTACTTGGCGATAATAGAATATTATATGGCCGCGAAGTGTCTGTGAAAGTAGGTTTTCTGAAAATGTCGAATGAGATGCGACATAGAGCCTTTTCCCTTCCCTTATCTCAAGAAAATCTTAGTAAAGAACTAGATACAATTAAAGTCATTGCTACAAATAACGGTTTCGGTCCTCAAGTAGTTTCTAAATTGATAAATAGAAAAAGACAAAAATTAATTTACAATAGCATTTATCCCTTTATAAAATACAAAGATAACTCATTAAAATATGTTTCTTTAACTTATTTTGGTCCTATAACCGAAAAAATTGCAAACCTACTTTCACAGATACAGTAATTTGTACCTCTTCACATAGCCCCTATAGTCATAAACTAGCTGCTTTTCATTCAATGATACATAGAGCCTTTTCCCTTCCCTTATCTCAAGAAAATCTTAGTAAAGAACTAGATACAATTAAAGTCATTGCTACAAATAACAGTTTCGGACCTCAAGTAGTTTCTAAATTGATAAATAGAAAAAGACAAAAATTAATTTACAATAGCATTTATCCCTTCATAAAATACAAAGATAACTCATTAAAATATGTTTCTTTAACTTATTTTGGTCCTATAAGCGAAAAAATTGCAAACATCTTATCCCATCATAACCTGACCATCAGTTTCAAACCCTCAAGCAAATTTTCTTATATTCTGTTCAATGCGAAAGATAAAACTGACAAATTTAAAAGAGTTTATAAACTAACTTGTTCAGAGTGTGATAGTTTTTACATAGGTAGATCTTGCCGTAGCAACATAGCAGTTAGATATAAAGAACATTTTCGTTCCTTTAAAAATAATAAAACCGATTCTTCATTTGCAAATCATATTTTAGAAACAGGCCATACCTTTCCTAATTTGAATGATGTCCAAATTTTACATAGTCAAGATAAAACTTCAAAACTAAATATATTAGAGTCAATGGAAATTTTCAAAGGAATGAAGATGTATGATAATAAGATCCTAAAGGATCAACTAGATTTATATTACAGTAATCTCTTCAATGTATTAATAACCTGATTTTAATATTTAAAGTCTGTTAGTAAATATACCCGCACCACTAATGTCCTCACGGAATTACCTAATTACCTTACCCCTCTCTGGTTTTTCCTAGAACTATTTCCTATAGCCATAAAATTTGTTTGAAATCCTTCTTCAACCTATATATAGTAGATTTAATATTTGTTAAATTCATTTTTCGTCTGAAGATAACACGTTTAGTGTTGAAACTATAGTAACGACTATATTAAATTTCAGTGATAGTAAAACAAAGTAGTTTTATTTATTATTTCGTTAAAATAAATTATTAAATTCCCTCAGAGAGTTTCCCTTTTAAAAATATTTATTTCGGTTACACGATTTCACAATAACATTCTAATATCAAAATAAATTAATATAGTAACGAAAGATACAATTAATATTGCTGGTTGATTAATGATATAACGAAACATGTGCTGTTCGATACAGCTGAGAAAATAGAACTAACTGAATAAAAATATGGATTATCGTAGTAGCGTGAATTATCATGTGCTTGTAGAATTATTATGAAGATGTTTCCGTAGTCAGCGGAAACATTACACTTGCCCAACGAGAAGCCCAACTAGAGGGCAACCTCAAGTATCAACCTTCTCACTCGAAAGCCCAGACAAATGCCGCGGAGGTAGATCTCATGCTCAGGGGGCGTGTTGACAAGCCGATACACGATGTTTTCTACAGAAACATCGGAACGCTCGGCTGGTCAACCAGGCTGACCTTCGTCTACTTGAGGTCAGCCAGGCTCACATCCGAGACCGAAGGAATTACCGCAGCTTGTCAAGATGTCGTAATCAACACCTTGGTATATCGCCGCAACGTGATGGGTGTGAAGGTTCCTGATCCTAGATGCAGGGCCTGTCAAAAGGCGCCTGAGACGCATTTCCATCTACTGTCGGCATATCCGGCAAAAGCGGCCTCGTACACCCATCTCCATAATGCGGCCCTACGGATGCTGTATTAGCATCTGAGGCACTCGTATGAAAGATATTGAGTTCGTTGTCGGAAACGAAAAATGCCAGATCTACTGGAATTTTCCGTTTCCGACCGTCAGGTTTATACAAGCAAATGGGTCTGACGTTATCCTCCTCGATAAACAAACAAAGACTATATATGTATGTCATCTATCTCTCTCCGCCGACAGAGAAAAACATAGTCTTGGAAGAGGAGGAAAAATGGACAAAGTATCAAGATCTCCCGTTCGAGCTCCGCACGCTATACCCAGGCCACAAGGTCGTATAAGTTATTCTGATCATCGATGTTTTGTGCAGAATTAGGTCTTCGCTGCGTTCGAACTTGAAGACCATTCCGGCCTATAAGAACTCCGCGCAGATCTTGTTAGACCGGATGCAGAAGGCAGTCATTCTGAGTTTAATAAGACTGCTTAGGGCACACGATTTGGGAATCTGAAGCTACTTACCGACCAATGGGAAGGAGTAGCTTCGGTTAACTGATTTGGTTCTCCTGTCGCGATTACTGCGATGTCGTGTGAGCGCAGCATGCATTCAAAACGAGAATACACATCAAACTACGATGTATTTTAATCTAACTAATGAACAACATCACATCAATTTCCTTCCGAATCAATGTTCCTGACAGCGATAAAAACTTTTTTTTCAGTAATGTCTGAGTAGTTTCCCCCAGTTTATTACCTATTCTGGAGAGAGATGAAAGAGAATGACTGTCTATTTCTTATTCAGGCATTTATCTAGCCGAATATAATTCCACCTCATGTGTTATTTGATAAATTTTGCCTGGGAGCTCAGTTCATCATTGTTATCTTGAGTGAAAGCACTAAACCCCAGCAAAGAAGAAAGCTCTCGCGCTAAGACGCTCGTAATTTTTTTCCTCTGCTGCTGATTCGTGCTAGGTAATAATGATTTCACACTTACAGAGAAAGATCTGATTAAACATAAGGTCTTGTTATATTATGTATGATTAGCTGTGGTCCGCGGGCTACTCATGCAGCAACAACTAATGGCCGTAGGAGAAACCGTCAGCTGTGTCACCACGATCTTAATCCCCAAGTTTCAAGACTTGATAGTTGTAGATATTTCAGATCAGTAGAAGCGGCTGAAAACGTGGCAAGACCTGAAATTATACTCTGTTTGATGTGAAAGTTTATATTAAACGACAGGGAAATCTATGCTATGGATTGGAATGTCACGGACATTATGACATTGTATCAGCTGTCATGTAAACGTTGCCTGTCTTTTTGATAGGTTATGTGTCATCAGTCTGAACTGTGATAATGTTTCATTAATCTATGGAACTGTTGTACGTGATTACATTAGTTGTCAAAAACGTCGAAATTTATAGAATCCCTTCCACCCCGTTCGGGATTGAGTTTCGAAAAATCCAAAGTAGGTGTCTACGTCATATAAAAACCTGTCGTGATGAGTGATGTTCGGCTACCGCTGATTTTTCACCATTATTTTTCTTTATATGGGCACAATGCTCCGTATAACGAGTTAAAATGTTCCTTCTAGTTTGACCAACAGCATTTTTAACACGATTCAAAATCGATTTTGTAAATCCAGGACTTGTACAAATCACAAACTTCATTAAAAATGTGGCCCAAATGGTGCTTCCGCTTGTTCTTACATCTATAAAGTGGTTGTAGTGCAAATTTAGAAAACAAACTATCGAATTTATCAATTACTGAATAATGATGAGTGAAACTGTTTGATTTTATTGAAGTATTTGGAGGAGAAGGCTCTAATTTGGTTAGTTCGCTATGTTCCAATTTCCTTTTCGCTTAGAAATTATATTATTAATCAAAGAGTTGTGGTAACCAATGTTCAACGCAATTTGCTGAAGTCTCTCAACTTCGTTGTTATAATTTTGCTGGCTCAAATGGACGTTCAATAATCTATGAACTAGACTATTAAACGGAGCTATTTTATATCTGAATTGAATTGCTGAATTCGCCGAGGTATACCATTTGTTGTTATTAGTTCCAAAATATTTTATCTTGAAGAAGTAAATATTCTTCGAGATTTTAAAAGTATTATTAAATCGTTGATCGTCATACATTCGTTATTGTTTCCCAACCTCCACTCTATACAGAAACTAACGCATATTATTAAAAGGATTGCTCGGAATCGGAATAGTTGATAGTGGTTCGTTTTGAAATCAAAGAACTATCTATCTATCAGAGTATGCTATAGAAATAGATTAACATAGATGATGGTCGGTCGAATATGAATTCTTTGATGTTGAAGTTCAATTTGAATTTCTAATTTGATTCTCATAATAGCCTTCGATGATTTTTCATATCTTCCGCCCTAAATGGAAATTTGATGCAAATCTTTCTTTCCCGTGATATTAGAAATTCGTTTCACATTGGAATCTACGGTGAATTGGAAATTCATTATTCTTGATGAATATTCGGAGTGTTCGTACAGAAATATTCCTTTGTAATCTCGTCAACATTCAGGACTCAGGGAAAGTTAAGATGGCATAAATTACTTTGTATTAAAATTTTCTAAAGTTCTATGTTAACCAGGTTGAACAGTGTTCTAACACGGAATGTGTTTGTAGTTCTATATGCATTGTTTCGTGGCAGTCACCAGGCGATTCTTTGAATCGCGAGAACTGCATTGTAAATTACATTTTCAGTGGAATATCTGCTTCCCGGCCGATTATGTTGGAACGTCTAGGTTTGCTGAACATTTCCCAGGGTGTTTTATTATATCACTTTAGGAAATGGTTGATCAGTGATCACGTCTGCCTCGTCCCAGTGACAAGTCCATGAGAAGAGCGAAACAGTTTTCTGGGACTGAAAGACATGTTATCACTGTTCAACCTGGTGAACCAAAATTTTATCTATTAAAGATGAAGTTAGATTGCAAATTTGGTAATGAAATTCATGCCCCTCTACTTTCGCTCCACCGGTTTTGAAAAGTTGTTCCGATTACTTGCTTTTCTCATAACTCTTTGCATTTATTTGTATAAAATAATCTGGCTCTAGGCATGGGAGAAAAGGAATCACTATTTTCACGCATATACATGAGGCTCTAATGAAACACTAGCTACTATCATTGCCAAAATCATTTTAGTTTCCATAGAAATATGATTTCGGTGCAAATAACCACTCAAAAAATCTTCACGTAACTACAAAACACTCTTTTTTTCAAGAGGAAAGCGATATTTCATTTGATCCATCAAAAGCTGTATCTGAGGGAAAGTTGAGTATGACAGGAACATTCATTCATCTTTCATATTCGAAGGATTATCCAATGCTACAGCTACAGATATGCTCAATATTTTTCAATAGATTTCTGCCATACATACATAACGTAGGCAAGCAGGTCTCCTGTCGATCTGTGCTGACGAGAGGCATATTTCCGGTCATTCATAATTTTGGAGCTCTCTAGA
Source organism: Endomychus coccineus (assembly GCA_958510875.1). Lineage (NCBI taxonomy): Eukaryota > Metazoa > Arthropoda > Insecta > Coleoptera > Endomychidae > Endomychus > Endomychus coccineus. The sequence goes on from OY294068.1 coordinate 19,219,751, forward strand.
TATTGAATGTGCTAGATGTTGATTGTTTTCTCCATCACTTCAAAGATCCCAGATAATAGTGAAATGGGTCTAAAATTATTAGGAAATTCCTTCTTATTCTTTTTCTTTAATTTGTTGAACTCTAGTTGGCTTACAGCTGGGAGGAAACTCAACAAGTTTGTGAATGTAACTTCGCGATGATATTGGAGAAATGTTACAGACTTTCCTTAGATCTCAACTCAACTCTAATATTTACCTGAAAATTGTTGGTTCCAGCAAGATGACGCTACCAATGATAAGACGTGGAGGTGATTTGTTATGGCCAGCGCTATCACCGAATCTTAGTAAATCAGATTTTCGTCAATGGGAATAGAATAAAGTATTCATGAATAAACCTCAAACTGTAAACGATCTCAAGAGAAAAATACATAAACACATTCGGAGATTTCGGAGAAATATTGCAAAATGTAATGTATAACTTACAAGAGTGCATTATGGGAGATGAAGAATATTTGCTTTTCTTGTTATTGTTATCGTCAGTCGAAAAACGTTGTCGACAATTTCAAGTCAGATTAGTTAACCATAGAGTACGTAGTATTTGGTCAACTTTGATTATGATTTCTGAACTGAACTACCATGATTGTCTATTCTTTCTGATGATAATTGACTTCCAGAATTCGCCAGCTCTGAAAAACTGGATGCATCTTCATTCCAACAGTGAACTACACACCGAGATTGATGGTTGGCTTGTGAAGCTTCTGATTAGTTTGAATCATAGAACATTAACTTTCATGTAGCTTCTCGCTCGGTATTTGTTCTGAAGTATGGAAAAACTTGCTGGTCAACATTGATTAATTCTGAATGAAGAATATGAAGCGTTCCAAAAATGTAAAATAATTTTATAGGAGACATGTTGTCACAGGGGGAATTCCTAGTTTGAATAATTGAAAACTTGTGAATAGCCACTGCAATGCCAGCATTCAATATGAAAGTCAATGTAGTTTTGAGAGGAGTACTTGATTCCTAGTTCAGTGAAAATCGATGATGGTATAATGAAATGTACTTCAGAACGATAAACTGGAAGTTTATTGGGATAGAACGACAAAGAGTCATTGGCATTATAAAATTTATCACAAAGAGAATTTCCACTCATAATGTTTCACAAAACCCTCCTTGTCAAGGCTCTTTAGCAGATGATTGAGAATTCTCAAGCTGTTTCCAATATTTCTACATCGGCAAATAATCGCCATTTCTCGTGATGTGTGAAAATTGACATGCTTAGGAAATAATTCTTGCCCGTTTCTTCCAGACATCATCGTTTAACTGGACGTAATTAAACTTCTTTTGAGCGAAGGAATTTATATAATTGATTATGAATGAGGTGTATTGAACCATTTCAGGAATGTATCAATACAAAATAGACAGGTACCGATGAAATAATTTTCCAAAGATACTTTTACAGTAACATTAATATTCCCATTCCTCATTTTTCTACTCCTTGAAGATCATTAATGAATGCATATTGTAACAAAGCTGCCTCATTAATTATCAATTAGAATTCATTTAGATATCAAATTCAAGCTCATGAACGTAAATAGAAATAGGATATTCTTTGATGTCTTTTATTACGGACAAATCAAGTATATGAGTTCATTTTTTAGTACGGCCGTCCCATCATAGATTAATACAGTTTGTTCTTTGTATCTGTGAGACGGAAACAAGATGTGCACTCTCTGAATCCTCGTCGAGGAAGGGTCAACGTGATTTGTGAAATATACAAAGTCGAATAGGTTCCTTACAGTTTCAGTTGGATAAATTACGTATTCAGCAGAATCTGAAGAAAAAAATATTGTTTTTAGAATACTGTTAGTTAGGATATATTTTATGATCAGATTCGGAGAGGCAGGTTGATCACTTGCTATGGTTTGAACAAGGGTTTTTTACCCTGTATTTTCCTTTGAAGCTACAAATTATCCATTTAGCCATAACATATGACGTCCAGGACGCGTTCGCTTCTTATCAAATATTCAATTAGAATATCAACTTTTTTCAATTTTCATTCATACCTACATTCAAAGAAGTCTAAATAAGATCATGGCATTAAGGTCCCCGTCAACAAAAAGGAAATAGTTCTTCTGTATCCAGCTCACTGGATTGGGGCAAGTTTCTCTCTTATTGGATAAAAGTTACTACTCCCAAACATATAGGTCAAAGAGGAGTGGTTATCCAATATTATAAAAAATTAGACTTATAACATCAAAGTCAGTTATATTCTGGCTTCTTGAGTTAAATCTTGTTTTCACTATTTCACGAATCACTTGAATCGTATTTTAGAAAATTTTTGAGTTTTCTAGTCAAGCTTGCGTTGTGGTATTTTTGGTAGAAGTTTATTTGGAATCAAGTCAATTAGATGGATACATAAAATTTAGAATCCTTTGAATAAATGAATCATAATAATTTTATTTAACTCTTTACTCTGGTACATCCGGGCTGGGTTAGGCTTGTTTTCCACTCCGTATCTCGGTTCTAATAAGGTTAATTTAAAATTGAGGATCACTTGATTGTTTTCCAATTTTAACATAATTAATATTTTAGTATATTTAATATTTCAACTTTTGATTTAGTTCATAAATTATTCGTTTTGATTGAGAGTTTTTCAGTGAGTATAACATATTTCTATTGACCGTATTGTAGAAACCCAGTTTTGAAGATAATTGCACGTTTGAACAAACAGCGTGGTGTTCGGAATAGTCTAAGCAACCAAAAAAAGCAGGGATCTTGTATTATCACAACCACGAAAAAGAGATTTATAATGCTAACTTTGTTATTGCCAAGTGGAACTATAATGATATGATGCAACATGTTCTATCCATCTGTGATCTCTTTCTTTATGTACACTTTTACTCAGCTGCGATCAGATTGACGACTTGTCAATATGAGTAAAATGAATGTAAACTCAATGGAATTCAACCAACCATCTTATTTTCACTGTCAAGTTCGGAAGATCTGAACCCACGTTAGAATTAATGGGTAATTCAAACCAGAAGCGTCTATCTGATTGGATTCTGGTACTGGCGTCGATAATATACCGTGGCAGGTATATAAAGTTGCCTGCAGTAAATCGAGGAAATTTCATCCCAATATCCTAATTCTCCAACGATAACAGAAATAAAAGTCTCGGAAGTGAGAATTTCTCGGATTTCATAAATCCCTCCCAAGAGCTCCACTAAATAGAACACTTATCGTTGTCATTGTGAAAGATTCCCTGGAATATGACGCCACATTTCAATGAAACTATTTTCTCTTGTTCCTTGATGTGATATTAGAAATAGTGGGTTGGTGCTGCGGAAACTAACATTAATTCAAGTTCATTAAAACGAGAAAATGAATACGTTTCAACGTAGATTCTGATACACCTTGACTGCGGTATTGTACCTTCTTGTACGATTCACATGCGCTTTTCAACACACAGTTTACCGACGCGAATTCTGATATACTCCCTAAATTTAGAAGAGGCATAAACATTAATGCAAGAATCCATATTACTATTTTGCTTCATTAATCGATTTATTTAATGATCCATCAGCATTTTCCAATCGTATTGAGAGTAGTACGTTTAAGATTAAGTTGATTATAGAGAATTTTGTGCCAATATATTAACGAATAATATGAAATATATTTCAGATGGTTCTGATCACAGTTACGTTGCAAACTTGTTCGTTCCACTGATGAAAACAGCAAAGAGCTGCCTGGAGCTATAAGTTTGTGACGTTCTTGATCGATCTGGACTAGAAAGACCTCATTATTACTAAAATACCTATCCTGGTTTGTTTTCTGCCATATCTCGAGAATAACATTATTAAAGTCTGACTTGACTAAATAGGACAATGCACTGATAATACCAACTAATTCTCCTCATATTGCAATAACATAAGATTAGCAAGTAACAATATAAGCAACTGCACCTGAAGTCATTTTGGGAATAGAATATTTGCCACCTATCATTTATAGGTACACTTTCAATAAACAGAATATCAGTTGATATAGTTTCATGAAATAATACTTTGACTTCCTCGTATTATTCACATAATAAAAAGGTTTTTGATGAGGCACTTCATAATTATCTTCTTTACAAACTTGAACATAATGGCGTCCGTGGAATCGTTCTTGGATATTTCAGGTGCGAATAGGAAATATGACATCACGAGCGGTGTTCTACAGGGATTTCTTTTGGGTCTTCTACTCCTTCTCAAATACATTTCAGACTACTTCACAATCTCTGTTTGCAGAGGATGATGTTGTGGTTTTCAATAATCCTTCGACTTAATATCATCAACTGCAGAGGACCCTCTTGATATTCCTGCCATCGATAGCCATATGCCTGTGATTGTTTTTGATCAGTACAAAATTAGGAGCATTTTGCTTCATCTCAATATCAAAAAGTGTATGGGGCGAAACGGATTTCCACCTGTCGTTTTCAAGGAATGTGCCCTCGAATTAATACCAGTTTTTGCTGGTACCTAACCCTTTCATACAATTTTGGTGTGTTTCCTCACAAATGGAAGATAGCTAGAATCCAACCAATTCCAAAAAAAAGGAAAGGGAACCCTTCCTGATAATTATAGACCCATTACACTATTATCTGTGATTTCTAAGTGTCGGGGAAAGCAATCAACATCGAGCTCATCCAATACCTAGAGAGAGTGAATGACCGGCAATATGGCTTTCTGCAGCTGAGATCAACAGGAGACCTGCTTGCCTAGGTGACACATGTATGGCAGAAATCTATAGAAAAACATAGGGAATCTCAGCTGTATTGCATTCGACCGAGTCTGGAACCAAAACCTTCTTGGGAAACTTCCGTCATATGGTTTGTCGCCTCAGCTTTGTGTCTTACTACTGACTTTTCTCTCAGAAAGATCACTCAGTGTGGTGGTTGGCAGAAAATCCACTCATAAAATGGCTATCAACGCTGGTATTCCCCAGGGATCTGCCTTGGCACCAACTTTGTTTCTGTTCCATAAACGATCTGCTAGAAGTGACCACCTGTCCCGTCCACGGCTTTGCAAATGATGGTACACTTCATATCGCTTTCTCATATAGAGCATAAAGGGGCCAATGAAGCCAGAAGAGCGAGACAGGGACAGGTTGATGCAATTAATGGAGATCTGGCGAAGATTTTGAAATGGGGATCTGATAATCCAGTAGAATTTGATTCAACCAAAACCCAAGCTTGCGTCTTCTACAGGAAGGCGGATCCCACAATCACTACGGATCATCCCTACGGAGTCTTCCATAAGCATGCTCGGGATCACCACCAATAGCACCCTCTCATGGGACGATCGTGTAAGGTCTATTGCGGAAACCGCTTCACGAAAGCTCGGTTTTCTATTCCGTGCCAAGAGGATCCCAGCAGCTTCTCATAATCTGTGGACATGCTTATATTTGGGCTACCGAACATACGCTGGAGCTCTTGGATAATATCCATAAGAGAGCTATTCGTTTGATAGTTGATGTCTCGTGTAGTCAATGTATATAAAAAAAAGTGTGATATGTCACTTGAATGATCCATTTGAACCCTGGAAAGACTGAAGTCTAGAAGAATACGTTGTTATTTGATTCTTATGTTGGAAGATATCCATGATGATGACATAAATTTAACTTACATGTGTGTGTCTTTAACAGTGATGATCGATTACGTTGTCATAAATGTAAAACAATTCGAAAAGAGAATATCAAACATTTTATCGTCAGTTCATATGTCAAAAAATATATCGAACAGTTTCATTTAAATATTTCTGAAAGTTTAGATAAAGTATTTTTGTTTTGATATGCTCGAGTATTCTGTTAGTTTGGTTATATTTAGTTTGGTATCAAGTGTATCGTCTTATTTTTAGAGCTACCAACACAGGTATCAAGACATAAGCTTTTTGTATTTTTCCAATGATAACAATAACGATGATTCAGTTAACCCAAGATGTGAAGGTGATATACCGAAAACGGCGCTGTACTTTCGTTGATTGAGATGCAGGTCGTATGAAATTTGTATTGAAGATTCCAATTGGCCGCCTTGATCGTGTGATTTGATACATTCAGATTTTCTTGGGGGACTACGTGAAGGTAAGGTTTATGCTCCAGCCACAATCTGGGAGCTCATGAACAGCTGTTTATTATTATCACATATTATTACAGCTGTTATTCGAGATATTGGTTCGCAATTGTGCAGAAATATGATGCAAATTTCATGGGAAGGAAGACGATCTGGAAGAATGATGGGATGATCAATTGGCCGATATTCTGTTCCGTCCATCACCGCTTTGTATGTAGATATCAACGATTTTTGTTCAAAATGCTTCATATTTGGAGACCATACTTTCGTATGAAGTTCAGCAATGAGAAATTTTGATGGACGGGTTTATTTACAAATAAAAACTAGGGTGGGATAATGAAACAACTTGATGCCGCTAAATGCATGTAATTGATGTACAACTGCGTATACAACATACGATAAACTGTTTCAAAAGTGACAATTCAGAACTTCATGAACACGTTCAACTATTCCCTTCTCGATAATTAATTACATTTCATGGTTTTTGACCGTCACAGATAAAGGTCGATCAATCTAGACAGTGACAGTTCACTTAGAACAATCTCATGAAGTAGAAACATAGCTTTGGATAATGCTATTATGTCTACACCATTTTCAGTGCTAATTTGAGAGTGTAACTATCATTGAAGCATGTTCGTCGAACTGATATCGGTAATTTACGATTTCAAGCAGACTATATCCAGCTCATTTGCATACATCTGTAACTGCTGGAGGAATCGATTGGGGACCAGAATTGCCATGCTGTCGACTTGCTTGTTTCGTTCAAGCTTCACGGTTCACAAGTACTCATCATGTAACATTTGCTCGAACGTGACCTTTCTCAAGATTTCCAACTTTCTAATTTCAGTTATTTCCTCTTGGAACTATCTAGACGTCCATTCGAACAGTATTTCTTAAGCAATTTTGTAGAAAAACGATGTTTGTGTTCAAAGAATAGAAAATAGTAATTCACTCAATAGCCATTCATTTTGATAATTACTGAATTACTGTTCGAACAGTTCCATTACAATTTTCTCATTTTGTTGTTAATATGTGATAATCCGAGAAATTATTACTTTTGGGTCCCTTGAAATAATTCGATTCAATTCGAAATGACGTTTTATAAATTATTATATATTGATAGAACATACAAGATGTCAGGCAGGTCTAGCGACGATGTGTAGCGATGTCTTCTATCCGAAGCACCAACTTTTGGGCCAGAAAAAGAGTATGCTCGGCAACGTAAGCACAGCACTAGGCTAGTGGAACTTTTTCTATGAGTCAGGGAGTTGAAAAGAGCCTTCATCGACTGATATTGTGCCTACTCCTATTCTTATAGGCTGCTTTAACATATTTTCTGAGCTTTGCGTGTGAGGTGGCCCTTCCAATGGCTTCATAAAAACTAATTACCTTGAAAAACAGGAGGCTTCTTCACCACCTTCTCGTTCGGTAACCTAATCTTCTTATACAGCCTATTTTCACTCCCTAATAAGGAATAATTCATTGTTTGCAATAATTCAAGTCATATTTATTTTACCAAGACTCCGTACTCAAGGCAATTAAAATATTTTGAATTTTGTTTGTTGTTTAAATAATGTCTCTATAAAGATATAAGTAATTTTCTGGTCGAAGCAAGTATAATTTTACCCATGTTAATTTTTGTTGTTAATATCATATTTTTTTGGAATCAATTAATATACTGTTTTTCAGTATTGTAGCAATTTAAATTCCAGTAGTTAGATAGAGATTAAATTAATTCATCAAGTTGTGCTCATATGAGTGTAAAGTCGACGAAGAAGTTCTTTGAATTCAATGGACTTTGGAAGAGCGCATCCTATGTTAAATTTTGTTTGTTGTATTATAAAATAAAGAAATCAGGAGCTGTAAGTAACTTGCGTAGGATTAGTTCGGAGCGTTGAATTGGCTAATAATTAGAATCCAGTTGTGAAACAATAATAAAGTAGTATTTGTGCAACAAGAGTTACTTATTCCTAGGGGTAAAGCAGCGATGGATTGGTGCGCGTCTTCCGCGTTTCACGGAGAGCGTTAGCTCCTCTTAAATCATTTTGTGACAGTTTCATAATTTAATCCGACGTAGAACTCGAGTGTGTAAACTCTCTGTGCCTTACTTCCACAAGGGACTCATGAGCAAATTGTGATATTAGACCAACAGCGTAAGTGCATTTTGATTGCCAGAGAACAACTGTTATATTAACTTCAACCTCTGACTCGGCGATATGATATAATGTGGTTATTTAACCTTTAGATCACGCTCTGCCCGCCAATTTTATTTTGATAATATATGTTCTTTCTAGCCATTCAGGCTAGTTTGAGTGTTCATTCGTAAATCCGCTTAGCGGAAATCTCTCAGGGGGAAGAATAGAGTATACGGTTGTTAGGCTTGTCCCAGGATAAAAGTTGGAAAAAATCGATGGTAGAAGCCGTTACTTTATTATATTTATTTTTGATAATAACAAGAAATCGTACTGTACTTCCAACACAAAAGTACCATTATCAAACTGATACAAAACTATGAAGCAAACTGTAAACAGTTTGAGCGTGAATCATCAAAAATTCCGAAACAGGTAAATCTCCCAAAGTGAATTGTGTATTAGAATAATAAATCATTATTTAATATTTTGAGGATTATTCTAAGAATGCTTTGAAAAACAAAGGAAGAGATCACTCTGGTGAAGGTCCAACTGATCATTCAGGATATTGTTATACGAGTTCTTGATATAAATCTAAATTGATTCTAATGTATTTTATTCGTAACCTCAGGTTTGAGTATGCAACCTGCTCAAGCTATTTAAACTAGGAAAAATATGACTTATTTGTTAAAAACTGTTAGCAAAAGCTGAGTCTGTTTTGTTAAGTCTCAAAGAACGTAAATATTCATGGTGTCAAGTTCAAAATTACCTATATAAAAGATATCTTAGTCTAGGTAAATTAGCTTACAAACTCCAGATTTAGTATTTTCTTTTGTTATTTGTCTTCCGCATCATAATATAAGATGGCAGATTTTAATTTGTGGTTTGAAACTGATTTTAAGCTTATGGCGTGATGAAATGTTTGCAATGTTTTCGTTTACGGAACCAAAATACGTCAGAGAAACGAATTTTGTTGATACATCTGAATATGAATAAACGGAATGAAAACAGTTCAGCAATAGAGATGCATCTAGAGTCAAATATATTGAATAGAAATTGAAAGAAAACAATTTAATCCTCGCAGAGGCAGACAAATCGAATGCAATAATAGTCATCCCTAAACAAGATTATGAGGATAAAATGTCAGTATTTATTCAAGCTGGATTGAGCGAAATACATTCCTATTATTAGATCTGACTGTACATTTATCTGTATTACTGAATTGTTTTCCATCAGACAAGGAGAGTGATTTACCAATTTCTAATTTTGTTAATTAAAATTTGAATATATCAACAAAATTCGATTCTCTGACGTATTTTGGTCCCGTAAGCGAAGCAAACATTTTATTACACCATAATCTTGAAATCAGTATCACACCACAAACTAAACTCTGCCATCTTATGTATGATTCTAAAGACAAAATCAATAAATATAGTAAATCTGGAGTTTATGACCTAATTTGTGGTTGTAGAGAATCGTAAACTTCAATAAAATCGGCAACGATAATTTGCATGTTTCTGCTACCTACCATAATATTGGAGAGTTGAAGTAAAGGTGTTGCAACCTCCACTGAAATCAATCTAATATGTTATAATAATCTGTGATGTTGTAGCAAAGCAATCGCCATATAATAACCCGTGATTGCCAGGTTCTATGGTAGTTGTGATTGCTGATGGTGTGATAAGATGCAAATTATATTATCATAGGGCTTATCGGTTTATTGGATTAACACACATGTAACAAGGGTTCATAACATGATAGCTAATTCATAACTGCGTAATCTCAACTTCTCATAATTAATTCTGATTCTAATATTATTCTAATTGCTCATGATAACTATCCTAATCTATAAATACTTCTTCTTCCTTATACATTGATGTTGATACGTCATTCTATAACATACATTCATATCGATGTTGTATCAACAATCAGCTAACCTTGCTTACGGTACATTATTACACATGTGGTCCACTTTGTATGTTATATCAACCTCATTATATAACTTGTTGATATAACATGTAAACAATGAAGCAATTAGAGTAATTTTCGGAATTTACCTAATTTAGGAATTATTGAAGATGTACCCTTATTACCTTTCTATTACAATAAAACAGATGAGTAATAACACCATATCTGTTTGTTGATAATTGCCAGTTATCTGCAGAAAACGCAACGACAAACATTTTCATATTCTTCCTTTTCTTAAACGTTTCAGTCCGTTTCAAATAAACTTCATCTTAATCTTCAGAATTGGCTGGGTAATTGAAAGAAGTTAACTTGAACCAACATATTCTCATATTCCCGTATTCAAAAATGATTGGATTCAGCAATAATATCCATCCATTAACGATTACGATGAAGGAGGAGTTCTCTTTATCATGCATAAAATTCCCTGCGAATTATTCAAAGTTCTTGTCACGTTTAAGGGTGAGACCAGAGGTGAAGTTTCATATTAGCCGGATTATGTGCGATCTGTGCACATGCTTCTAGGAAACATAACAATGACCTGGTCTTATAAAGTTCTCTATGATGATATATTCATAGTTCCATGATTCATAACCATCGTAAAATGAGATGTTATGTGGGGTTTTTCTCCTGAAAGTTTCTATAATAAGGACAACATATACATACCGATATGTTAATAAAACTACTATTGCAAACATTGTTAAGGAATGCTTAGAGGTATCTGTAATTATATATAAATTCTCAGGAAATAGGTCACACTAACACATACGCTTATTATTTCCGCCTTAACGTACGTTTCGATCTCACGATCATCATCAGAAGACGTATCAATGTCTCAAACGGGATGTCTCAAAACAAATTGTATCAAGCCCCAAGCGTACTCATCGCACCAACTTCAATTAAAAATGCCCACGTCACCGAAATGAACAGAGACACGAGTAATCGAAATTATAACACATTGATGTTTTAAGTATATGAATATGTAACAAGAATCCACTGCTTAGCAATTTTCTTGTAATATACGAAATCATGTCGATTAAAACAAAAATTTCCTAGATATGAACATCAGGCATAATGCAGATGGAAAAATAAAAACTTCGTGGTTTACTGAAGAAGTTTGGTTTCGAGGTTATCTTCACTTCAATTAAGTTACACCAAGCTATATGAAAATTGTTATAAACAGCCTTATATATCGCTCTGTTGAATTATCTCACCGAGAGGAGCATCACAAAATTTAAAAATTGTTTGTAATACACTGGAAAGAATGGCTAACCAAAAACATTTTTCAATCCCATCATTAAAGGAAGAATAAACAAAATATATAGGGAACATCATATATAAATAACATAAACGGTAATACAGATAATTTTATAACATTACCATACATTCCGGAGGCCTCACAGATAATTAGAAAATGCTTGAAAAATTATGATATAATGTTGCGCATAAACCTACTAACTGTGATGAGAAATATTTTTCAAATCTAAAATATTTAATACCTAAAGGTAAACAAAAACAAATCCACATAGTAAGTGTAAGTCTTATACAGGAATCCCTAAACAATATTTACATGGAATAATGTATGGCCATAAGTATAGTACTAGAAACAAAAACTCTTAGAAAATTCCACCTCTCTTACTAAACACTGTTTTTATTTTTGTGATATCCCGGAGATTCATCCTAAATTAGATAAGATACAATATTCCATTTTCTCATGTCATGTGTATGTTTATTGTTTATAAACATACAACATATATTTGTTATTGTTTATATATCATTATAAATAACTTGTGGACGAGGTTGTGACCCTGCGTTCATAACACGAATGTCAATGCCGACACGTAGGCCAACCTTCGCCAAACTATTAGGAGAGGAACAAGAATTCCCCCTTGAGAATAGATATTTGAGTCCTAAGTCGGAGTCGTAGGAAGATATATAATCGGTAGTTATAGTCATAAGTAAGTCAGCTATCTGTGATAGTTATAAGTTATTACTGTGTAGAGAATATTAAACCGATACATCATATTTCGTAACCAGTGTTGTGATTCCAACCATCTGCCCATATGTCCACACCTTCCACATGAGCACCGAACCTGCTAACTGATGAGACGTTATGAGGCAACACTGTTCAGCCCTATCAATCAGTATTATAGGGCGTTCCATGTCAGCCCTATCATCAGATAATATATGGCGATAACCATCAATTCGATTACACAAATGTTAATATGACAACTAAGGAAACCAATTATTATTTAAGATCTATCATGGGGATAATCCATATAAAACGTGCATCCAAGTTTATGAACCACAGAACAGACATTCAAAAATTAAGTCAGATTTATACTCATTCAATTAATTAAAACCCTTGCAAATACCTGCATGTGTCTTTATAATGTTAAAAATATATCTCAGGTAGAATGCTCAAATAGCAAAATTTCTAATAAGATCCGACAACCTTTTTCTATCACCTCATAAAACTTTAACATCTGGTTCGAAAATTATACTTGAGCGTTATATTTTTCTTGTTTTAGTCGAATACAAACTTTGTTTGACATGACTTCGTATATTATAAGAACATTACTAAGCAGTAGATTCTTGATACATATTCATATACTCAAAACATTTATGTGTTACGATTTCTATTACTCGTGTTTCTGTTCGCTTACCAATATGTATCAATAAATTGTTCGTTTTTATACTCTGAATCACTGTTTCACATACAACTGAATTTAGATTCGAGTGGCTGCATATTTTTCACAACACGAATTATCCCTGACGACCACACGTTCCGCTTGTAAAATCAATTGAATGCATGATTATGACATTCTGGCATAAAATCGATGTAATGCGAAGTTTGTGCTGACAAATCCAGCTTCAACCGTGATTTGTATATTTCAGATTTGAGCCAACTTATTTCCGATGTGCAGTTTAGGTGAGAATGTTCGTTCCTGATTTACCCGACTCATCCCTATGGGATGGAAGCTTTCATCAGAATGGTTTTCCTCCTACAAATTTGAAAGAGCAAGCATGGCTTTAAGTTTCTAGATTATCTGAGAATCTTTATGGATAATGAGTTAATTAATCACTAGGATATTGGATAAGGAGGCGAAGTTTTATATGAATCCTGGCCGCCTTGAAAAACTTGATAAAAAAGAGAAGTAAGTAGAAAATGTATTGCCAGCTTATATTTTTTTTACGTCGGTGTATGATGTTAGGCCAATGCTATTTGAATGAAATCAATTTATCGCCTAGCACCAGACAACAGCTAATGAATTGACAGGGATATATATGTTATGAAATGGTCTGTCACGGAAATTATGTGACTTTCAATATATCTGCTCTCTGTGGTGTAAGCGTTACCTATCTTGTTGAGGGGTGATATGATGTCTGTTATAGACTATCTGAACTGTGATAAGCTATATATTGATAGCACAGTGACAAGATGTTTCCGGAGTTAGAGAGAAAAGTCCATAGGGTGAGGTGGTGGTTGAATGACACCAGTCTAAAAGTTACAGGTGAGAAATACTTTTGTCATCTCGTAACTTACTGACTTCATCGCCCCGCTTGACTAGTTTGCCCGTCGACAACCGAGTACAGAACTCACTAGCAGGATTCGCGGCTCTTGCTCAAATTCACGCGATGCATTGAAAGCCTCGTTTTCAGCGCTGGGCATTCAATCCGGTCGTCAGGTGGCCGATAAGTTACAAGTCGTCATGACCCCCTCGATCCATCTGTAGTGAGAGGACCCTCAAAATCCAGCATCGATATCCATCGCTAGCTTCGCCCTAGTTCTGCATCACATAAGCTTTCTGTTGTGTCCCCTACCCTGGCTATGGCACCTGATAGCTTCATCGCTACGAGCTCCTGCTCATCCCTACCCTGGCTACGGTATCAGCTACTATTCATCGCTGCCTCTTATGTATATGTCACTCTGGCTACGGTACTAGATCGGATCGCTCTTCTTCGTATCATCAGCTGGAGGCTATGCTTCCCAAAGAACGTTGTTTCGCTGATCGATAGGGCTTCGCCGGTGACTTCAACTCGTCGCCCGGATTCGTAGTCCCTAGACGTCCGCCGTCTCGCCGTCCCACTGTCCGACTGCTCATCGCCCCACTAATCACGTCTACGTTGCTGCTTGCTCGCTCTTCTTGTGTTTTTGTTCACGTAAGTTGATGTTTCATTTAATCAGTTATTGTGCTTTGGTTATCATTACGTCACTCTAATATTTATCTAACTATACATAGGGCTGCACTGATATAGCTCAGCCATAATTTAGATGTGCCAAAAACTCTAAGAATTAAAAAAGTTATTCCGTTTGGCCGGGATGAGTTACTGAAGTTCGAGTTTATGAACTGAGACAAAACATTTTAATGTATATTAGGGCGATGATTGAAATCCTCACGGGTTACTATCGTCTTAACAAACACTTTCATATCTTGCGCCTCACAGATGACCCGGTATGTAGGAGATGCCGAAAGGTGGAAAAAATTGCCTCACACATCCGGTTGGAATGCCCATCTTTGACATACCTCAGACACTTTTACAACGGCGTAGCTACACTGCTTCCGAGGAAACTCATGGGAGCCAGCTTAAGCAATAGCTAGGTTTCTGGCTGCCTAAGTGCATCTAGCCTTCAACTCCATTCATTTCAAAAAAGACTGCACCAATAAAATTTGGCAGTAATAGCTCCTTTTCTTCATTGAACTATCGAATCAACATTTTATGAAAGCATCCAGTGGCGGGCCACAAACCTTCAAAATATCATGGACATGGAGGGTACAATGGGACCAATTCAGCTGCCGAAGTGCATCTAGGGGTCAAATCCAGGCCCTTCATTGATTATAGTGATGAATGATGATGAGTAACGACATGAAAATATTTGTGAAGTTTGACAGATTACAATGGGACAATCTGTATACATAATTATATAACAAACCTGAATCAATTTTAATAGATTCTTAGAGACAGTAACAAATCGAGGAAATGAGTTGATATGTAGTTTGTTTCTTCCAGATATTAGTCCAGCTCTAATCCGGACTTCATATTGTAAAGTTCTTTTTGGACCATAAAACTTATTGTCAAAAGTCAACTTCCGATAGTTTGAAAGTTGTTAAATTACATAATATATGTGTACATTCAATGTAAATAAATCAAATCACGCTATAAAATCAATGTAAGCCCAGAATTCCTCTAACACATAAAGCTGAGAACATGAGTTGTCAATCCCAGATACAAGTTATTTCCTATCCGGATATTAAACGTGAATTATAGTAAAGCTCTCAATTTTCCTTACGATCTTGTTCAAGACGCATAGAGCAGAAGCTTAGGAGGTTCTTTTTACCATGCGTAGGAATGTTTTAAGGATCGAAATGTATATCGTATATCGTGCAGTTCTATAATCCTGAAATGGAGACTGGCTTATATCCCGTCTGAATTGAAGTGCCACAGGGGATTCAAGAAAACTTTCTCGACTACACATCAAACGTGTAGAGGCTACGGATGGCTCTAGTCCCACTGAAACTCTGTCATCAACATTAAGTGACACTATTCCAGTTAAATTTGAGCACGTAGAGAATACAGAGTGTGAATGAAATAAATTCGTTTTGGACGTTACATAATAAAGATTTCTATCCGAAACCAAATACCTTGAGCTTTTCGACACACCAAACTCAAGCTAGAATTGCAACAAATCAAAAACAAAAATGAACACATAGATATGTATCATACACTTGCTCAATATTAAACTAAGGAATGAAATATTTACTTCTGTAACTGGTGCACAAAGCGTCTATTCCTTGCACGAAGCATGAAGTCGAGCTGCAAATGTTTCATATTACATTTTTTTTACGATGGAAGGACACACAGGATATTTTCATATCATTAATCCATGAAGTAAGTTCTAATCTGTGACTAGTTCTTTACTTTTTGCACTAATGTTAACACTGTTGACAATGTCAATAGTGTCAAAAGTGATAACTTTTTCCATGATCGCAGAAAAATTGTTTTTTACGATTCTTCGCCACAAAAACGAATTTCTAAAAATACTTTTGTTTTCCTGCCCATAGAGACTCAATTTTGTGGAAACTCATTCAGTCGTATTCAACTCTTATTATCCTTTGAGGAAAAATAACAGTTGTAAGCAGTTCAGTATGTTGCGAATAATCCTACCATCAGTTAGAGTTTTACAGGATTGTAAAGGGTCCAGGTTCTGGGGTTCCTGATTGGTGTAATAGGTAGGTAGAATTACACCATCGTAGATTCTATTGGTTCATTTGAGCAACACACATTTATCGCACTTTAGATAGTAGTCACAAGACTAACGTAGACTAATAAGTGATACTGATACTCGATGACTGCCATTTGACTTATATACTGTATTTAGACCAGCTTTAGACTAATCAATAATACCTCTTCTCTTTAGAGAGATTCATATCGTCACACCTTGTTCATAATTCATTCTATGTCATGCAATCACGCCGATGATGACAGTGACATGGTGTATCATAATAGTGTATCCTTGCTGAATAAGCTATCCTGAACATGATGTTTTCATGCACATATTTGCTAAGCCTTATTACATCACTTGTTGACATAACATGTGAATAATTGTACAAATAGAGTAATCTTCCGGATTTACCTCCTTCAAGATTTATTGGAGATAAATCTCTTATTTTTACATTTCAGGATGATCAGGATATATGTATGTAACGCTGGAACGACTAAAATATACGTAAATCGATTTGTTATATTTGTTGTAATGTGGATAAATGTGTTTTGTTCGGCGTGACTGAACTTCTGATCGAGACAGCTCTGATACTAGATATCATGGGACAAAGTTGTAAGGTTATTTTTATTCAGTAATGATTGCAGTTTTTAATGCAGAAATTTACGCTTCTGCAATGATTGCGAATAGTGCACATTTGAAAATCTCGATTCTCTTTGCGAAACTGATCGCTGCAACCATTTTACTATCGATGTAATATCGTCCACCCCAACAAAGAATCCGACCAACCATGCATCGATTTAGCATCTCGTTTACACTACTTCTGTTACCCAGTAACGGGAAAAAGAATACGTACTGAAGAAAATTTTGCCGATGTTGAGCAAAGTATAGAAGAATTCCACAACACTCCGATCTAGCTTGTATAATATAATTGAAGTCTATTGACCTTGATTTGCATCATGCGTTTACCGAATGTACTCAAAATCAGATGCCAATTGACCCATTGTTTGATAGCAAACTTTCGTCCAGCGATAAGGCTCATCACGTTTATTTGGGTAAATGTGAATTTGAAAAGTGGACTTCTGCTGATAGCTAATCTTGAAAATTTTTGGCTTTCGGATGAATTCCTCGACACAACTTGATGTCAACGTTTCTCCAACCATTACAGGTGGTATCTTCACTGGAAGCTTGAGGCTTGAACTGAAACTTCCAGCTGCTACAATCTTGCTAGGAATGACATACAGTACCATCTTCGAAGATCCATGTTTTGTCGTATTTCAGTTGGTATAAATAATCTACACGTTTCATTACGATGACAGGAAACTCCATTAAATCGCGACGTGGATTATCCTAGCCCATGCTTTTCAAAACTGTCCAAAGGGATGCATTTCCAGCTTTAAATGTTTCACGTTGCAGAAGTTTTTCTTCTAGCGTGTATGAAGCTATGTTTCTTGTTCTGCGCATATCATGAATAACATTCCGAATTGTACTCTGGTTAAAATCATCTACATTTGCAACCACTTCAATTCGTGACCGTTTTTTTCTTGGGCTACTCTTGGAAATGCTTCACATCTGATCCGTTTGAGGGCCATTTTATTAACACTCAACCGTAATGCAGAAGCAGCTCTGTCTCTAATGGCAGTATTAGGAAGACATGATCCTCCATTTTCACGCTCTTCATCAAAGTGATTTATTGCGGAAAACACTATTTGTTGAACACTAGATGACTTCGGCATTTTCTAAGTTTACACAGCACACGAAGTGTATAATTACAGTCCTTAGAAAAGCTGTTTCCATACTTTGAAGTTTGACTCTATTAAAATTCAGATTCGCAACAATTATATGAACTGTCAAGTCAATTCTGTAAATTAACAGTTTATATTGACAGCTCTGTAATATGTTCCCAACCGTTAAAATCCACTGGTTCGACGAAGATGGCGCATATCAACGATGATATCCTTTATAATCAAGCGAAAAAATCGGTCATTAAAATATGAGGTAGAAACTTCTTACTCAAGCATATGAATATTATATCATTCTGTATGAACCCTCTTCATAATAAGACAGTTCCTCCATCAGTAATGAAGATATATTCGACCTATATATCTATGGTTTCGGCGTTTACGTAGTGTAAATTCATAATACTTCAGAAGTTGGAGAATAAAACTCAAATTTTACACAAAACTTTTAACATTTAATTTAAAAATGCTAAAATACTTAATGAAAAGACAATTAAAAATAATATCGTGTTCACTAAAGCCGACAAAGGTAATACAATAATTGCAATAGATAAACCTACATATTTAGAAAAAATTGATCAATTTTTAGATCCAACAAAATTTATAGAACTAAAATCAGACCCTACAATGAAATTCCAGGCAAATATTAAAAATTCTCTCAAAAATATCCAATATATTTTGACTGAATATGAGAAGCCTCGTTTAATGAACATGAATCCTCATCCACCTTCTCTTTATGGTTTATTAAAAATTCACAAAGACGATACTCCCATAAGACCCGTCTGTTCATATATCAATGCACCCTGTCAAAAAATAGCGAAAAAGTTAGTCAACATAATATCAACATATACAAACTTTAAACCTAAATACAGTATAAAAAACTCTTTCCAGTTAATAGAAAAAATAAAAGATGTAGAACTAAAGACAAATATCAAACTTGTATCTTTTGATGTCAAGAACCTTTTTCCAAGTATTCCCACACAATTGACCATCACTCTAATTGAAGATCTTTTAATCCGCAATAATACTTTACCGGCAATAACACAGGAAATATTAAGTTTAATCTCACTTTGCATAGACCAAAATTATTTCACAATTAACGATAAATATTACAAACAGAACACCGGACTCCCCATGGGTTCGCCATTATCTCCGTTGCTAGCAGAAATATTTATGAATTACTTGGAAACTAAGATTTTAAATTCCAATTTTCAGCACATGTTTGTATATTGGTATCGCTATGTTGACGACGTAATCACTTGCTATACAGGCAGTAACCGTCAAATAAATTCTTTTCTCACCTATATCAACAACTTACACCCAAATATAGAATTCACATTAGAGATGGAAAACAACAAGTCCTTAAACTTTTTAGATCTGACAATTTCACACACAAATAATTACTTTTCATTCGCTATTTATCACAAGCCCACCCACACAGATACCACAATACACAACACTTCTTTACATCCACAATCACATAAGCTAGCAGCATATAATTGTATGATACATAGATTAATTAATGTCCCATTAAGTAAAGATAATTTCCATTTAGAATTAAACAGAATCGTAGATATTGCCAAAAATAACGGTTATAATGTCAAGATAATTATTAATAAAATACTCCAAAATAAACTCAATAAAAAAGCCTTAAGCATAATTTATCCGCAAATTAATAATAATACAAAATCAAATTTCACATGTCTAACATATTTAGGTAAACATTCACTAAAAATATCTCAATTCCTTAAAAAACAGAATAAAAACGTCGCCTTTAAAACAACAAATAACCTATGCTCGTATATTAATAACTCGAAATCTAAAAAAGATAACTTAAAGAAATCTGGAGTTTACAGACTGAGATGTGATGACTGTAGTGCTTTGTACATAGGACAAACTGGACGCAGTTTCAGCGTAAGGTTCAATGAACATTTGAGAAGTTACAGGCTCAAAAAAGAAGACTCTAATTACGCAAATCACCTGTTAGAACATAACCACAATTTCACCCTTAATCCTGATATTCTACATTTTCAGGAAAAAGGACATAAACTTAATATATTAGAATCCATAGAAATTTTGAAACACGCAAAAAACAATAATAATGTAATATTAAATGATCAAATCGACACATATAATTCACCGCTTGTTAACAATTTTGTAAACACACTCCCACCATTATCCACCCCCATCCCTCAATTTGCACCACATTCTGATCCCTGATATTTAAGGACATACTTTTAGATTTAGCTTTATAACTCCTCGCTTTGATAATGCCACAGTGTGGTGAAACAATTTGTCAGCATTTTTAAATTAAATGTTAAAAGTTTTGTGTAAAATTTGAGTTTTATTCTCCAACTTCTGAAGATATATTCGACCTTTCCACTTTGAAAACACTGCCTCCGTTGAATTATTCCAGGATTAAGCTCAGTTAGAGGTTTAAATATTGAAGCGCGAATTTTTTTCTGTCTACGCTTTCTTAAGAATCAGAGGTCGTAATTCCAGACTGAATGTGTTTCATACTAAATGGGTTGGATGTAGTATGGTTAGCTTGCTTACATAATTTTGTTCAACTTCTAGCCACACAATTTTCCAGAACACTTTATCGATCTTGAGACATAACAAGTCGGGGATAAGAATTCATAAGGATTATGATAATTTTTGAAGCAATAATTCGATATTATGAGACGGATCTAAGGTTTCGAACTCTAAAGATACAAGATGTTGAAATCAGGGAATTATTTTATATCCCCAAAACGGATGGAAGCATTGTTTTGTAATTTAGTATACGGAATTTCACTATCAGTAGCTCCAGCAAAATCTTCTCTATGGCGAACCTTTTTAACAAAATATATCTTTTGCCAATGACTAATATTAAAACTAATCAATTTCTTACAACTATTTTACTACAAAAGAGTACTCGACATAATTTCATCTCCCTTCTGGAATAAATCAACTTTTCACGAAAATATGAATATATTTCCACAAATTGAATGAAATACCATTAAATAAATTTTATTATTGTCACTAAAAATCATCCTTTGTTGATTCTAGCAAAGAGTAAAGTTTGGAAATTCATACACGTCTTTTTATATTCATGTGATTTTCTAAATGGGTGATTTTAGTGCACAAGAAGTCGCTGACATCGTTTTCTTATAGGGCTTTCGTCATAGAAATGGCCTGGCAGCCGTGAGAGAATATCACCTCAGATTTATAGAAGAACCTCAAATCAACCAGAATCTTCCGAAGATTAAATGAGCTGGGAATTTCAAATACTGCCTCGAGCACCGCAAAGACAAAATTTTGTAGATCCTCAGGGAGCTGTAATTGATGCAGTTTCAGACAATTCTTCTACAGGTCCGCGTCAACTTCTGCGCAGATTTTCACAAAGCTTTGTTTCGAGAACTGTTCGTATGGAGCTATCACACTCTTACCACTATACAGGTGTAAGGTCTTCATACTCGAGATGCCGAGTAACGTTTACATTTTTACAGTGCCTAATTAGAAGAATAGATGATGATATCTATTTGTTTTTGTCTGTTTACTAAAGACGGCATTATTCATTAAACAATCCACATGTCAAGAGGAGTAGAAGGTTTCAGCACCGATTTTCTATCAATATCTGGGGAGGAAGCTTCAATATCCGTTCATTGGAATTGCAAGAACTTAATAATAGCATAAAGAAAAATAATCACAAGAACCCGATTACCATTTGTATCACTTACTAGAAGATATTGTGTTGGATATTGGACAACAAATATACTTCCAAATATTGTGTACTTCCTCACAATGGCAGATTTGTAACAAAGTGGCTGAATGATAATTTAATGATAGATGGATTGTTAGGTTTGGTCCTGTGAGGTGGCCTTCAAGAAGTCCCGACCTAAATCCGCTCGATTCATTTCGTGGGGATGCTTAAAGCAACGGATTTAGAGCTAAGTTACTACCGCTGGAGAACAGTTGCGAGAACAAATTATAATGGCTGTGTGAGGATATCAAATTCCTCTTACTCGTGGATAAAATATCGTTACTATTTTATCACTTGGTTGACGACAGCTACAGTGAAGACGGGTCATGGCATGTAAATTTTTAGCGCCAGAGTATTTCAACCAACCAATTAATAAATTGTTCCTAACTAGGGGATTCCAACACTCAAATTTTCCCAGGTTAAATTACCCTGAAAACATAAGAAATAGAAAGCTCATACCAAATGTGATTGAAATTTACTTGTAAGTCAGAAATTAAATTGGTTTGAATACACATGATAAAAAAAATTACAAAATGGATGAATATTTTTTTTTTCTAAAACACTCTGTATCTTTGTAAGGATGCATGTCAGAACAAAAATGTATTCTAACAAAATCTTGGTTTGGTGTGAAGAATCTTTAGTTAGATTTTTCACATGTACTTCTGACCCATTCCATACACTAGAACAATAAGACATTTTCTTCTGACATAACTCGTTGTGGTTTGATTATCTGTCGGAGATATATAGTGAGTTATATTCTCGATTTATATTTTCTCGCTTCTGGAATATGATTTATGTTGCATATTTAGGATTTCTATTATCATAAATAGAACAGAAATTGATATGTCGTTGAAATTCATGGTACATAAACTTTCACCATATTTCTTCTGCTCCCCAGGCTAAAGAACATATGAGATAAGAATAGATGGAATGAAATAGCATATGTCTCAAAACTTTGGGCACAAATCACGTTATTACATTTTCAAATATGAGAATTTCTATTCTATTTATCTATTCAACTTCGGCCTATTTCTCCTACGGTGAAAAGATGAAAGCTCACCCTAACTTGGATACTTCACCAGATCTTGACTATTTCGAAGTGCAGAAAGCGAACTTCAACTTGCTTCAATGTTGTACAGCACACGGGATATATACTTTTTCACTTCTCATCTGAAGGAGGGCTTTATTAGATATCATCCTGCGCAATGAATATCATCGCCTTTTGCCTGCAATATTAACGATATGTATCGGAAATATGTCAGCCGTAACTCTGGTTTGAAACTGGGTGGCCACAGTACGTGGCAAAGATAATTCAATTAAATTTTTTTGTACGTGCTGTGATTCAGAATATTATGAACAGCAAAATGTGAAACTGAAACAAGTGAACTGTTCCATGTTCCTGATCATTTCGGAGGAAATGTTTGATGAGTTTAACTGGTATTCCTAGATTTTTCATAAAAAATTAGCATCGACATATTTTTGTTTATATGAAGAGATCCATGAATTATTTAGAGATCGCTGCACGCTTGGGTCGGCAGATTGGCTGACCTTCTTTGATGTTGATGCACCTTTGGAATAGAGCCTTTTTCCGAAATTTCAGACTTCGAGGATTCAGGGGTTCCGAGGACGGGCCCTTTTTAGGCCGAAATATAGGCCTTTCAAGCTTATCTTTGATATGCTGACTCTCAGCGCCCTTTCAACCAAAAACTTTCGCGGGGGCTCATTTCTTTCTTTATGTCCTCTAGTACTCACAAAACAAAATTTAGACCCCTGGAACTGAAGACCTCCGTCAGCGACCTGATAAAGTGGAACCCAAGTTTCGAAAAATTAACTATCTTCTAGCTGGTGCCAACAGTCAAAATTTGATTCAAAATATATTAGGTTTTATTTTGTTTGTCTGTTTTTGACCTTCCAAGTGAGCACTTGGATATCAAAATTGGTCAAGTAGGGCCTGAGTTACAGCTATTTAAATAAATAAGTTTTGCCAAAAAACGCGTTTTTCACGAACTTTGACCGGCTTAAACTTTTTTCTCTATGAACCGAAATTAACAAAACTTTGTAAGAAGTTAGTCATCAAATAATAATGGGTCACATTATATTTTGTTAATTTTGAGTCATCTGAACTGAGTTTTTAGTTAATAACACTGAATAAGGCAAACCGATATTTCGCAATATTTTAAAATTCACTGTGCTTAGAACAATCAAATATTTGGCTCCAACTTTTTTGGGTTGATAGGAGAGCTAGAGTCTCAACATCTTACAAAATTTTGTTAATTTCGATCTATAAAGAAAGAAAGTTCAAGCTGGTCAAAGTTCGTGAAGAACGCGTTTCTTGGCAAAACTGCTTTCTTTAAATAGCTAAAACTCAGGTGACCAATTTTGACATGCAAGTGCTCATTTGGAAGGAAAAAAACAGAAAAACAAACTGAAACCTGTGAGATACATTTTAAATCAAATTTTGACGTTGGCACTAGGTAGAAAATAGTGAATTTTTCAAAATTTGTCTTTATCAGGTCGCTAACGGAGGCCTTCAGTTCGAGGAGTCTATATTTTTTTCGTAACTACTAGAAGACAATATGAGAGAAATGAGCCCCCGGGGAAGTTTTTTGGTTGAAAGGGCGCTGAGAAACAGCATATCAAAGATAGGCTGAAGAGGGCTATATTTCGGTCTTGAAAGGGCTCGTTCTCCGGACTACTGAACCCAATTTCAAAATCTTTGCTAGATCTCCATCAAATGCGTCAATCTGATTCATTATCACTCCTCTGGCTCCATTGTCTGCAAAGCTGTGGACGAGACAGTTGGTCACTTACAGGAGGTCGTTTATATGGAGCAGAAAAAAAGTTGGTGCCAAAACAGATCCCTGTAGCACACCATCCATGAATATGAGGAATGGTCTTTTCTCCTTTTTTTGGAATTGGTTGCACTCTAGCTGTCTTCCCGCTGATAGGAAACACACCAAGTTTGTATGAAATGGTGAGCAACCTTCAGAAAACTGGTGTTAATGCAGGCTCACAATCCTTTTGAACGACAAGTGTAATTCAGTCAGGCCCCATAGCCTTTTTGGTATTCAACCAGAATGCGCCTAATTGTGCGCTGACGAAAGATAGCATATGGCTATCGATGGCAGCAATCTCAGGGAAGTCTTTCCCTTGTGAATCCAAAGTGAAATTTGCTGCATTCCAGCAAAAAGGTTGGCTTTTTCTTGTAGTGTAGTAGGCAGTGTGTCATCATCCTTGGTTAGAGAAGGGAATGAACTGGAAGTTGAATTCCTCCAATGGTGGAATTATTGAAATGAAAATTGAATAACTCTCCTGATAATACGATTTCCCATGTAGGAGTAGTTTTTTTGAGCTAAGTGAATACTTCTTTGTTTTCGGAACTTATCGAGGGCCTCACCAGTAGAATCTGAAATGCTATAGAACAATTCACAAGAAATATTTCGATTCAGATGGCCTGTTTAAACCTAAAATGCTATTACGAATGGATGTAGTTATCCATTCGCTCCAGGGTTGAGGAATTTCATCTACGCTTATCATTGTATCTGCCTATTAATTCTGTTCAGGATGTAGGGCAAAACAATACTTTAGAATATTCGCTTCCTTGATTTAATTTCATGAGTTAAATTGACTCTATTGAATATACCTATCACTTTACGAATGATATTGAATCAGTCCAAATCGTCTCGAGGAAGATAATCAATGAGAACACTATCGAGATTGTAGATGTGGAAACAATGCAATGAATTCTTGTTCACTCGAGGAAAAAACCCATGTTTCTATTCATACATCTATAATGTACTGTGATATATCTACTAGAAGCAAGCCGCCACTGTTGTTTTTATTCAGCATTACTAACATCCCTCTGTCCCAATCATGTAACGTGAAAAACCGTGAACTTATCTTTTATTCACATTTATTCACCTTTGATGCACTTGTATAGAACATTTATTTTCTGTAGCATATACAACACTCTGAGCTACATATTCCCTAATAGCCTGAAGTATGTGGATCCTGAGAGTCTAATTCTATTATTCGACAACCTGTTTCACCTTCGGTTGATTTGAATATTGTAGCACTTGGTGGTTCCTATCTATTGGCAGATCTAAGTGGGAGGTTTTATTATGGCCTTTTCATCGATGTAATAAAAGCACGATAGTGACACTTATTTTCATCAATAATAGATAAACAACACTCATTTTTTTCGTAAATCTATTATAGAATTGATAGTGTTTATCACATTACAGGATACCCTTAAGATTCAGTGCAGCTAAGATTTTGCCTTGGAGAGACAGCGTCAAGCACTGATCGTGTTATTCCAGTAGAAACTTGTGAATGCTATGGTGAATAATCCAGACATACTTGCACACTTTAAATTTCAGACACCTAGTCTTGGCTCAAGGCATCCCCCAACTTTGCGTTCAAAGATCCCTCGTACCTGACTTACTTTTTATTCTCAAATACATCAGCCTCGTCACGCTTGTACACAGATTCAAAACTCTCTTGATATACTTTCTGCCTCTGTTCGTCGAATTAAGCGCTTCATGTTGAATAATAAGATGTTCTTGTATTTCCATCAGTACTGTCTAGTTTTTTGCGAATTTGGCAGTCAACCTCCTTAATTAACTGAATAAGTGAATAAAATGTGAATGATAAAGTCTGGTTTGTGACCTTCCATCAATAATGGATCAGAAAAAATTCCAGCGTTGTAATTCATTACCTTCATTACTCTTAAATTATTTGTTAACCCATTGATGGAAGTATAATGATTCAATACATGATAAAACTCTTTCAGATGGAAGAGGGGAGAATTCATTCAAACAAAGATGTAAGTATGGTGAGAGGAAAACTCCACAAATTGTAGATTTGCCTCTATACAATCCATAATACATACATTAATCCTTATTGAAGAAGTGGGTTCCAGTGTCATAAAGGCACTACATCTGAATCTCAGTGGTTTCGAAGGAGGCGTGCATTAAAAGGAACTTCACGAGGGCTGAACAGTCCATTGCTCTTCCTTCATTGCCTACCCCGACCTAAACCTCCACAATCGTCTAATAAGGAACTACCTCTGTATCTGTGTGTTGATCGCTGTTCAGTAGTTATTAAGCTTGTTAAAAGGCCTGTTTGGAATAACAGTTATCCACTATATTAACATCCTCAAGGGAATAATGACATCCTGTATTATAGTCAAAGTATATTACAAGTCGAATTACAAACTTTAAGAGTATCCAGAAGTTTTATTTCATCTTGAGTTCAATACAATCTGTAATACTAAATTAATCCTAATTGATGAAGTGAGTTTCAGTGTTATAGAGGCAGTACATCTGAATCTCAGTGGTTTGGAAGGAGGCATGAAACTAGATTGATGGAACCGTGCATTAGAAGATTGTTGCTCACACAATAATTCCTCTTCTCATCTATTTTATTTATGATCAAGCGTTTTTTTTTGTACAGCCATGAATGTTTGTCGATTCCTTTTCATTTGCATGTGGATATGAATGCGAAATTATGCGCTCTACTCGACTAGTCAAATATTTGTGAACAAAGCAGTAAATATGCTGGCACATTACTTTGTGTATATTATTTATTATCGAATGCAGCCGATTCGTCAAATTTTGGATGAATACAAATTATATCGATCGGATTATTCCACATCCTGGTGCTGCAATACATTACAGAATGTATCATGTTATTGCCACAAATTACAAGAGATAACTGACAGACATCGTTTCCGCAATTCATATTGATTGCAGGGTTTTAAATTATTCTCTGTAATCTATTTTGAATTGAATAATAGTTTCGAAAAACACGAAATTTGTGATAGAGTAGCTGTTGTGCATGACATACGAATTTAAAATTATAATTATAGGGATTGAAATAATTTGGAATCATTTTCATACCAATACAACTATGAATATACCAGTGAATGGATATTGTGATAAAAACTGATAACGCTATTGAGGGCATAAAGTAAGTTAGCGAATTCGAGAATTATAATCTGTTTCTATTCAGCCGTTACATCAATTAATGTTCACCACTTTAAAATACCTAAATTCATCAAAATTAAGGATTTCGATTCAGAATAAAGTTCACATTTTGAAGATGAATCTTGTACGAGAAAAATGGTGACAAGTGTTTCAATGAATGTTTAAAGCTTGAAACGTTTCGCAAGTGTTTCAATAAGTGTTATAATCTCGAAACGTCTCTCAGAAATCCAATTCATTTTCAAGCGCGTCTGGAATATTTACATATGAAAAGACTACACGGTACGATTCTTCATTTTACGATTCTAATAAAAACAGCTCACAGATGGGCTGTTGTCGAGTGACACTGAGCTATGAACTTGTGAATCCGGTTTTAAACCTGACATATAGTCTCACGGAATAAAATTCATGCCAATGCTGTCTTTCTCTGGTTAGCACCCATTTTTATTTTGGTTCAATTTAACTTTGCCTTCACAAATGTAGAGCATGAAGTACACATTCATTCAAATCAGTCATTCTTGGTACAAATTGACTATTGTCGAACCTTGTTGTATTCATTTATTTCCTTTTTGCATCATTTAAGCTATCATTATAGACTGGAAATCTGAAAAACATTTTGAATAACTCATTTCTTTGAAATGACGAATTCAATGCTCAACTCGAATCTATTGTAAGTTCAATAAAAAATGTTTTGTACAGAATTGAGATATTGTTATGGGTAACCCGTTGGGCCTACTATTAGCAGCCATTTTCATGTCTGTTCTAGAGGACAAAATTATGAACTCTACATTAGCAAAATTCACATCCAATTTTGGTACAGATATGTAGATCTAAGGAGTGGCGAAAATTCAGGGTTTCGGAATGCTGCAACATGTTTCCTCTGCGTCAGAGGCGAAAACTAATGGTAGAATCAAATTTCTCATCCATGAGAGCGTATTATGACACTGTTATATAGGAATCGATGAAATTGACCAAATTCACTATTTTTCCATATGAAAATTTGGAAAAAAGCGAAAATTCCGGAAGGGTAATGTAACTGATAGAACCTGTTCTATCTGATCTCAGAAGGTTGTGGATACCAATTTCGGGAGTATTATTCATGTTAAATGTGATTTTAGAGTGTATTTATCTAAGGGATGGTGAAAAATCTGGGTCTCGGAATGCTGCAACATGTTTCCTCGGCGTCTGAGATGGAAACTAATAGTAGAATCGGATTTTTCATCCATAAGAGTTTATTATGACACAGTTATATTGGAATAGATGAGACCGACCTAATTCACTATTTTTCACCATTATCCCTTATGAATTTTGCATAATGGGAAAATTCCCGAAGGTTGTTGAACTAATGAAACAATTCTTGAAGCGATAGAAATCCTGAAACATCCAAATAATTTGAACTGTGACTCATAATATTATCTTCTGAACATTTGGAAACCCATCCTCGAAAATTTCACTCCGCACATCACACAAGGGCAGGGTCATGTGCTAGAATGGAGTCAACAACCGGAATGAAGGCAGTGAATGGTGTAGCATGGAGATTATCTTCCACAATGAATGCTGCTACAGAAGCCAGAAGAATCAATTAGAGTTGAAGCCTCAAGTCTGCCCTGAAGATTGGCAAAACGTCGGCATCAAGCTGAGAGTTTTCAAGATCGGCTATCCACGAAAGATACTATAATGTTTGTAAATGTTCGAATGTTTTAATAAGCTGATCTTTGTATATATCTATTCATTACTACACCCAACATACAGCAAGATGGTAATTAGGTCAAAGAGCTGGAAAATTCATAAGTTAATGTAAACCTAAGTAATTCAGACTACAAATTATTATTGGGGATATCAAAAACTTTGTAGATAAAATCTTAACTGAGTCAAACTTTGAGTGGAGCAAACATGAAAGCAAACTTGACAACAATCAAGATTCACGTGAAGTTTCTGGAGATTAAATTTCAAGTTAAAATATAACAGATGTTTTAGGAATTTGTTTTGTTATTTATATTTATACCATTTGGACTAAGCGTTACTCTTTATAAGGAATCATTCTGAGGTTAGTGAGGTATAACAAGAATATTCAACTTTATAATTTCTGGGTATGCCATTCTAATTTTGTACCGAATAGTATTTTAGTAATTTTGGGAAAGTTTCTCTTTACCATCTACTTATGTTCTTTACCCAATAATGTTGTGCTGATGGGGCAGGCCTACCTACCCATTTTTCATAGTATCACGTTACCTATCAATTATCCTAGTAACGATGTACGGTTAATTTATATTACAACTCCGATGGTAGCAATAGCGTCTTGTCTTGTATATATCAATGAAAGGAAAAGACTATAAAAAACCTTTATTCGGTTACTCTACTATTTACCATCACCAAATGTGAACACAAATCACAAATAACTTCATGGTGGACCTTTTCGCTTTCAATGACTCACGTCCTTGATTGAATCTTCGTTATTCTGTATTTTCAATTGATTCTAAAAAATTACCCACGGAGGATTTGATTAATGCGTCACTATTATCCTTATTTGCATCTTTATCGTTTTTTACATGAAATTTTTAAGGTATGTTTTTGTAATTCTTCTTTTAAATTTTTTATAAGCAATTTTATTGATGAATGTACTAAATCTTAAATGTTTTTGAATATAAATAATTTATTCATATCTGTAATCAGAATTATATTTCAAAATAATTTGTAGGGAATTATTATGAATTTTCATTTTAATAATTGAATAAATAAAAAGGTAATTATGATTGTTGACGTTTCGGTATCACGACCATCATCACAAGACGTATCAATGCAGAAAGCGTCATTATAGCACTAATTTCGACTGAAAATGCCCATGTCGACGAAACGAACAGAAACACGAGTAATTGAAATTGTAACACATTAATATTTTAAGTATATTAATATGTCTCAAGAAGCCACTGCATCTACTTATAATATTCGAAGTCATCTCGAGCAATGTTTGAGTAAGACTGAAACCAAACTATAACGCTCAAGTACCTACTTTCGAAACACAGGTTAAAGATTTATGAGGTAATAGGAACAGGTTATCTGAATTAGCAAGCTTTAATTAATTAAATTAGTATAAATCTGACTTAATGATTGAACGTCTCTTCTATGATTTACTGACTTGGAGTCACGTTTCATGTGAATCATCTCCAGGATAGAACTCTTTTAAAAATTGTTTTTTTTTAGTTAAAATATCAACATTTTTGCAATCGAATTGATGGTTTTAACAAAAACAATGGTTTAGCAAGGGCGGTAATGGATTTTTCTTAGTTTTTGTTTCTAGTACTATACTTATGACCGAAAATTTTATTTCCTTATAAGCATAAATACTTATTCAGCCATTGTGTAAATGACTTACTACAACTTCAGTGAAGTAGTTGAATTATTCTTCATTTTTTGCACTTTTTGAACAAGAAAACAACAGTATCGAAACTTTGCAAACCACGTCGCGTACGTGTGAAGTCTGCCAATAGTTAGTTCTGGTGGGATCCCACCCCTGAGGGAGTCAAGTAAATATTTGATCGAACAAAAGTTTCAAATGTCCAGTAGTCGCTACTTTCCCATATTGATGAAAAACGATAACTTTCCACATTAATAGTTTCAGCCACACAAAGCAATAAAAAGCTCAATTCCAGACAATTCCCTCCCCCTGTTATTTCTAACAAACAAACTTATGAGTAATTCGCTCTAAATATGTGACATGGAATATTGTATTAGGGCTCCAACTGAAATGATTCAAATACTGTATGATGAAGTCGATCTAGTCCAGATCAATCAGTAACGTCACAAACTTATAGTTCCAGACAGCTGTTTCGTATTTCCCATAGAACTCATCAGTGGAACCAGTGAGTTTGCAACGTTACCGAACGATCCCTGTTGAAAACAACATGGTAAAAAGACCAAAAGCACCAAAAAAAACTTACACTTTCCATTCTAACTGCTTTCTATGTCTACACTGCACCTAATGCATATTTTCAATATTGAATTGAAGAAAACGATTATCTTATCTTATGATAATATTACGGCAACAATCATTGGAAATTGTGAAGAAAATATGCTGGCCACGGTGTATACTTATATTGGTATCATGGTGTTCCTTGGCACTCTACATATTAGATATAGACTAAATTGAGTTAATGGATGAATCTTAATGGTGATGGACTAAGAATTTTGCCATGGAGAATCTTACCTATCATAAAAGGCGACTAAAAAGACAGCTCAACGGAATTAATAACGATTTGGCAAGCATTTTGAGATGAGGTAGTAGTGTTCAATCAAGATAGTATCATGTAAAAACCTATTCCGAGCCAAGAACTAATTTACATCCCAGTAGTTCCTCATAATCTACAAACCACAGATTCGACCTGTCCTGGAGTGTTCTTCATATGTTTGGAGCTCCCGAGCAAACGCTGGAGCTCTTAGTTTCCTTTCAGAAGAGAACGCCTTCTACGAATAGATATCCCATTAAGAAATAAAACAATGTAATTCATTGACTGATAGATTTCTTTAACTTTATGAAAGTTACGGTGAATGTAAGACTACTTGAATGCACCAGATGGCGGCAGCAAACCAAATCAAAGTGAGAGAATTAGAAGAAATAAATGATTATATGATAATTTATCTCATGATAAGGTCTTTCTAGTCCAGATCGATCGATAACTTACCAAACTTATGGTTCTAGATAGCTCCTCATCAGTGAAACGAGCAAATTTGGAATTTTACCGAAAGATCTCTGTTGAAGGTAGTAGTCATAACCGGCCAACAACATGGTTAAAGGGCCAAAAGTGTACACGCCATCCACGAATAGATGTGGAATCAAATACTGTATAGTGAAAGATACCGATTTCCCGCTTAATGGATTTTTGAAGCTACATCTCTCTGAAATTTCAGTAATTTGAAGGCAACTGTACAAAATCGTTGTATTGGTCTCTTCACATGCTATCCCGAACTCACTACATTTACTACACAATGAACTATATCCGGTCAAACCTGGCGGATCATCTTCCCTCTCATTCTGATACAAAACATTGTTTGGCAAATGTCAGTACTAGATGTTTTAAGACTCATATATTGGCGCCATGATTATAATTAAAGGGCCAAAAGTGTACACGCCATCCACGAATAGATGTGGAATCAAATACTGTATGGTGAAAGATACCGATTTCCCGCTTAATGGGTTTTTGAAGCTACATCTCTCTGAAATTTCAGTAATTTGAAGGCAACTGTACAAAATCGTTGTATTGGTCTCTTCACATGCTATCCCGAACTCACTACATTTACTACACAATGAACTATATCCGGTCAAACCTGGCGGATCATCTTCCCTCTCATTCTAATACAAAACATTGTTTGGCAAATGGCAGTACTAGATGTTTTAAGACTCATATATTGGCGCCATGATTATAATAACCATGAATAAAAATAGTTTAATACTGAATGAAACATCACGACAGGTCTTGACTCCAGCCATCGTTTTGATCGTCTTTCACATTTAGTAGAAAATGATGTTACCCCATCTTTCAGAGGTTAATAGGTTGTTGTGTGATGAACCCTACTATATAATAATCTCTTCGTTGGAATGCTATCTTCATTGGTCTGTTATGTTGAATGAGAAATGAGGTTAGGAAACAAATAACAAAAGAGATCATAAATAATGTTCATATCCGTCGAGCCGCCATACTACCATAAAAATTCAGAGCAATCGAGTTACAACTCCATAAAAGATATTCGTGGCGGTAACTTGATGATCTAGATAACCAGCACAATTGAAAAACTGGTAGGATACAAAATAGACAGTGGTTTGCTATTCTTTCCTGGCAATGTTCGCCATTCTATTATGTATCCTGACGCATCCACCAACTTTCAACTAATATTTCATTAATATCTGTCGTTTTAATGCTTTGTTAACCACTCTTGAAGAACGGAGTAAATTGACCATAGAAAGGCAGATATTCTTCGAAGAGTTTGTATCTTCAATGAAGGCTGATATGCTGGTATATTTCAATCATCTTTCATGTTTCTATTTATAATGATTTTGATTATATCAATAGTACCTAAATTAGATTCAGTTAATTATCCTACGTACTCTGTAAATCAACCATTTAATGAATGATCTATTTCGAATGACGAGCAACCACTATCGAAGGTCCTTATATTTGCTATTTTCCATATCACAGTGCGATATAGCTTATGCAATCTCCTGGTAATGTTTGCTCAATAATGTAATAACAATTCGGAATTTTCAATACACAAAGTAAAATTCATGATTATCTTACATAGGACCTCCGGAAATAACGTTAATATACCTAAGAATCGTATTCCTCGGATGATTCTAAGAAAAAAGTTCAATGCTCGTGTAATACTTCCTAAGGGAACTAGATCCCTCTAATATCTTCGGAACTGTTCAAGATAAAATTATTAACTTTGAAGTGGTAAATGAGTATACAATTATGAGGAACCTGTAGAACTAGGGTGCATGAAGTGAAAAATACCTCCACTATCTGTAAACTGTTTCCTTATAATTTTGCATAAAAAATTTTGAAACTTTGACTTTCCTTCACAAAAAAGGTCGCCTCATTTTTGAGTAAAATTGATTTGAAAAGTATCTGACTTTGAGTCAAGGATGGCGGCAATATAATTCTTTGTCAAAAATCGTTGATATGGAATAAGTTAATGGGTCACATATGGCAACTTAAAAAGATGATAAAATTAGTAAAATGTGTGTGAAAAATTCAAGGTCAAATAGAGTTCTAAATTTAATATTTCGGGTGTCCGAAAATAGCGTGTACAACGGAAGACAACAAGTTCCTTGGCCGAAAATTTGATGATTCAACTCGGCTTTTTTTTTGGGGGGGGGCGAGGTGGTTGAAACCCTTTATGGGCACCTTATGGTTCTTTAGCATCTCATAAGGTAGTGTGGGAGTCCCTGAGTCCCGAACTTAATCACCTCAGATATACCCACTAAACACTCCACCTCGTGTGGTTGGCTCGATCCTGCAACCAGGGCAATCACGATGACACTTGGCCTTAACAGCCCATTGTATCTTACCGCACCACTTTCTCGGGCCATCGGAAAAACTCCGCAGTCGCTGGATTCGAACCTGCGACCGGCAGCCACAATGATTAGAAGATCGATGCTTCTACCACTGAGCTACATGGCCCCCTCAACTCGGCTTACTTATATACAAAGTTGCTTAGTTCATGCGCAAGAGATCTTCAAAGATGATTAATTTTTTTTTTATTCTTTCAAATAAGTCGAAAAATATTTGATAGATTTTATACATCTTTTAGCCTCGCGTTTGTACCAACAAATTACATCTTTTTATGGAAGAAACTCTGATTTCTAAAATTACAGGGTCACAATAAATTATCCACCTATATTTTTTGTTACCCCCGGTATAATTTAGTTGGGCGAATGGCTTAGCGACAAAAAAATATTTTCTAAATCCCTACAAATCCGAATCAGTAATTGCAACCTAACACAAATAAGGTTTTTATTTAAAGTTGGCTATAATTTAGGCATCTAATGGAATTACAATGAATAACGAATTACCTAATGTTAAATAAATGTTCAAAATGACCACGATTTTCTTGTACATATGTGTTAATTCTACGTCGCAAATTAAATTGTGCTCTTCGTAGTGTAACGGGATTCCGAAGGGTTAGCAACATTTAAAATACTGCGATTTGAATCTTCCTCGTTTTCAATAGGAGAGTAGTAAATTTTTGTTTTCATGGCACCCTACAAGAGGAATCCAGGGTGTTACGTCCGGTGATCTTCCTGGGCATTTTACAGGAGCATGATTCCCTCTTCCAATCCGCCCAACTAGAATTTTGTAAGAGAGTAAATAGCTCCTAAATAAAAGTAACTATCCAGAAATTGGTAGTGATTATTCGGGGGGTTAAAAATATATGGGTGGATAATTTATTGTGACATAGCTTCAAACAGTTCAAGCAATTTCCTAAAATAGGGTGGCTAAAAAATGAATAAA